>JASFAX010000020.1:50090534-51295534 GCA_030737875.1 Allium sativum
TAAACCATAACTAGCTCAATGTCCAAAACCGTACATGAGCAAATGCAGTAAGCAAGCTGTAAAGATCCAAGCTAAGCTCCAATGTTCCCACCCTGAGAACCTGAGGGGGGGGGGGAAACGGAAGAAAAGAGGCGAAAGAAAACAGGTCAGTCAAAAAGACTGGTAAGCCCTACTACTATCAGTCTATGAACTAGTAAAGATAACTGGCATGAGAAGATGAGATGAACATAAGGATAACAAAATATTGGCATGATGATTAACTAACAAGATAGATAAAGATGTCACCGCATAATCAAGGTTAAGTTTTGCACCACGGTTGTACTAGCATAAAAACGAGAATCGATCCCTTGGCCCACGCTTGGCCCAATATCATGAGGTGACCTAAATCAAGGTCCAACTACACGGTCTAGTCGATCGGCTCCCTACAAGCCTAACTCGTCAAGTGTCGGTGTCATACGACCCCAAACATGCAATGTAGCTAACTGCGCTAGGTCCACCCCAGGGTGTATCAAGTCCTAGGGTGTAGACCTCGGACACCAATCAAGTATGCACAGTCTAGATCTACTGGTACCCGTGCCTGATTTTCCAACTACGGACGATGTGCACGACCATAGTCCGCCTGGACCCGCACCGGCGTATCTACTCAGCCGTCGTTTTGGTCGCTTACATGTCAGCCCAGTAATCGTGCCCCACCCTAGCCTAGTCCCTAGGGTCTTATGATACTATCAAGAGGGTTACTGCTGCAAAGGACCACGCCACTAGGGTTTCCTTAACGGGATAAATGTGGTTAACCCGATCCAAACGTGGATTAAATTGGTTAAGTGTATCCAAGGTTCATGACTTAACCCCGATTAACCCATCATGCCCAAATTGGTTAAGTATTAAGTGGACCATGACTTAACCCTAATCAGGAGGCATTCATCAACTTAATGTGCTTAACCTCTCACATTAGACCCTGTTGTGGTTACTAGTTAAGCCGGGCGGGTCCGGGTAGCTTTACACCGCAAATTGGTCTAACCTCGGGTTCGAGCACAACATGACCAACTTCTCACATTGGGTCCTATTGTTTGTAGCCACTAGTTAAGCCGGGCGGGTCCGGGTAGATTTATGCTACAAACTCAACCCAACCTCGAGTTGGCCACACTCATCTTTTCTAAGTGTCATGTCCATTATGTTTCCAAAACATAATTACATATCACGTCATGTTATAAAAACCATGTTCTTGTCATAATGTTACTCAACCCCAACGTAATCCCATCATTTACATAATCGCAACAACGCATAAAGGATAAAATAGGGAACTTGGTATAATCATGACAAAAAGGTGTTGAAGCCACAAATTTAACATGGTGGCATATGAAATGTACATATGTTCATATACTTGCATATTGCATTATCAGGCTTCAAAAGCATGCATAAAACCAAACCTAGCATATAAGTGATATATGGTGATAAGTGACATGTAGAAGTTGCTAGAAGTTCGCATTTAGCCTCACATGCAAGTTATCATAAGGGATATGATAACTTCCATGTTGCCAAAATGTAACCTTTAACATAAAGCTTGAAGCTTTAAGCTCACAAACTCAAGTTTAACTTGCATAACATGATAACATGATCAACCCAAACTTGCATAACATGATAACATGTGTCAACTTGCATAATGATCAACCAAACTTGCATATAATGATCAACCAAACTTGCATATCATAATGATCAACCAAACTTGCATAACATGATAACATGATCAACCCAAACTTGCATAACATAATAACATGATCAACCCAAACTTGCATAACATGATAACATGATCAACCCAAACTTGCATCATTCATTTAACTTTAGAGTTCCAAAAATGAAAGTAGAAAAGGGTTACAATGCTATGAAGACACAAATAAATAGTTATTAAAAGATTGAGGCGAAGCCCTTATGCAATCACCAGAAATTCCCAAATATGCAAGCTCCAAATGAAAAACCCTTGAGCCAAATCAATAAAAATCCTTGCTTTGAAATATAAATGTTGCAACTTGACTTGAATGCAAACTAAGAACACTCATACAAGGTTGAAAACACTTGTATGCACTCAAAATCTCTCATATAAATTACTTAGAAATTTTAGCATGAGAGTGGAGGCCATGAGAGGAACAAATTTGACATAGTTTAATTGCAGGATTGAATAATGGTGATATAGGCTAGGCTTAGGGGTCTTTTTATAGAAGATTAGGATAGTATTAGCCATAGGATTAACCCTAGATTCAATCCAAGCCATCAAATCTCGTCACTAGCCTCCAAAACAGGTCCAAACAGCCAAAATGGGTGCACCAGGCTGCCTGGGCCGACCAGGCAGGTCGACTCCCAGGTCGACCCTGGGGTCGACTCCCCAGTCGACCTAGGGGGGGAGGGGGGGGAGGTCGACTCCCCAGTCGACCCCCAAGTCTACCCACCTGGGTCTGGCAGGAATTTTCCCGCCACTTCTGATTTTCTGAAATTTGAAATCTGTTTTGAATTTGAATTCTTCGTGAAACTTCGCGAGGCCATATCTTGGTCATACGGACTCCGATTTTCGAAAACTCGGACTCTATTTCGCGTATTTTTCCGAGACGAACGCAATGGCACAGCCCGTTTCCCTTGATTCAAATTTTACAGTTTAATTCTGCCTTGATTTGTGTTATAACATGTTATTCAAAAATACGGGTTGTTACAACCACCCACTTGAAAAAGGCCTGAATACCCAAAAACGTCCTATGAGCGCACTTTACAGGTGCGCCAGTGTAAAATTGCCTTAGCACACTTGTGAAGTGCGCCAGTTATACCTGGTTTGATTGTCAAACTTTATTGTCTGTAGCTTCTTCATATGTTATCTGTTTTACGCCAACTAGATGTCTATCCTGCCCAGAATTTCGAGACGGACGTAACTCCATAGTCTGTTTCCCTTAATTCTTAATATTAAATTAATTATTATTTAATTTATCCTCTTTAATGTTCACAAAATTACGGGTGTTACACCAAGCTTGCTTGGGTCGACCCACACTACGTTGAGTCGACACAGGGGTCGACCCAATCGGTTCAAGATTCATTTTCTAGATGACGTGGTTTTCTGATAAAAACGGTTCGGATTTTATTTGGTTAAATCTGATGGACTAAACTTTCTTGTACACCTATTAATAGACTAGCAGGGCCTAGTTCTAAACTCATATTTTCTGAGATACTACCTTAGCTTTGCCATTCTCTTCTTCCTCCAAATATTTTCAGAAAATTGGAATATTAGTTTAAGGAAATTCTGATTCAAGAGTTGAAGACAAAAGAATGTAAATCTACAGATAGATGTTCAAAATTTAGATCAACGTGACGTAAGTTCTTGAATCTGATTTATTTAGATTTCTCTTCCTTTTTCCCTCTTCTTTCAATTAGATTTGTAAATCCGTGGTGACTTAATATTGGATTCAATTAAAGAGGCCACGGAACAATAAATCTGGATCAGATTCATGGATTGGAAAGCTGTTAGGCAAGTGGATTAAAATTATATCTTTTTAAATAATAATATATTTGACGTTTACATTCCCAGTCATTCTTAACATGTTAAATAATTGTAAGTTGTGGTAATTGCGGTATAATTCATTTTCAGTTATTCTAAGAATATTACCATTGTATAGATTTATTCTACGAATCCATTAATTGGATAAAAATTACTGTAATATTGAATTTTTGAGATTTACAACAAAAGTGAATATGTTATAGAAAATATTGTAAATGACAAATTGGATGTTGCAAATCAAATTACAGTGAAATTGGGAATAATTGTGGTAACTGAGACTAAATTTGGGTAGAATATATTGAGAATCTTTCTGTTGTATAAAGCCTATTTCCATTAATTATATGTCTAAATTGGGAATTACTATAAATAATGTAATTAGGGAATTTGTAATAAACATGAATATTTTCTTAAGAGTATTATTATGCCAAAGGTTTGTAAATAGAATTAAAGTAAAATTTAGGAATAGTGAAAAAGAATAGACATGCCTAATTTTCTTGTAAAATTTATAGTAATTGGGAAATTGTAGATAATCGCACTTAGACACGAGGATAAGTTCAACTTGTGGTAGAAGCCTGCCCGGAACTGCCCGGTAAATCCAGCATCCACAAGTTGTCAACTTAATGTGAGAGGTCTGGTGCCTAAACATATATTAAAAATATATGTATACAATAAGAAATAAATAAGTAAATTAGTAATGCATGTCGGGGCACAACAAAATAGACATATTGGGAATAATAAAATAAGGATACTTCATTGTCCACTAATGTCTTAGGGAAATATGGCCATTAGGTTCATAAGTGACATCAATAGTTACCAACAGTACATGAGAAAATATACAAGTCAGTAAATAAATGGAACTTACAACAGTAAAAGATTGGTAAAAAAGGGAAAATGCGATGAATGAGGAATATAACCTATTATAAATAATTATATTAATGAGAATGAAATATAATAGGAAGATTTTTCCTAGGGACAAGTGTAAATTATGACATGTGCTATAACAAATAAAAACGAAACTTATTAATAAACCTTAGTTAAGAGAACTAAGTTAATAAGTAAACAATAATAGTTTGTGCTGACAGTGTAATAATTATGATCAAATAAGGAAGAATGAGGTAAACTTATGGAATAAAATATGTTGTACTTAATTATATACACTAAGTAACATGTTAAAAGAAAACATGTGGTTTGGAATACTATATACTTACTTATACATTAAGTAGAACATTTAATTGGGACTTGTAAACATGTAATTGAAAATAAATGACATGGTAATAAAAAAGGAGTTTTAGATTACTTTCGTTAATTACAATCCGAGGTAGAAGGGTTTAGATTACTGTCGTTAAAGTAAGCGCAATTAAAAGAATAGACATAGGGTCTAATAACACATTTGTGTGATGTTCTTGGACCAGTCCGCACAAACGAAGGTGAAGAACCCAATGGGGTAAATCATTCGGGTGTCTAAAGACACTGGAGGAGCACGTCCACTTGAGTACTCTGCTCGACATGCGGCTTGATTCCTTGGTGGGACTGGATGGAAGCATATGACCTCCGAGGGACGTGGTAGGGTACTCTGTGGTGGTCCTCTATTGCGGTACATGCTCAGGATGTACACGCAGAGGTGGGGTCTGCGCGATACCACCTAGTGGGTATACCTTGACTACAATGTTAGCTTAGCAGTCATAAAGCTGTGGCGGTATGGCATTAGGTTGATTCGGCGGTTTGCCTCGCTCGTGGAGGGAGGTTGGCCATGACCAAATTAAGGATAGTAATTGTACAATACCTGTCATCGCCAGTCAGTGGGATGTGGAAAGACTAGGGCTAACCCAAGATAATCTTGTCCATTCACTTTCGAGGCATAGTTGAGGGACATGCCGAATTAGATGCTAGATTTATTGTTGTTGGAACGTCATTAGCTCTTAATGGAGTCTTTCACTAGTTGAGGAAGGGGCCTGGGTGGGGCCTAGCTACCGTTAAAAGCAGACCATACTTGATATGCATATTGTAGGTCCTTAAAGGAAAGCCTATACATATATGGAAAAGCTCCCAGCCGAGTTCCATGCATTGGATGCAACCCTATCACAAGACTCGGTTTACAGTAGACAATATGTGTGTGTGAGGATCTAGGTACACACACTGGGTGGTGTATAGTAGACATTCGGGCATTACTATATACACTTGCGTGGCATAGAGAGGAGGGTTCTGAGCGGTAACGTAGCGTTGTGATTTTGATTTCTGTACGTCGTTCGGTGTAGGGTACGCTTCCGTGGCACGACAGTGGGCATCGTATGAGGAGGATACTATGGGAAGTACCCTGATATATTGCGGGTAGCTACATATATACTATATTAGGTTAATCTACTAGGATGTAGATGGGTACGATGTGTGTGTAAAGCCTTGAGTGCTATTATCCCAAAACAACCTAATA
This sequence comes from Allium sativum, assembly GCA_030737875.1. Classification (NCBI taxonomy): domain Eukaryota; kingdom Viridiplantae; phylum Streptophyta; class Magnoliopsida; order Asparagales; family Amaryllidaceae; genus Allium; species Allium sativum. The sequence continues at coordinate 50,096,495 of JASFAX010000020.1, forward strand.
AACAAGAAAATATAACTGAATGGTATATGTAAGGTTATTGCAGAATGTGTGATTTAAGCCCAGTCACCAAAACTTGTTTTCTGACCCTCTGCTCATAACACACTCGCAGATTAGGTTTATGGCAGAGATATGATAGCTTTGGATATTGGTTAGGCGGCATTATTACTTTGGTGAGGCTATATTTGGTTATACTATATTTTATTCCATTCCGCCGTGAGATGTTTTCTGAGGTCGGATATATTTTATATCTTTGTCTTTTCTGTAGGATACAGACAAGCCAACTCGAGTTTCAATAGATTGGGATTCTTGAAAAAAAAATGGTTTGTCGAAATTCAGTTTCTTACATCTGGTATCGGAGCTTAGGTTTGGGATTCCTGTATAGATAGTGAGTGAATGTATTTGTACTTTTAAGAAATATAAATATGATATATATACAGCTAGATCCATAAAGGAACCTACTAAATAAGAAGACCGGTCTATGGATAGATTTGGGATATTAGTCATGTACACTAAAGGAATATTTATGGAATCAGAGACCCTTTGGTGGTTTGGGTGAAAAGTGTACAGTATGCTTTGTAATTGAAAAGATGGATCTCATATGTTAGTATATGGAATGTTAGTCTTTCGAATTAACGGGTTTGGCAATAGAGCTTTATAAATTGGGAAAGAGTAAAAAGGAAATGGATTAAGAATATATTTATATACATATATATATATATATATATATACATATATATATACATATATATATACATATATATATATACATATATATATATATATTTGAGAGAAATGACTTTGTGGGAATAATCTAGACATGTCTAAGTATGTTAGAAACCCACTTTAAGTCTAACCCCATTGTTGACTGTTAGGAACTTGAAATCTTAAAAAACTTTTGGGTAATAGATTATAGTGTTTTTCAAGTTTTGAACTTAAAAGTTTACAATTGTTAAAGTATGTACTAGATAAATTATGTAGAAACAATTTTTGAAATAGAAAGAAGTATTTTTTTATGCTTGAAAGAAAAAACATGTGAGTAACAAAAGTATATACTGGGTTTTGGGGTATATTTTTGAAACGGTGATTTCTTATGAAATTATTGTCAAAATCAAATTCTTTCAAAAAAATGTGTAGATTATAGAGCATGTATAGCTCACTAGTTTTAAAGTATGAATGAATTAAATAACAAAGCGTAGAAAAGATTGCATTTTGTGAAAAAAATAAAATTTTCAGTAAAGAAAATTTTGAAAATCTCTATTCTTTTGACAATAATTTTTTATAATTATTTTGAAAAACAGAATATTATTTATGTTTGGTGGATAAATAAGTTGTAAGAATTAAGAATAGAGTAGATGTTTACGCCTAGATGTAAGTTACAGAGCTGACATTGTAAACATGAACGGCTGTGAAGTCGGTTGAGAAATAGTTTGTCCTTATCTACTCCAATTTTTATAATTTGGAAAAAAGAGTTTTGTAATTTTTTTTGGGGATGACATATTTTTTATTGTTTGGCATAAGCACGTTTTAATGAGGAAAAATAAAGTTTTGAAACTTTTATTTTTTGGGAGGAAAATGAAATGAGGAAGCCTAATCACTTTTTTATAATCATAAAGTAAGTAAGGATTAGTTCCTAGGGAAGATGAAGAATATTTTTAGGCTATAAAGAAAATAGCAGAGACTGTTTTGAAATAATAGTATATTACCGAAGAGTGCATAAGCACCATAAAGCCTAGGTTGTTGCTTGGAAAAGACTATTAGTACACAACAAGGATTAGTGGTGACTACTTGATAGAAAATGGCAAGTAAGTGTTTAGATCCTTTGGTTTGGACTTTTCTTTATCAGAAGGGACATGGTCCTAGGATTCTTAGCCCTTGACAGTAGCTGTGTAGAGTGCTTGTTTTCCTATATTAGTTGAAGGATTAGAAGGCTTATTTGAAAATTAAACTTAGATTAGTGGATTAAGTTAAATAAGCTAAGGAAAGAGTAATGACATTACAAAAATGAAAATAACAAATGCAGTAAAACAACAAACATGACAGTTGATAAAAATGGGTTTTTCCTAAATAATTTGGAAAAAAAAAATTATAATAAAGGAAATCTTCTGATGTAAACTGTGCTTGGATAGGAAGGTGGCAAATTCTTGTACAATAGTTGCATAAATTCCAAGTACTGATAGAAAAGGGACATAAAAGAATAATGGAAGATATGAAGTTTTCTGTTTTCCACCTTTTTATAACATAAGAAATCGAATTCAAAAAATTAAACTTTTCTGTAATTCGCAAATTTAAAAGTTGTTTGGTAGGGTTTGGAAGCAAAAATCGGATGAACTACTTTTTTCCCTGTAAGAGTGTATGAAAAATTGGATGAAAAAGTATTTTGAATTTTAAAATATTGCATTCATATAGAAATTGCTAGTGTATTTAGGATGTGTGCATCATGTTTTCAAAAATATTTTCAGGAGAAAATTGCATTCATATAGGAGATACCGCTTAGTCATTCATTCCAATCATGTATTATTATGTTGCATTACACTTTGCACAAGTGTAGAAATGGTTGCAAAGTTGGATGTACACATGACGGTTGTAAATTATGCGAGGGATTACTTAATTTTACCCTTACCTAATTTCAGCAACGAATTCCTAAGGATGGGAGAAGGTAACACCCCGCATTTTTAACTACATAATAAAATAAAATTTGAAAATCTTTTAGAATTTTGACACGGAATTAGCCTCATTGCGTCCGTGGCGATTTTCTGACCAATTTAGACCTATGGTTTGCAGAAAATGTATTTAAGGTGAAAATGATATTTAATGAAATATTATAACAAACATGAAAAGAAGTTATAAGAAAAGAATAATGACTACCATTGCTTTTAGTCTTGTTAACAAAATCCTATGTACCTCAGTTAGTAAAGGCATGTCTCTCCCAAGTGAGTGGCGGTAGTTCGAGTTCCGCTGGCAACATATTTTTATTTTAGAAGAACAGGTAAAATAACACATCTCTAAGAGGAAAATATGTAAAAATGCACATATAAAGAAAATTATTCATAAAGGTGAGTATAAATAAATAAATATATATACATGCATTTGTAAATAGATGCATATGCAGATGCATATGTGTGTGCAAAAATATATACATATGAAAGAGAAATCCAATATAAACCCGCAATCAATGGAAATAAGTAAGAAATTAATGACGACATAAGGCCGTTTGAATTACACAAAAGAAAAATAAAGATTGCATGTAAATATATATATATATATATATATATATATATATGTATACACACACGCACAAATTCGAACGTTGATATAAAAAGTACAAGTTAAGTGCAGGTTATAATTAATGCTTAGTAAATGAAATATGGACAAGAAACAAGCTGTCTTTGAAATTAGAGTACATTAAAAGGTCATTAATTGCATTAATTAACGGATAAGGAATTGAAAAATTGCATGTGTATATACATGCATAGATATAAAATTCAAAAGTAAATATAGTTTATAACTAGAATAATATAAATTAGAAGAATTATATCAAGTTATTAAATAACGTTATTAATTAATGTTCAAAATCAGATATATCAAGCAATAAAATTAACGTTATTTATTAACGTTTAAACCATAAAATGAAGCGCAACAAAAAACGTACCTGGGCCCTAGATGGTTAACCTAAGCTTGCTTGGGTCGACTTATGGGTCAACTAAGGTGTCAACCCACGCTACGTTGGGTTGACACAGGGGTCGACCAAATCGGTTCCAGATCCATTTTCTGGATGACGTGGTATTCTGATATAAACATTTCGGAGTTTAATTGGTTAAATCTGATGGACCAGACTTTCTTGTACATCTATAAATAGATTATCAGGACCTATCTCTAAACTCATATTTTCTGAAATGATGCCTAGGCTCTGCCATTCTCTTCTTCCCCCAAATCATTTCATAAAATTATAATATTAGTTTTAGGAAATTCTGATTCAAGATTTGAAGATAAAAGAACGTAAATCTACAGACATATATTCAAAATTCAGATTAACATAAGGTAAGTTCTTGAATCTGATTTATTTAGGTTTTAGTTCCCTTTTCCCTCTTCTTTTAATATCAAATTTGTAAATCCGTGGTTGCTTAATATTGGATTCAGTTGGGGAGGCCGTGGAACAATAAATATGGATCAGATTCATAGATTGGAAAGTTGTTAGGTGAGTGGATTAAAATTATACCTTTTTAAATAATGATATATTTACCGTTTACATTCCCCGTCGTTCTTAACATGTTAAATAACTGTAAGTTGTGATAATTTCGGTATAATTCATTTTCAATTAGTAGGAATATTACTGTTGTATAGACCTATTCCATGAATTTGTTAATTAGATAAAAATTATGTAATACTGAATTTGTGAGATTTACAACAAAAGTGATTATGTTATAGAAAATATTGTAAATGACAAATTGGATGTTGTGCATCAAATTACAGTGAAATTGGAAATAATTGTGGTAATTGAGATTAAATCTGCGTAGAATATGTTGAGAACATTTCAATTGTATAAAGCTTATCTCCATTAATTATCTATCTAAATTGGGAATTACCGTGGACACTTTAATTATGGAATTTACAACAAACATGAATATTTTCTTAAGAGTATTATTATGACAAAAGTTTGTAAATAGTATTATAGTAAAATTTAGGAATAATGAAAAAGAATAGATATGCCTAATTTGCATGTAAAGTTTATAGTAACTGGGAAATTTTAGATAACTGCACAGAGACACGAGCTTAAGTTCAACTTGTATTAGAAGCCAGCCTGGAACCTCCGGGCAAATCCAGAATCCACAAGTGGTCAACTTAATGTGAGAGGCCTGGTGCCTAAACATATATTAAAAATATATGTATACAATATGAAATAAATAAGTAAATTAGTAATGCCTATTGGGGGTACAACAAAATATATATTTTTGGGAATAATAAAATAAGGATACTTCATTGTCCATTAAATTAGGGGCAGGACATTAGCTCTTGATTGAGTCTTTCACTAGTTGAGGGAGGGGCCTAGGTGGGGCAACAACCACCGGGAAAAGCAGACCATACTTGATATCTGTATTGTAGATCCTTAAAGGCGGGCCTATACAAATTTGGAAAAGTTCCCAGCCGAGTTTCGTGCATTGGATGTAGCTCTATTATGGGACTTGGGTTACATTAGATAGTACGTATGAGTGAGAGTTTATGTAAACACACTAGATGGTGTATCGTAGACATTAGGGAATTACTCTGTATGCTTGGGTGGCATAGTGAGGTGGGTTCTGTGCAGTAAGTGGTGTTATGATTTGGATTTCTGTACATCATTCGATGTAGGATACGCTTCTGTGGCATGACAGTGGGGAACGATGCAAGGAGGGTACTATGGGATATACGTTTATATACTGAGGGTAGCTACATACATACTATATTAGGTTAATCTACTGGGATGTAAATGGGTACGACGTGTGTGTAAAGCCTTGAGTTATATTAACCCAAAACAACCTAATAAACAAGAATATATAACTGAACGGTATATGTAGGGTTATTTCAGAATGTGTAATTTAAGTCCAGTCACCATAACTTGTGTTATAACCCCCTCCTCATAACATACTCGCAGGTTAAATTTATGACAGAGATATGATAGCTCTGGATACTGGTTAAGTAGTATTATAACTGTGTAAGGCTATATTTGATTATATTATATACTATTCTATTTTGTAGTGAGATGTTTTCTGAGCTCTCATATATTTAATATCTCTGTCTTTTCTGTAGAATACCAAACAAGCCAACTCGAGTCCCAACAGATTGAGATTTTGAAAAAAAACCGGTCTGCCAAAATTTCGGTTGTTACCGAACTTGAATTCGATATTGGAGACTTCGCATTGGTAATGGTTTCCCCTCTCAAGAAGATTGTTCAGTTTGGAAAGACTGAGTCCCATCTCATGAAGATTGTTCGGTTTGGAAAGACTGGAAAGTTGGCTCCCAGATTTATTGGGTCTTTTCGCATCATTGAGAGGGTAAGTTCTTTGGCCTATCAAGTGGATCTTCCAGAACGCCTACCGGGAATCCATAACCGTTTCCTTGTATCACATCTAAGTAAATGCCTTCATGATTAAGTTATTAGACTCAAGCTTGATGAAATCGGGGATATAGGAAAACACGAGTTGAAGTCCAGGGTGCCTCATGTCACTACAAATATTTTAGAGCACGGAATCAAGAGACTCCAAAATAAAACCGTTTGACTCATCCAAGTACAATGGGGAAATGATCCTACAGAAAGCACATAAGAGATTGAGGATAAGATGAGACAGACTCACCCATAGATTTTATCAATTAAATTTTCCACTAAATTACTTTATGGATGCATTGTGGTTGCTAGGTTGGATGTTAGGGAAATGGATGCAACACAATTGCACAACGCACTCATATAGAAATATATGCATATTAAGATGCTTTCATACATACTCCTTCACTTATTTCACATACACGCTAGGACTTGAGCTTACATTAGTGAGCCTGTAGTTCATAATCACTGCGAGTCATGGATTATTATTGATGAATTAAACATAATATGGGTGTACAACATGAATGTTTAGAGCGACTTGTGTTTCTGCACCTTCAGACAAATTTCGGGACGAAACCTATTTTAAGGGGGAAGAATGTAACAGCCCATAAAAATATGCCTAGAACAAATTAATATTAATAAATAATGAATATTAACAATAAGGTAATAATATATTAACTGACTGAAAATAAAATTTTGCAGCTTCAGGAATTTGGCCACGAAAATACCGAGGTCATACTCGTGATGAAATTCTGATTAATTTTCATATCCGAGCCCGTACGAAAGGATTACACTTAAAAGAAATCCAATTTAAATATGTATGTAACAGTGTTTGAAATTCAAATTATAATATTAATATATGGAATATTATGTGACCAATAAATGAGTAATGGAATATTCCATCGAATTTAAATTTTTGTGTACATATAAGTATACAATAGAGGACAAGAATAATGTTTAAATGGAAAGAAATAAATGAAATTAATGAAAATTACATAATAAAAACTTTCCAGCCCTCGAATACATTCACTTAGAAAATCTGCGACGAGGAGATCGACCGCCCCCTACGAGGGGTGTCGACCGCCCTTCTTTTTGGGCGGTCGACCGTCTGGCATGGCCAATGCCCAGTGAGGCTTGATTCGGGTCCAGTTTTGGTGTTAGTTTAAAAATATGAACTAACGGGTTTTAATCTTAGTTATCCTATAACTATTTTTCACAAATACACCTATAAATAACACTCTAGACCACAGACCTAAACCGAGCCTCCTTCTCCTTCCCTGCCTATATTCTACCATTGTTTCCAAAGAAATTTATAATAGGTTTTTTCTTCCTCTCTTGAAATCTATTTTTCTTTTCTAATCCCTTCTTTTATAGGATTTGAATAGGATCTAAATCTGGAATCATAAAATATATATATATACATATATAAGAATTCTAACTATTTAATTCTTACATATATATATATATATATATATTTCTAAGGATCAGAGATCACATAAAATATGAAAACATTGTTAGATCCACGACATTTCCATATAGTCAAATCACAGTAGTAAAATAGTAATTTTTTAGGCATATTCTACATTTGTAGATCTTTACATGAATTAATATGCCTAGGGAGATTTGGATTAACGATAATATCATATCGTAAAACACCCAAATCTCCTATTTTTATATATATTTTGCAAGAATCGTCAATAAATGTTGGGTTTGTGAATTTGTTTGAGTTGTGATTGAAAACATTTTGGGTGACTTAATTTTGTTTGATTTGAGTTATCCTTTTTATCTAAAAATGTTTGTGATGTAAAAAGGTTCAGATTTGATTTAGTTTTATTATTTGGATAGGTTTGGATTACCATTCTAAATGAATAATTTGAACAAATTCCGATTTGAAACAAAACAAATATCAACATTTTTGTGTACAACAAAGGAAGGGGTAAATTAGATTAAATAAAGGTCTATGTATATGCACGTATATATTTATATGTACACATGTATATATAATGTATGAAATTTAACCTTGTTCTTGATTCATTACTTGAATTGTTTTAGCAAGCCTATGATGCATGTTTTGATATATATGTCGTATTTTCCATATTACTACTATCTTTAATTATGCCATTATGCCTGGTATTTAGTAGTATGATGTGGGAATTAACTTGTATGCCTTGAATGTAAAAAAATGGAAAATTTACACTAATAAAATGTTCCTTCGTTCATACAAAAATTAGCTTTTATTATATGCATCAAATATTCAACTTATATAGCGTAATTAATGTAATCAACATAATAATGACGTAATAAACATGATTAGAATAAGGTTAGAATTTGAAATATCCCGTATCAATTATTGTTTGTTTGTGTGTGTATAAAATAATTATCTATATATTAAATAACGACACATACACATGAGGTTAATCGTAATTTGTGGTAGAAGTCTGCCTGGAACCAACCGGCAAATCCAGCGACCACAAGTGAACCCGGCTAATGGAGAGGTCTCATTTAAACTGATACACTATGACACGAGGTTAAGCCTACTTGTAGTAGAAGTATGCCCGGGACTGCCCGACATATCCAGCATCTACAGGTAGATGATTTAATGTGAGAGCTTTAGTGTGTATATATACCTATTATGTGTGTAAATTGGTAGGTTTACTGCACCTTGAGAAGGTCATAAGTGGATGACTCTCTTCTTATCTAGTTTAGGTCTTAAGTGGTTAGGACTAGGACCATTTTGAAGGTTTAATCCTGGGATGTGGACCAAAGTCATGGGACCCTCCCTTATTATATTTGAAGTAGGCCTATGGGTCCTCCTTCTCTGAAAGTGGTTTAGACATGGAAATAACGGAGTAGGGTAGTTTAGCGGAATGTCTACTTCCTCTAGCAGCTTTGTGAGGACCTACCTAAGGATAGATTTGGTGTACGTTGTACATAGCATGCTATTTAATTCACCAACTGTCTAAGAAAAGTCTTAAGTAGCATAGGTGTTCTACTGTAATATCAGTAAAGTAGTAACATGAGGCATCCACCAGAGTGGTCTTAGAGGGCTACATGCGAGCCTACCCAAACTGGTACTAAGCGGCAAGATACTACTTCTCCTATTACTTGTGAGAATGTATACTTAAGAACGTTGATGTAGTAGGAAGGAGTTTTAAGTGGCTAGGGTCCTCCTTAGGGTAATAAGAGATTATGAGATTCCACCTTTAATAAATATGTCAGAATGGACCTTAAATGACTGAGAATGTCCACCTTATTGGGTCTCCACCTTGAATGCAGTAATGAAGGTGTTAAATGATTTATTCGAATATCCACCTCATTGGTTCAATACATATTTTTATACGTGTGTGCTTGTGTGTTTTGTAGACATACCTAGACATATATAACCTACCAAATCTAGGGTATAGTCATTAAGAAAATATTATTTTCAGTCACACAGGACTCTATGTTCTGACCCCTCTCCTTATCATGTCCTACAGGCCAATAAGTGGGGTAGCGATTCAATGGATGAAGAAATGATGGGGCCTGAAGAAGGTGATGGATATATTATGCTATTATTAGTTATCATTGCTATTTGCTTTGTAAACTCTAGATTTTGAACCATAAAGATGTACCATTTTCAATACTTGCATTTGAAAATTGTTATCTAAATTTGTGTTTTTTAATAATATGGTGCATCTTATTTTGGTATTACACCATTTAGTTCCTCTATGTGAGATTCTGTAACGCTATATTTATTTTTTATTCTATGCAAATGCAATTCCTTAAAGGTACCCACGATCCATTTAGTGTGGCTCTAAGTTTCAATAGGCCTTTTCTAGTTCACAATTTAGGCTCACTCCGGGTGGACTATTATATATTTAGTGGTCTAGGCTGAATTAGTGATGTTTGACATTGAATTTGGTTTTCGTATTTCAATTGTGTTGAAGTGGAATTTATCGTTGTTTACTTTAGGACGCGTAGTTAAATTGGAGTTTTTCGTGCCATAGGAGAGATCATTGTCGAAGTTATGATCATTTATTTTCTATTATAAATGTATATACACACAAATATGTATGTGTATATGTACTGGTTTTATACGTTCTTCGTTGTTAGGCGAATCGAGCTTGTTTTCATTCTAATGTTCGTTCATCTTGTGTCGTCTTCGCCTCACCTCGCCTCAAAAGGCGAGTATCCCCTCACTCACAACTAACTTATTATTAAGTGAATTAAAATTTTGGGATGTTGAATGAAATGGTAGGATTGCGTTAGAATTTTTAGTCAATGTTGTGCATATGTAACACACACACTATCGATTTATGATGCGATATGGATACGACATGTATGTGTGATGTTTTATGTTTTCTCCCACTGCAAGTTCCCTTTAGATTTAGGAAAAATCACTATTAGTTGAAATGATACATAGTCGAACGACTGTATAGATTTAGAAAATAAAATTTGATTAAAATGGTGAAATGATGTATGCCTAGAAAATTAAATAAACGGGTTGAAATGGTATATATCGTATCCATTTGACTTTAAGATAGAAAAATTATATATGAACGCCATGGTCAATAAAAAAATCTATTTTTGAACATTATTTATGTATATGTATAGATTTTTTTTATTGAAATTTAAATAATATGTAAAAAAAAATTAGTTGAATTCAACTTGATTATTTTTTTAAAGTTAAGTAAAAGGATTTAATAAAATGAGCTTTAAAAATGGTTTATAGGAGTTAATATTTAAAGTTAAGTTTATTTTTAATTGGATATCGGATGGGAAATTATTTTTGTATAATATAACTAAATTATAATGGGATAGTTTAAAATTATTTAATTCAATTTAAAGGAATTTAGTTAAGATTTGTTTTAATAGTCTAATAATGTTTATTTTGGTATAAAGATTTAATTTAAATAAGTTTTGTAAATTAAATTTAAAGAAGGATTAAATGTAAGGTGAAATTTTGAGTTAATTCAAGTGAATGGAAGGCTTTGTTTACTCTAGAAAAATTTGATATGAACTTCCTTTTGGGGAAATAGCAAGCTTGCAATTTAATAAATTGTGATTTAAGTGAGAACTTAACAAATAGCATCGAAGTTGTTTTGTAATTTAATATAATGAAATGGGCTTGGAATCCAAGTTAAAACCCAGCTTAGAAATAATGGTCTGAAATATAATTAAGTTAGGAGGTAAAAATTAGAATTTGTTCCAAATAATAGAAAATTGATTTGGACAAGGATTTGTGATATGAATGTATGAAAGTTGAATTTGGAATACGGGTACGGATCTGACTGGATCATTTATTTGAAATCAAAACTATGTTTTCTTATAACAAAATTTTCTTATTACTTGGTTTTTCACAAACTACTTGTAACTAATAAATTTGAACTATTTTTAACATTAAAATTATATAACAATTTTACTTTATTTATATAAGTATATATATATATATTTGTACACTATTTTTTAAATCAACTATTCTATGCATATTTTCTTATTCAAATAAATCCATGGCTAATTAGAGCTAATAAACCCATAATGATTTAAATGAAGATTTCCAAGCAATAATGACGCTCGAAAAATTTAAACTTGAATTTGTTCGATAAGGAACAATTTGGCATGTATGATTTGAAATCCAAACTGCAGCTAATGCTGAATTTATTTTAAGTAATTGATTTTATTCAACACTTGAAATATATCGATTTGATATATTTGAATATGATTTACAAATTTAATGACAACGGTGTGGAAAATGTAAACTTTTGGTCGTTAAAGAGACGGAAGCTATATTGACATACTCTCTGCCGATATAGATTAGGATTTAACAACTATGCACAGGGTGGAGAATCCAGAATGATGTAGGATGTCTGGAGGCGTTTACTGGATTTGAAGAAAGAGAATGATGATGGATAGCCTCGACCTTCGGATCATAATTAAATGACTAAAACATAAACTATTACCGTGACTAACTGCGATCGCATCCCTTATCGGACATGGTACTTCGATACCATCTCTATTACTTTGTGATTGATTTGGGAGCCTGGTTGAGTATGGGAGTGTGTACCGAGGTGGGCGATAGTTGTGCCTATGCATTACTACTAGTCTGGGTGTGCAACAAGTAGAATCCTTCCTTGTGTATTTCCTCATGCTCCTTGTCATATTATTCTAATCGAGCCCCTACAATTTTGTTTTGGGTTGTTTTCTATGGAATGCCCTCTGATGCCACCAGTTTATGGTGGGTTTACGATACTGTATAGACTATGACGCTTATGTAAGTTTAAGGGTAAAATTGTAATCTCGCTTACGCTATTTTGACATATTTAGTTTACAGAGTAAACACTATTAAAATAACATACTATATTACATGTATCCAGTTCTACAGATCCTTAAAGGATGGAATCCTAAACATCCTTCAAGTTACTGTTGCATTCCATTTAAACATTTCACTAGTATTGACTCACTTATATTAGAATGTTAGTCTGGACTCGAGTGTTTTGTTTTTACAAAATGCTCAGGTCAATCTGAATATTTCAGCTTAAAAGGTTTATAGGTTGGAGCTTGAGATTCGCTGAAGTCTATTCATCTAGCTTCGTATATTCCGTCGACTATTTTTTAGTCATTTATTTATGCACTGGTCTGTATTTAGTTTTTCGCTTTATCTGCTTTTATTCTGTACTCTGATGTCATGTATAAATGAAACAACCATGTTGTAAAGTTTGTTCCGCTATGAGATATTGTCTGTGTTTCTATGTCTGTGATTTTGTCGTGATTTATATTTTAACCCCATAGCATTTAATAATCTATTGTTTTGAACAGTTTGAGTTGTTTTAATTATCAACCTAAAATGAATAAAAAGGCAGGTCGTTATAGAATTGGAAATAGTAATCAACTGTAACCTTTTAGAATTTTTTTGTCATCAATTCACAGGAAAATTGGATTAGGGTAAAAGTTGAGAAAGAAACGACCGAAACAGTGATAGAAATTTTCAGATCAGAATTCTAAGACGAAAAATGAGTCTGAAAGATTCGCAATCTGGACCTAGAAAGCTACGAAATCTAAAAAAGTCTTCATCATGAAAATTCTGTCTAATTCAATTTTACATGATATAAAAAAAGAAACGGTCATTTTGGTTTACCTAATAGGAGGTTACGACCTCTGCAATAGCGGTCAAAAAGAAGGAAAAAAAAGAGATGAAAAAGGGACTACGGTTAGGATTTGTGGCTTGTTTGGGTTGGCATGTGATCAGATGAGGTAAAGCCAAGTAAGGGAAAAAGGAGAAAGGAGAGGAGGGTTTAGGATTTTATGGATTCAAATTAGAGAAGATATTATGGAGAGGGAAAATTAAGAAAGAAAAGTTGATTACTTATTTTTTATTTTTTTTGTTTGGAAGGGAGAAAGACAAATTAGAAATTTTAGGTCTTGGAAGATGAAGAAGCCATGGATTTCTCAGGAATTTTTTTGCAGAGAAGAAGGGGAATGAGAAAGGAAGAGAATATGTTATTTTTATTTGAGATTTTCTCAACCGTGAATTCTCTTCAGGAATGTAATGTAAGAAGGTCAAGTAACATAACTTAATTGGACCTATAAAAGCCAAAAACAACATTCACCTAGTCCAAACACAAACATAGACCACAAGAATAAAAGAAAAAAGGTGAGAGATACATATGGAAACATAGTGAATTTTGTGCATTTCACATTGTAAACAGAAAATCCAAAGCAAACAAAAGTGGAATTTACGAAACAGAAATGCTAAACATCTGAGAATTTGGTGTAGATTCATAAAAAAATATAATTTTAAATTTTAAAACTTTAAAATTTTCAGTTCAGATTCAAATTTTGACTAATTGTGAATTGAACTGACCTTTTCAACAAAATTTTGTTTTAATGGATTTGAAAAACAAATCATTCAGTGTTACAAGTTTATTGTTCAAATTTATTTTTTAGGCTAAATTCAAATCCAAATAATAAAATAACATAAATTAGCTCAAGCAACAAAATCTTAATTGACAACTATCAAATTTCTATTATCAAACTCATACTGTATCAAAAATCGTATTCTTTATTTCATAAAATTGAAAATAAATTAGGTTATAAATTTAAAAATCAAGATTTAAATTAAATCATTCATAAAAATTTCAGCTTGCTATAGTTTTCCAGTGCAGTGTTTTTAAGTTTTCCAATAATTACCTCGCTTCTATCTCTCATTTATTCACATCAAAACTTTACACTTCTTTCTCCTCTTAAGCTATATTATTGGCTTAAAACTTTCATAGCTTAATAAGAGAAATACAAGAAAATATAGTAAGGAAACACTAACAAAAATCACTTTAAGAATCCACTTTCTACTAGTTCCTTCTCTACCATCATTGTCATCACCGTCGAGAGGCCGAGCCACTCTACTAGGCCAAGGCTGAACCATTAAGGAGGAGGGAACAAATATCGAAACACTTCAAAATATGATTACTAAAATACAGGAACTTTCCGAGCAATCATGGTAGATCTATAGCTCTTTTTTAGGATTTTTGAATAATCAATAAAGGTGAGAAACTGAACTATAAATGGCCCTACCTATTCATATGCTATTTTAATGAATATGTTTGCTATAATAATGTTTAGGAGGTAGCTATTTGAACATAAAATTAAACACAAAAAGAATGACACAAAGCCCTAACCATTGGAATTTTTTGTCTTTATATGAAGGAGTGCAATTCGTGGGGTGATCCAATTGTTCAAACCAATTGTATCAAAGTTTTGTGTCTGAATAGACTTTCCCTAATGTTTAATATTGAAATTTTTTTTCCATAATGATTTTTTTTTACCATGTTGGATTGATGAGATGTAGTTTAAATGGATAATTTATTCACATCAAATTTACATCTACAAACAAAAAGAAAGTCGTTTTCCTTTCTTGAATGAAATGGTGTAATGGAATGATTAAACCTCTTTAAAATGATTTATAATGTTTTAAATATGAACAATAAACACTTCAAATGCAGATATGAAGTTTGAAAAAAAAAATTGAACAAATTTTGGTCCATCTTGAAACTATAATAACGTTTATGCGCCTTAAAAAGTAAATCTTTGTCATACAACAAAATATAAATCCAAATTATATAACAAAAGATTTTTCGAAACTCTCATAACTGTATCCTTCCAATTTACAAAAAAAGTCAAGATTTTGCTAAGAAGATTTTGAAATATAAGCAAAACAAGTTTTTAAAAACATCGTAGTTTTGAAGTTCGAAATTCAGAAAATGCAACTATTTGAAATTGAGATTTTTTTCCTCTAAAAAATAATATATTAATCTTAAAAATCATTTAAAATATTTTTAAAATGAGTTGAGTTGAATACATCAATTTTCTAAAGGTTTAAGCCAAAATAGTTCTTCCGCGGAACTTTTCCATAACGAATGAAATTTATATTTAAGCTCAACAAATCTTCTCCAAACCTTTTTTGGATGTTTTCAAATGATAAATGAATAACTTGAAGATCGTCTCTATAAGTTATTAAAAAGTTTTTAAATAACAGATTTGTATCAAAATCTATAATAAGCAATTTGTTTTAATCTTGGCTCGAATGACCCAACAAGTAAGCCTAAATTTTCAATTCATGAGATCTAGTAGGGTGTTTAACTAAAGAGATGTTTAGGAGAAACTAATGCCCTGACTCACCTGCACTTTTGCTTGGGGAGAGAGTTATATACGGTTGAAATGTCAGAAACGAGATAAGTATAAAGGATCAAATTTTCTTAAGTTAAATAAATTAGATTACTTAAGGACGATCTTGTGTTATTTAGTATCAAATTCCGAGGAGGTAATCCTACTATCCGTGAAATGTTAAAAGGTGTTTAACCGTTATTTGACGAATAATAGAGATTAAACATGGAAATTGATATTGAGTGAAATGTGTATGATTTATTTTGATCGATCATACTAAAAAATGGATTACCATCCACGAGGACAATATGAATGAACGAGGTTTCATGATTCCATGTATATGTCCAAAGAATATTTTGAAAGATATACATTTTTAAAAGATGTTTTATGAAGAAATGAGAAAAAATAGTAATTCTTAAACCGTATTTTCTCAATGGTTGATTCAAAGAGACTAGGGTCGAACATGGGTAATTTCTATTTAAAAACCACTTAGAATAAGTTGGCGTTTTGAAAATGAAGGAGAACGAAGAAATAAGATTTATGTAAATCGAATTAAGGGTTGGTAATATTGACCTTTAGCGGGAATTTTTCCTTATTACCAATCTACGATAGTTTTGCATTCAGATCTTCAATCTAAATGATCCTTTCTACCCGTTAGTAGGTATATCCAGGGTGTGGTATGCGGTGTTCCTTTAGTTTATCCAAACCCATGATGAGTTGCATGGAAGGATGTTGTGACACCCCACACACCTTAACGTTATCATAAATTAGAATTCTGTTAAGGTGTATAACGCATTGTATGTATAAAAACATAAAACATCATAGAGTCTATGTTTCCACAAGACATAAACAAATAAATTTACTGTAGAATAAAAAGACAATTTGTATTAGAATGATAAAACCATTTATTTCAGTAAAACCAAATTGTCTTAGAATATCATGTCTCAAATCTCAGTCAGCAAAAATATAACATTAAAGTACATAATTATTAATATTCCCCAAATAGTCAAAAGAAAAAACTAAATCGTGGTAATGAAATAGAAAGTGAAACATCTTCAGCAAAAGTCTTCCAAGATAGAATCAGCTAGGCAATCCAAACTATGTTCTTCCGCCCTGAGAGCCCGAGAGGAAGAAACCGGAAAGAAGTAAGGGAAAACGGATCAGACATAAAGTCTGGTGAGCTTTTAAGATAACTAACGTGATTGATAAGCAAAGAAAAATAGGTAAAGTAGTAGTTTTAGTGTCATAGAAGGACAAGTGTCCATGTAAATCTAAAATTGACCAAATTGAAATATATATATAGTAATGACATAAAAAATAGGATTCGATAATGATGAGTATTTTGCATCTCTATAAATTTGGAACAACATAAATAATTAGGAAGAAATTTCCTAATATAGTCCATCGATCGGCTCCTAGCCAGAGCGTGGATAATCTGTGCCTACTATGGGTTCAGGTTTATTAGTCCCTAGCCCATCAATGAAAGACATAACCTTATCCACAGGTCTTATAGTGTCTTATACTCCCTCATCGGACCAATGCATGCACAATAACCCACCGAAACGATCACGTACCTCCCTATTTGGACCAACTTACAGCCACAACACAACCTGGTGCGTGCCCTTGCCTCCTACATGAGATCGAAAATGATAAAATGGATATGTACATGGAATGAATCCCAACCAACAAATAATGTTCAGTCCAAATACCAACTTGATTTGATCGCCCAAAGACTACAGAATTTTAGGCTCGTAATTTATCTTCTTGTAAATATATATGTTTATATTAAAGCCTACTTGCTTGTAACTTGAATCAGTATTTCCATACTAAAGCCTACTTGTCATTACTTAAGTCAATATCCCATATTTAAGCCTTAGGCATGTAACTTAACCATTTTAAGTAAATGTGTTCGTATTAAAGCCCTATGCGGACATAATTCTTTTATGTCAATATGTTAACATTAAAGCCTAACTGTCCTTTCAATTATTCCCTATCATACTATAATTTTCAAATAAACCATGCATGTTTACTATGATTTCCGAACTATCATATTTATACAAATACAGATTCAGTCCAATTTCTATCGTAATTTGTGCCACAGGCATTTATATAGTCCAAGTCAGATTTAATCCAAATTTTTCCTTTTTAGTTACAGTTTTCAATATATCCAATTTTAGCCCCAATTCTATTATTCCATATCTATTTGATTTACTCCAATCCAAGCACAAACTAAAAGAAAAAAAATGATAATCCATCATAGGTAACTAGGCACATAGATTTGCGCCTAATTCGGTTGTATTCTTATGCCTTTTAGGCATATTTGGGCATTGTTAATGGAAAAAAAATGTCATAAAAACCCATGATTCCAGTTATTTAGGAATTATAGTTTTGGTCATGAAAGAAAGTGCGGAAAGCAACAAAGAACACGAAAGATTTATAGTGGTTCAGCCTTACGAGAGACCTACGTACACTTTAAAGAGTCGTTGGAATATTATTAATAACCAAGAGTTACAAGGTCGACACTATCTCATCACATCTCATTACATTCGTCTCTAAATTATATGAAGTCATAATGGTCATATGCAAAGTATTAGGAAAAAGAAAATATTTCCCTTATTCTTCCTCAACGTGGAGATGACCATTAAAGAGGCTACTTGGAGCTCTCAAGAGATGCAAAGTCACCCCATTCCAACCCCTTTGAAGTGTGAGGTCAAGGGGATTTATAGTGGAGAGGTTAGGTGGGAGTAGGTAGGAGAGGATAGGAATAGCGGACCACAAGCCAATTTTCATATCCCAAAGGATTATGCTCCAGAAATTCGAATCCCTTCATCATGCCAGGAAATTCGTACCCAATGCTAAGGGTACGAAATTTGTACCCCGGAGGGGGGGGGGAGGGGTATGAAATTCATACCCTAAGGGGTACGAGTTTTATGTTGGCGCTTGGCACGGGAGATTCGGGAAGAGGGGGATACGACAACATGGATGTGGCCTAATTTTGAGGGATACGAAGGTCATGAAAGTTGTTTTTTGAACCTTGACTTTGAGTTGATCCAGTGATTCTGAGTAACACACTTGTTGGCCGAAATCGAATGAACCGGGCGCTGTCGGGACAGTGTGGCCTCAGACCCCTGCCAGCGCTGCGCCCTGACCCGTAGACGGCTCGCCTTCGGCTTGGCTGCGGATGGATACTGATGGATGTCACATCCAAGGGATGCGACACTCTGCTGGTCTCCTGACTCGAGTCTTCTAGTGCTAGAACCCTGGTGATGTTGGCAACACTTCTGGGCTATAATATCACGCGATATGTTGAGTCGAGCGTATCTTGCGTACTTTTGGGAACCGGACTAAAAGGCCGGTTAACAGGCATAAGAAAAACAAATAGCGAACTAGAAAATAGAAAAGGGAAAATAAATATGAATATTAGCTAAACAGTTACCGTACAAACAGACATAAAGATTTATAGGAAAGAAATAGGAATGAGTCGAATTCGTAGCTAAACAATCTGAATTTGAAAATAAACTATAAATAATTCAGATCTGAAACATCTACAACTACTATTGTACATATTTTACTTTAACTTAACATGTTGTATATTCACCAAAATGTCCAATTTTAACATCTAATCATATAGCCTATTTCAACATGAACTTGCATAGTTTGTGTAACTCAAACGGTACTTAACATAGATCCAATTATACTTGCAAATAAACATAAGAATGTGATCCTAGATTTTGAGTCATGTAGGCATAAAAGGTCTCAAATCTAGAACATGTTTACAAAAGCTTTAACTTAGACTTAGGGAATGTATATAGTCCATGCCATCGACATAAACATAAAGGGATCAATTACTAGTTTTTGCCACAACTTGCAAGAGCTATTATTTTCATATACAAATGTCCAACTAGCTTGCATCAATCAATTTATGCCATAAATGTCAATACACAAGTCATGACAGAATTATTACAATACAATGAATTCATATCATTATTATACAATAACACAATTCTATTTTCATTTACATCGAATCACGTCACAGTTTTATTTATATTCTGAAAGATCACTATACTTACAACGAATGCTGAATCTTGAATTCTGGATTCTGAGTTCTGAAATTGAGATGCGTTCCTTTGGGTAGATTAACGTTGCGTTGAATAATTTGATTAAGCTTTAGTCTACTTCGTAATTTGATTCGTCTCTAAGCTCCTCTCTCTTGAATGCTACGCTGAATTCCTTCCTGGCAGCATGACGACTCCAATCTTATTTTTTTTTTTGTGAATTTTAGTTAAGACTTAGGGTGTATATATAGATTTTTAGATTGTTTTGAGCCATCAGATGAAGACAGGAGGAATCTAGACCATACAAAGTCCAAAGAGCCAATCAAGAGGTGACATGTCAGCCCCAATGACACACCAAGCCATAGAAATTCGAGCCAGAGCCAGACCCAGCCAGCCAGGTCGACACTATGGTCGACCTGGGGATGACCAGGTCGACACCATGGTCGACCCTATGGTCGACCTGGTCCCTGGGTGGGAATTTTCCCGCCCAGCCCAGTATGAGCTTATTTTTCGAATTTTGAACTTGAAACCGAGCTGTTTGAATTTTAAATTTTATTCTGAAACTTCCAAAGGTCACAACTCCTTCATACGGAGTCCGATTCACGCAAACTCGGACTCTATCTCAAGCAGAATTCCGAGATGAATGCAATGGTGTAACCCATTTCCCTTAATTATTTCATTTAGAATTAATTACACTTTAATTTGTGAAGCTTAATGTTATAAAATTCACGGGGTGTTACATTCTCCCCCTATAAAGGATTTCGTCCCCGAAATCTTCAAGTTAGGAAGAATGTATATCCTACCATCCAACCGTCCATCTACTCAACCAACAAACACAGGTGTCCACTATCCTTAAAAGACTTCTAATGCTTTATGATAATATGCATAGTGTGTGTACATGTCCTTATCTAATGCAGAAATCAGGCGGTCTACTGATTCAGTTGACCTCCTTAATGCGAATCATGTAAGTTTCCTGAATCCATTATGTATGCAAATTTTTCCTACTCATAATTCTTCATGAGTGCACAACTATTCATACAAATGTGACGACCATATGACAGCATATCAAGTTTCAACCATATACAAATGAGAATACATATATGCATATGCAATATGAAGTGACTGAGCCGATCTAAAACCTAGGTTGTGTGTGTATATGCAACCACTAGCAATCACTAGCAACCATTTGCAGCCATCATCCATAACATGTTTTCAAATACATGTTTGCATCCATTTGTTTTCTACCTAAGGAGTTAGGAAAAGGACCGAGGAGATATACCTAAAATGATAGATAAAGCATAACTTAAGGAAAAAGAGAGATCAAAGATGTACCCTCAAAAAGAAAAGGGTAGGCAGCGCGTATTCTGTCCTTGGTTTCCCAAGTCGCGTCTTCCTCGGCATTGCTCCACTGAACTTTAACGAGTTTGACTTCGCGGTTGCTTAGCTTCTTCAGTTCAGTTCCTAAGATGCGGGTTGGAACTCTCCTCACAGTTGCTTCACGTTCCACTTAGGCTACTTCTAGAATGCTAGGTTCCACCACTTTTGTAGACTCATGCAAACACTTCCGGAGGTGAGAAACATGAAAGACGTTGTGAACTCCGGCCAGTCTCTCGGGTAGCTCTAATCTATAGGCCATCTTCCCAACCTTCTCGATGATAGGAAACGACCCTACAAATCTTGGTGCTAACTTTCCTGTGGATCCAAAGCAAACGACGTTCCTTAAAGGAGATACCTTAAGGAAAACCCTGTCCCCAACCTCAAACTCAAGGTCGGTCCTTCTCTTGTCTGCGTAGGATTTTTGTCTATCCTGGGCTGTCTTCATCCTTCTTTGTATTAAGTCCACTTTCTCTGAGGTCTCTCTGATCATGTCTGGTCCAAGTATAAGCTTATCTATAGACTCCCTCCAACAAGTTGGTGATCGGCAAGGTCTTCCATACAATGCTTCGAAGGGCGCCATACCGATGGTGGCTTGGTAACTGTTGTTATGGGCAAATTCCACTAAAGGAAGGTGATCCTCCCAAGTCCCTCCGAAGTCAAGAACGCAAAGTCTTAGAAGATCTTCTAGTACTATATTCACCCTTTCGTCTGACCATCAGTTTGGGGGTGATAGACCGTGCTCAAACATAACTGTGTGCCGACAGCTTCTTGCAGACTCCGCAAAAAATTCGCTCGTGAAGATGGGATCTCTGTCACTAACAATGCTGGAGGGTATCCCATGGAGTCGAACTATCTCCTTAAGGTAAAGAGATGCTAGAGATGAGGCAGTCCTTCTACTCATGACAGGTAAAAAGTGGGCGCTTTTTGTAAGCCTATCCACTATTACCCAAATGCTAGTATTGCCCCTTCTCGACCTAGGAAGCCCATCAACGAAGTCCAATGAAATACTATCCCACTTCCACTGTGGGACCTCAAGAGGATGAAGCAGTCCTCCAGGCTTCTTCTATTCCGCCTTGACCCGTTGGCATATCCTACACTTAGAAACGAAATCTGCCACGTCCTTCTTCATGCCGCTCCAAAAGATAACTCTCTTCATGTCCTTGTACATTTTGTCTCCGCCTGGGTCTATTGTCATATTGTAATGATGTGCTTCCTTAAGAACCCTCTTTACCAACTCCCTTGCTTGTGGGACGCATAGTCTTCCATCACGTCTCAGCCAGCCTTTATCGTCGATAGAGTACCTATTGAGGTGACTAGAAGTCTCACCCCTAATTAGCTTATCAACCACTTCAACTAGCTGAGGGTCTTCACGTTGTGCAGTCCCTACTGTGTCCAAAAGAGTAGGGCGCACTTCAAGAGATGTTAACAAACCCGGTACGAAATCAGAGGAGGGCCTAAAGTTAAAACTGGCTATATACTCCAAGCTTTGCCTTTCTACAAAGAGCGGGCTTAGGGTCAACTTCTTTCTGCTCAAGGCGTCTGCTACTACATTGCCCTTGCCCGGAGTATAGGAAATTTCAAAGTCATACAAGGCAAGAAACTCCATCCATCTTTGTTGCCTTAAGTTAAGATCTTTCTACGAGAAAAGATATTTCAATGATTTATGGTCAGTATATAGTTCAAACTTCTCACCTAGGAGATAATGGCGCCAAGATTTAAGTGCAAAGACGATGGCGGCTAAATAAAGATTGTGGGTTGGGTAGTTCTTTTCATGAACTTTCAATTGCCTTCCACCATAAGCTATTACCCTCCCTTCTTGCATCAAAACAGCACCAAGCCCCGTCCCACATGCATCTGTGTATAGTGTGAACATCTTGCTTCCATCTGGCAGATTCAGAACTGGGGCTGTTGTAAGAGCCCTTTTCAAGCGCTGGAAAGCAAACTCGCAATCCAAGTCCAAAGCGAATGCTAGATTCTTCTTTGTTAGCCTTGTGAGTGGAGCTGAGATTTTTGCAAAATCCCTAATGAACTTACGGTAGAAACCCGCCAGCCATAGAAAACTTCTGACTTCGGTTGCGTTCTTTGGTGCCTTCCAATCTTGCACCGCAACTACTTTCGCGGGGTCCACGGCCAACCCTTCTTTGGACACCACATGCCCAAGAAACATTACTTCTTCTCTCCAAAGGTGGCATTTGAAATTTTTTGCCTTCAGCTGATATGCTCGAAAAGTATCCATGATTTATTTCAGATGTTGAGCATGCTCTTCCTCATTCTTTGAGAAGATCAAAATATCGTCTACGAAGACAACCACAAATTTGTTGAGGAATTCTCTGAACACTCTGCTCATTAGGTCTACGAAATAAGCGGGTGCGTTTGTCAAGCCGAAAGGCATGACAAGCCACTCAAATAAACCGTCTGGGGTTCTGAATGCCATTTTATCAATGCTGTCTTCAGCTACTCTTGGCTGACGGAACCCAGTTGCCAGATCAAGTTGGGAGAAGACCGACGCACCTACAAGTTGATCAAACAAATCTTCGATTTGGGGAAGAGGGTGCCTATTTTTCTTGGTCAATTTGTTTAACTCCCTATAGTCGACGCAAAGGCGAGGAGAACCGTTCACTTTGGTTGCGAACACCATTGGAGCACCCCATTCCGAAATGCTCCGTCTAATGAACCCCTTTTCGAGAAGTTCTTTAACCTGCTTATTGAGCTCCTTTCTCTCCTTTGGAGCCATGCGTCTGACAGGTAAAGCTATAGGCTTTGCATTATCCACAAGATATATGCGGAAGTCTATTTCCCGCTTCGGAGGTAAGCCTTTCACCTCTTCAAAGACATCCAGATATTCCCGGACTAATCTAACTGACTGCAAATTCTTAACAGAAGCGTCAAGCGACTCTAGATAACTAAGCATAACAGCATTCAAGGAATTACAAGAAATTTCTAGAGTGTTACCGAGCCGAGTCAAGAGCCTAACCACTCTTTTCTCACAATCAAGAATGGCACCATTACTGGATAACCAGTCCATGCCTAAGACCAGTCCATACCCTGAGAAGCCCAAAACAAAGGCACTACATCTAAAATCAACACTTAGAATAGAGATTTTCAAATCCAAGCAAACCATCAACAAATAAGCCGAGCCCCTAATTGAATTTGAAACAACCAAGGGATCTTCTACCATACTAGTGTCTAGGTGCAGAGATTCTACTAAAGCAGATGAAATAAAGGAGTGTGATGCACCATTATCAAAGAGAGTGCGAACTGGATGATCATCAAGATAGACTACACTTTCTACAGAAATATTACTACCTCGTTCTTGTGGAGGTGCCACCAGTGCATGAACTTGAACCCCCTGAAGTGGATCCATCCTTCTATCCCTGCCCTTGCTTCTTTGGGTAGTCCTTAGCCAAGTGCCCAGTCTCTCCGCAATGGAAGCACCCACCCATCTTCGCTTTTCTCTTTCGGCAGTCTTTCGATATATGTCCAACAATGCCATAGAAATTGCACTTTCTCCTCTCATGGGCTTATTGTTCTTCCCTCCTTAGTTAAAGTCTGTTTTCTTAGCTTGTAGACCCTCTTTCTTTTATTCCACCTTAGTCTGTTTCTTGCCGTTGTCTTCCACGTGTAGCAACGCCATGTCCACCAAGCTTTCATAAGTCGCTCCCGTGGATACATGGGTCATAGCAATGCTGTGTAGAGGCTCATTCAAACCTTTGACGAAGCGAAGCGCCTTCTTGTGTTGGGTGTTTACTAAGTCCATCCCAAATCTGGCCAGCTGATTAAACTGATTGACGTACTCCCTGATCGTCATGCTCCCCTGTTTAAAGGTTAGGAACTTCTCCATTTGCAGGCTTCTTTCAGCTTAGGAGAGAAATTTCATCTCAAATCTTATCCTGAAATCTTCCCATGTTTCCACTGCCCTCTAAGCATTGGTAATCTGCCACCAATTGGAAGCTTCATCTTTAAGCAACCCCACTGCTAGCTGTATCTTTTGCCTGTCATCAACTCCGAAGATGACAAACAGATCCTCGGTCTCCTTTAGCCAGTTTCTTGCTCCTACAAAGGACTCTATCCCATAAAAGTCTTTTCCATGCATAGCCTTGAAGTCTCTACATGTTTTTGCGAAGGCATTTCCACGAGGAGGAGGAGGAGGAGGAACCGCGACCAATGGAGGAGGAATGTTTGCTGGGCCCGCGCCATTGGCCTTTACTTCTAAGTACCTCCTAAACCAGCCGGGTATCGACACTCCTTCTGGAAGGTTAAGGTCTCCAAACATGCGGAAACAGAAAGGAAAGATTCAAAACGAAGGATAGAGAGAGATAATGCACATGGCTTTGGGGGATTATGCCTCTTTAAAAATATAACACTTTTTCTTGAAAAATGCTTCTTTAAAATTCATTTTGAAAACAATTTAAAAAAAAATTATCTTATTTGGTAAATATATGCTCTGATGCCAAGTGAAACACCCCACCTCCGTTAAGGTCACTCACAAAGGGAATGCCTTAACTTTGGTGGAGGTTTATAAGTAAAAGTCACAGATAAACACAAGACAGATATAAATACACATATTTTAAACAGCGGACAAACAGGCTTTTATTTCATCTATACGTGTTCATACAAAACATTTCCATAATTGTCTCAAAATACTTCCAACATTACAACCTCATTACTGTCTTGATTATTAAAGAAGTATAAAATATAAATAAAGTAACATTGTTCCCCATAGTGATATCCAAAGCCATAGTCCAAGAAAAAGAGATCCAAACCATACATCTACGGTCTTGAAGCTTGCAAAGAGTTTGACTAAGCAGGGTTGTTTCCTCCCTGTGGACCAGGGGGGACGAAAGAAAAGAAGACGAAAAGAAAATAGAGTCAGACATAAAGCCTGAGTAAATCTAGTGACCCCTCAGTATGTGAATAAGAAAAAGGGCATGATAGATATAAACTGAAAATAGGAAAGTATCACAAGCTAAGGAAGTGTAGTTTAGAATCGAATGTACTATCGCACCCGCACTATATCTCTGCACCTACTTGAGCTTATTCTAACTGGCACCCCATGCTGAGGGTGAAGTGATCCCCATTTTCTAAAGATCGGCTCCTACTCGCATAAACATATGTTCATACGACCCCCAAGAATTGTAGATACCTATGCTGGTCCCACCATGGGGTGTATCAAGACCCATGGTGGCGGTCCCGACACAATTATAGAATACATAGGTTATACAACTGGAGTCCCAGTGCCCTGTTTGTCTGCTCCGGAGTGTGTGCACGCCCGCACCCCGTTAGAACCTACACTGTGCACCCACCGCCGTCGTTTTTGACTGCTTACAATCAGCCCAGTAATCGTGCCCCACCCTGCCTAGTTTCAGGGTACCATGATACTTAACTTGGGTTACTACTGAAACGGGTCCCTCTTTACTAAGGTTTTCTAGTCAAACATGTTAAGTGGTTAAGTGTCTGTATTTACCTAACCTCACCCATCAATTCTTGTTAACATGTTGAGTTTGGTTAAGTGTTTTTAGTTGAATTAACCCTACCATCTGTCCTTATCCTCTTAAAGCACCGACCACTCACATTAGACAGATATTGCTATGGTTACTAGATGTGCCAGTCGGTTCCGGGCAGGTTTACACCGTTGCTCAGTCTAACCTCGGTTCCTTATTGGGCTTAGTGCTTAACAACCCACATTGGATAGGTATTGTTGTGACTACTGGACAGCCAGGCGTGTCCGGGTAGGTTTACGTCACTACTCGATCCAACCTCCGGTTAAACATACCGTGTTTTCTAAATTTACATATTTTATCACTTCTCAATTTTATATGTAAATGTCATGTCCTTTATTCTTGGGTATAACAATTCATACCGCTTAAATGTCATTATCGTTGGCATGTGCCAAACATGCCAACATATATTTTTCATGTTTTACACCCAACGTTATTACCCCCATTTTTACGTTCGCAACATTATAACAAATGTTGGGCTTGACACAATTCAGCCCAACTTTATAAACATGAGAAAAGGGGAAATCAAGAACAAGTAATATTTTACAATACATAAAGGTGTGTAGCGCATGAACTTGCAATTTAGCGATTCAACTAACATAAATTATGGGTCATGTGAACTTCCATTCAAATCAGAGTATAACTAAGTAGGTGTCATATGAAATGGCATAGTTTAGGCTTATACAAACTTGGGTTTAAACATGTTTAACTTGGCATATGGTCAACAACAAAACTAACATGTTGGATATTCACCAAAATGTCCAATTTTAACATCTAATCATATAGCCTATTTCAACATGAACTTGCATAGTTTATGTAACCCAAACGGTACTTAACATAGATCCAATTATACTTGCAAATAAACATAAGAATGTGATCCTAGATTTTGGGTCATGTAGGCATAAAAGGTCTCAAATCTAGAACATGTTTACATAAGATTTAACTTAGACTTAGGGAATGTATATAGTTCATGCCATCGACATAAACATAAAGGGATCAATTACTAGTTTTTGCCACAACTTGCAAGCGCTATTATTTTTATATACAAATGTCCAACTGGCTTGCATCAATCAATTTATGCCACAA
This sequence comes from Allium sativum, assembly GCA_030737875.1. Taxonomy (NCBI): domain Eukaryota; kingdom Viridiplantae; phylum Streptophyta; class Magnoliopsida; order Asparagales; family Amaryllidaceae; genus Allium; species Allium sativum. The sequence goes on from JASFAX010000020.1 coordinate 50,124,223, forward strand.
ATATCAATACACAAGTCATGACAGAATTATTACAATACATAGAATTCATATCATTATTATACAATAACACAATTCTATTTTCATTTACATCGAATCACGTCACAGTTTTATTCATATTCTGAAAGATCACTATACTTACAACAAATGCAGAATCTTGAATTCTGGATTCTGAGTTCTGAAATTGAGATGCGTTCCTTTGGGTAGATTAACGTTGCGTTGAATAATTTGATTAAGATTTAGTCTTCTTCTTAATTTGATTCGTCTCTAAGCTCCTCTCTCTTGACGGCTACGCTCAATTCCTTCCTGGCAGCATGACGACTCCAATCTTATTTTATTGTGTGAATTTTAGTTGAGACTTAGGGTGTATATATAGATTTTTAGATTGTTTTGAGCCGTCAGATGAAGACAGGAGGAATCTAGACCATATAAAGTCCAAAGAGCCAATCAAGAGGTGACATGTCAGCCCCAATGACACACCGAGCCACAGAAATTCGAGCTAGAGGCAGACCCAGCCAGCTAAGTCGACCTGGTTAGTTGACTGGCAGGTCGACACCCAGGTCGGCACTATGGTCGACCTGGGGATGACCAGGTCGACACCATGGTCGACCCTATGGTTGACCGGGTTCCTAGGCGGGAATTTTCCCGCCCAGCCCAGTTTGAGCTTGTTTTTCGAATTTTGAACTTGAAACCGAGCTGTTTGAATTTTAAATTTTATTCTGAAACTTCCGAAGGTCATAACTCCTTTATACGGAGTCCGTTTCACGCAAACTCGGACTCTATCTCTAGCAGAATTCCGAGACGAATGCAATGGCGTAACCCATTTCCCTTAATTTTTCATTTAGAATTAATTACACTTTAGTTTGTGAAGCTTAATGTTATAGAATTCACGGGGTGTTACAGTGTTAATTAGAAAATAATTAAACAAAAATTATTATTTTTGTTTATTAGATTTGTGGACTCAAAAATTAACAATTGTGTTAACTAGAAAATGGTTAAAAAAATTATCATTTTGTTTATTAGATTTGTGGAATCAAAAATTTAATATCTTTGTTAATTAGAATTTGAGTTAAATAAAAATATTCATTTTTGTTTTTTAGCTTAGTTGAAACTAAAAATAAGCATTTTTGTCAAACATGTTAGTTGAAAAAAAAAACATTTTTGTCAAACATGTTAGTTGAAATAAAAATAAACATTTTTGTCAAACATGTTAGCCGAAATAAAAATAATTTTTTTTGTCAAACATGTTAGTCGAAATAAAAATAAGCATTTTTGTCAAACATGTTAGTTGAAATAAAAATAAGCATTTTTGTCAAACATGTTAGTTGAAATAAAAATAACATTTTTTCAAACATGTTAGTTGAAATAATAATAAGCATTATTGTCAAACATGCTAGTTGAAATAAAAATAAGCATTTTTGTCAAACATGCTAGTTGAAATAAAAGTAAGCATTTTTGTCAAACATGCTAGTTGAAATAAAAATAATCATTTTTGTCAAACATGCTAGTTGAAATAAAAATAAGCATTTTGTCAAACATGCTAGTAGAAATAAAAATAATCATTTTTGTCAAACATGTTAGTTGAAATAGAAATAAACATTTTTGTCAAACATGGTAGTTGAAATAAAAATAATCATTTTTGTCAAACATGTTAGTTGAAACAAAAATATACATTTTTGTCAATTAAGAAGAGTGAAACAAAAATATACACTTTTGTCAATTAAGAAGAGTGAAACAAAAATATACATTTTTGTCAATTATGAAGAGTGAAACAAAAATACACATTTTTGTCAATTAAGAAGTGTGAAACAAAAATATACATTTTTGTCAATTAAAAAGAGTGAAACAAGAAGTTACATTTTTGTCAAATAAGAAATGAGTGAAACAAAAAGTTACATTTTCGTCAATTAAAAAGAGTGAAACAAAAAGTTACATTTTTGTCAAATAAGAAATGAATGAAACAAGAAGTTACATTTTTGTCAATTAAAAAGAGTGAAACAAAAAGTTACATTTTTATCAAGTATGAATTGAGTGAAACAAACATACACATTTTTGTCAAATAAGATTCGAGTGAAACAAAAGTTACATTTTTGTCAAATAAGATTCGAGTGAAACCAAAGTTACATTTTTGTTAAATAAGATTGAGTGAGACAAAGATTTCAGTTTTGTTAAATTTTGAGTTATAACCAAAACAACATATTTTGGTTAAGGAGATTTGTGTTTGAGCAAAAATACTAACTTTGTCAAACTGTGATTATCAACAAAAGTGCCACAATCACTTATATTCATTTTGTTAAATTGGAATTTTTAATAAAATGAAATCATAACTTTTTAGTCATTTTGTTAAACTAGAATTGTCAACAAAAATGAATAATCACTTTTTAGTAATTTTGTTGAACTAGAATTGTCAACAAAATGAATAATCACTTTTTAATCATTTTTGTTGAAAAAGAATTGTTGACAAAAGTGAAAATATCATTTTTGTTGAAAATGCATACATTAAAATTTGTATGCAAGATAAAATATCATTTTTATTGAAATGTATACAATAGAAATGGGTATGCAAGTTAAAGGATTATTTCTATTGACAATGCATATATTAGAATTTGTATGCAAAGTCAAAGAATCATTTTTATTGATAATGCATATATTAGAATTTGTATGTTAACATAAGAATCATTTTTATTGCCAATACGTACATTAGAATTTGTATCTTAATTAAAGAATCATTTTTATTGTCAAAACATACATTTGAATTTGTATATTAACATAAGAATCATTTTTATTGTCAAAAAGTACATTAGAATTTGTATGTTAATTAAAGAGTCATTTTTATTGTCACAACATACATTAGAATTTGTATGTTAATAAAAGAATTAATTTTATTGTCATTCATTGAAACGATATACAATAAAATATTTTCTTTTTATTTGTTAGAGTTAAAAATAGAAATACAAATAAAAATTATCTTTTTATTTGTCATTAGTTAAACTGTCATGCAAATAAAATACATTTTATTTGATAGTACGAACATATAGATGTGTTGTGCCAATAAAACATTCTTTTATTTGGCGTATTAAACACGTTAGTGGAATCGTCGAATGGTTTATATTTATATATAATTATATATATAAATTTAAATTAAAAGAATCGCTCGCGATAGTTCGCGTTTCGGAATCGTAACTTTAAACGATGATACCGAAAGATCAGACCGTCGGATTTTCCCAAAACTGGAACCGTTAGGTCCGCTTTGGGAAGATCTTTCCGACGATATAAATCTTGTTAAAATCCAACGATTAGATTTCGAGAAATATGTAAATCAAATTTGGGTAAAAACAGTGCCAGGGTCGCCTATTGACCCGAAGCGTTGTTAAATTAAATTGGGCTATTTTTATATAAATAAAAATAGCGATAAATCATTATAAAATAATATTAACGATATGAAATGAAATAAATTATATATATTCGAGAATTATTTGAAAAGACCGAGTTCAATCTCATTTCAAATAATCATACGACAATTTAAAGTCGAAGACATTGAAGACGGTGATTGAAGACCGACGATCTTCACATCGAATGGATGACTACTGATGCCCTAGACTGATTTGCTCCTAGGAAAGGGTTACAGTGGTAGCTGTCCGGACGTACTTGTTAATTTCCTGGATAAGCGGGCACCTCTCTTCCATATTGGACATACAGGACAAGGACTAAGGTGTCTCTGGTTTCGTTCAGACCAGAATGGACTTGTAAATGGATGTGTGTCTGACATCGGACTTCATTCTATGTAAATTTATTTCTATTCAATATATATCTATTTGGCGGCGGAGAATGTATTCTCTTGCTTAACAACCTTCTCTGAGACGCTCGATCTCAGAGGTTATATATTGGTAGTTATCGATCGCATGGCGTGAATTGTCAATGTGGCATACCAAGATGCAAATGATCGAGGCTTTTGTTGGAAAGCAGGGCCTTGTAGTTGATATTCAAAGCATAGCCTATTTCGCCATAGCTTTGTGTATAGCGTTACCTCTCGAGCCTCACACCCTGGTATGAGTCAAAAACGGGACAAGGGAACGTAGGGGGTGCACACGTTTCATTCTAGCTAGAAGTGGTATCAGGGTTTTACAAGCCCTAACATTTTACTTATGTTGATGATGGATTACGAGGCCTCGGTTATGTTGGTCGATAGTGACCAATTTATAGGTTCAATAGGACCGGGAAGCATGTGTTCAGGAATTGTCAATCCACTAAAGTATTTGTTGATCGGCCCTGCAGGATCCAAAGGTTCACTGCGGGGGATCCTGAGACATTTGCTAGATTGTCTCGAATCGGTAAGGAGATCGTCCCTAGCCTTGACTCATGATGGAAATCCAACTTCCAATAAGATACAATGCGATTTTGATTGTAAAACTAGTATGGCGGCATAGTATATGGTAGCTATGCCATCTATGATTGATACATTATGATTGAAATGTTTTTGAAACATATATACACTAATAATAATATCAAATCCGTTATCGTATCAAGCATTTTTGACCATTATAAGGTAAAACTCTATCCTCCTGTTTGCATTGCATTGTGTGATGGGACTTGAGTCTTATAATGGTTTCATTTTTCTAAAAAGCATTATGTTGTTTAACAATTTACCTTATTTATGGACAGGCAATCCAATGAAGTAAACCCATTCCACGTTAGCGGCGTGGTCCTGTGATTAGCCTTAATATTGGATAAATTAATTAAAATTCCTCATACCAGTCCCATGACTGACTCGTAGTTTGTTTCACTTTGCAAACTCGGGTTCCCTCTTTTCGACACGGGCAGTCGAGTAGCTTATTTTGCAGATATATTGAGCAGGATTCTGGATCAAAGCTTAAAGCTGTATCCAGAGGATTGATAGACTTCCGCTGTATCATTTTATTGTTTCCGCTGCACTGTATTAAATTTATTGTAAATATATCTTCCGCTGTGTTTTATTCGATGTACTCTGATATATTCTGTACTCTGATGTAACCTTATTATGATGTTTATAAAAGTCTTCTGTTATCTGTACTGATGTGTTGTATGCCCAGAGTTAGCGTATTCGGGTTTTTGAACGGTCTTTGTCGATTTTCGGATCAATTAAGTCTGGGCAAAATCTGAGTCCTTACAGTTAAGACTCCCAAGGGCAAGTGATCATAGCTTGGCTATGAGCCGGTGCAGTGGAGTCGTCATGATTCCATGGGGGCAAAGTGGACATAGCAAAGGATTGGTGGCTATGGATCAGTGCAATGGGGTCATTCTGACTCCCAAGGTCAAAGTGATCGTAGCAAGGGGATTTGGTGATCAGAGTAATGGATATTGTGTGCTTTACGCACTGAGTGATAGATGTGAGGTTGATTGCTATGTTTGATGTTTGCTATCACCATGACATGCACGCTTCCACGTTACACTTTATGTTAGTGTTACCTTAGAGTACTGTACATTCTGATGTGCTAATTCTTTAGTTGCAGGTCCAGGTTCAGGTATGATTATTTATACATGTTATTGTTCTGTTTTGCTGCTATCGCTCATACCAGACTTTTGTCTGACCCGGAGTTTTATGTTTCTTCGTATTACTCTGGGTGCTCCTAAACGAGCAGACTAGAGACATGTTAGGTGGTATGCACCAGTAGCTGTCTGGAGACGAGCATGAGGCTTCCACGTACTGTTTACACATATTCTCCCTATGTTGTTGCTGGTCACTTCTTTGGGCATTAGTAGTGTACCTTTTCTATTTTTCTTTAGAGATAGTATTTTGAAGTTATAATAATGATGGTTTGGATCATAAGCTGTATTTTGGATTTCGCTGCTATGATGGTTTAGTTTTCAGCTTATGCACTGCCTCGCCTGTTTTATGTCATGTTATGTTATTATTATATTTTATTCCATGCACTGTGAGATATATTACAGGTTCTTTGGTGATTCATAATTTCTAAACCCTTTACTTCCGGCGACCATTCCTTGATAGTTGGGCATTGGCACAATGCATTTCAGGGAAATGTCGGCTGGTTCGGGGCGGGCTGTCTCATAGAACATGTATGTGTACAACAATAATTGTTTCCACATATTTTAGTAGGTTTACACATTTCTACAGATTTACGTTTCAGAAGATTTACTATGCATATTAACGGAGAATGTCAAACGATAAACATACCATTATCAAAAAGGTATAACCTGAATCTGTTCACTTAATAGCTCTCTGATTCATGAATCTGGTCCAGATCTAGCATTCCATGGCTCCCCTAATTGAATCTTAGAACCTAAATAACCATGGATCACAATTCTCAACTAAAAGAAAAAGGGAAGAAAGAGGGGAAATGTAAATTGACCAGATCCAAGAATTTACCTTAATTGATTAAAATTCCGAACACCCATTTGCAGATAAACATATTTTTCCTCTAGATCTTGAATCAGAATTTCCTAAGAGTAATCAGTCTATTTTATGAAGAGATTTGAGGAGGAAGAAAAATGGCAGAGTCCAGACAACCTCTTTTAAAATATAATATTTAGGCTAGATTCTACAAGTCTATTTATAGGTGCCCAGCGACGAATATGGTCCAGAAGTAGTCCAAGTTCGCAGAAAGGAATCTCCCCCAGATTGGGTGGGGGTTGACCATAGGGTCGTGGGGTCGGGGTCGACCTTAGGGTCGACACTCCCTTAAGTGGGTCGACCCATCTGTCGATCCCCAAGGGGTGGGTCAACCCCTAGCGGGTCTAATTCCCTCCTTGTATTCCCACGTTGCGTAATCTGAATTTTTGAATGTTTTTGTCTATATGTTTGTAAATATTACGCCTTTATGTATATATATATATACTTCTAAAGCTCATAACTTCTTCATACGTTGCCCGCTTAACAAACTTAGTGTCTATTTGAACCAGAACTTGGAGACGAACGCAACAGTGATGTCGGTTCTACTTAATTCTGAATAATTAATCAAGTTATTCTTATTTTATTATCTTTTAAAAATGCGGGGTGTTACAATATGACCATATATTTTAGCAAAACCAATTTATCTCAGAATATCAGGTCTCAAATCTCATCCAGAAAAATTATAACATCAAAGTACATAATTATTAATATTCCCCAAATAGTCAAAAGAAATAACTAAACCGTGGAAATGAAATAGAAAGTGATATATCTTCAGCAAGAGTCTTCGCAAATAGAATTATCTAGGAAATCCAAACTATGTGCTTTCTCCCTTAGAGTTTAGGGGAATAAAAAGCAAAGAAGAAAAGGAAAACAGATCAGGCATAAAGTCTGGTAAACATCTATGATTACTAGCATGATTGATAAGCAAAGAAAAATAGGTAAATTAATAGTTCTAGTGTCATAAGAGGATGTGTACACCTAAAAGTGATCAAATTGAAATATAGATAGGTTTGACATAAAAAACCAGAATCGATAATGGTAACTATTTTGCACTTCTATAAATTTGGAACAACATAAATAATTAGGAAGAAATTTCCTAGTACTACCCATCGATCGATAGCTAGCCAGAGCGTGAATAATCTATGCCTACTATGGGCTTGGGTTTATCAGTACTTAACCCATAGGCTAAAGACATAACCTTTTCCATAGGTGTTGCAGTGTCTTATCTTCCCTCATCAGACCAATGCACGCATAATGACCCGTCGGAACGCATTTGTATCCACCGAGATTTGACCCAACTTATAACAACAACACAAAATAGTGCATGCCCTAGCCTCCTACATGAGATTGAAAATGATAAAGAGGGTATGCTGCATGGAATGGATCCCAACCAACAAATAACATTTGGTCCAAATTCCCACTTGATTTAATCGCACAAAAACCATAGAATTTCTAAATCGTAATTTACTCCCTATAAAATAATATTTTCATATTAAAGCCTACTTGCACGTAATTTAAATCAATATTTTCATATTAAATCATATTTTCACATATATTAAGTCAGTATGTCCATATTAAAGTCTCAGGCTTGTAACTTAACCATTTTAAGTCAACGTGTTCATATTAAAGCCTTATGCTCATAAATTAATTCTTTTAAGTCAATATGTTAACATAAAAGCCTAACTGTCCTTTCAATTATTCCCTGTGTTATTATAATTTGTAAATAAACCATATATTTTTTATTATGATTTTCTAAGTACTGTATTTATGCAAATACCGATTATAGTCCAATTTCTATCATAATTTGTGCCATAGGCATTTATACAGTCTAAGTAAGACTTAATCCAATTATACCCTTTTTAATTACAGTTTTCAATATGTCCAACTTTATCCCAATTCTGTTATTCCAAATCAATTCGATTTACTCCAATCCAAGTGTAGAATAAAAGAAAAAGAATAATAATCCATCGTAGGCTACTAGGCATATAAATCTATGCCTAATTAAGTCGTATTCATATGCCTTTTAGGCATATTTGGGCATAACCAAAACAAACAGCAAAACTTGAAAACAGAAAAGGGAAAAGAATCTGAATATTAGCTAAACAAAAACTATACAAATCGACATAAAGATTCACTGGAAAGAAATAGGAACAAACTGAGGTCAACCTGGCTATGGACTGTGTCATTTTAGTAAAAATGTTATTAGTATATGTATATATTGTTTATACTAATTTCCGAATTTGAATTTTAAACTTCATTTGCCATAGCTTATTTGTTTTAAGTCCGTTTTACGCAAACCAAATATTTATCTAAACATGGAAATCGTAACAAACAATGGCATAAATCCCATAAAAAAATTCACCATAGTTTTACAACTAATATTTTAATTTGTTAAATTATTAATTAGCCATTTCGTATTAAAATTTGGGTTGTTACGGATGTTTGACATAGCACTTCTAATGCACGCATATGGATGTCCATGAATGTACATATGTTTGATGGTGTAGGAAGTAACAATCCCGCACTATATACATCCTCATCTGATAGTCATGATCTCAAATATTGTACATTAATGGATGTTAATTGTTTGGACTAGCAATGTCGCATTCAAAGTGAATAATGTGCTTGGTGTAATGTAATCTGAGACAAAAAGTTTCATCGCTCAAAAATAGCAAATATGACATGAGGTGAGGCTTTGTGGGTAGCGCCTATTAGGATAGTCACTAACTTTCTAGATTATCCATTATATGTTGAGAACGTGGAGATTGGAAAAGACATCTTAAACTGGTCAATTACGACTGGGACGAGGAAATATTCGATAGGTAGATGATCCTCAAATCTGTGTAGCTGAGCTGGTCTTGTTAGAAAAGCAGAGGGCAGTTGGTCCTTGGAACATCCGTCTAAAGGCATACTATATGGAAGGTAGTCCCTTACCTTTCCATTATATGGATATCCATTTTCTTTAGGATCTTGCAGTTGTGTTTATATTTCCTAACATATGTGACGACCGCCCACAACCTCTACACTAAACAAGAGAAATAATGCGCTGAAAGGAGTGCCAGGCCGCTATGGACGATCACCAGAGTAGGTAAACACAAGCGAAACCTGTTGTAAATCTCACAGCGCAAGAATAAAATATAATAGAATATATACAACATGTAACATTAGTGAAGCATATTTGAGCAGAAATCTCAAATTTTCAAAACAAGTAGAAATTATACCCGTAAACCCAGGTTGCAACATATGTCTGTACGAATTTCCCTCACTACAACACTCAGAGTAGAATAACAAATGGAGGAAATCCAAATACTATATAGTAAGAGAGATAGTACGCTAGCCTCCTGCACACCTCCAAATAGCTACATCGTCTTTACTAAGCTATCACCTGCCACCTAGTCTGCCCATCCAAAAACGGATGAACAACCCAAAGTAATAAGAGGGAAACATAAACATTGAGTCGGACAATAGTCTTGTTGAGAGATAAAACAACTAACTAACTTCATCAATAAAGTATATGAGGATGGGTAAATAAACTAACTAATTTACGCGCAACATCAGAGAAGAACACAACTCCCTTCTTCCCCACTTCAGATAGTGATAGCCTTTACAATCCATAACATCCAAGGTAACAACAATTCATCCATGGAAATCAGAACAACCGTTGATAACATTCATAGCATCCGGATTACACAGGTCTCACACAGACAATCCTAACCGGGTTTAACATCCCACAAGTACTCTCCCAAAGCCCAAAACCAATATCAGTTAAGCACTCAAGGAATATCTCCCTCGACTTTGGATAATCCACGTGAGATGGTACAAACAGAACAATCAATCATCCACGACTGACTCTGGCTGTCACCACCAATCCTACTTCGAAACCACCATTAATCGTATGACTAGCCTGTACTGCTATCCATCAAGGGCTAATCATAACCTCGGTTCTAGCAAAAACCCCATACTCCTTTGAACAATACGTACCTAGGCCTTTCAACGATACCTAGGGAACTCGACCTACATCTGGTCTTTTAGGTTCCCCTATTTTACCCCTGCTTTGAGCCCGCTAGGACCTACGACAACGATAATTCCTCAGCCTTCACATCACTAGTCATCTTCACTTGCGACCATCCATGAGCTCGGAACACTTTAGAGCAACCATTACTTCACACGAGCTCAATACATCCTTGAGTCTTCCTTTCATATGAACTCAGTACATCCTTGAGTCATTCCCGCATTCGTTGCATGCGACGAACAACGAACTAATCACATCACTTCGAATATCCACGTCTGGACTCTCATCGAAGCCATCATCTCAATACCCTTGAGTTGTCAAACCATTCGTTGTTCTACACCGACCAATGATCATATTCAACACTTTGAATATTCCTACTTGAGTCCACTTCGAAGTCACAACATTCCCGAGCCAAATTACATAACTGCGTTGTGGCTAGGGTTCGGGGGCTGCCCCCGAAAAATATTTTTTCATACCTTTTTGTTCAAATATAAGTCATACCCGAAAATATAAATTTTCAGAAATGACCCTGCAATCGACCTGTTCTCTTGGAGTTGACCGACCCAATCTGAAAAGGCACGACCAACCCACTCGCTCCAATTTCGTCCAACCTGCTCGACTGACCAGATCTGCTTCTCATCCATCACATTGCTAACCGACCCAATCCTCTAAACCAACCATCCCTGCTTTTCTCACCCAGGTTCGACCGACCCACAAGAAGACCGACCCGGCCCAGATGAGAACGACCCAGCTACTCCAATACCAGAACCTCTAGTCCTGCGCGACCGACCCTCATCGTGACCGTCCCGGAGTGACCAACCCGACCCAAATGAGAACGACCGACCAGAACATGGCTTCTGACTTTTTGCCCAAGAGGCACTTCGGAATTGACCGACCTGCCATGCTCGACCCACCATGTTCGACCCAAAACCTACATCCTCCAACACAACTCCAATTTCGACCAAGACTTCGCCAAAACGATTCGTTCGATTAAACCAACTCATCGAATTCATCCAATATGACAACAAGCATGATATGAAATCAATAATAGCACCAATATGACAATTCCATCAGTAATCATGTAAAATTTATCAAAATCACCATAAATGTACATATGAACAAAACCATGGATCTAACTTGCACATTCACAAGAAATATCATAGAAATTACCTATCTAAACTTGCTAAATCAGATCATAGAGTGATTTAAATGAAAATGGACTTACCAATGCATAGATATATGGAAAAACACTTGTATATGATGAAAACATGCACACATACTCATATACTTCATTGAATCCATGTGAGAGATGCATATCACTCACCAATTCTCCCAAACAAGCAAAAATCAAAGGAATATGAATCCATACAGCAAGCACTTCGCACCAAACACCTCGATCTAATGAATCCTTGCCTCAAATGATGTAGGTCTAGCCTCCGATGTGTAGATCTATGATTTCCCTCCTTGGAGTACGATTTTTAATGGTGGAAAGGTGTTAAAGGAAGAAGGAGCACAAGGCCCCAAATGGGAGAATAAGAAACTAAACCATTTCCCATATCCTTCACCCCCTATTTATATCCTTCCATCATCCCACTAACAGGCCTTCCCCAAATCAACCCATTAGACTCCCAAAACCTGGGCAACCAAATGAAAACCCTTAAAACAACGATTTCTCCCAAACTGTTGAACCAAATCTTTAATGTAACCACTCTACGGAAAGGCAATCATCAATTCCTTACGTATAGCAAAGGTCCCACCATCTAATTCAACCTAAGTCAAAAGTTATGCCTTGTAAAATACTGACAGTGGTAAAATGGTCACAAACCAAATCGGTAAAAATTATGGACATGTCTTACATCCCCATAAGCAACATATTAAAATATGAAAATGATCCAACCTATAGGGAATAAAATAAAAATATTTTACGATCTTCCGATACGTAAAATGTGGGCTGTTACATTCTCCCCCTTTAGAAATTTCACCCCCGAAATTCCAAGCAAACACAAACAACCATAATAATTCTGTATGCCTATCATCCATGAGAAGCAATTCTACGATCGAAACTAGCAACTATCAAACCATGCATCCATAGCCTTAGCCTAGCATGCGGAATTCTATCAAACAATCAACAAGATACAACAATATAACAATGATATGATATCAAAGGGTCCTACTGACGAAGAGTTCTGGATGACTCTTTCTCACGCTCTCATCCGTCTCCTACATACAATCGTCGCCATTATCATTACATTGCACCTTGACTAGCTTAACCGTCTTCCTCCTAAGCTGTTTCGTGTCATCCACCACAACACGAAGTGGCCTACGAGGTCTCATAACTGCGGTCTCCACTTCATGGTCTTCATATTACTCTAAAGGTACCACCACATTCGAATCATGCACAAACTTCCGTAGAAATGACACATGGAACACATTATGCGCACTAGACATCTTCTCGGGTAATTCCAATCTGTATGCGAGCTTTCCAATTCGCTCAACTATCGAAAATGGTCCAGCGAACCATGGAGCAAACTTTCCTTTACTTTCGAAACCTCGTTACTTCAACGGCGAAATCTTCACAAAAACCATATCGGCAACATCGAATTCCAAATATTTTCGACGCTTATCAGCATAACTCTTTTGACGATCTTGGGCTGCCTTCATTCGTTGTTGAATGATCTCGATGAAATCCGAGGTTTCTCTAATCATCTCTGGCCCAAGTATCAAATTATCTCCGGTTTCTAACCAACAAGCTGGAGAATTGCACAGCCTCCCATACAACACCTCGTATGGTCCCATCCCAATGTTGGATTGGTAGCTATTATTATATGCAAACTCAACTAGATGTAGATGGTCTTCCGATGCTCCTCCGAAGTCTAACACACAAGCCCTCAGAAGATCATCCAAACCCTGATTAACCCTCTCGGTTTGACCATCCATTTGGGCATGATAAGACGTACTCAAGCATAACTCGTTCCCAAAGCTTCCTGCAAACCTTTCCAATATCCACTCGTAAATAATGGATCTCGGTCAGTCACTATACTCTTTGGGACCTCATTGAATCGAACTACCATTTTACATAAAGTTCATCCAATTTCGATGCCATCCTAGTTGTCTTAACAGGAATGAATGTTGCACTTTTGGTCAAGCGATCCACGATGACCCAAATCCATTCATTCCCTGCCCTGGTTCTAGGTAGTCCATCGATAAAATCCATCAATATTTGCTTCCACTTCCACGTAGGAACTTCTAATGGATGAAGCAAACCACTCGGCTTCTTCTATTCAACTTTCACTAAATGACAATTCATGCATTTGGGAATGAAATTTTCAATATCTCGCTTTATCCCCTCCCAGTAGTAGACTCGCTTCATGTCTAGATACATATTATTTCCACCGGGATGAATCGTCAACTTCGAGTGATGACATTCCCTCAAAACCTCATCTCTCAATCCGTCGATATCAGGAATAACTAGTCATCCTTGGTTTCAAAGCCAACCTTCTCGATCGACTTCGAACTCTTTATCATCTGGTTCCAGTTTCGGGATAAACTCGACAAGCTTTGCATCTAACTTTTGGCTTTCTCCAATCCTTTCGACAAGAGTAGTTATTATCGACAAGCTTGCCAACATTTCATGTTCCAACTCACATCTTGGCTTGAAATCAAACCTTGCCAAATAATCGAGAGTCTTCCATTCCGAAAACATCCCTCCCAAACTTGCGTGTCTTTGACTTAATGCATCTGTTACTGCATCACCTTTGCCCAGAGTATATGCTATATCAAAATCACATGATGCTAGAAACTCTAACCATCATTGCTACCGAAGATTCAAATCCTTTTTGGGAGAAAAGATACTACAATGACTTATGAGCTGTAAAAAACTTGAATCAGACTCCCAATAAGTAATGTCTCCACATCATCAGAGCAAACACAACCGCTGCTGGCTCTAAGTCACGAGTTGTGTAATTCTTCTCATGCGGTTTCAACTATCAACTTGCATAGGCCGCAAACTTATCTTTTGCCACCTTCTACTGGTGAAATCTCATTGCCCAATCCATTTGAGAAAACACATTTGCTTCGTGAAGCTGATCAACAGGTCATCATTCCTTGGCAAAAGATACTTGTTCTTCCTGGTCACCTTGTTCAGCTCACGATAGTCCAACACAATATTAACGAGCCATCCGCCTTGGTTGCAAACACGACTGATGCACCTCATTCTGATACACTCCTCCGAATGAATCCTTTCCCAAAAAGGTCATGAACCTTCACCTCTAACTCTTGTTGTTCCTTAGGTGCCATCAGCTTAAGAGGCATAACGATTGGTCTAGCACCCTCGACCAAATCGATCCTAAACTCGATCTCATGATGCGGACGCGACCCTTTGACCTCGTCAAAGACATCCTCGTACTTAATAGCGATCAACACAAATGACAAGTCTTCCTGTGGAATCCCAAGCGAATATAGATAGATCACGAAGACACACTCTTCATGCTTACATCTAATCGACACTTTTCGCCCTTCCACATTCCCGACCCTCACCTCTAGCTTTTCGCAACTCATTTGGCCGCATACCTCTTGGCCTAATCCATACCCATGATGATTTCAAACCCAGAGAAAGTTACAACTATACAACAACTCATAAATGAGCATCCATGGTCATATAATACTGGATCACCAAAAATAACGCAAAGAGCAGATGAACCCATACAAGATTAGTTACTACCAAAGGTCTAATACAACTTCAAGTTCCAAACTTATTCGGCATAGAATCTTATTACAGGTAAAAGAAAGCGATGTTCTAGTACCAAATAGAACTCAACAACTCCATTGGCAGAAAGAATATCTAAACCAACAACAGCTTCTTCTAATCCTCATCAGGAAGGAAAAAGGAAATCGGAATAGCTTCCAGAACACATGCTTCCCCTGGTTGCTTATTCTTCAGAAAATCAGGGTAATTTTTTGTAACAACACTAAGTCCCACATTGTGGAAGCCTGTGTGAAGTGGGTACTTATATAGTATAACCCATCTCTTAATAGCGCCGAGGCCTTTTGAGGAACAAAACCACATACCTATACGGTGGCTAAGTTGGGGACAATATCTTGCATGAACGGAGGTGCGGGTTGTTACAATGGTATCAGAGCCAATACCCAGCCGGAATTGTGGTTCCTGTGTGGACCACAGTGCCTGGGTGAGGTGTTTGTGAGCCAACGGGGACGTTGGGCTCTGTAGGAGGGGATAATGTAACACCCCTAAGTCCTACATCGTGGAAGCCTGTTTGAAGTGGGTACTTATATAGTAAAGCCCATCTCTTAATAGCACCGAGGCCTTTTGAGGAACAAAACCCCACACCTATACAGTGGCTAAGTTGGAAAAATATCTTGCGTGAATGGAGATGCGGGTTGTTACTGTAATGACCCGGGTTTTCGCGATCCTGAGTAATCGACATAAACTCAATGTCAACTATCCAAGCATCGGAAATACCGGATAGTTAATGAAAGAAGTTAGAGGGTGAGAATAGAAAAGATAGAAAATTAGAATAGAAGAAGAAGAAGAACATACAACATCAGAGTAAACACGAATCTCATGGTGGAACGAATAAAATATAACATAACTTTGAAATAAAACAAGTATATGTATACAATAACATTATCAGAGTCCAACACTTACAACACAACAAAAGTAAACAATAGTTATATAATCCTGAAGCCTCCTGCTCCAAGCTCTTAGTATATCTGTAAAATCCTGACTACTTGACTGCCTGTACAAATTTGGGCATGCAAGAGTTTAGGGAAAACAAAACAAAATAAACTTCGGGTCAGTCATGGGACTTGTGTGAGTAAACAATTTAAAATAGTTGAGAAAATAAAAGATATCTCATAAGACCATGCCGTATAACACGGAATAGGTTTTTCCACATATGAGAATCCAAAACACTTGATTTAACTTTCAAAATCCTTTTGAAAAAAACGATAATCTTTATATCAAAACTCTTTTGATATTATAATAATGTCTAAATCAAATAAATAGCAATCTAGTCGAAATGCTTTCATCTTACGTTCCACATATATTATATACAATCAAACACCGTGGGCGCTTATTAGGTAATGGATTTCCAACTATGACAAGGTATGGAACCACCTTCCGATCATTGTACTCTAGAAGTGATACACTGGAGTTTAACAAGAACATCTTGTAACTCGGCCTCACATGACCGACCATTCATTTCGCTTGAATGTTCCGAATATATTATCACCTTATGGTTGGTATACCAACATAACCGTTCCCGGGAGATACAAAATTCAAAGAAGTAACAGATATGAATATTCTCTAGAAGGTGACGATATACCCTAATTGGGTGCGGCCCACATAGCCATGCTGCCTGCCCGATTTTTTACATTTCTTGGTTAATGAGGCTTGAGGTCATAACGTGTCTTTTAAAAGATCACTCCTTTATTTATTTTGATTGCCACATCGTTATACCCGTCAAATCACAAATTGATTTCCTCGAAAATACCACGGGTATAAGCTAACGAATTCCTTCACCATCAACGTAAATACGTTTGAAACGATCAACTTACGCGATCTGCTAGACATACTCTGTCAGACATTCATCCATTCAAGTTCTCCTGGGGCTGAAAAACCCGAAAGAACTATTCTGTAAATAGGACAACCCTTGCATAACTCCGTCTTCAATTATCTTCATCATATTTGATTCGCAAGGCTAATGCCATATGGAGTGGTTTTCAGATAATATATCTGATCCCGGTCTCTCCGTATTGACAACAGAAATGGTCAAAATCTTTGATAGTCCGTGATTTAACTACCAAAGGAAAACATGTGTGCAAACAATGATATTATTTCCAGATGGAAATTCTATCGATCAATCGTCAATAAAACATTTATTCATTTCCCCATTTCTCGTTTCCATATATTCATCAAATCCTTATTTTCTAATTTTTAGAAAATATACGTTATTAACTTTGGAAAACATTTCCATTTCTGATTCACGCATCACTATCTTCTCACATATATCAGTCTCTAACTGTAAACTAGTAAGAGAACAACCCCCTACATATTAACCCCGAAGGCCGAAACCAACATCAGATCGATACCAAGAAAGCTATTCAACTCAACTAATTTCCAGTCAGTTTCTAATTCCAGTAATTCCCTTTAAATTCCTAATTCAAACACCAAATTCCTTTATGATATTTTATTTGCAAAATATTTACTTTAATCTAATCTTTCACATAGAATGTGAATAATATTTCTTTATATAATTCTATTTGTTTTCCAACTAATTTATTTTATAATTCTATTTAATTCCTATAGATATTTCCCTTTTTAACATTCTATTTATTTCATATAAATATTTCCCTTTGGAACATCCTATTTATTTCATATAAATATTTCCCTTTTTAACATCCTATTTATTCTACGCAAATCCTTTTACATAATTCTATTCATTTTATATAAATCCTTTTATATAATTCAATTCACATTATATAAATCCTTCTATATAATTCTATTTACTTACTAACTAATAATTCTATTAATTTTCCAAATAAATATTTCCTTTTATAATTATATCTTCCAATATTTGTTTTCCAAATATTACCTTCTGTAATATCCTATTTATTTCATATATATATATATATTTCATTTCAATATTCACTTTGAAAATTTTCTTTTTACATTACATTATTTAATACGGTATTTAAAATACCAATTGACCAGACTAGTGTCATCATAATCAATCACAGATTATATATCACATCATATATCACAATATATGAAAACAAATAGTATTATAAATATTAAGGAATCCAGTTGGATCTCTCTAACCTGTTTCCCTGCATCACGGATATTAAACAATATAAAAGACCTCGATTTCATTTCAATATGAAATATTCTGATAAACATAATCAATATTTGATTAACGATTTATATATATATATATATCGTTATCTATAATTTCAACCAATATTATCAGCAATTCAACCAAACAATCAACACACAGCAATCAATCATTATTTATCAATACCAGTTTATATTTACAAAAATATAAACTGTACAGAGTTAGTGATATTTACTCACATTGGACAATCATCGTTAAATAACGAGAACTGTTGGCTGATTCAAACAGACAATTTATTTCGCTATAAATTGTAACGAGCTCCAATTCACTCCAGTCAGTTCCATTGTGCAGCTCCCATCCATAAGATCCCAATTTGACTGACCGTTCGAAATTCTGATACAATATGGATGAAGTATTAAATTTACAAGTCAATGTACTGTTTTAATTAAACTAAACTTAATTTCCTTCATATAAAATTGGGCCCTACCTTTAAACTTACGACCCATCAACCCAATACTGCTATGAACAGTATCTTCCTCTTCCAACACAATTTCACACTCCAGGATTTCACTTTCACCATACCCGTACTCCTTAAACCTCCACCGACTTCATTTTTATTGGAAAAAATAAAACTAAATTAACTAAAACTCCCCTCATCACAATCTCAACTGCCCCATGAATGTATCATCATACTCACGGATCCCTATTGAAAAGTGATGGAGGTCTTCCGCTAAAGTATTAAAGAACAAGGCGTCACTTAAAATGATCGAATTCACCTAACTTTGCACACAAGGTGCGGATTCACTTCCCGATCCAAAAAACAACAACTATCACTTCATTCGATCACTCATACTCTCGAATTTCTAAACCCTAAGCACCCCAACTGTAACACCCTGTATTTTCTATGTTTATAAAAGTAACGAATTAAATAATAGTTAATTGTAAAAGTAAGAATTAAGGGAAACGGGTTATGCCATTGCATTCCTCACGGAATTTTTATTGAGATAGAGTCAGAGTTTGCGTGAATCGGACTCCGTATGAAGAAGTTATGGAGTTCAAAACATTTCATGTTTAAACAGAAAATTTTATAATTAATTAAATAAAACAAAAGTGTTCGAATTTCAAAAATCACGTAGGTCAGCTGGGCGAGAAAAATCCCGCCCATAGGGGTCGACTCCCCCTAGGGGGGTCGACATAGGTGTTGACCCCCAAGAGAGGTGTCGAATGGGGTGTCGACCCCCTATAGGGGTCGACCCCCTCGTCCAGATCCAAATAATGACAATTTTCTGACTTGTTGCAGAGTCTTTTCTAACTTGTTATTGAGTCATTAGGGCATAGGTGGCCATTTTTGGATAACTCTATCTAGTCTGGACGGTTGTGATTGCTCCTAGGATGATCTAACGGCTGACATAAGTTTAAACCTCTATAAAGCAATCCTAGTCCTCAACCCTAAATCACACAATTTCATTCCAAGGAGCCACCATGCTGTCCATGATCGTCCTAGCTTAGCCACCATTTCTTCTCAAACTAGAAAGCAAGTTAAAAGCTATGAGTCTAATCAAAATTTAGAATCGATAATCTACGTCAAGGGATTGCTTTTCAGTTTCAGAAAACAAATCCCAAAAAACAAGACTTTCTTTGGTTTGTAAGTCCTGTTATTATTTAGATGTGAGCAATTAAAAGTCATGATTTATAATAAAGTGAAAACTAGAGTTTTGCCTAAGTAGTAAGATAATGGTGATGCTGATTCATGTCTATTATTGTAACGATTCTATCATATATGCCTATGAGATTATTGTGGTTTATTGGACTTGTTATGTAAATTTGGTGAATCTATCATGTTATGTTACATGTAAGTTTTAGGCTAAGTCACATATATGTTTAGATCTACATTCTCATATGTTAGATCTATGATTATTGGATCCAAAATACAAGTTCACGTCTACATGTCCACTTGGATTTATGTAAATCTATATAAGTCCTCGTTTAATGTTTATTGGATCCAAAATAAAAGTTTACATTTACATGCCTAGTTGGATTTGTATTATTCTATATGCTTAAGATTCATTATTATTGGATCCAAAATAAAAGTTTACATTTACATGCCTAGTTGGACTTGTGTAATTCTATATGCTTAAGACTCATGGTTAATTGGATCCAAAAATGCAAGTTCATTGTTTTATGCTAAATTTACATGACACATGTTTAGTTAGATCCTTATTATTTTATGTTATATGAATGGTACATGCTCCTTTCTTTCCCCTTTTGTATATAAGTTAGGCTAAGTTGCAAGCCAAACATTCTATGTTAATTTTGTGAACATATAACGAGGGTAACGTTGGGAAAACCTTAAATTTCATATCATTGGCATAATTTGGCCCATAAATATATGAATGATTAGTGGCATAAAAACGGTATAATTTATATACCTAAAAATTATGAATATGATTTAGAGGGTAAATGGGGCATGACTTGAATGGCAATAATTGTGGATAATTTACATGTATATAAATATGAAAGGTAAATATGTAAATTAAGTAAAAGACAAATATGCCTAACCCGAGGTTAGATTGAGTTACGGTGTAAGACTGCCCGGAACCGTTCGGCACATCCAGAAACCATAACAATGTAGATCTAATGTGAGAGGTTAGCGCATCAAGCCCAAAAGAACCCGAGGTTAGATTGAGTTGCGGTGTAAAACTGCCCGGAACATACCGGCACATCCAACGACCGCAACAACACATATCTAATGTGAGTGGTTGGTGCTTTAGTGGATGAATTAAAGCTAAGACAGTAATGGTAGGGTTAAGTTAATTAAGGCAACACTTAACCAATACAACATGTTAACTAAACTGATGGGTGGGGTTTGGTTAATTTGAGAACACTTAACCATTTTAACATGTTGGTTAGGAAACCCTAGTAACAGGGACCCATTTCAGCAGTAACCCACATATATGTATCATGGTACCCTGAACTAGGCAGGGTGGGGCACAATTACTGGGCTGATTATAAGCGGTCAAAACAACGGCGGGTGGTGCGTCAGTGTAGGTTCCGACGGAGTGCGGGCATGCACGTACTCCGGAGTGGAAAAAGCAGGCATTGGGAATTAGTAGCCATACACTGTGCATCTCGAATTGTGTCGGGTTGCCACCATGGAATTTGATACACCCCAAAGTGGGACCAGCACAGGTATCTACAATCAAGCGGGGCCGAATGACCCAAGTGAAAAACCTATACGAGTAGGAGCCGATCGTTAAAAGGGGATCATTTATCTTGAACACGTGGGGCTAGTTGAAACACTTGTAAGTGGGTGTAGAGAAATAGAAATGAGTGCGGCTGCATATTCAGTTTTGTTATCTTATTTCTAGGGTATTGTCCTAGGTTCTGTTTATTCATGTCATAATTCTTTTTCTTGTTTACATGCTAAATAATCACTGGACTTTCCAGACTCATGTCTAACCCATTTTCTTTCGTCTTCTTTTCTTCCATTCCCCCCCCCCCCCAAGTCCATAGGGAGGGAATACTTCAGCTTAGTTCAGACCATTTCCAGATTGAAGAGAGTAGATGTATTACTTGGATTTTCTTTCCTTGGGCTATGGCTTTGGATACTTTCTTATTGGGGATTTATGCTGCCTTACTGTTATTTTAATGCTTCTTTATGTTTTAATTCAAGACAGAAATTTTGTTGTAATAATTTGGAAGATGGTTTGTGAGAGTTGTTGTAATGTTTTAACTGAACCACGTACTTATGAAATAAATTTAGTTTTTCCGCTGTTTATATGTCTGTCTTGTAAATTATCTGTATCTTTTACCTATAATGCTCCACCGAAATTAAGGCATTCCCTTTTTGAGTGACCTTAACGAAGGAGGGGTGTTTCACTTGGTATCAGAGCTAATGCCAGATCAGATTTTTTTTTTTGAAAACTAATTTTCAAAAAGAAGTTTAAAGAAGCATTTTAAGAAAAAAATGTTGTTTTTATTTTAAATGGCATAATCCCCCAAAAGCCATATGCACTATCTTTCTATCCTTTGTTTTGAATCTTTTTATTTTTGTTTCAGTATGTCTGGGGATCTTAACCTTCCAGAGGGCGTACCGGTACCTGGCTGGTTCAGAAGGTACCTAGAGGCTAGGGCTAAAGATGCAGGCCCAGCAGACGTTCCTCCTCCCCCAGTTGCAGATGTTCCTCCTCCTCCTCCTCCTCGTGCAAATGCTTTCTCAAAGATATGTAGGGATTTTCGAGCTATGGGTGGAAAGAACTTTAACGGGACTGAGTCGTTTGTAGAAGCAAGAAACTGGCTCAAAGAAACCGAGGACTTGTTTGTTATCTTCGAAGTGGATGATAGGTAGAAGGTACAGTTCACCGTATGGTTGCTTAAAGATGAAGCCTCTTATTGGTGGTAAGTTACTAATGTTGAGAGACAATTGAAACTTGGGAGGATTTCAAAATGAGGTTTGAAATGAAATTCCTCTCACAAGCTGAACGTAGCCTGCAGATGGAGAAGTTCGTAGCTCCCAAACAGGGATGTATGTCGGTCAAGGAATACGTCAACCAATTCATCCAGCTGGCAAGATTCGGACTGGAGTTAGTAAAAACTCTCCATAAGAAGGCTCTCCGTTTTGTCAAAGGGTTGAATGAGCCACAGCATAGCCTAGCTATGTACCATATACCTATGGGTGCAACTTATAAAAGACTGGTGGACATGGCACTATTGCAGGAGGAAGAAAGTGGAGGGATCGCAGTATAAAGAGACAGATTCAAAGAAGGGCGGGAAGAACAACAAACCCCATGACAAGAGGAAGTGTAATTTTTGTGGTATTCCTGGACATCTGATTAAGGACTGTAGAAAGAAAAAGCGGAAGATGGGTGGTTGTTTTCACTGCGGCGAGACAGGACACATGGCTAAGGACTGCCCAAGAAAGCAAGGGCAAGGGTAGAGGACTGGATCTACTTCTGGAGGGCAGGTTCACGCTCTCATAGCACCTCCGTAAGAATGAGGTAGAAATATTTCTGTTGAGAGTTTAGTTTATCTTTTTGATCATCCTATTCGTACAGTCTTTGATTCTGGCGCATCGCACTCTTTTATATCTATTGCTTTAGTTGAATCTCTGCACCTAGACACCAGTATAGTAGAGGATCCCTTGGTTGTTTCAAATCCAATTGGGGGCTCAGCTTATTTGTCTATGATTTGTTTGGATTTGGAAATTTCTATACTAAGCGTTGGGTTTAGATGTAATGCCTATGTTTTGGGCTTCACGGGCTATGAGTTGATTCTAGGCATGGATTGGTTATCCGGTAATGGTGCCATCCTCGATTGTGAAAAGAGAGTGGTTAGACTTATAACTCGCCTCCGTAACACTCTCGAAATCTCTTGTAATCAACTGAATTCTGTTATGCTTAGTTACCTAGAATCTCTTGATGCGTCTGTTGAAAACTTGCAGTCTGTTAGAGTAGTCCGTGAACACTCAGATGTATTTGAAGAGGTGAAGGGCATACCTCCGAAGTGGGAGATAGACTTCCGCATATACCATTTTGATAATGCAAAACCCATAGCTCTACCCGTTAGACACATGGCTCCAAGGGAGAGGAAAGAGCTCAGCAAGCAAGTTAAAGAGCTGCTCCAAAAAGGGTTCATAAGGCGAAGTATTTCTGAATGGGGTGCTCCAGTAGTGTTTGCAGCCAAAGAGGACGGTTCACTTTGCCTATCCGTTGAATATAGGGAGTTAAACAAGCTGACAAAGAAGAATAAGCACCCACTTCCAAGAATAGACGACTTGTTTGATCAGCTTGTAGGTGCACCAGTTTTCTCCCAACTAGATCTGGCTACCGAGTTTCATCAGCTAAGAGTGGATGAAGACAGTATTGATAAGACCGCGTTCAGAATCCCGGATGGTTTCTTCGAATGGCTTGTCATGCCTTTCGGCTTGACAAATGCACCCACTTATTTCATTGACTTAATGAGTAGGGTGTTCAGGGAGTTCCTCAATAAGTTTGTTATGGGGGAAGGCAATTGAAGGAACATGAGAAGAACTACCCAACTCATGATTTGGAGCTAGCTGCCATTGTTCTCGCTCTTAAGTCATGGCGCCATTATCTACTAGGAGAAAGGCTTGAATTGTTTACTGACCATAAATCATTAAAGTACCTTTTCTCATAGAAAGGTCTTAACTTAAGACAACAAAGGTGGATGGAATTCTTGGCCTCATATGATTTTGAGATTTCCTATACCCCTGGCAAGGGCAATGTAGTAGCAGATGCCTTAAGTAGAAAGAAGCTGACCTTAAGTCCTCTATTTGTAGAAAGGCAAAGCTTGGAGTACATAGTAAACTTTGACTTTAGACCCTCCTCTGAATTTGTACCTGGTTTGTTAGCATCGCTAGAGGTGCGGCCTACTCTTTTGGACTCAATAGGAACCGCGCAACGTGAAGACCCTCAGCTAGTTGATATGATGGATAAGCTAATTAAGGGTGAGACTTCTAGTCACCTCAATAGATACTCCATTGATGACAAGGGTTGGTTGAGATGGGATGGAAGACTATGCATCCTACAAGCAAGGGATTTGGTGAAGACGGTTCTCGAAGAAGCACACCATTCTAAGCTGACCATACACCCAGGTGGAGACAAAATGTATAAAGACATAAAAAGGGTTTTCTGTTGGAATGGCATGAAGAGTGATGTAGCTAAGTTCGTTACTAAGTGATTGATATGCCAACAAGTCAAAGCGATGCAGAAGAAGCCTGGTGGTCTGCTTCATCCTCTAGAGGTCCCACAGTGGAAATGGGATAACATTTCGATGGATTTTGTTGATGGGATGCCTAGGTCAAGAAGGGGCAATACCGGTATTTGGGTAATAGTGGATAGGCTCACTAAAAGCGCACACTTTTTAACTGTTAAGAGTAAAAGGTCTGCCTCTTCCTTAGTATCCATTTATCTTAAGGAGATAGTTCGACTCCATGGGATACCCTCCAGCATAGTGAGTGATCGAGATACTATCTTTACGAGCGAGTTTTGGAAGGGTTTGCAAGAGGCTGTAGGCACACAACTATGCTTAGGCATCACCCCTAAACCGAAGGTCAGATGGAAAGGGTGAACAGAGTATTAGAAGACCTCTTGAGACTGTGCATTCTTGACTTTGGAGGAACATGGGAGGATCATCTTCCTTTGGTGGAATTCGCTAACAACAATAATTACCAAGCCATCATAGGCGTGGCACCCTTCGAGGCTTTATATGGAAGACCATGCCGATCACCAACTTGTTGGTGGGAGTCTACAAACAAGCTCGTACTTGGGCCAGACATGATTAGAGAAACTTCAGAAAAGGTGGACTTGATAAGAAGATGGATGAAGACTGCACAAGATAGATAGAAATCCTACGCAGACAAAAGAAGGACGACCTTGAGTTTGAGGTTGGAGATAGGGTGTTCCTTAAAGTATCTCCTTTGAGGAATGTCATTCGCTTTGGGTCCGTAGGAAAGTTGGCACCAAGATTTGTAGGACCATTTCCTATCATTGAAAGGATTGGGACGATGGCTTACAGAGTAGAGCTACCTGAAAGACTGGCTGGAGTTCATAATGTTTTTCATGTTTCTCAACTACGAAAGTGCTTACATGAGTCTGCGGAAGTTGTGGAGCCGAGTATACTAGAGGAAGTAGAAGTGGAACAAAAAGCGACTGTGAAAAGGGTTCCAACTCGTATCTTGGATACGGAAGTCAAAAAGCTACGTAACCGTGAAGTCAAGCTTGTTAAAGTTCAATGGAGTGACGCTAAGCAAGACGTGACTTGGGAAACTGAGAGAAAAATATGCGTAGCGTACCCTTTTCTTTTTGAGTGTACCTCCTTGATCTCTTTTTCCATAAGTTTATACATGCTTATATCTATCTTTTTAAGTATATCTCCTCGGTCCTATTCTTTATCCTTAGGTAGAAACTAATGGATGTAAACATGTATTTGAAACATGTTATGATTGATGGTTGCGAGTGGTTGTAAGTGGTTGCATATACAAACACATTAGGTGTTAGATCGGCTCAGTCACTTTCATATTGCATATGAATATATGTATTTGTATATGGATTGAAACTTGGAATGTCATCATATGGACGTTGCATTTGTATGGATGATTGTGCACTCATGTAGAAAGTATGATTAGGAATAACAACATGCATAACGGACTCATGGCACTGACATAATTTGCATTAAGGAGGTCAACTGAATCAGTAGACTGCCTGATTTTGCATTAGATAAAGACATATACACACACTATTCATACAATCATGAAAGCATTAGAAATATTTTAAGGACAATGGATGCCGATGTTTGGTGGTTGGGTAGATGGATGATTGGATGGTAGGATATACATTCTTCGTGACTTGAAGTTTTCGGGGACGAAATCCATTAAGGAAGGGAGAATGTAACTCCCTGTATTTTCTATGTTTATTAAAGTAACGAATTAAAGAATATTTAATTGTAAAAGTGAGAATTAAGGGAAATGGGTTACGCCATTGCGTTCGTCTCGGAATTCTGCTTGAGATAGAGTCCGAGTTTGCGTGAATCAGACTTCGTATGAAGAAGCTATGGAGTTCATAAAATTTCATGTTTAAACAGAAAATTTTATAATTGATTAAATAAAACAGAAGTGTTCGAATTTCAAAAATCACGCAGGTCAGCTGAGTGGGAAAAATCCCGCCCATAGGGGTCGAATCCCCCCGGGGGGGTCGACATAGGTGTCGACCCCCCAAGAGGGGTGTCGACTGGGGTGTCGACCCCCTATAGGGGTCGACCCCCTCGTCCAGATCCGAACAGTGACAATTTTCTGACTTGTTGCTGAGTCACTAGGGCATAGGTGGCAATTCTTGGATAACTCTATCTAGTCTGGACGGTTGTGATCGCTCCTAGGATGATCTAACGGCTCACACAAGTTTAAATTTCTATAAAAGCAACCCTGTCCTCAACCCTAAATTACACAATTTCATTCCAAAGAGCCAACATGCTGTCCATGACCTTCCTAGCCTAGCCACCATTTCTTCTCAAACTAGAAAGCAAGTTAAAAGCTATGAGTATTATGTAAGTCCATGATCTTCCTAGCCTAGCCTACCCTAGACTTTCTTTTGTTTGTAAGTCATGTTATTATTTAGATGTGAACAATTAAAAGTTATGATTTGTAATAAAGTGAAAACTAGAGTTATGCCTAAGTTGTAAGATAATGGTGATGCTGATTCATTTCTATTCTTGTAACGATTCTATCATATATACCTATGAGATTATTGTAGTTTATTGGACTTATTATGTTGTATGTTAAACCAATCGTGTATTATGTAAATTTTGTGACTCTATCATGTTATGTTACATGTAAGTTTTTAGGCTAAGTCATATATATGTTTTGATCTACATTCTCATATGTTAGATCTATGATTATTAAATCCAAAATACAAGTTCACGTCTACATATCCAACCGGATTTATGTAATTCTATATAAGTCCTCGTTTATATGATTAAGATTCATGCTTATTGGATCAAAAATAAAAGTTTACATTTACATGCCTTGTTGGATTTGTATAATTCTATATGTTTAAAATTCAAGTTTATTGGATCCAAAATAAAAGTTTGCATTTACATGCCTAGTTGGACTTGTGTAATTCTATATGCTTAAGACTCATGGTTAATTGGATCCAAAAATGCAAGTTCATTGTTATATGCCAAATTTATATGACACATGTTTAGTTAGATCCTTATTATTTTATGTTGTATGAATGGTACATGCTCCTTTCTTTCCCCTTTTTTATATAAGTTAGGCTAAGTTGCGAGCCTAACATTCTATGTCAATTTTGCGAATGTATAACGGGGGTAACGTTGGGAAAACCTTAAATTTCATATTATTGGCATAAATTGGCTCATAAATATATGAATGATTAGTGGCATAAAAATGGTATAATTTATATACCTACAAATTATGAATATGATTTAGAGGGTAAATGGGGCATGACTTGAATGGTAATAATTGTGGATAATTTACATATATATAAATATGAAAGGTAAATATGTAAATTAAGTAAAAGACAAATATGCCTAACCCGATGTTAGATTGAGTTACGGTGTAATTGCCCGGAACCGCCCAGCACATCCAGCAACCATAACAATATAGATCTAATGTGAGAGGTTAGCGCATCAAGCCCAAAAGAACCCGAGGTTAGATTGAGTTGCAGTGTAAGACTGCCCGGAACCGACCGACACATCCAGCGACCACAACAATACATATCTAATGTGAGTGGTTGTTGCTTTAATGAATGAATTAAAGCTAAGATAGGAATGGTAGGGTTAAGTTAATTAAGGCAACACTTAACCAATACAACATGTTAACTAAAATGATGGGTTGGAGCACTTAACCATTTTAACATGTTGATAGGAAACCCTAGTAACGGGGACCCATTTCAGTAGTAACGCACATAGATGTATCATGGTACCCTGAACTAGGCAGGGTGGGGCACGATTATTGGGCTGATTATAAGCGGTCAAAACAACGGCGGGTGGTGCATCAGTGTATGTTCCGATGGAGTACGGGCGTGCACGTACTCCGTAGTGGAAAAAGCAGGCACTAGGTATCAGTAGTCATACACTTTACATCTTGAATTGTGTCCAGTTACCACCATAGAATTTGATACACCCCATGGTGGGACCAGCACAGGTATCTACAATCGAGCGGGCCGAATGACACAAGTGGAAAACGTATACGAGTAGGAGCCGATCGATAAAAGGGGATAATTTATCTTGAACACATGGTGCTAGTTGAAACACTTGTAAGTGAGTGCAGAGAAATAGAAATGAGTGCGATAGCGTATTAAGTTTTATTATCTTATTCTTAGGGTACTGTCCTAGGTTCAGTTTATTAATGTCATAAACCTTTTTCTTGTTTACATGCTAAATAATCACTGGACTTATCAGACTCAAGTCGGACCCATTTTCTTTCATCTTCTTTTCTTTCGTTTCCCCCCCAGGTCCACAGGGAGGGAATACTTCAGCTTAGTTCGGAACATTTCCAGTTTGAAGATAGTAGATGTATTGCTTGGATTTTCTTTCCTTGGGCTATAGCTTTGGATACTCACTTATTGGGGATTTATGTTGCCTTACTGTTATTTTAATGCTTCTTTATGTTTTAATTCAAGGCATAGATTTTGTAGTAATAATTTGGAAGTTGGTTTGAGACAATTGTTGTAATGTATTAACTAAACCACGTACTTATGAAATAAATTTAGTTTTTCCGTTGTATATATGTCTGTCTTGTAAATTATCTATATCTTTTACCTATAATGCTCCACCGAAATTAAGGCATTCCCTTTGTGAGTGACCTTAACGAAGGTGGGGTGTTTCACCAACCTCTCGCTGGAAACTGTCGAGCTCATTAAATAAGCATCGAACATCTCATAAGTGGTACTGAATCGAAGAGATTCACTCAGCGAACCTAAGTATATAAGTATTATGATTTATAGATTTTACTTTCATTTGATTTCTATTTTACAACTCTCGATTTGGTTTTTTGGAAAATAAAAAGTAGCGGTGCATTTTTCCTTGACTGTGGAGAGTGAAGACTTAGGTTTAGAGAGGGTATGGTATTTATTGAAAGTTTTAAATATTTTTATATTGATTATCATATTAAATTATTAATCGATCGCTATATGTATTTATTGTTAAAAATTCGTACGACCACATATAATACCCATAAATCATGAAAATGGGCATGTAGCTATAGTTCGACATTACGGACCCAACGAAACTGGTTTCGTTGAATTCCGACTCCGTTTGCTCACACAACATATTTTTAAAGTCAAATAATTGACTATATTTCATACTAAAATCCCGTACAGCCACATACTAACTTTCAAAATCACGAAAATTGAAATCTAACAATAATTTAATATTGCGGATCCAACAAAATAAGTTTCATCGAAAACGGAGGTCGTTTGCAAAACTGGCTATTTTTAAAGCTCTAAATAAACTCATTTAAATATTAATATATTTAAAAATAATTAAATTAAATATAAATAAATATATAATATCGTATATATATATTCAAAATAGAATATCATACAGCTCCAATTGGATTTATAACTCGATATTCAAATCCCGGTTGAATTGATACTCAATTTATATTGAAAATCCATTTAAAATATAAATAAATCTCTACAAATTATAAAGGAATTCCGTATTGACTTTTCTAAAATTTGATTTGTAAATAACTAAAAATCTACACGAAGAAATCTCGATTTTTCTCTTCCATTAGAAAAATATAATTCACCAGCTCCGAATGTTTCTTGTTTCACAGAAATCCGGCTTAAAACGAATTCTGTATAATCGTTTGAATTTCGAATCGCCAAATTATGAACTACCACGCTATTTCGAGCTCGATTTTAATTATAATATAATTATACATTCAACTGTCGTTTATATAGTATAGTCATTAATATAATTCTACTCTAAACTGAATTATATATTATATATGATCCAATTCACACAATATTGTGAATTCCACTATTTTTATTTATTTCAGAACTGAATACATTATTTAATTATTATATTAATTAAATATTCAAAGTTATTTAATTTAAACGATTTTAAATTACTATATCACTTTTTAAATAATTAAATAAATTAATTATTATATCGCTAAAATATTGGACGTTATAGTTACATTCTTCTTGTCATGCCTAGGCTTTTCACACTTGAAGCACTTCCTCTCATCTCTGGGATTCTTACAATCCTTACTGAAATGGCCCTTCTGCCAGCAGTTAAAGCAAGTTACCTTCCCCTTCTGCTTCTTCTTTTTGTTCTTACTCAGCTTCTTTGTCACACTGGGACGAGTGGAAGTTTCTTCTTGAGGTTCATGTCTGTTTCTACAAGCCTCATCCAAAGAAGCATTGATCCTCTCTTGTCTCTACTTGGCCCGACGTCGAAGTTGCTCAAAAGATATATCTTTTCTTAACTCATCTTCTTCATATGTAGGAGAATAATCCCTCTATCTCTTAGCAGAATCATCCCTAGGTACATGTACTGGAACACCATGCCTTATTGCTGCTTCTGGATTGGGCATTCTTAGCAAGACAGTGGCCATCATGGCCTCAAACATAACTAGGCATTATGGCATAGTAGAAAAAGCTTCCAGTTGGTTGTCATCGCCAGCCCTTCCAGTCGCAGGCTCGTCCTTAGTAGTGTTTCCTAAAGTTTGACGGATCATTCTAAATTTGAAAACTAGAATGATTAGCCCACATAGAAAATAACTGTAATAAAGTTAAACCGCTATTATAATATACACTACTATGTAGTATTATATAGTATTCACCAAACTGAAATTTACAAATACATCTCTCTTACATAGTTACGTCTTAGAACTTTGGCTAATAACGATAATCAGAGCTATGATACCAAATGTGACGATCGCTCATAACCCCTGCATTACACAAGAGAAATAATGCGTTGAAAGGTGAGCCGGGCAGCTATGGACGATCATCAGAGTAGGTAAACACAAGCGAAACGTGTCGTAAATCTCACAACACAAGGATAAAGTATAATAGAATATATACAGTAGGTAATAATAGTGAAGCATATTTAAGCAGAAATCTCAAATTTTGAAAACAACTAGAAAGTATACCCGTACACCAAGGTTGCAACATATGTCTGTACAAATTTTCCTCAATACAACACTCAGAGTAGAATAACAAATAGCGGAAATCCAAATACTATATGGTAAGAGAGATAGTACGCCAGCCTCCTACTCTCCTTCGAACTTCTACATTGTCTTTACTGAGCTATCACCTATCACCTACTACCTAGTCTGGCCATCCAAAAATGGATGAACAGCCCAAGGTAATAAGATGGAATCATAAAACCTTGAGTCAGAAAATAGTCTTATTGAACGATAAAAAAACTAACTAACTTCAGCAATTAAGTATATGAGGATGGGTAAATAAACTAACTAATTTACCCACAACATCAGAGAAGAACATAACTCCCTTCCTCCCCACATCGGATAGTGATAGCCTTTACAATCCGTAACATCCAAGGTAACAACAATTCGTCCACGGAAATCAGAACAACCATTTATAACATTCATAGCGTCAAGATTACATAGGTCTCACACAGACAATCCTAATCAAGTTTAACATCCCTCAAGTACTCTCCCCAGTGGCTTAAACCAATATTAGTCAAGCACTCAAGGAATATCTCCCTAGACTTTGGATAATCCACATGATATGGTACAAACAGAGCAACCAATCATCCTTGACTAACTCTGACTATCACAGCCAATCCAACTTCTAAACCACCATTAATCGTAGGACTGGCCCATACTACCATACGTCAAGGGCTAATGGTAACCCAGGTTCTAGCAAAAAACCCAAATGCCTTTCAACGATACATATCTAGGCCTTTCAACGATACCCGCTCGACCTACATCCGGTCTTTTAGGTGCCCCTATTGTACCCCTGCTTTGAGCCCACTAGAACCTATGACAACGATAATTCCTTAGCCTTCACACATCTAGTCATCTTCACTTGTGACTATCCATAAGCTCGGAACACTTTTGAGAAACCATTACTTCACATGAGCTCAATACATTCTTGAGTCGTCCTTTCATATGAACACAATACATCCTTGAGTCATTCCATCATTCGTCGTATACGGCGAACAACGAACTAATCACATCACTTCGAATATCCACGCCCGGACTCTCATCAAAGCCGTCATCTCAACACCCTTGAGTTGTCAAACCATTCGTTGTTCTACACTGACCAACGATCATATTCAACACTTAGAATATTCCTACTTGAGTCCACTTCAAAGTCACAACATCCCCGAGCCGAATTCATCACTGTGCTACTGCTAGGGTTCGGGGGATTGCCCCAGGAAAATATTTTTTCAGGCCTTTTTGTTCAAATCTGAGTCATACCAGAAAATATAAATTTTCAGAAATGACCCTACAACTGACCCATTCTCTTGAAGCCGACCGACCCACTCGTTCCAATTTCTTCTAACCTGCTCGATCGACCGGGTTTGCTTCACATCCAACACATGGCTAACCGACCCAATCCTCTAGATCGACCAGCCCTACTTTTCTCACCCAGGTTCGATCGACCCAGACCGACACGACCTAGATGAGAACGACCCATCTGCTCCAAAAACAGAACCCCTAGTCCTACGCGACCGACCCGACCCATATGAGAATGACCGACCAGGATGTGGCTTCTAAATTTTTTCCCAAGACACACTTCAGGACCGACCGACCCTTCATGCTCGACCCACCATGTTCGACCCAAAACCTACATCCTCCAACAAAACTCCGATTTCGACCAAAACTTCGCGAAAACAATTTGTTCGACGAAAATGATTCGTTCGATGAAAAAAACTCACCCAGTTTATCCAATATGACCACAAGCATGATATAAAATCAATAATAACACAAATATGACAATTCCATCGATAATCATGTAAAATTCCCTAAAATCGCCATAAACGTACATAAGAACAAAACCATGGATCTAACTTGCATATTCACATGAAATATCATAGAAATTACCTATCTAAACTTGCTAAATCAAATCATAGGGTGATTTATATGAAAATGGACTTAATAATGCATAGATCTATGAAAAAACACTTGCACATGACCAAAAACATGACAAATACTCATATACTTCATTGAATCCATGTAAGAGATGCATATCACTCACCAATTCTCCCTAATAAGAAAAAAAATCAAAGGAATATGAATCCAAACAACAAGCACTTCACAGCAAACACCTCGACAAAGGAATATGAATCTGAACCATGGATCTAACTTCACAGCAAACGTCTCAATTGATGCAGATCTAGCCTCTAATGGGGGTAGATCTATGATTTCCCTCCTTGGATTACGATTTTTTATGGTGGAAAGGTGTTAAAGGAAGGAGGAGCACTAGGCACCAAATGGGAGAATGAAAAACTAAACCATTTCCCATATCTCTCACCCCCTATTTATACCCTTCCATCAGCCCACTAATGGGCCTTCCCCAAATCAGCCCACTAGACTCCGAAAACCTGGATAGCCAACCGAAAAACCTTAAAATAGCTATTTCTCTGGAAACCACTAAGCCAAATCTTTAATGTTACCACTCTATGGAAAGAAATCATCAATTCCTTTCCAATGGCATAGGTCTCACCTTATAATTCAATCTGAGTCAAAAGTTATTCCCTATACAAGACTGACATGGGAAAAATGGTCACAAACAAAATCAGTAAAAATTGTGGACATGTCTCACATCCCCATAAGCAGCATATTAAAATATGAGAATGATCCAACCCTCATGGAATAAAATGAAAACATTTTACAATCTTCCGATACGCAATATGCAGGCTGTTACAACACATAATAATGATAACAATTTCACATGGTTGATTTGATTTACTTTATCGGTTTAATCCCCATGTTATTAAAGATAATATCAAATAATTTTACGTAGCAAAGATTTTGTTACTATAAGAGATGAACCTATGTTATGTTTTTGTGTAGTTGTGGTCTTATGGGACACTATTTTGTTTCCAAAAATAATGGATTTGGGTTTTGCACACTAGTCTCATGACTGACCCAGTGTTTCCTTTTTCTTAAGCACCTGGTGTCCTATTTACTAGGGCATCCTAGTTGTTCAAATTTTACTTAGATTAATTGGAGGATGCTTGCAACTGAGGATTCTATTGATAATTATCTGCTCCCACCTTCAATTAATTATTCTTTTCAACATTTATAAGGATAAGTTTTACAACCATTTTGGCTGACATTAGTAACTTTGATAGATATGTTAAATTTACCTCTGTAATGATTTTGTATATCATACATACATACATATATATATATATATATATATATATATATATATAAACACATATTTCTATTGTGCAAGATTCGATTCTTTCTACTTTTTTGTCCTTTTTTCTTTCTTACCGTAAATGATTCGCTTCTACATAAATTGGTTTTGTAGCACATGAATACCAAAGATGTGATAATGTCCATTTCAAGAATCGAGGAATTAGTTCGTTTCATTTGGCAACCGAGGTTGGGTTGAGCAAACACCCAAGCTTGATCCGGGTAAAAGACTCATTTAGGAAAGGATTAACATTACACTAGGATGAGCAACTCATCAAAGATAGGGATAGGGATACCTTGGAATGAGTTGGGAGTAAAATATACACCTGAATTTTCTTTGAAAATTTATTAATATGACAAAATGGCGGTCAGGGTTGGCCTCTAACTCCTGACCTCTCATCAAGCAGAAGCACTTCTTCCCACTGAGCCGCACAATGTTGGTTACAAACCCACATATTTTTAATTATAAATTATTTCTCTTGGAAATTTGGTAAAGTAACAAAATTTACTTAAATTTATTTTAATAAAAGAATATCATGGCAAAGTATAGTTGGTAAACAACAAAAGTCAAAGCTATAAAAGATAAGCATATTGTGATTAAAATCTCATAATTTGACTATATGATATTTATGGAATAAATAAAAGGGGTGGATTAGGAAAATTACCTTAATAAATATTAAGAATTTTAGTTGTTCCTTCAAGTTATCATTTATAATATATCATGAATGAAACACCCAACACCCCTTAGTATTCCCAATTAAGGTCATACTAAGGAAAGCAGGACATTGCAGGTACAAAGAAACAAATCACAAAAGTGAAGATTCAAAAGACATACAAACAAGGACTGCGAAAACATTTATTTTACAATGAGATGCTATTTCAAAAATTACTTTACATAAATAAATTGTAATACAAAAAATATGTCTTTTATAATCTCATCTTAAGTCAGAGTTATAAATAAAATTCCATCTGAAGTACAAAATCCGATCAAGAACAAATAAGCTATCATTAATTGGAAGAAAGTACGTTGTCTGACTTATGTCCTCCCAAGCTGCTAACATCTGTCAATCACTGCCATATAAGCCTACTATGGAAAGAAAAAGGAGGAAAGAGGAGTCGGTTAGACGTAAATTCTGGTGAGCTATATAATTACTCGCACGCTTGATTAATAAAGACAATATATAGAATAATAGTTCTAGTTTCATGTACGTAAGTTTACGTGTACAATTATCAGGCGAACATGTAGGAATGATGTACAAGGATTAAAGGTTTAGTTGATTGCTATCTCACTCAATTGCTTATTTTATTGCATTGTCATTTGATTGTTTCCACTTTTATGATGACTAAATATGATAAACATAATAAGCATAATTTCATAATACTGTCCATTGAACGGCTACTAATACCATAGAGTGATAACCTATGCCCGTATGAATTTTGGGCTTATCATGTCCAACCAATCAATAAAAAGACATAGCATTACAACAAACATTCCAATGACTTATTTTCCCTAATCGGTTTAATGCGCACACATTATACCATCGGAATTCACCCGCGCCCACCTCCATAGAAAAAGAAATTGATCGACGAAGATTGATTTTCTTTGTCTCACAACCGCATCACCAAGGTCTTCCTTATCATTTTGTGTCAAAGGAAAGTCGTAAATGAAGGACTTTTTCCTCAGGAGAGATTTGGATTTGTCAGTGATTTGAATTTAAAGGTTGACATGAATGTTTTTCTTCAGAATCTCTCTATTATTCGAACTTTTATTAGTCTTGTTGTCTATGATGTGTTTTTCTTTTAGTTCTGTAGAAAAGTTACTTCTCTAGTAAACCTTACTACTAATCTATTCCCCAATTAAAATATTAGCCATCGAGTTGCTTGGGTTAAGCATAGCAGTTTCAACACATCATTCATGATGATCCTATATCAGTTATACATCCTCCTCACATTTTTGGTAGTAACTTGGGCTTCCTCCTCACAAGTGTGATACCATCTGTGATAAAGAGTATGAAACCTTGTGTGAATCCTTAACAAACAAATCCTACTTGGCCTAAATCCCCTTTGATTATGCCCTCATAGATTTATCATAGAACCATAGTTATAAAATAACTATAGAACACCATTACAAGAGGCACCATAGGACCATAGAATAAGCATAGTATGCCTTTACAAAAGGCACCATAGAGTATCTATAAAACGCCTTTATAGGAGGCACCATAGAGTAGCTATAAAATGCCATTACAAGTGGCACCATTGAACCATAAATTAACCACAGAACGCCTTTACAAGAGGCACCATAGAGTAGTTACAAAACACTTTTGGAAGAGAAACCATTAGTAACATAGAATAACCATCGAATCAGGTTTATAGCTTAACATTCTTTAAGTTCAATTTTATTTTAAGCTTATTTATTCATTTCTAACTACATGTAATAATTATATTAGCATATAAACCATGTTCGTTTATTATGATTCTTTGTGTTTGTATAATCTATCATATTTATGAAAATATATTTCAGTCTGTTTTCATGTCATAACCAATGTCATAGTTATTTAGCAGATCTTATCAAGTTTGCCTATTTTTCAGTCCAAATTCTTTTTTTATAACAATTATGTGCTTCATGTTCGCTATCTTTAAATTTAGCCTCAATCCATTAATCCACTTCTGCACAATTTCATTTTAATTGTATTTCCAAGCGTGCGCAAAATAAATAGGTTATAATCATTCGCACAAATAAGGTGCATAAATTAGGATCTTAAATCAGTCGTATATGTGCCAATATTTACAGATTCAAGCAGATTTTGGTCATAACAAAATATATATAGAAAACTGTAAAATGATACATAGAAAAAGGCGGAAAAAAGATTGAGAAGATATCTTACATTATCTGAATATGAACTAAATAAAAACTGTAAGAAAATGATCGAAAAACTGTATAATTAATTTATAGAAAGAAATTTACAAAAAAACAACTAACTTATAGAGAATAAAGCTGTAAGAAAATTGCAAGTAAAACTGGAAGAAAAAACTACATAATATATAGCTATTCAAGTGCCTATTTACTTTAAAATAAAAATCTAATAATTATAAAATGCACCGAAAAAGGCTTACCTCGTGGCCTTGGCAGAACCCACTTGGAAAGTGTATATATATGTATATATGAAAATATTTTTATTTATAAAATCTCTATTCTCCTAAAATTTAAATTTAGATTGGTATGTCTCCAAAATAGAAGATTATCCTAGGTGATAAATAGATTTTTGTTGTAAATATTTAGAGGGAGGGGGTGAAGATAAATTTATAGGTTAAGTTGAGGGTCCTAAACCATCAGACCAATCAGAGCTTGCCACGTCAGCTTAGATATCAAATTGGCCAATAGAGATTTGCTAAGTTAGTAGAAATTTTAAAGTCAGTACCACTAATTATTCTAGGAAATAAACTCTATTAAACTATATTTATTGACCTATGTGTCAATCAACTCCCAACTAATCCCTTACATGCATAATTAATCTTTCATGATATGTGAACTTAATGACTTCTCCATATATATACATATTTAGGGTAATTCAAATTCATATTAATTAATAGCAAGATTATGCATTACAATATATATATATATATATATACACATATATATATACAAATATATATTGTTAAAAAACAGAAACCTTCCATAAATGTCTAATAAGTAGAAACATTAATTAAAGAATTGGAACATTATTAGCTATTTCGTCATAACACATATAGTCAATGCATAATTAGGCTATAAATATGCGTACATATCTAGGATTTAAAAAACATTTTAATTAATGAGCAATTAATCGATAATTTATGAAGTTAACATGCGATTAATTCACAATGTAAAAGTTACAATACGAAACAACATACATCTAAAATTTATATATACGCGCACGCACAAACACACACACACATATGTATATACATATGTATACATGTACATATATATTATATATGCACACTATATTTATAATCGTTTTTTATATGTATTTTTTGATCCTATATGTCTTTTGTTTATATATATGCATATACACAATACTTCCCACTTAGAACATGCATCTTTTTAATTGGTCTTCTTAAACTTTAAAAATTTGTATTTGGTGGGAATCAGACTCAAGAACTCTAGTCTAGAAAATGCATGCACTACCACTCCGCCTAACACAGTTTTTGCTCATAAAATTTGAACACTAAAAATTAGATTTTATGTGATTATCTTTTAAACTTACAAATTCAATATTTTCTAAAGAGTAACTCCAAATATATTAAAATTATATACGAAACTGTTCATCTCAAAAATATTTTTGCATTGGTTATAAATATGATATCTGATTTATGTCCAACCAAAACTTAATTCTTATTTGTTATTTATTACGTGTGTTACTTCTCAAATTCCAATGTGCACATTGACATTTGTGATTGAATACTATTTGTCCTCTTAAAATTATGTCTATAACGTTAATCTTTGTTTATTCTTTTATGATTTTACTGGGTACGTTTTCATTAATTTTAATATTAACTTATAACGTTATATTTTCATAACATAAACTTTTAAATATTCAAATTTGCTAATTATTTATTCTTAAATTTCAGGTTGTTGTATTCACCTCTACTTAAAGGATTTTTTCCTCGAAATCTCCAAGGTTAGAAGAATGATATAATTATTTTCATTCAATTTATATGTAACCATCTACTTAAACATTATCCATTAGCATCCATTGTCCCTAAATTTTCTAATGCGATGTATGTAAATACGCAAGGCGGTCTATTTATTTAGCTGACCTTCATTTATGAAATAATGCTCATGTAATGCATCCGAATGTATGTTAAAAGCCCTAATGATAACATATAGCTCTATATGTGTGCTTCAAGCATCATCCAAATGCAACAATCAATAAATAATCATCCACTACATCAACCATGAAAATAAAGAAAAATTCATAAACATCCATATGCATATGTTATTTGTTGATCCCCATTAGTGCATAGTGTGTGTATATGCATCCACTTGCAACCACTTGCGTACATCAGAAGTAAAATGTTCTAATAACATGTTTGCAATTAATCATACTATCTATAAGCTTAATGCAGTGATCACCCTTCCCAAGGATATTCAGAAGAAAGGTTCGATCAAAGGAAAAACTAATGATAGAAAATCTAAAGAATGTTTGTTAAAAGAATAAGGGTAAGAACCTTGAATTCTTCAAATACACCCAAATTGTTATAAATAGAAGTTCTGCAAACTTTCAAATTTGAATATTCTCTCTTATTACTACCGGTTTACTTTAACTAAATCCAATTTATTGCTTTGATTTTACCCAATTATTCTAAATACTTTAGAAAGTAATCCTTTTAGTTGATCCACTTATCCCCAAAGTCAGCCATTTTCTTAACTTTTCTCTTTAACCTTTTTGAATCCACTTAAAATTGGTTTGACAAAGTAAAGTCATTGTCACAAATTGGTTTCCAATATTCTATAACCCACTCTACCCTCCATGTTGAGTAACATTTAACCATATTCATAATCTGATTCCTAGTCCTTACCTTTACTGTAACACCCCCACATTTATCCTGTGACAACCGCCTACAACCCCTTCACTAAACAAGAGGAATAATACGCTGAAAGGTGTGCACAACAGCTATGGATGATCACCATAGTAGGTAGACACAATCGAAACCTATCATATAACTCACAACGCAAGGATAAAATATAATAGAACATATACAATAAGCAGTAATAGTAAAGGATAATTGCACAGAAATTTAAACTTCCACATCATTAAGGAAATATGCACAACATCTTAGGATCACATCAGTAAATGTCTGTACTAATAGCCTCACTACAACACTCAAGAAAACATGACAGCAGAAACAAAGATACTAGATATAGTAAAGATAATACGCCAGCCAACTGCTCATCTTCGCACAGCAACATCGTCCTCATTAATCACCTGTCACATGCTAGCTAGTCTGCCCATCCAAAATGGATGAACAGCCCAAGGTAATAAGAGGGAAACATACTACCTTGAGTCAAACAACAGTCTTAGCACTACGCCATAGATGGCCTTCTGCAATGAAAATCCAAGGTGTTAATGTTACCATAGTAATGCTGATTCTTATCTATTACAACGCACACTGCAAGTTGTTAGCATATATATCGAATTGTGTTGCAGTATCTATAGATATATTTTAATTAAAAAAATATAAATAAGTTTACACCTCAGCGATCCACACCACTAGTTAAAATAAAATCTCAACCGACCACCTCACATCAATCTGCGTCTCAGCAATTTCTATTTTCCCGCTTTTATTTCATTCAGCGCTTTTCTTTTCATTTCATTCTCACCACCCAAATTTTCCAAATTTCAAAAATCAATCGGATCCCTAATTTTCGTTCATCCGCCAATACCTAATTATTTTTCATTTTCAGACCAGGAAAATAGTGTGTTGAACAAAAAGAACAAAAAATTATGTCAAAAGGACAAGAGGCAAAAAAATTATCCAAAAGGACAAAGTTTATTGTAAAGTATGAAATGATAGCGGCCCACTAAATTCCTCCCTTTACACTAAAAATTGCCCTTGAGACTAAATTTTTTGTTGATTTTTCTTATGGACAAATTATTGGTTGACTTTGTCCATATGCCAAAAACCCCTTTCCGGATCTCGTTCAATTTGCAACCGGTTTCCGCAAATCTTGTTTTTATCCAATGGCAGGTGTTCGTGTGAGCTCTGCTCATATTAACTCCAGCGATCATTATTTTTATATCGAAAGAAGGTAGATTGCTTAAAAATTCAGATTTATGGAGTTTATGTTGGATAAGCTTGAATCCAATTTGGATTTTGGTGTTTCGGGCTTCTGTTGTGGTGATGATGGGGTCGCTTCCGATAGTTTTGGTTTCCAATAGTGGCGGATTTGTGTTCTACTTCTATATGTAGTAAATTTCTCTCTATTTGCTGGTTTTGTGTAATTTTTACATTGACTAGGGAGTTCAGTCGTGTTATTATTTTCGGTCTTCAAAAATTACTAAATATAAATTATTAATAAATAAATTTAGATGCAAAGAATAAACACATGTTATGAGAAGTAAAGGATTTTGGATCACAGTTTGTTTGATCCTTATAAACCACTCTAATTTCGATGAATCTCTTGCATATGAACCTTTAAATTAGTAATCATCTATTGTGGCATGTCTGTCTTTCATCTCATTGCTATTTGGATAATGATTAAGCACATTAGCTGTTTGAATTCCATAAAAATAATTTGGATGTTATACGGTTTGAAAGATTTTTCCCATATGTTGTGCTGATGTTGCATCATCTTCATGTCTTACTACCTCCATTTTCATAAAAAAGGGCAATTGGTTAAGACAATTTTCCAAAAAAAAAATGGCTGACATAGAAGTACTATAGTATTATAAAACATGAAAGAAGTGGTTAAACTTGTTTTAGAAGGGCATTTAAATTCAATTAACTTCATTCTTTGGTAAAAATAATAAATTTTTTGATCTGTGGTTCCTAATTCAAGTGTCATTTTCTTAAATGCTATTTCTGTAGATTGGTTTAGTTGACAAATGGTAGTCTTAGTAGGTGTTTGTTAGATGTATGGTTAATATGCAAATTATTATCTTATGATTAGAAAGAAGCTGAAAGTGTTTGTTTTTCATTTGTAAATTGTTTGAAAGGTTTCATAAAGTGTCGAGGATTGACTAGAAAAAAGTATAGCTATAGGGAATGGTAAATGAGCAAGAAATATGCTAAACTACACGAATGTTATTTTGAGATATAGAAGCAAAAAGCCTTTTGCTGCAATTATTGGTGGTTCACAGGTTTCATCATAGTTTACCGTAGAAGTACGTTAGACAATGTCGTTGTTGAATTAGCTTAAGGGACATAAAATTGTATGGTAGTTGAAAGTTGCGAAAAAGAGCGAATTAAAATATTGGTAATGTGGATTAAATATAGTATGCCAGGTTGTGTATCTTTAATTATATTTTGAACTGTGTTAAAAGTTCCAAGATATGTATGTTCATCTTTATGTGAAGGAGACATATTCACATATTTAGTTTATTTAAATGAAAACTACTTACCCTTTAACAGTTTTTTGTTCATATAGTAATTAAAGAGTACCTTTTAAACATAAGCTGTGTTGGTTGTTTTTGTGGTTTTGTGTATAGTATTAACAAATTGTGTTTTGCATTTCCAGTATGTATTAAAAAAGCATAGGAGTGAATGGTTAATTTTTTATAGCATTAACAATTCATTATTCCATGTATTTGCATGGTTACTTGGCATTTACAGACATGATTTTGGGTTATGAGTCCATTATATTGATGTTGGTGAAACTATATGAGCATTAATAGTTAGTAATGTGTACTTAATCCCAATGTTGTAGTTGCCCTTCACTGTTGCTTGCATTGGTTTAAGAGAAAAATGCATTGGTTCTAGATTGATTTATAATCATATGAGCTGGAATCCTCCCTACTTGTATCCTTTAGTGAAAATGGTGAAGTATTTATAATCATATGAGCTGTAATTTAAACATAAACTAGGGTATTTG
Source organism: Allium sativum (assembly GCA_030737875.1). Taxonomy (NCBI): domain Eukaryota; kingdom Viridiplantae; phylum Streptophyta; class Magnoliopsida; order Asparagales; family Amaryllidaceae; genus Allium; species Allium sativum. The sequence goes on from JASFAX010000020.1 coordinate 50,167,930, forward strand.
AACAGATCTATTAGTTCCAGCATTTACTTAAAGATCTATATGGGTTTAATGTATGATACATGTCTTTTGAATAGAGCACATTGGAATTGCAGTCCCTGATGCTACTAGGAGTGCCTCCAATATTGTGCTCACCGAAACTAGTCTTTGTTATGAGTTGTTTTTGCGCGACGTAATGGAATAATGGAAGAATGAAGGAAGATTTATAAAATGATCTGTACAAGGTAACTGAAAATGTGCATGTTTTCTTCATCAATAATCTATATATCTTAGCATACTGTAAAATTATGTCTAGTTTGATATAGAGGATGCAAAGTACATTTTGGCACCTTGAAGAAGATAACCATAAACTCTAGAAAGAGATATAATACTTAGGGGAATCGAAGTCTCAAGTTCTGCTATAGATATCAAAAAAGCATACTGTAAAGCTGCTTTGAAATTTCATCCTGATTAGGTGTGTAGTGTTATATGGTTCAGATGTCACTTTTGCAATAAGTGTATGTACTTTTATTAACATATATATTGAATTCAGCAATTTTCTGTAATGAAGTTACCAATTCACAAACGTTGTAAACTTGAATTGGTTTTTTCTTATTAATGCGAGTAATTGTGCTTGTTGTTAGTGAAATAATGGTTATAATGATAATATATTGATTAATAGCAGTTGAGGTGTAGTAATTACTTTTAGCAATTGTATAACAGATTTTAACAACTGCTAGAAACAGTTGTAAAAAAAGGGTTACTTTATTACGATTTCCAGCTTTACTAGACATATTACAACAATTTTTGGTAGTTTTGAAAGGGTATTTTTTGTTGTAGTGGTACCTGTGGTAACACCTATACCGATGTTGCCATAGGGTAGCAAAGGTTTTGGCTTTGACTCTGACCAACGCGGCAAAAGGTAACCCCAAAAAGTGTTGCCATAAATCATTTTTTTGCATATTGCATCGCTTTTTGGCGCTTCCTGCATAACTTCTTCGGTGTTGCAGTATGCAATCTATGGCGTAGTGTAGTGAGCGATAAAACACCTATCTAACATCATCAACAAAGAATATGAGAATAGGTAGATTAACAAACCAACCTACCAACACCAAAGAAGAACCTAAACCTACCTTCACTACATCCGACAGTGAAAGCCTTTACAAAACATGTGATTGGGAACAACCATTCATCCATGGAAATCAAAGAACAACCAACATTTAAACGTCCATGGCAACCATCACTAACCAAAACAATAACAACCAGCAACTAGTTACATCTCACGTGAACCATCCTAGTCGAGATCAATACCCCTCAAGTACAAGCCCCAGAGGCCTAAACCAATATCAGAAAAGCACTTAGAAACATCTCTTTCGACTTCATACTATGTATGTGAGATGATGCAAGCAAACAACCAAACACCCATGACTGACTCTGGCTATCACTGCTAATCATACTTTGAAACTATCGTTAATCGTATGATGAACAACCTTGCTCTAAGTCAAGGGCTAATGGTAACCCCAGTTCTAGCATAAACTCCATACACCTTTCAACGATATGTATGTTTGTCCAACCTTGACAACTAGGCCCTACATGAATGCCCAACGTACTCGACCAGCAACCTTCCGGTCTTTTTGGTGCCCCTATTATACCCCTACTTTGAGGTTGTTAGAACTTACAACAACGATAATCTCTCGACCTTCGCATCACTAGTCATCGGACCTGATGACTTTTCATAGCTTGAGCAACCTTCTTGAGTAACCATTATCCATCCACTCACTATTTTGAGTTGTAGCCCAAGCAACCTTCTCGAGCAACTTCACCATGATCTCACTAATTTGAGTTGTTTTCATATTTGTTGCATACTACAAACAACAAACACATCAAAACAATTCGATATTCTCACTTGAACTATAGTCGAATCCACATTCATCTCTTAAAAGAACCGACCGACCCATCGGAGTCCGACCGGTCCATTTGAGCCCGATCGATCCATTCTTGCAACTGGACGATCTATACCCTTGGGTCCTGACCGACCCATCATCATGAGCCCGACCCGACCCATCGTCTTGAGCCCGGCCCGACCCATCACCTTGAGCCCGGCCCGACCCATCACCTTGAGCCCAACTGTAACACCCCGTGAATTCTATAACGTTAAGCTTCACGCATTAAAGTATAATTAATTATAAATGATTAAATCAAGGGAAATGGGTTACACATTACGTTCGTCTCGAAATTCTGCTTGAGATATAGTTCAAGTTTGCGTAAAACGGATATCGTATGAAGAAGATATGGACGAACGAAGTTGGGCAGAAAAACCGGAAAACGGGTCAGAATGCACTGGCGCACTTGTGAAGTGCTCCAGAACAAAGTTGAACTGGCGCACTTGGGAAGTGCGCCAGTACTATTTTGGCCTGGCGCACCTTCCAAGTGCGCCCAGGTCAGAAAGACCTGCTGGTCAGGCCCTGGCTGGCCTGGTCAGGGTCTGGTCGAATTCTGATGCTTGGCTGAGTCACTAGGGCTTACATGTCTCTTTCTTATTGGCCTCTCTTGAGATGGATGGTCTGGATTTACCCTAGCTTCATCGACGGCTCAAAACAATTTAAAATTCTATAAATACAACTCAAGTCTAACCCTAAATTCACACAAAAAATAGAATACAAAAGCCGTCATGCTGCTGGAGAGGAACTAGGAATGGCCGTCAATTAGAAAGCCTAGAGACAAGACAACAAGCCTAAGAGACGAATCAAATTAAAAGAAGATCAAAGCTTAATCAAATCATTCAACGCAACTTTGCTACCCAAAGGAGAGCATCTCCAAATCAGAATAACAGAAATCAGAAAACAAGAATTCATCACACGTTGTAAGTATAGTGATCTTTCAGAATATGAATAAAAACTGTGATGTGATTCGATGTGAATGAAAATAGAATCGTGTTGTTATAATTTTTGTGTATTGTAATGGTTCTACCATGACTTGTGTATTGATTTTTGTGGCATAAATTGATTGATGCAAGCCTATTGAACAATTGTATATGAAAACAATGGCACTTGCAAGTTTGTGGCAAAAACTAGAAATTGATCCCTTTTTGTATATGTCGATGGCATGGACTATGTATATTCCCTTAGTCTAAATTAGAATTTATGTAAACATGTTATAGACCTTCTATGCCTACAATACCCAAAACCTATGATATCATTCTTATGTTTATTGGCAAGTATAATTAGATCTATGTTTGCAAGTATAATTGGATCTATGTTTCATAAACTATGCAAGTTCATGTTTATTTGCAAAATAAAATTGGTTCTATGTCAAACATCGTTTGGCTTTCATAAACTATGCAAGTTCATGTTGAAATAGTCTATATGATTAGATGTCAAAATTGTACATTTTGATGAATCTATTACATGCTAGTTTTGTGGTCGATATTATGCCAAGTTAACATGTTTAAACACAAGTTTGTATTTGCCTAAACTATGCCAATTCATATGTCACATACTTAGTCATACTTTGATTCAAATGCAAGTTCACATGACCCATGTTATATGTTAGTTGAATCGTCAAATTGCAAGTTCATGCGCCACACACCTTTATGTATTACATGTTCTTGATTTCCCCTTTTCCTCACGTTTATAAAGTCGGGCTGAATTGTGACAAGCCCAACACATGTTATAACATTGCGAACAAATGGGGGTAATAACGTTGGGTGTAAAATATGAAAATATATGTTGGCATGTTTGGCACATGCCAATGATTATGACACATAAGCGGTATGAATTGAAATACCAAAAATAAAAGATATGGCATTTACATATAGTTGAAAAGTAATAAAATATGTAAATTTAGAAAACACAATATGCTTAACCCGAGGTTGGATTGAGTTGTGATGTAAACCTGCCCGGACCCGCCTGGCTGTCCAGTAGTCACAACAATACCTATCCAATGTGGGTGGTTAAGCATTGAGCCCAATAAGGACCCGAGGTTAGACCGAGCTACGGTGTAAACCTGCCCGGAACCGACCGGCACATTCAGTAACCGTAGCAATACCTCTCTAATGTGAGTGGTCTGGTGCTCCTAAGAGGCTAAGGACAGATGGTAGGGTTAAGTCAACTATAACACTTAACCAAATTCAACGTGTTAACAAGAATTGATGGGTGGGGTTAGGTAAATACAGACACTTAACCACTTAACATGTTTGACTAGAAAATCCTGGTAACGAGGGACCCGTTTCAGCAGTAACCCAAAGTTAGGTATCAACGGTACCCTGAAACTAGGCAGGGTGGGGCACGATTACTGGGCTGATTGTAAGCGGTCAAACGACGGCGGTGTGTGCACAGTGCAGGTCTAACGGGGTGCGGGCTTGCACACACTCTGGAGCAGACAACCAGGGCACTGGGGACACCGGTAGTATAACCTATGTCTTATAGTTTTGTGTCGGGGCCGCCACCATGGGTCTTGGTACACCCCATGGTAGGACCAGCATAGGTATCTACAATTCTTGGGGGCCGTATGACACATGTTAACGCTAGTAGGAGCCGATCTTTAATAAGAATGCGGATCATTTCACCCTCACCATGGGGTGCCAGTTAGAATGAATTCAAATAGGTGCAGAGATATAGTATGGGTGTGATAGTACATTCGACACTTCCTTAGCTTGTGACACTTTCCTATTTTTAGTTTACATCCATCATACCCTTTTCTTATTCACATATTGAAGAGTTACTAGATTTACTCAGGCTTTATGTCTGACCCTATTTTCTTTTCATCTTCTTTTCTTTCGTTTCCCCCCTGGTCCACAGGGAGGAAACAACTCAACTCAGTCAGGCTCTTTACAAGCACCAAGAACGTAGATGTATGATTTGGATCTTTCTTGCTCGGATAATGGCTTTGGATATCACTATGGGGATTTTTGTCACATTATTTATGTTTTCATGCTTCTTTAATAATCAAGGACGTTATGAGGTTGTAATGTTGAAAGTATTTTGAGACAATTATGGAAATCTTTATTTGATACACGTATTGATGAAATAAAAGTTTGTTTGGTTTCCGCAGTTTAAAATATGCGTATTAATATCTGTCTTGAGTTCATCTGTGGCTTTTACTTATAAACCTCCACCAAAGTTAAGGCATTCCCTTTGTGAGTGACCTTAATGGAGGTGGGGTGTTTCACTTGGTATCAGAGCATAGGTTTACCAGACAAGATAAAAATTTTTGAAAATTGTTTTCAAAAAGAAAGTTTAAAGAAGCATTTTTTTTAGAAAAAAGTGTTATATTTATAAAAAGACAAAATCCCCCAAAGCCATGTGCCCTATCTATCCTTCTCTATCCTTCGTTTTGAATCTTTCCTTTCTGTTTCAGCATGTCTGGAGATCTTAACCTTCCGGAAGGAGTGCCGATTCCCGGCTGGTTTAGAAGGTACTTAGAAGCAAGGGCCAATGGCGCGGGCCCAGCAGACATCCCTCCTCCAGTGGTCACGGTTCCTCCTCCTCCGCCTCCTCTTCGAAATGCCTTCGCAAAAACATGTAGATACTTCAAGGCTATGGGTGGAAAAGACTTTTATGGGACAGAATCTTTTGTTGGAGCAAGAAACTGGTTAAAGGAGACTGAGGATTTGTTTGTCATCTTTGGAGTGGATGACAGGCAAAAGATACAACTTGCGGTGTGGTTACTTAAGGATGAAGCTTCCTATTGGTGGGAAGTTACTAATGCTCAAAGGGCGGTGGAAACATGGGAAGACTTCATGACAAGATTTGAGATGAAATTCCTCTCCCAAGCCGAAAGAAGCCTGCAAATGGAAAAGTTTCTAACTCTGAAACAGGGAAGCATGACGATCAGGGAATATGTTAATCAGTTTAATCAGCTGGCCAGATTTGGGCTAAACTTAGTAAACACCCAACACAAGAAAGCACTTCAATTCGTTAAGGGTTTGAATGATCCTCTACATAGCCTTGCCATGACCCATGTATCCACGGGTGCGACTTATGAAAGCCTGGTGGACATGGCGTTGCTACACATGGAAGACCACGGTAAGAAAGAAACTAAGGGGGAAGAGAAGAAAGAAGGTCTACAAGCAAAGAAAACAAACTTCAAGAAAGGAGGGAAGAACAATAAGCCCTGTGAGAAGAGAAGGTGCAATTTCTGTGGCATTGTGGGCCATATATCAAAAGACTGCCGGAAAAGGAAGGCGAAGACGGGTGGTTGCTTCCATTGTGGAGAAACTGGACACCAAGCTAAGGACTGCCCAAAGAAGAAAGGGCAGGGATAGAAAGCCGGATCCACTTCAAGGGGTCAGGTTCGTGCGCTAGTGGCACCTCAACAGGTACGAGGTAGTAATATTTCTGTAGAAAGTGTAGTCTATCTTTATGATCATCCAGTTCATATACTTTTTGACTTTGGCGCATCACACTCTTTTATTTCATCTGCCTTAGTATAATTTCTGCATCTAGACACTAGTATGGTAGAAAATCCCTTAGTAGTTACAAATCCAATTGGGGGCTCCACTTACTTGTCAATGGTTTGTTTGAGTTTGAAAATCTCTATTCTCAGCGTTGAGTTTAGTTGTAATGCCTTTGTTTTGGGCTTCTCGGGATATGGTTTGATCTTAGGCATGGACTGGCTATCCAGTAATAGTGCCATTCTTGAGTGTGAGAAAAGAGTAGTTAGACTCTTGACTCGGCTTGGTAACACTCTAGAAATTTCTTGTAATCCCTTGAATGCTGTTATGCTTAGTTATCTAGAGTCGCTTGATGCTTCTGATGAGAATTTGCAATCAGTTAGAGTAGTCCAGGAATATCCGGATGTCTTTGAGGAAGTGAAAGGCTTACCTCCGAGGCGGGAAATAGACTTCCGCCTATATCTTGTGGATAACACAAAGCCTGTAGCTTTCCTTGTCAGACACATGGCTCCAAGGGAGAGAAAGGAGCTCAGTAAGCAGGTTAAAGAACTTCTCGGAAAGGGGTTCATTAGACGGAGCATTTCAGAATGGGGTGCTCCAGTGGTGTTCGCAACCAAAGCAGACGGTTCGCTTCGCCTTTACGTCAACTATAGAGAGTTAAACAAATTGACCAAGAAAAATAGGCACCCTCTTCCCCGAATCGACGATTTGTTTGATCAGCTTGTAGGTGCGATGGTCTTCTCCCAACTTGATCTGGCAACTGGGTTCCATCAGCTAAGATTAGCTGAAGACATCATTGATAAGACAGCGTTCAAAACACCAGACGGTTTCTTTGAGTGGCTTGTCATGCCTTTCGGCTTGACAAACGCACCCACTTATTTCGTAGACCTAATGAGCAGGGTGTTCAGAGAATTCCTCAACAAATTTGTGGTTGTCTTCGTAGATGATATCTTAATATTCTCAAAGAGTGAGGAAGAACATGCTCACCATCTGAAAGAAATTATGGATACTCTCCGTTCACATCAACTAAAAGCCAAATTCTCCAAGTGTCACTTCTGGAGAAAAGAAGTAAGGTCTGTTGGGCATATAGTGTCCAAAGAAGGGTTGGCTGTGGATCCCGCGAAAGTGGTGGCAGTACAAGATTGGAAGACACCAAGAAATGCAACCGAAGTTCGAAGCTTTCTTGGGCTAGCTGGTTTTTATCGAAAGTTTATTAGGGATTTCGCGAAAATCTCAGCCCCACTCACAAGGCAAACAAAGAAGAATCTGGCGTTCACTTGGGATTTGGACTGTGAGTTTGCTTTCCAACGATTAAAAAGGGCTCTCATAACAACCCCAGTTCTAACTTTACCTGACGGAAGCAAAATGTTCACAGTATACACGGATGCATGTGGAACCGGACTAGGCGCTGTTCTAATGCAAGAAGGAATGGTAGTAGCTTATGGAGGATGACAATTGAAGGTTCATGAAAACAACTACCCAACCCACGATCTTGAGTTAGCCCCCATCGTCTTTGCACTTAAGTCTTGGCGCCATTATCTCATAGGTGAGAAGTTTGAATTATACACTGACCATAAATCGTTGAAATATCTCTTCTCCCAGAAGGATCTTAACTTGAGGCAGCAAAGATGGATGAAGTTTCTTGCCTCGTACGATTTTGAAATTTCCTATACTCCCAGAAAAGGCAACGTGGTAGAAGACGCGTTGAGTCATAAGAAACTGACCCTCTCTTTGTGGAAAGGCAAAACTTGGAGCATATAGCCAGTTTTAACTTTAGGCCCTCCTCGGATTTTGTACCGGGTTTGTTAGCATCTCTCGAAGTACGCCCTACTGTCTTAGACTCAATAGGGGCTGCCCAACGTGAAAACCCTCAGCTTGTGGATGTGATTGATAAACTTATTAGGGGTGAGATTTATAGTCACCTCAGTAGATATGCCATCGATGATAAGGGTTGGCTGAGACGAGATGGAAGATTATGCATCCCAAAAGCAAGGGAGCTGACAAAGAAGGCTCTCAAGGAAGCACATCATTCCAAGATGACTATGCACCCTGGCGGTGATAAGATGTACAAGGATATAAAAAGGACTTTCTTCTGGAGCGGGATGAAGCAAGACGTGGTAGATTTCGTTTCTATGTGCATGACCTGCCAACGGGTCAAGGCGGAACAAAAGAAGCCTGGAGGACTACTTCACCCTCTAGAGGTCCCACAGTGGAAGTGGGATAGCATTTCAATGGACTTCATTGATGGACTGCCTAGGTCGAGGAGAGGCAACACTAGCATTTAGGTAATAGTGGATAGGCTTACTAAAAGCGCCCACTTTATACCTATCAAGAGTAGAAGGACTGCCTCATCTCTAACATCTCTTTATCTCAAGGAAATTGTTCGACTCCATGGGATACCCTCAAGCATTGTTAGTGACCGAGACCCTATTTTCACAAGTGAGTTTTGGCGGAGTTTGCAAGAATCTGTAGGGACACAGCTATGTTTGAGCACGGCCTATCACCCCCAAACAGATGGCCAGACGGAAAGGGTGAATAGAGTTTTAGAGGATATTTTAATACTTTGCGTTCTTGACTTTGGAGGGACGTGGGAGGATCACCTTCCTTTAGTGGAATTTGCCTACAACAACAGCTACCACGCTACCATCCGCATGGTACCCTTTGAAGCCTTGTATTGAAGACCATGCAAATCACCAACTTGTTGGTGGGAGTCTACAGATAAGCTTATACTTGGGCCAAACATGATTCGAGAAACTTCATAGAAAGTGTACTTGATACGTAGGAGAATGAAGACAGCCCAAGACAGACAGAAATCCTACGCTGACAAAAGAAGGACCGACCTTGAGTTTGAGGTTGGGGACAAGGTTTTCCTTAAGGTATCCCCTTTAAGGAACGTCGTTCGCTTTGGATCCGCAGGAAAGCTAGCACCAAGATTTGGATCATCGAGAAGATTGGGAAAATGGCTTATAGAGTAGATCTGCCTGAAAGATTGGCTGGAATTCACAACGTCTTTCACGTTTCTCATCTCCGGAAATGTCTACATGAATCAGCGGAAGTGGTGGAGCCAAGCATTCTAGAAGAAGCCGAAGTGGAACGCGAAGCAACTGTGAGGAGAATTCCAACCCGCATCATAGGAACAGAAGTGAAAAAGCTACGCAACCGCGAAGTCAAACTCGTTAAAGTTCAGTGGAGCGACGCCGAGGAAGACGCGACTTGGGAAACTGAGGACAGAATACGCGCTGCCTACCCTCTTCTTTTAAAGGGTACATCTTTGACCTTTCTTTTTCTTAAGTTGTGCTTGTATCTATCTTTTTAGGTATATCTCCTCGATATTATCATTTATCCTTAGGTAGAAACACCTTTGGATGTAAACATGTATTTGAAACATGTTATGGTTGATGGCTGCAAGTGGTTGCAAGTGGTTGCTCGTGGATGCATATACACACAACCTAGTTCTTATATTAGCTCAATCACTTCATACTGCATATGCATATATGTATTCTTATTTATATATGGTTGTAAACTTGATATGCTGTCATATGGTCATCGCATTTGTATGAATAGTTGTGCACTCATGTAGAATTATGAGTAGGAAAAATTTGCATACATAATGGATTCATGACACTTACATGATTCGCATTAAGGAGGTCAACTGAATCAGTAGACCGCCTGATTTATGCATTAGATAAGGACATGTACACACACTATGCATATGATCATGAAGCATTAGAAGTATTTTAAGGAAAGTGGATGCCTGTGTTTGTTGGTTGAGTAGATGGACTGTTGGATGGTAGGATATACATTCTTCCTAACTTGAAGATTTCGGGGACGAAATCCTTTTAAGTGAGGGAGAATTTAACACCCCGTGAATTCTATAACATTAAGCTTCACGAATTAAAGTATAATTAATTATAAATGATGAAATCAAGGGAAACGGGTTACACCATTACGTTCATCTTGAAATTCTGCTTGAGATAGAGTTCAAGTTTGCGTAAAACGGATATCGTATGAAGAAGATACGGACGAACGAAGTTGGGCAGAAAAACCAGAAAACGGGTCAGAATGCACTGGCGCACTTGTGAAGTGCGCCAGAATAAAGTTGAACTGGCGCACTTGGGAAGTGCGCCAGTACAATTTTGGCCTGGCGCACCTGCCAAGTGCGCCCAGTTCAGAAAGACCTGCTGGTCAGGCCCTGGCTGGCCTGGTCAGGGTCTGGTCGAATTCTGATGCTTGGCTGAGTCACTAGGGCTTACATGTCTCTTTCTTATTGGCCTCTCTTGAGATGGATGGTCTGGATTCACCCTAGCTTCATCGACGACTCAAAACAATTTATAATTCTATAAATACAACTCAAGTCTAACCCTAGATTCACACAAATAATAGAATTCAAAAGCCGTCATGCTGCTGGAGAGGAACTAGGAATGGCCGTCAATTTGAAAGCCTAGAGACAGGCCAATAAGCCTAAGAGACGAATCAAATTAAAAGAAGATCAAAGCTTAATCAAATCATTCAACGCAACTTTGCTAGCCAAAGGAGAGCATCTCCAAATCAGAATAACAGAAATCAGAAAACAAGAATTCATCACACGTTGTAAGTATAGTGATCTTTTAGAATATGAATAAAAACTGTGATGTGATTCGATGTGAATGAAAATAGAATCATGTTGTTATAATTTTTGTGTATTGTAATGGTTCTACCATGACTTGTGTACTGATGTTTGTGGCATAAATTGATTGATGCAAGCCTATTGAACAATTGTATATGAAAACAATGGCACTTGCAAGTTTGTGGCAAAAACTAGAAATTGATCCCTTTTTGTATATGTCGATGGCATCGACTATGTATATTCCCTTAGTCTAAATTAGAATTTATGTAAACATGTTATAGACTTTCTATGCCTACATGACCCAAAACCTGTGATATCATTCTTATGTTTATTGGCAAGTATAATTAGATCTATGTTTGCAAGTATAATTGGACCTATGTTTCATAAACTATGCAAGTTCATGTTTATTTGCAAAATAAAATTGGTTCTATGTCAAACATCGTTTGAGTTTCATAAACTATGCAAGTTCAGGTTGAAATAGGCTATATGACTGGATGTAAAAATTGTACATTTTGATGAATATATAACATGCTAGTTTTGTGGTCGATATTATGCCAAGTTAACATGTTTAAACACAAGTTTGTATTTGCCTAAACTATGCCATTTCATATGTCACCTACTTAGTCATACTTTGATTCGAATGCAAGTTCACATGACCCATGTTATATGTTAGTTGAATCGTCAAACTGCAAGTTCATGCGCCACACACCTTTATGTATTACATGTTCTTGATTTCCCCTTTTCCTCACGTTTATAAAGTTGGGCTGAATTGTGACAAGCCCAACACATGTTATAACGTTGCGAACAAACGAGGGTAATAATTTTGGGTGTAAAATATGAAAATATATGATGGCATGTTTGGCACACGCTAATGATTATGACACATAAGCGGTATGAATTGAAATACCCAAAAATAAAAGATATTACATTTACATATAGTTGAAAAGTAATAAAATATGTAAATTTAGAAAACACGATATGCTTAACCCGAGGTTGGATTGAGTTGTGATGTAAACCTGCCCGGACCCGCCCGGCTGTCCAGTAGTCACAACAATACCTATCCAATGTGGGTGGTTAAGCATTGAGCCCAATAAGGACCCGAGGTTAGACTGAGCTACGGTGTAAACCTGCCCGGAACCAATCAGCACATCCAGTAACCGAAGCAATACCTGTCTAATGTGAGTGGTCTGGTGCTCCTAAGAGGCTAAGGACAGATGGTAGGGTTAAGTCAACTATAACACTTAACCAAATTCAACGTGTTAACAAGAATTGATGGGTGGGGTTAGGTAAATACAGACACTTAACCGCTTAACATGTTTGACTAGAAAATCCTGGTAACAAGGGACTCGTTTCAGTAGTAACCCAAAGTTAGGTATCAACGGTTCCCTGAAACTAGGCAGGATGGGGCACGATTATTGGGCTGATTATAAGCGGTCAAACGACGGCGGTGGGTGCACAATGCAGGTCTAACGGGGTGCGGGCGTGCTCGCACACCGGAGCAGACAACCAGGGCACTGGGGACACCATTAGTATAACCTATGTCTTCTAGTTTTGTGTCGGGGCCGCCACCATGGGTCTTGATACACCCCATGGTGGGACCAGCATAGGTATCTACAATTCTTGGGGGCCGTATGACACATGTTAACGCGAGTAGGAGCCGATCTTTAATAAGAATGGGGATCACTTCACCATCACCATGGGGTGCCAGTTAGAATGAATTCAAGTAGGTGCAGAGATATAGTATGGGTGTGATAGTACATTCGACACTTCCTTAGCTTGTGACACTTTCCTATTTTTAGTTTACATCCATCATACCTTTTCTTATTCACATATTGAAGAGTTACTAGATTTACTCAGGCTTTATGTCTGACCCTATTTTCTTTTCGTCTTCTTTTCTTTCGTTTCCCCCCCAGGTCCACAGGGAGTAAACAGCTCAACTCAGTCAAGATCTTTACAAGCACCAATAACGTAGATGTATGATTTGGATCTTTCTTGCTAGGATAATGGCTTTGGATATCACTATGGGGATTTTTGTCACTTTATTTATGTTTTCATGCTTCTTTAATAATCAAGGCAGTTATGAGGTTGTAATGTTGAAAGTATTTTGAGACAATTATGTTTGTTTGATACACGTATTGATGAAATAAAAGTTTGTTTGGTTTCCGTTGTTTAAAATATGCGTATTTATATCTGTCTTTAGTTCATCTGTGGCTTTTACTTATAAACCTCCACCAAAGTTAAGGCATCCCCTTTGTGAGTGACATTAATGGAGGTGGGGTTTTTCACCAACCTATCATTTTGAGCCTGACCCGACCCATCAATTTGAGACTGACCCGACCATCATTTTGTGCCCGACCAACCATCATTTTGAGCCCGAGCAACCATCATTTTGAACCCGACCTATCACTTTGAGACCGAATCGATCATCATTTTGAGCCCGACCTAACCCATCATGTCGTGTTCCCCAAGACATGAAATTGACCGATCCATAACTTCACGATCAGTCCATGCTACTCTAGATCAAATCCATCACCATTTCAACCCGAAATTCGACCAAAACTTCCCCAAACGACAAACTAGACGAAACCAACTCATCTAATTCATCCAATATGAACACAAACATATTATGAAATCGATAATAACATAAAAATGAAAATCTCATCAATAATCATGTAAACTTAACCAAAATCATGATAAATGAAGATATGGATAAAACAATGGATCTAACTTGCATAAACATATGAAATTACATAGAATTTACCAGTTTTAAGTTGCTAAATTTGATACTATAGCGAATCATATGAAAAAAAAATTACCATGATGTAGATCTAGGAGAAATCTACTAAAAAAATGATGAAAAACATGATCAAGTGCTCATATACTTGATTGAATCCATGTGATAGATGCATATCACTTACCCATTCTCCAAAGCAACCCAAAAACACTTAGAGCTAGAACTAGACAGTGAAGAATTTGCTCTAACTCTTCGATTCGATGAAGTCTCTCTTGGAATGGTGTAGATCTAGCTTCAAACGATGTAGATCTTCGATTCTCTAAGCTTTTTTTTAGAGCAAACGGATGTGTAGCATGATACTGCACAGCCGATTAGTGTGTGTGTGTGTGTGTATATATATATATATATATAAGATTTTCCAATTGACAAGCCCAACTAGTGGCCAAAATAGAGTATCATAGAGCAAACATAACCAGTTGCCTAATAGAGAATAGATACAGATAGCTTATATAACATAAACAGTAGAAGAAACTATCCAAAAGCCAAAATACATAATGCCATCACACAACATCATCCAACAAGTTCACGGCTAGGGCTGTTGCTACCCATCGATTTTTCTGGAACTCCTGGTAAAGAAAATCCGAATGGAACATCATTTGTACTTGCACCTAACCATTAGTGAAAAACGTAATCAATACCACTGCAAACTCCTATAGTGTTGCTCAATTTCTGTTTAAAGACTCTTGCATTTCTTTCTTTCTATACACACCAACAATATATTACAATGAAGGCACCTAATATATGATTACTTTTACTGTATTTCCAATAATAATAAAAGATGATATCATTGGAATGAAAACTAACAAATGAACAATGGAAGCAACTCAAATAGGGTAAGAAAAGTCATAGTCTATGAAAATATGATGAATGGATTCTTCCTACATATTGCAAAATACACATAGGATTTGGGACTAGATTACGACGAAACAATCTACTACATTTGTTAATCTTCTCATGAATAAGGCATCACTGAGAGAACAAAATTCTCAGAGCTACATAACACTTCCAAAGCCTGGAAAATGAAAAATCACGACTTGTGTGATTCAGATATTTATAACAAGTGGGGATAGAGAAAACTTTTGACGGAGATAAAGCCCAAGAATATTGATCAGAATAGGTAGAAATGGAAGAATGCTAAAGAAGGAATGCAACAACATTGAGCTCTGAGAGAGTGGAAAGGCCAAATAGAGTGTTCGAGATGAAGCCCAATGGGCCAAGGCTCATAGCATCAGCAACAGATAAGTCTGCATAAGGAAAAAGAGAAAAAATATTAGGAAATACTCGAGATAAAGGACATTGATCATGCTAAATGTCATGCCAAAATAAACAATTAGCACCATTTCCCATTGAGACATGAAAAAGATTACGAAGATGAGAAATAGAGGAAAGGATGCTAGATAAAAAAGGAGAAGCATGAGCAGAGGGAGGAAAATGAAGAACAAAGTTGGGATTAGACAAAAAATAACGAGATAAAATCCAACTTTCCAAATAAACATGCCATGAGAAACAAGCCTCCATACCCATTTAGAAAGAAGAGCAGAATTAGGCTAAGAAAGATTAGAAACTCCAAGAACACCTTGATTATAATGCAAATACACACTACTCCAATTTATTAAGATATTCATTTTACCCCCATTCCAAAGAAAGGAACTTCTTAATGAGTCAATCTTGTCAATAACCCAATGAGGAAGCTTATGAAATGACATCCAATACGTGGGTATTGCAGAAAGAACAGATATGACCCGAATCAACCGACCCATTTAAGAAAGAGAGTTAGTTTTCCATGCTGCAAGTCTGCTTTCTATTTCGTTAATAAGAGGGAACCAATCAAATTTGATGAGTTTTGTAGGTCTTAAAGGGATGCCCAAGTATTTAATGGGGAAATCAACAATCGAACAATTGAATATAGAACAGACAACAAGACCAAGATGAGATGAATTACCAAGCATGTTGATTGAGCTATTACTAAAATTAATTTAAATCCCAGAAATCAGTTCAAAAGAGTATAACAGGACTTTTAGACAATGAACATGCTTGGGGGTTGGGGAGGAAAAAATAATGGTATCATTTGCAAATTAATTACTGTTATATTCGAATTAAGCTGGCCTATGCCAAATAGAAAGTCATTAGCAGCTTCTCTCTTAATCATTTGGTTAAAAACATCAGCAATGAGAACAAAAATAAGAGGAGATAAGGGATTCCCTTATTTTAATCCACGTTTAGATTTGAAAGGCCTCTTAGATTTACCATTTATAAATATAGATGAATAACAAGAAGAAATAATGTTTTCTATCCAACAATACCATTTCTCTGAAAAACCCATATGCTTCATAAGATCAAGAATGAAAGGATAACTTACAGAATCAAAAGATTTAGAAAAGTCTAGTTTGAGAAGGAAACCGGGCAGCAATGTGAAGTGATAATAAGAAATGACTACTTGAGATGCTGCAATACAGTCTAAACTGTTGCGACCAAGAATAAACGCAGATTGCTCAGATCCAACTAATTGGGCTATGACATTTTGAAGAGGATTTTCAAGGATTTTAGTGATGACTTTGAAAGTGGTATTTTGAGGTTGATGAGATGAAAGGAAGACAAAGAATTGGCACGAGAAAATTAGGGCAAGAGAATGATATTAGCATAGTTTGTATGAGCAATGGATGCGGGGTTATTCTGAAATTCCAAACACATATCAATAATATCATTTTCAATTAAAGCCCAAAAGTGTTTAAAGAAAATGGGCCCAAACCCATCCGGCCTAGGGGCTTTATCGTTGGTCATATCATTAAGAGCATCCCATATTTCAGTTTCCGAAAAGGATTATCAATGTTAAGAGGAGAAGGATTAGGGTAAGGGGAATCCCATTCAATCTCTGGCAAAGGCGGGGAGGATTTCCCTATAATAGAATGATAATAATCAGAAAAGAGACGCACTATCTCATCATGATAAAAAAAACCAGTTGCTCATTATGACGAATTTCGGTTATATATATGTTGATCTCCGATGACCATTTGCTAATCTATGGAAATATGCCGTATTTTTGTCCCCTTCGTTAATCCATTTTGCTTTTGATCTATGTTTCCATCCAATTTCTTCTTGTTTTAAAAGCCTCTCTAGTTCAACCTCAAGCTCTTTGATATTTCTATTTTCTAAGTCTGATAGTGGTCGAGATTCCTCTAGAATTTTTAGATCAATTATTTCATTCTGAATGTCAGAGATGCGTGAGCGCAAAGAACCCCAAATGGATTTAGCCCATGGTCTAATAATTTTCCTTAGTGATCTAAGTTTAATCACTACACAATGAATAGCTGAAGAGGAATTTGTATTTTGATTCCAAATTGAATGAAAAATGCTTTCAAAAGATGGTTCAAGAAGCCATAACCTCTTAAATCTAAATGGAAGTTTAGTGATAGCTACTATGTCAGAGTTTAGCAGGATTGGGCAATGATCAAAAAATGTAGATGCTAAACCGTGAATAACGGCAAAAGGGTGTTGATCTTCCCATGCCACATTATAAAGAAAACTGTAACTCCCCGTAATTCTGTTAATATTAATATTCAAAAATTAAAGAATAACTAATCTCAGACGTGAGAAATGTGGGAAACGGGTTGCGCCATTGTGTTCGTCTCGGAATTCTGGTTGGAAAAGAGTCCGAGTTTGAGTGAATAGGACTTCGTATGAAGAAGTTATGGCCATCGGAAGTTTCAGAAAATTCAAAACAGATTTCAGAAATTTAAAATTCAAAATTCGAAGTCCAACAGGCTAGGCAGGAAAATCCCCGCTCAGCACCCCAGGTCGACTAGGGAGTCGACTGGGCAGTCGACCCCCCCCCCCAGGTCAACTAGGCAGTCGACCTGGGTGTCGACCTGTCCAAGCGGTTAGGGTTTGGCTGATGTGTCTTTAGGGCTGAGTTGGCAAATTAAACGGTTCAGTTTAGTTCTGAGTTGATCTGACGGTCTAAATAAACCCTAAACTCTATAAATACCTAGGTAGTCACTCACTCTAATTCACATGAAAAATAGAATAGCCACTGTCATACCGCTGCCATGGAACTCAGTGTAGCCGCCGCCAATTAAGAAGGAAGAAAGCTAATCAAAACCCTAATTCTACTCAACTCTAAAGCAAATCAAGACTCTCTTTCTCTTCTAATTGTGAGTATGATGATCTTAACAAGATTATTATTGAACTAGTTAGATTAAGTTATGAATGGATTATGAGTAAATGATGTGAATTGTCATATATGTTGTTGTAAACCTTATGCTATCATGTATGTTGTAAATCCTATGTTATGTGATGATGATATCCTATATGTTGTAAATCATGCTATGATGATATTGTATAGGTTGTAATTTTCTCTGCTAAATTATGATAAATCAAACATGTCATAAAGTCATGATGTTATTATCTATGCTAATTAGTTCATGTTAATCAAGTCATAATGTTGATATTATTTGGGCTATGTTGATGACAAATCATGTATGCAAGTTTAGATTGATTAGTAAAGATTGTGAACATATGCCATGACATCTATTTGGATCTAGAATTATGACATCTAGAATTATGCTATGACATATGTGAATTCTATGTATTAGATGCTAGTTCACACCATCATTATGTTGCATAAAACCCCATATGCAAGTTTATACATGAATTTGGGTTATGATCATATCATCTAAGTTGTGACATTTTACCAAACAAGTTGACACCTTTAGATCCTTAACATGTGTAGTTTTATGCAAGTTTCACCCCTATTATGATTAGATTATTTTATTAGTCTATATGTTGTGATAAGTTATCCTTGTGCTATGAGTTAGACCATTCGAGTCTAACATATATTTTGCGTCGTATAAGCAAACGTATAATGTGGGGTAGGGGTAATATTAAGGATTTAATATAAAGAAGTTAGGGTGCAATTGATATGATTTTGCATGCCATGAATGGATGGACATAATTGAGTCAATTATGGACATCATTAAAATTGGAGTTAATTAATAATTTGAATAGGGAATTATTAAAACTGGGGTAAAAGATTATAAGTGATAATCAATGCTTAGGACATGAGGTTGGACTCGTTTGTGACGTAAACCTGCCCGGACCCGCCCGACAAATCCAGTGGTCACAAATGTCAGCCCAATGTGAGAGGTCCTAGGCCTAAACTAAAGCATAACAGTTGTAAAGACACGAGGTTAGACTCTTTTGTGGTGTAAGACTGCCCGGACCCGCCCGGCAAATCAAGCTTCCATAAATGCCAGTCTAATGTGAGAGGTCTTTATGAGGTTATGGCCTGAATGAATTAAGAAATACTTAACCAAATAAACATGTAAGGTGGGACATGGGGGTTAAGTAGGTGCCTTGGGTGGCATGAGGAATCTAGTGGGTGCCCTTAGTGGCATGTGAAATACGATTAGTAAGACTTAACCAAACACACATGTAAATGAACATGACTAAGAGGGTTAAGTGGGATGTACTAGTGGACAAGCTTAGGTGGGTAGCTTGTGGGGACCCATTTCAACTAGTATCCCAAACATATCTTTGTGGGCTTGACCCAAGTCGAGGACGGGACACGCATGCTGGGCTTGACTATAAGAGGCCAAAACGGGGTAGCGGTGGCAACGCCAGTCCAACGGGTTTCATATGCGTGTGTGGATCCGGGTTGGTAGGTAAGACGTTGTTGCATCATGTAGGTATAAGCCGTGCATTCTCAAGTTGTATCGGGTTTCCACTTTAGGGGAGTGATACACCCCACTGTGGGCCAGCAAGGGTATCTACGAGTAGGGAGCCGATCGAAAGTGGGTAGTGGGGTACACCTAGCGGAGATAGGGGCAGACGGCACCTATGTAGTTAGCTAGGGGTACGCAAGGCTATTTATATAGTTTTTGTGTGAAGCAAGCGGGATCAACCTTTAGGGTGACTAGTGCGGTGCAGTGTAGTAATTATTCGTTAGTAATTAGGTGTGCCTTTAACGTTATCTTTATCTGCTTTTCCATACCCAATAGTTCATAGACATTTCCCTGTTTTCCAGCTTATGCCTTAGTTTAGTTATTTTGATAATAGTATTGTTAGAATTATCATACTCGCCAGACTTTATGTCTGACCCCCTCTATTTCTATCCTTTTTCCCCCTCCAGATCCTCAGGTTGGGCCCAGCTCTAGTGGAGTATTATTGGATTGCTTTACCTCTTTGGGAAAGCTTGGACCGCTTAAGTAAAGTCCAACTTGTTATCTTCTTTAATGGCTATTTATGTAATGGGGTTATGTATTTTGTTTTAGCAAGATTGATATTGTACTTGACTCTGATTTATGGTTTTTATGATGTAACAAACATGGTTAATTTCCGCTGCAATAAAATGAAGTTTTAGATTTCCAAGTACTGCATATTATCTGTCTTGTTGTAATTTTTCTGTTCTATATTCACTTAAAACCTCCATGGAAGTTAATGCATTCCCTTTGTAAGTGACATTAATGGACGTGGGGTGTTACACGTGGTATCAGAGCTTAAGGTTACCAGAACAGTTAATTTTTTTAGAAAAACTATTTTTCTAAGTATTTTTGGAAGAAGTGTTTTCAAAACATGTCTTGATGAGTAATTTAAAGAGGAAAGTTTTTAAGAAAAACCTAATCGCCAATAGCCATATATCTTTTTCCTTCGAATTCTCCATTTTGAATCTTTCCTTTTTCGTTTCAGCATGGCTGAAGATCTTAACCTTCCGGACGGTGTAACGGTAGCAGGATGGTATAGGAGGCTATTAGAGGCTAGGGCCGCTGCAGGTCCATCCAATGTTCCTCCACCACCAGTTGCATCCTCTCCTCCTCCTCCTCCTCGCGCTGATACTTTTGCAAAGACGTGCAAGGAATTTAAGGCTATGGGTGGAAAACCTTTCCAAGGGTCAGAAACGTTTGTGGAAGCTAGAGATTGTCTTAAGGAGGTGGAAGAATTGCTAGAAATCTTTGAAGTAGAAGAAGGGAGGAAAGTCAAATTAGCATCTTGGTTAATGAAGGGAGAGGCCTCGTTTTGGTGGGAGGTCACTAATGGGGAGCATCCTGTTGATTCTTGGGCGGATTTCAGACGTATGTTTGAGGCAAAGTTTCTCTCAAAGGCAGAAGAGTATCTATATATGGAAAGGTTTTTGACATTAAAGCAAGGAAGCTCATCAGTGAAAGAATATGTCAAAAATTTAATCAGTCAGCAAGGTTTGGCTTGGACTTAGTGAACACGTCGGAGAAGAAGGCTCTGAGGTTCGTTAATGGATTGAATGAACCGTTGCAAGGGTTGGCTATGACCCAAATCCCGATGGGGACCACCTTTGAGAAGCTAGTAGACATGGCACTCATGCATGAGGAGAAAGGCGCTAAAGCTGATAAGGCACCCAAGAAGAAAGGGGATCAGAAGAAGCCACAACAGCAAAACAAGAAGGGTGGTAAGGACAATAATGGCAAGGGAAAGAAGAAATGCTTTAACAGTAGGACACTAGGCCATCTCAGCAAGGATTGCCGAAAGAAAAAGAAGACTGGCTATTTTCACTATGGTGAAGCGGGACATCTAGTGAAGGATTGCCCAAAGAAGGGGCAGAGGGCAGGGTCTACCTCGGGAGGACAGGTGCATGCTCTTATGGCACCAGGGCGGGCAAGGGGACAAGTTCAGGCTCTCGCAGTCCCACTACTGCAAGAACGAGGTAGAACCATTTCTGTTGAAAGCTTAGTTTTTCAGTTTGATCATCCTGTCCGTACCTTATTCGATTCGGGCGCATCGCATTCGTTTATCTCTCCATCATTAGCTGAATCACTGCACTTAAACACCAGTTTAGTAGAGGATCCCTTAGTTGTTTCGAATCCAATTTGGGGCTCAGCTTATTTGTCCATGATGTGTTTGGATTTGAAAATTTCTATACTTAGCGTTGAGTTTAGATGTGATGCTTATGTTTTGGGCTTCACAGGCTATGGGCTAATTTTAGGAATGGATTGGTTATCCAGAAATGGGGTCGTTCTGGATTGTGAAAGGAGAGTAGTTAGGCTCATGACTCGCCTTGGCAACACTCTCGAAATCTTTTGTAATCCCATAAATTCCATTATCTAAGTTATTTAGAATCGCTTGACGCGTCTGAGGAAAATCTACGATCTATTAGAGTGGTCCAAGAATACTCGGATGTGTTTGAGGAGGTGAAGGGATTACCTCCGAAGCAGGAGATAGATTTTCGAATATATCTTGTGGATAATGCAAAACCAGTATCTTTGCCAGTACGCCACATGGCTCCACGTGAAAGGAGGGAACTCAATAAGCAAGTGAAGGAGTTGCTTGAGAAGGGGTTTATAAGACGTAGTATATCGGAGTGGGGTGCTCCAGTAGTATTTGCCACGAAGGCGGATGGGTCCCTTAGACTTTGTGTGGACTATAAAGAAATTAATAAGCTTACTAAGAAGAACAGACACCCACTGCCGAGGATTGACGATCTCTTCGATCAGTCAGTTGGCGCCTCAGTGTTTTCGCAATTGGACTTAGCCACTGGTTTCCATCAGTTGAGAGTGACTGAGGATAGCATAGACAAGACTGCCTTTAGGACTCCGGACGGTTTCTATGAATGGCTAGTGGTGCCTTTCGGTTTGACAAACACCCCCGCATACTTTGTTGATTTGATGAGTAGGGTGTTTAGGGAGTACCTTAACAAATTCGTGGTAGTCTTTGTAGACAACATCTTGATCTTTTCTAAGGATGAAGAAGAGCATGCCCTACATCTTGGGGAAGTGTTGGAGACCTTACGAGCGCATAATCTTAAAGCTAAATTTTCTAAGTGTCACTTCTAGAGGAAGGAAGTACGATTCTTAGGGCACGTGGTTTCCAAGGAAGGGATAGCTGTGGATCCCGCGAAGGTGGTGGCCATCCAAGATTGGAAGGTCCCTAAAAATGCTACCGAAGTAAGAAGTTTCTTTGGGTTGGCTGGCTACTATAGGAATTTTATCAAAGACTTCACAAAAATATCAGCTCCATTGACATGCCTGACGAAGAAGAACATAGTCTTCGCATGGGACGTAGATTGTGATGATGCGTTCCAACGTTTAAAGTGAGCTTTGACCTCAGCTCCAGTCTTAGTGCTGCCAGACGGGAGTAAGCCGTTTACAGTTTATAGCGATGCTTGTGGGACAGGTCTAGGTGCAGTCTTAATGCAAGAGGGCAGGGTAATAGCCTATGGCGGAAGGCAGTTGAGAGCGCATGAGAAAAATTACCCTACACATGACCTAGAGTTGGCCGCTATTGTTTTCGCGCTTAAGTCTTGGCGTCATTATCTTCTTGGGGAGAAATTCGAATTGTTCACTGACCACAAATCGCTAAAATACTTGTTCTCTCAGAAGGACTTGAACTTAAGGTAGCAAAGGTGGATGGAATTCTTAGCATCCTACAACTTCGAGATAGCATATACCCTTGGAAAGGGTAATGTGGTGGCAGATGCCTTAAGTAGAAAAAGGTTGTTCTTGAGTCCATTGTTTGTTGAGCGGCAAAACTTAGAATTCATCTCTATGTTTGATTTTAGACCTTCCGTTGACTTTGTACCCGATTAGCTAGCATCCTTAGAGGCTAGACCTACGCTTTTGGGATGGATTGGCGAGGCACAGCGAGACGAACCACAGTTGGTTGAGTTAGTAGAAAAGCTCAAAAGAGGGGAGTCATCAAGCCATCTCCGTAGGTATACCCTAGATGATAAGGGTTGGTTACGTAGGGACGGTAGACTTTGTGTACCAAAAGACGATGATATAAGAAGACCATTCTTGATGATGCACATCGTTCGAAGATGACCATTCATCCCGGCGGGGACAAGATGTACAAAGACATGAAGCGAGTTTTCTTTTGGGCCTGTATGAAGGGGGATGTGGCCGAGTATGTCGCTAGATGCTTGGAATGCCAACAAGAAAAAGCGGAGCAAAAGAAACCCGGTAGGTTGCTTCACCCATTGGGGGTTCCACTATGGAAGTGGGAGAGTGTCTCGATGGACTTTGTGGATGGATTACCAAGATAAAGGAAGGGTAATACAGGGATCTGGGTTATAGTAGATAGACTTACTAAGAGCGCCCATTTCATTCCCGTGAAGAGTAAGAGGACTGCTCCATGGTTATCTTCTTTGTACGTCCGAGAGATAGTTCATTTGCACGGTGTTCCTTCTAGCATAGTGAACGACCGCGATCCTATTTTCACTAGAGAATTTTGGAGAAGCTTACAAGGGGCGGTAGGGACTCAGTTATGTTTGAGCACCGCATATCATCCTCAGACGGACGGCTAGACCGAGAGGGTGAATCGCATTCTAGAGGATCTTTTGAGGCTATGTATCCTAGACTTTGGGGGTACGTGGGAAGAACATCTTCCATTGGTGGAGTTCGCATATAATAATAGCTTTCAGTACAACATTGGCATGGCACCTTTCGAAGCTCTTTATGGACGACCTTGTCGTTTACCTACATGTTGGTGGGAATCTACGGATAAGATCTTACTTGGGCCCGATATGATTAGGGAGACTTCGGAGAAGATCGACTTGATTCGAAGGAGGATGAAAGTAGCACAAGATAGGCAGAAACCTTATGCGGATAAGAGGAGGACAGATTTTGAGTTTGAAGTTGAGGACATGGTCTTTATCAAAGTGTCTCCATTATAGAACGTTGTTCGCTTTGGGTCCGTTGGGAAATTAGCACCAAGGTTCATAGGGTCGTTTCCTATTAAGGAGAAGATTGGACAGATGGCGTATAGAGTGGAGTTTCCTGAGAGACTTAGTGGTGTACACGACGTATTCCATGTATCACATTTGAGGAAGTATTTGCACGAGACCGCGGAAGTGGTAGAGCCGAGCTTGCTTAGAGAGGTGGAGATAGAGCGTGATACGACGATTCGACGAGCTCCTACGCGCATTCTTGGGTCGGAGATCAAGAAGTTGAGGAATCGAGAGGTCAGACTAGTCAAATTACAATGGGGAGATGATGAGAGCAACGCTACTTGGGAGACGGAAGAGAAGATGCGTTCGTTGTACCCTTTTCTTTTTGAGGATATGTCTTTTAATTTCTCCTTTATCGCTTATCTTGTACTTATCTTACCTTTAGAGTATCCTCTCGCTAGTATTCTTGACCTTTAGTTAGGATAATCCTATGGTTGAAACATGTGTTTGAGACATGTTATGTATGATGGATGCAAAGTGGATGTAAGTGTTTGCTAGTGGTTGCTCGTGGACGCATATACACACACTATTAGGCAATAGATCGGCTCAGTCACTTCATACTGCATATTGCATATAAATGGATGTATTTAGTAAAATGGATGTATGAGGATTGTTTATCATATGGATGCTGCATTCAGATGATGATTGTGCACGCATATAGAGATAATATATAGCATTAAGGAACTTTTGTATAAATAATGGACGCATGGCACTATCATGATTTGCATTAAGGAGGTCAACTGAATAAGTGAACCGCCTGATTTTGCATTAGATATGGACATATACACACACTGTGCATTTAAACATGAAAGCATTAGAAGTCTATAAGGACAATGGATGCCTGTGTTTGATGGTTGAGTAGATGGACGATTGGATGTTAGGATATACATTCTTCTTAACTTGAAGATTTCGGGGTCAAAATCCTTTAAGGAGTGGAGAATGTAACACCTCATAATTCTGTTAATATTAATATTCGCAAATTAAAGAATAACTAATCTCAGACGTGAGAATTTTGGGAAATGGGTTGCGCCATTGTGTTCGTCTCGGAATTCTGGTTGGAATAGAGTCCGAGTTTGAGTGAATAGGACTTCGTATGAAGAAGTTATGGCCATCGGATGTTTAAGAAAATTCAAAACAGATTTCAGAAATTCAAAATTCGAAGTCAAACAGGCTAGGCGGGAAAATTCACCCCCAGCACCCCAGGTCGACTGGGGAGTCGACACCTCCCCCCCCCCCCAGGTCGACTGGGCAGTCGACCTGGGTGTCGACCTGTCCAGGCGGCTAGGGTTTGGCTGATGTGTCTTTAGGGCTGAGTTGGCAAATTAAACGGTTCAGTTTAGTTCTGAGTTGATCTGACGGTCTAAATAAACCCTAAACTCTATAAATACCTAGGTAGTCTCTCAATCTAATTCACATGAAAAATAGAATAGCCACCGTCATACCGCCGCCATGGAACTCAATGTAGCCGCCGCCAACTAAGAAGGAAGAAAGCTAATCAAAACCCTAATTCTACTCAACTCTAAAGCAAATCAAGACTCTCTTTCTCTTCTAATTGTGAGTATGATGATCTTAACAAGATTATTATTGAACTAGTTAGATTAAGTTATGAATGGATTATGAGTGAATGATGTGAATTGTCATATATGTTGTTGTAAACCTTATGCTATCATGTATGTTGTAAATCCTATGTTATGTGATGATGATATCCTATATGTTGTAAATCATGCTATGATGATATTGTATAGGTTGTAATTTTCTATGCTAAATTGTGATAAATCATACATGTCATAAAGTCATGATGTTATTATCTATGCTAATTAGTTCAAGTTAATCAAGTCATAATGTTGATATTATTTGGGCTATGTTGATGACAAATCATGTATGCAAGTTTAGATTGATTAGTAAAGATTGTGATCATATGCCATGACATCTATTTGGATCTAGAATTATGACATCTAGAATTATGCTATGACATATGTGAATTCTATGTATTAGATGCTAGTTCACACCATCATTATGTTGCATAAAACCCCATATGCAAGTTTATACATGAATTTGGGTTATGATCATATCATTTAAGTTGTGACATTTTACCAAACAAGTTGACACCTTTTGATCCTTAACATGTGTAGTTTTATGCAAGTTTCACCCCTATTATGATTAGATTATTTTATTAGTCTATATGTTGTGATAAGTTATCTTTGTTCTATGAGTTAGACTATTCGAGTCTAACGTATATTTTGCGTCGTATAAGCAAACGTATAACGTGGGGTAGGGGTAATATTAAGGATTTAATATTAAGAAGTTGGGGTGTAATTGATATGATTTTGCACGCCATGAATGGATGGACATAACTGAGTCAATTATGGACATCATTAAAATTGGAGTTAATTAATAATTTGAATACGGAATTATTAAAACCGGGGTAAAAGATTATAAGTGATAATCAATGCTTAGGACACGAGGTTGGACTCGTTTGTGACGTAAACCTGCCCTGACCCGCCCAGCAAATCCAGTGGTCACAAATGTCAGCCCAATGTGAGAGGTCCTAGGCCTAAACTAAAGCATAACAGTTGTAAAGACACGAGGTTAGACTCTTTTATGGTGTAAGACTGCCCGGACCCGCCCGGCAAATCCAGTTGCCATTAATGCCAGTCTAATGTGAGAGGTCTTTATGAGGTTATGGCCTGAATGAATTAAGAAATACTTAACCAGATAAACATGTAAGGTGGGACATGGGGGTTAAGTAGGTGCCTTGGGTGGCATGAGGAATCTAGTGGGTGCCCTTAGTGGCATGTGAAATACGATTAGTAAGACTTAACCAAACACACATGTAAATGAACATGACTAAGAGGGTTAAGTGGGATGTACTAGTGGACAAGCTTAGGTGGGTAGCTTGTGGGGGCCCATTCCAATCAGTATCCAAACGTATCTTTGTGGGCTCGACCCAAGTCGAGGACGGGACACGCATGCTGGGCTTGAATATAAGAGGCCAAAACGGGGTAGCGGTGGCAACGCAAGTCCAACGGGTTTCATATGCGTGTGTGGACCCGGGCTGGTAGGTAAGAGGTTGTTGCATCGTGTAGGTATAAGCCGTGCATTCTCAAGTTGTATCGGGTTGCCACTTTAGGGGAGTGATACACCCCACTGTGGGGCCAGCACGGGTATCTACGAGTAGGGAGCCGATTGAAAGTGGATAGTGGGGTGCACCTAGCGGAGATAGGGGCAGACGACACCTATGTAGTCAGCTAGGGCTACGCAAGGCTATTTATATAGTTTCTGTGTGAAGCAAGAGGGATCAACCTTTAGGGTGACTGGTGCGGTGCAGTGTAGTAATTATTCTTTAGTAATTAGGTTTGCCTTTAACGTTATCTTTATCTGCTTTTCCATACCCAATAGTTCATAGACATTTCCTTGTTTTCCAGCTTATGCCTTAGTCTAGTTATTTTGATAATAGTATTTTTAGAATTATCATACTCGCCAGACTTTATGTCTGACCCCCTCTATTTCTATCCTTTTTCCCCCTCCAGGTCCTCAGGTTGGGCCCAGCTCTAGTGGAGTTTGATTGGATTTCTTTACCTCTTTGGGAAAGCTTGGACCGCTGAAGTAAAGTCCAGCATGTTATCTTCTTTAATGGCTATTTATGTAATGGGGTTATGTATTTTGTTTTAGCAAGATGGATATTGTACTTGACTCTGATTTATGGTTTTTATGATGTAGCAAAAATGGTTAATTTCCGCTGCAATAAAATGAAGTTTTAGATTTCCAGGTACTACTTATTATCTGTCTTGTTGTAATTTTTCTGTTCTATATTCACTTAAAACCTCCATGGAAGTTAATGCATTCCCTTTGTGAGTGACATTAATGGACGTGGGGTGTTACAAAAACAATCAAGTTTGGCAAGAGTGGGAATTTCTCTATTATCAGACCAAGTAAAGAATGGTTGCTTATCGGTGGGTCAAACAAAGTCAAAAATAAAAGATCTAAAAGCATCAGAGTCAAGAGAGATATTTCCAGAGTTTCTATCTTCCACAATCCTAGCAGTATTGAAATCCCCTCCTAAAACCCAAGGCCCCACAAAATTTGAAACAACAGATTTACAATAAGACCAAAGATGAATTCTTTCGTGTGCTTCTTGAGCTCCATATATGTTGGAGAATAAATAAACAATATTGTAGGGTATATGACAAAGAGCAAAAGTAAAGCTGAAATATTTGCAGATGACCATTGCAATGACGAAATCGATTGATTCTAAGCTGTTAACAAACCTCATCTTGTGTCAACAGCATTGACATGCAACCAACCAGTTAATCTAAAGCTACCAATAAGTTTAAAATGATAAGAAGAAAGATCTTGCTATTCTGTTTCTTGGAGAAAAAGAATGTCAATTCAAAATAGGGACAATAATAAGTCCTCCAAACCCCTAATATTCCAGGAAGCAATTTTCATTGAGACTTATTTATGTGCTCCAATTCTAGTTCTTGCATGGCATTATAATGTGAATCACGTAAACTTACACCCTTTCAACGTGAATTCTTTTGTTTGATCTTTTATTAGTTGATGAAAAAAATGGCAGGTGTAAAGAAGCCACCCGAACATTCAAGGCCGGCTTCAGATCTGTTGTACCTGATGTTACGATGAACTAACACCTATGAGAGGTAGTTATGCCAGTTAAAATCCATGTTCATCTAAGAAGATTTATCTCAGTGAGGAGAGACCAGTTGCAAAGGTTGGGCATTCAGAGGTGAACCAGGAAAGTTAGCATGATCAATTGCTTGAATATAATAATCAGGGAATGGAATCCAAGCAAGTTGCAGCATAACATGTGCAACTTCAGCTTGCACTTCATTAAATTGAACCTGATCCATCTTTACATCCACCGTGGCCTGATGATCTGGACTCTCATCCTTAGCTTGTATGTCTAAATCTAGTGGCATATCAAACTCTTTGACATCAGAATTTATCTGTTTCTCTACAATTTGAATTGGCAACATTTGAGAATTGAATAAAGCAGCTTCTTTCAACATCACGTCAAATCATTCATCTACATTTTGGATAGGGTCTTCATGAATACATGGAATGTGACACCCACGGGATTCGAACCCCCGACCTCCAGGAAAGCAACACCACGCACTAACCACTGTGCTAAAAGATCTTAATGTTAGCTTTTTAAGAGGGGTGTTATAGGCTACCCTCCTTAAAAAGCACGACGTCCTCGTTTGCTCATTTCACCTATCACCCAGGAGTTGTGAATGTAACCCGCATCAATACCACACCGACCGATATCCGCAGCATTACACACACAATTCCTTCTGGGTATAGGCTCTGATACCAAATGTGACACCCACGGGATTCGAACCCCGACCTCCCGGAAAGCAACACCACGCACTAACCACTGTGCTAAAAGATCTTTATTTTAGCTTTTCAAGAGGGGTGTTACATGGAACCACTTGTTCTTCTACATTACCTATGAATAGAGTTTCAGGTATTGTTCCAGGATGCTCATGAGTGCAACGTTTGACTTGGAGAAGGTGAATTTTACCATTAATTTTATCAGCAAAGGTAGTACGCAAACCAATACCTTCATAAAACTGAAGCTTGACAAAGAGGATCCGATGATCCAAATGAGCCCAATCGTAATCATCTAAAGGCAGAACCTTTCCCAATGGTTTTAGAATTTCTTTTACCGCCATAGCGTTATATTTAAAAATTTCAAGAAATCCTTTTACACTAGCCCATGACTCAATTTCTAACTCTGGTGACGCTTCCTTTTCATTGTCAGACCATGGCTCAAAAAACATTACTGCTCCAGGCTTAGTGATCATTTTTAGCAAGAGCATATGATCTCGAATGCTACTGTTAGGGCATGAAGTGAGAAACAAGTTCTTTAAGATGTTCCACATAGGCCACGTTTGATGATCTAAAGCTATTGCAAGTGAGTAGTAAAGTATTTCAATGTTCAGTGGTCAGTGAGAGCAATACCCACAATGTACAAAGACAAGTCCTCCATTAAAAATTGATTCATATTTTCTCTAATTGGAGATAGCCTGGATGTTGGAGATGCATGCGCTGACATATGTGGAGATTATTAGATCTTTTCGAGACAGATGGAGAAACGAGGAGGCACATGAAGGGATGTTTACTCAGTTTGATTGGATGAGCACGGGACCCATTGTACTTTAGAATTATAATTCCTATTGCCACCTTTCTGCATAGAAATCGAAGCGTTGAGAACTCTTTTTATGGATGGACAGCGTGGACATGCATGTCCAAAAAACCACAATTATAACCTATCATGAAAAAAAAAGAAATAGAGAAGTATAGAATACATAACTTTAACAAGGTTCGATGACCGCCTACATCTATAGATCTAACAACCATGTTTTTAAACTGTTTCTACTGCATATATCACCTACCTCCCAATTCCCCCTCCCCCTTATGATCTTATGTTGTTCACTATTTGTGCAGGTACGGGCATTTTTTAGGTTCTTTGTGAGGGTGGTGGGCATGTACGACCTGGTTATCTTGCTTGGAGCAGATGGGACCAAATTTTCATACCTACAGCTTTCTAGACACAGCTGCATAGGTTTGCTTTGCATTTATGCTATTGCTCCCCATCCTTGTAGTCAGCCTTGGCTAAGAGGTGTTGCAGACACTTATTTTTTCGGTGGGCATCTTTGGCTAGACCCTTGAACCGACTGACCATCTTAGCACTGCTACTTTGTTGTATTTTGTTTTGTTCTATTCTTCTATATGTGTGTGCGCATAGATGTTGTAGATTTCTCTATGAATCTGTTTTCGGGTCTCTACACTCTTTAGCCACATGTCCCTTACTAGCACAACTGAGACAGCGTCTCTCTGCCTTTAGGATTTTGACTGTGTGTGAAATAGAAATGAATTTTTGAAGAGGATTAATTTTTTTCTTCTGAATGGGTTTCTGATTAAGCAAAGGTTTGGAAGATGCAATCTCTGCATAGGGTATAGCTTTGGACACAGACTGGTCATTTGTCAATATAGAAAAAATGTTTTGGCAATCTACAGGAGGAAGAGGATTAATAATACGGAATCTAGGATGAACAGAGGGATTAGTTTGAGAGGCAAATGTTGAGAATGAGAAGAAGGATTATTGATACGCGATTTACAATGATTAGGAGGAGCAAATTTAGACTATAAAAGATGAGAAGCAACATTAGATGAATTACAAAAAGAATATAACCGAGGATGAACATGAGCTATGAGATGGTTGGACTTGAGAGAGGGAGCACTAGCACAAAAATGGGATGATAAGAGACATGATTAAGAGAAGTAGTACGATTAGATGAGGGACGATCGGAATTATCAGAAAAAGGATGAGCATGAAAATGATGATAATATCTAGGTGGAAAATGAAAATTGAATGAAAGTGTTTCCACCATTAGAGCATTCTTTGGAACTTTCCGATTTTCTAAGCTTTAATTGTGGAAAGATAAAGAGTATGGAGTAATGGAGGATCATATGCTCTTCCAAAATGATAAAATGGAGAAAGTAAACTATTCTCCATGCATCTTACCCCCTATTTATAGCCTTCCACTAACCCACTAATGGGCCTCTCCAAATCAGCCCATTATGGCTTTTAAACCCGGAACAACCAACTGTGAACCTTAAAACAACAATTCCTCCCAAACCGCTGAGCCAAATCTTTATTGTGACCACTCTACATAATGGGAACCATCATTTCCTTTCCAATGAGATTTATATCAGCACCTGATTTGATCCAAGTCAAAAGATATTCCCCGTACAAGACTGACAGGGGCAAAATGGATACAAACAAAATTGGTAAAAACTGTGGACATGTTTCACATCCTCATAAACAACATATTAAAATATGAGAATGATCCAACCCTCAGGGAACAAAATAAAAATATTTTATGATCCTTTGATTACGTGAAATGTGGGTTGTTACATTTTCGAGCCTAAATTTCGACAAAAATCGAAACCAAACTCAACCAAGAATGAAGAATATAAATTTGGTACCTACAAATAATGAGCATGAGCATAATTAGATTAAAATTAAGCTAACTCAAAGCGAAGACAAAATAAGATAACTAATACCGACTAAGGCAACTACCTTAAAGTGTAGCACCGCATCGATATCGAGCATGAGAGAACGAGAGCCGAAACCATACTAAATACCTGCTATGACCTGTCTCCCTAAGCTAAGCCTGAGAGTTGTTATGAGGAGGGGGTCAGAACAACAAGTCATAGTGAGTAGAAAATGTATAACACTATCTACAGGATACAGATGCATCCCGTTTGGTCAGAACCAAAACAAATGTCCAACAAGGCTAGTAATTATAACCTAAACTTGTAAACGTTTACGCACAACGACAAACTACCATACCCCAGATAGCATTTCCAACGATAACGATATCGAAATACTAACATAGAACGTTTACGCATATGTATGAGGCCTTTATACCACCATTCGACCGATAACCAAAGACTGGGAGGAGGGCTTCCAACTGGTCACTATTCCATATGGAGGTTAATTATTTCTATGTAGAAAATTAAGATCTCACTACCAATATAAGGTAAGGATGGATCCTTTCGGTCACTTAAGACCTGACTACCATTATAAGATAAGGGTAGATCCTTTCGATCACTTAAGACCCAAGGCAGACCTATCGATCACTTAATACCTTATTCCTTGGTTTATTCTACATTAATATAAATTAGAGGACACTAGCTACAAGACTTACTAATTTAATGTTTTTGCCTTTCACGCATATACTCATGCCTTGAATAAGGTAAGAGATATTAAACAACCACTTATTACCGACAGGACAGGAGGATGACATCTCATCGTTTATGACCTACCCCTACGGACCCATGTTACTATCTATCTGACTCTATTAGATAATCCCATAGTCACTTACTACTTCCCACGGGATAGGCATACCTACGGTACTTCCATAACAGGAATTTAATACCTAATCCCAAGGCAGACACTCACCCCGATCATTTACTACGAATAGGAAGCAGACCAACACAGGGATGATCAGACTCGTATCTAATAGCCATTTAATACTTCTTTTTTATGGGGTAGTGAGCAACGCGATCACTTAATAATCTTTTATGGATGGATCTAACTACTTAATAGCTCTACCTTGTAGCTGGCTTAAGCTTATAAATTATTTCCCTTTTTAAGATTTCCTCTTTTGGGAGGGAGGACGGTGCTACGACCCATTAATACCTCACACTTGAAATAAACCTCATTTTTGGAAATAATCTTCGCTACAAAATTGATTATCGTCACCGATTTTTATAGTTAATGATATCTCACATCAAATGTACATATATCCGACTGTTGGAAAGTGTAGACTTCCGTCGAATAAGGAAACTAACCTTGCATCATTAACAGACTGTGTTCATTATTGACTCTTAATTATATTATTATAGATTAACTTAAATAAGGAAAACCTATAACTTCCTATCCTAGGATGTTTATTTACTAATTTATTATTAGATGTAGTATATACTACGCCAGTCAATCCCCATTAATTTCCCTTTTAATTCCATTTATTTCTGTTCTCTAGACAATACACCATTTATGACACCAATAGACATATTTTCCTAAGGCATTCATTATTCTATTAAATTCCATTTAGATCAGTACCATTTTAATTTTAATCCAACTATTGTAACTCCCAATCATTTCTAAAAATTTAATGTCATTTAATTATTATGTAAATATATGTACTCATTTATAGATTTTCTATTTATTTATTCCCTAGTTGGAGTTAAAATATTTATTCCTAAATGCCAATTTTATTTATAACCATTTAGGAATACTTATCCTATTCAATTAATTTCCCAAAACAAATATGGTTACAATACTAATTACCCTATTTATGACCTTTTGATTTCAGCAACAAATCCACATTGATTGCTACACGGTCACAAACGTTAAATTTTTATTCACTATAGGAATTATGACTATACATTTATTCTCATAAAATGGAAATACTTTTAATTCAAACACACGTTAACACACAAACATTTATTTAATAATAGCATAATTCACATAGACTTTGATGGACAAGATTAACCAAAATATTTAAACTTATATTTAAATGCGAGGTTAACATAGTAACTAATTTATTTTTTCTAGTTAATTATTATTTTTGTTCTATTCTAAACTAGCAAACAAAACAACATTTTTTGTGTTTAGTCTTGTTTTAAGATTCAAAATCTTAAAAAAGGCTATTCACTTTAATTATTGTACATTTTGTCCAAACTGTTTTAAAAGAAGAAAACTGCCACATTTCAAATCACAAGGAAAGATGTTAATTGTTTACACTAAAAATGGTCTAAACACCTAAGGTACTAAATTGTACTTCACCAGTTTGGTAAGGAATAAATGGAACCACGTTTAATCAGCAATAAAAAGTGAAAAATGTGAGAAAAGTAAAGTTGAGACTAGATTTAGAGTGGTTCAGCCGTTAATGAGGCCTACGTCCATTATGAAGGTGATTTCCAGCCTTATAACGAGAATTACAAAGTACATCCACCCTCTCTTTTCATACATTTCTATATCCACTCACTAAACCCTCGTTTATATATTTCAATCTAAGGAATTATATAAGAGAGTAGTAGAATTTGAGGAGAAAAAGGATGGATGAATAATTAAGAAGAAGGTTGTCTTCATTTTCCTTCACCGTAAGAATGTCCTTGACTCCATGGTCGAATCTATGGTTGAGGATGAAATTCAGCAACATTTCGTCGTTCTTTCAGAAACTCCTTGTTGGTAGCCATGGTGTATTTATAGGTGAACTTCCCTTGATAAATGATTTGGAATCCATTTGTTTAGGCTGTGGATCGTTCATTTTTTTAATTACAACCATGCCACTGGCTAGCTGTCCGTAGCTGTATCCAGTTATCATGTGCGAATGGCTCATTGGAACGAGTATCTTGAATAGCTGAGCGGGTCCATGTAAGCGAGCGTCTTGCGAGCGCTTTTGGGAGATTTTGTAAGAGTGGGATGTGGGTCAGGAGCTGATTCTCCATGTTCCTTGCGCGACCGTCCTTCTCGATCCAAGGACGCTCGTCTTCTTGCTGCCTTTATATAGCGCTGTTTGGCTTTACGACTATGTTATGTGGTCGCTCCCACTTATGTTGAATGGGCGGCTTGCTTTATTTTGGTGTTCGAGCGGTTCTCAGGATATGCGACCTTTATCTTTATCGGGTTGCACTTCTCATAATATGTTATGCTGTTATGCTGTTACCCTGGGTCCGATATTTGGGTCTTGTTCTGTGCGGTTACATCGTGCACGGACGACCCAGGTGATATCTGCCTTGTACCCTTTACCCAATGTGCGTACGGATTTTTAGGGATTAACACTTGCCCCTCGAAGTCCGTGATTTCTTTTGGTACGGAATCACTGGCTTCGACATATTTGATCATACACAGGTTGGTGGGTTTGTGCTGACTTGTTGATGAGTCATTCGTGTAGGGACTGAAATTGCTTTGTTGTAGCTGATTGGCGTCTTTATCTTTGGGCAATACGTTTGGATTGCTTTGTCTTTATTGTAAATAGCTAAATTATGGGGAAGTGAATACGCCAACTGATCTTCTGATGGGACAACTGTTTCAGTACTCAAGTGTTATGCTGACGTGGCGAAGACTACCTTTGAGGTGTGTCTTTTAATCTCCCCTTCATTCTCTTATTTTTCATTCGATTTTGCTTCCATATATCTTTCAGGAAGGTCTCTTAAATTTGGAAGAAAAACTTCGTATCTCTTTCTACTTCTACTCAGGTTTGTTGATTCTTTCTCGTGCCTATTCTTCCTTTGAGCCTAATGGCTCTTCCCTGGCCCGTTTGCAGGATGGTCTCATCCCTAGAACAACGCCAAAAGGGGACTTTTGCTGATTTGAGCATTTAAAGGGATGAGATTCAGTCGGTTGGTCAACCATCCGTAATTTCTCCTTCTGGCCCTTTTTAAATGGAACTTCAAGCTATCATCAACATGCCTTGTCATGCTCCTGGGCCTTGTAGTCCCAGGTTTGTTAAGCGATTTCGGGGATGGAGCTTATAGGGGGTCCCTTCGAATATGGATGTATCTTCGGCTGACTCTCTGAATTTCACTTACGATATGACTACAGCGAAAGGTCAAATGTTGGCTCACCTCGAGACTGCTGTGCACCAATTTGGAAAACAGATGGATTTGCTAAAGAATCATTCTGCGATAAAGATGATTGGATGGCATAAGTTGGCCTCTGACCTCCAGAAACTTCACAAGGGCAACCTTGAGCGTATTTCTGTTTTGGAAAACAATAAGGCGAAGTTAATTCAGACCCTTAGATCCAAAGATAGCATAGTCGCTTCCTTTTCCCCTAAGGATGTTGAGTCGGTGATTTCAGCACATGCTGAAGGGCCTTCATCTTGTTCTGCTCCGGCGAAGAGGAAAGTAGGTAGGCCAAGGAAGGTTAGAGATCTGTAACCTCTTCTCTCATGGTTGTTTTGCTTTTTGAATTTTACGACCGATTGCGTAAGCGGGTTCCGGTCCTCGCCTATGACATCATGCTGGTTGTTGCTTGTGACTTTGTATTTGGCGTGCGACACTTTCTATGCTCCTGATGAATGGTTACTTGACTGGTTTTGTGATGCTTTCCATGTCTATGCTATGCCATGTCTCATTGCCATGTTTTGACAATACACACACATTTTTCTTAAAAATTTTCGCAGCGACCGTGCGTTAGCGTCGTGTCATGAGGCATCCATTTGTACGTTAATATCGTATCACGAGGCGTTCGTTCGTACGTTGATATCGTATTACGGTTAGTCTTGTATTGTTCTTATTAGGCTAGGATTATCCAGCTTTCAGTATTTGGCTTGATTGGTAAGTCCTTTGTTGTTTTAACTTTGGCAAGTCAGCCATTTAGATATTTATTAAATATCCTGCTTGATTTGTTTGGGCTATTTTCGTGATGCATTTTTATGCGTGCCCTTGTGGGAGGACTTGGGCTCCAATGTAGAATCCGATCTTGGCTTCATTTGACTTGGTTAACAACAAAGAACAAGAACAGACACGCCCATATGACTAGGATATCTGCACCCCCATACGGCTAGGGTTTCTGCTGTTGTAATCCATTCTTGGCTTTGTTTGAATTGGTTAACAACAAAGAACAAGAATGGCCACCTCCTTTTGGTCGGGTTTCTGTTTTTACGCTGGTCTTTCCAACATGTTTAATCCTTCCCCATTTTTTGCTTCATCCGAGGAGCGGACATTAATTCATCTCATCGAGCTTTTAACTCAGAAGGGAAAAATTTGTGTCTTTTACCTACCAAGGTAGGTGCCCATTGAAATTGGCAATTTTCCGTTTCGTGACATGCAGATTTTTCCGACTTTGTGCTTTGACCTAGGACACAGATGTTGGTTCGGCTCAATGAGTTTCTTGTTCTCAAGTTGGAAAACCCATGTCCAACACCTAGGAAGGTCACTTAAGAATGTGCTTCTTCGGTGGGCTTAGCAATTTTATCTGTGGGACTTTTGAGTTGCTTTTACTCCAGCATTGACACTTTTAATCTGGCACCAAGCTTTTGTTGGTCCTGTATTGAGAGGTCCAGTGTTTCCTGATGGAAGTTGGAATTCCTTGAGTTGGTGCTCCCTGATCGCACGTTTGCCTACACAAGGAAGTCAACTTTTAGTAGAGTATTGTGAATGAGTGTCCTGTACATGTAATTAGGACTCCATATTCAGTCACTTCATATAAATAATTAAAAACACGAAAATTTCATGAACTTTACAGCATTTTCTATGTATTTGAATAACATGCTATAAGAAATAACGACGGATATGCTCGCTATTCCATGCTCATGGAATCTGGTTCCCATCTGTGGTAGCCAATTTGAAGGTTACGTCCTAGAGTTTCTGACTTATAACATAAGGTCCTTCCCAATTGGGCCCGAAGAATATAGTGCCGGCCATGATCTTTTTCAGAATGAGGTCTCCTATTTCAAAAGTTCTATGCTTGGCTTTTGAGTTGAAGTGCTTGGCCACCCTCCTTTGGTGAGAAGCTACTCTGAGTTCCGCTTCTTTTCTTCTTTCCTCAAGTAGGTCGAGGGCTTCGAGCTGTAGCTTCTCGTTCTCTTTAGGGTCAAAATGTATTCTTTGATGGGTAGGGACTTCCAACTCCACTGGTATCATAACTTCAGAGCCATAGGATAAATAAAAGGTTGTATGCCCTATTGCAGTTTTGTGCGTAGTGCGATACGCCCATAATACAAGCGGGAGTTCATCTACCCATCCACCCTTAGCCTTTTCTAGTCGCTTTCTGATGGTAGTCTTGATGATTTTATTTATTGCCTCCGCCTTCCGTCCACTTGTGGATGAGCGACCGCTCAAAAGCTTTTTTGGATTTTATACTTAGCGCAAAAGCTTTGGAATTCTTCACTTTCAAACTGGGTTCCGTTGTCCGTGATTATTTTTTGTGATACCCCGAACTTGCATATGATATTTTTTAAGAAAAAGTTAATAACCTTCTTTGAAGTTATAGTGGCCAATGGTTCTACTTTAGCCCATTTCGTAAAGTAGTCCACGACAACAATTGCGTATTTGAAACCGGATTTTGCAGTGGGAAGGGCTCCTATGAGGTCGATGCCCCTGATAGAAAACGGCCATGGGCTAACCATGTAGGTTATGGTTGTGGATGGCATCCTTGGGATTTTTGCAAATCTTTGGCACCTATCACATTTTTTAGTGTAGGCCGTGGAATCTTTTTTGATATCTGTCTAGAAGTAACCATGTCATAGGATCTTCTTGGCCAAAGTTTGTCCTCCGGTATGACCTCCGCATTCCCCTTCGTGCAGTTCCGCTATAATTGCCTTAAACTCCTTCTCTGTAACACAGCGAAGTAAAGGTGTAGAAAATCCCCGTCTATATAGTCGTCCATCTTGAATAAGGTATAAAGGAGCTTTTTGTAAGATCTTTCTTCGGAGTTTGGTTTCAGCCGGAAGTGCCCCAGTTGCGACGTATTCTTTAATTGGCGACATCCATGAATTTGATTCATCAGTTTTTTCCATGATCCAATCCATTTCGATCTACTTTGTAGTTGGATTGGAAAGGACTTCCACTGGACTAACCCCATTAGTTGTGCATCTCCTGTGCTCGCGTATTTGGCTAATGAATCAGCTTTAGTATTTTATTCACTACGAATATGAGATATGGTGTAATGCTCGAAAGCTTCCAAAAATTCCAAGGCTTTTGTAAGATAATCTGGCAAGTTACCCATCTTTGTTTGGAAATCTCCCAGAATCTAGCATACTACGAGCTGGGAGTCGCTAAAGATCTAAATAGTTTTTATTTGCAACTCTTTTGCTAGCTTTATTCTTGCGATAAGGGCCTCCTACTCGGCCTTGTTGTTGGTTGCAGTGAGTTCTAACCTTAGTGCATAGCATAAGGATCTTTCCTCAGGGGTTTCGAGAACTATCCCGACGCTCGAACAGCGGTCGTTCGACGCCCCATCTACAAATAGCTTCCACTGGATATTAGTTTCGATATCATCTTGCTCCTTTACTTCCCCTCGGTTGGTAAATTCTGCAATGAAATCAGCAAGCGCTTGTCCGTTGATCACTTTCCGGGGGTGATGCGTAATGTCGTACTGGCTAAGCTCTATATTCCATTTTAATAACCTTTCGGAGGTTTCTGGTCAGGATAGGACTTGCCTCAGAGGTTGATGTATAAGCACCTTGATGGGATGAGCTTGGAAGTAGGGACGAGGCTTCTTTGATGCAGTGAGCAAACGATAAGAAAGTTTTTCAAGTCATGGATAATTAAGCTCCGCTCCGGATAACCTCTTACTGATGTAATAGACCGGTTTTTGTATCTTCAAATCTTTTCTGATGAGTGCTGCGCTTAGAGCATGGGCAGAGATCGCCAGGTATAGAAACAAGTCTTCCCCGTCACTAGGCTTTGACAGCATAGGTGGTGTTTCTAGATGTTGGATCAGTTCTTCAAAGGCTCTCTGGCACTCAGGGGTCCACTGTATATCCTTTCTTCCTTTTCTGAGGGCATTGAAGATTGGAAGACAACTGTCCGTTTCCCTAGATATAAAGCGATTCAAAGTCGCGATCTTCCCATTTAAGCACTGAAGCTCCTTCTTGTTTCCCGGGGCACGCATTTCTCTCAAAGCTGATATTTTGGCTAGATTAGCTTCTATGCCTCTAGCGTTGACCATGTACCCAAGGAACTTGAATGAGCCAACACCAAAACAACATTTTAAAAGGTTCAGCTTCATGCCATATTGTCGTAAGATGTCGAACATTCGGGCTAGGCCCTCCAAATGGTCTATTGATTTCTTTGACTTAACCAACATGTCATCAATGTAACGCCCCACGTCCGTTAGTGTCACTCACAAAGGGAATGCACTAAGTTCTGTGGAGCAATTAGGGTAAAAGATGCAGATAAATTACAAGATAGACAGAAATTAAACAGCGGAAAATAAAACTTTGCTTTATTGATAAAATAGTTTGTACAATGGTTTCTTTACAATATAAGAGTATCATCTGACTTACAAAATAAAGAAGCATAAAAACAACATTTATATTCCCCGATTTTAGCAAGAGCCAGCCATAGCATCTGCAAAGAGAATCCAGGCAAACTTCGACAAATCTTCGAGCTGGGAAAGAGTGGCAGTCCAACTTAACCCGGGCTAAACTATTCCCTCCTTTACTACCTTGGGGGAGGGGGAACGGAAGAAAACAAGACGAAAGAAAGACAGAGTCAGACATAAAGCCTGAGTAAGTTCAGTAACTTCTAGCATGTGAACATGGAAAACAAAACGACATGAATTAACTGAATACAAGATTACACCATGACGATAGGGTCAACAAGATTAGACAAGGTAGTCAGAATATATGCTAAGATAAACTGGATACGCTCTAATACTTTCGCCGCTTCACTATTTCCTTTTTGTACTGGTTTCTATATCTCTGCACCGCCTATCTAGTGTCCCTACTAGTAACAATAACGTGATCCCAATCCCTGTATTTTCCATTGCCTTCCGACATACATTCCTTATTTATTACCTAGATCAAATCTAGGGTTTTCTATCAAGTGCTTTCTAGATTTAACTAGAGTTTTACATTTTTCGAGTTCAGGGTTTATGCAACCTAGTCCAACTAGGGATTACGCTACCTATCAAACGACGCCCCCAAGTCTAGGACACACTACCTAGAGTGGTATATGTTCCTATACTTCCCCACGCATGTATCGCGAATCGTTATCGCTTGTCTAGATGCACATGTCATGTAATGTGCTGTCCGAGTCCTGTGACAGGGCAAATCAAGGAATACAGAACTCTGTCGGGAGCTTTCAGAAATCTGCCGATGCAGATGCTAAGGTCCGTTTTTATTCCAGTGGCTATGGTCCCACTTGACCCTTCCCTCAACTAATGAAAGGCACACCTTGTAAAATGAGAACTATACGCCGGCCCCCGGTGCCCCACTATCCTATGGTCATCCGCAACCATAACTAGATAGCAAGTATATGGACTTTTGGAGTTCTCCGCCTTTTCGCTTCACGTATCTCGATTGACTCAAGATGGATGGTAGACGGCGAGTTGCTATCATAGGGCTACCGTCTTCTCGCCGAATCACGCTGGTCCATCCTGGTCTTTAGGTTGCCATGTATTGCAACCAAGGCATACTCCTGGTTCTTCTACGCAGACCTTAACCTCTGTGAGCCCAGGAGAATCATCTGCAGCCTCACAGAGGTATACCAAGAGTACCCTCACGTCCCCTCGAAGCCTCGGGCTTCGTAACCCAATTCGTTGGAACCTTCTTTTTACTCAAACGTACATTCGCTCCTTCCCGTGTTATACTAAGAATTACTACTTAGTTTTACTAACTAAGATTTACCACTTAGTTTCCAAAATCGTTGTTCTCTAAGGATTACTACTTAGTTCCCTTTCCCGTCAATTTGGATTGGTTAAGTGTCATTAGTCAATTCAAGCCGACTTAACCCTCTTCATTTATCCTGTCAAACTGGTTAAGTGTTATCAGTAATTCATGTTGACTTAAACCCACCACAAACCAAGTTATATTGGTTAAGTATTTCTTATTACTTATCCTTACCCATTCACCCTGTATTGGTTCAGTGTTCCTTTTTAACTTAACCTTGCCCGTCTGTTTTAACTAACCTGTTATTAACGGTTAAGTATTATCCCTTCATGTTTTAGACTTAACCCTATTCCTTTATCAAAATCTCATGGTTAAGTGTTCAAGTTTACTTAACCCTACGGTCTAGCCTAGCCAACATATCAAATTGGCTAAGCGTATTAAATCTTACTTAACCCCAACCTCTAGTCTAGTTAACATGTTAATTTGGCTAAGTGTATTAACTTTACTTAATCCCACTTTCTAGACTAGTTAACATGTTAATTTGGCTAAGTATTTTCTTAGTTACTTAACCTCTACAAATCTTGTCTTGTTACCATGAGTTTGGTTAGTGTCCCTGTGGACTTAGCCCTTCGTTCTAGCTTAACTGCGCTTAAGTTAGTTAAGTGTTCCTATGGACTTAACCCTCCCATTCTAGCTTAACTGTATGAACCTAACCCCACCTACCAGTCTTGTTATCATGTTGAGTTGGTTAAGTGTATTAGTTAACTTAACCCTAGCATTCTTGTTCTAGCTTTAACTAAATAAATTAAAGCCACGACCACTCACATTAGACAGATATTGTTGCGATTACTGGATGTGCCGGTTGGTTCCGGGCAGGTTTACATCGCAACTCAGTCTAACCTCGGGTTAGGCCTATTCGTGTTTTCTAGTTCAAAGGGTTTTGATTAATTTTCAAATCAGGTTTTGAAAGTAACCATCCCGTCCGTCGGATCAGTTAGGGATAGCCAGGGAGAGCATGAAACTTGTATTTTCCAAACTCAAGCCTAGACACTATCCTCTCTGTCACCCTAGAACTTTCTGGTGTGTTATTAAAAGAGATGTCGTTTAACAAACCTTTAATTTGTCTAAGTTTACATTTCTCGTTTAGAAC
This sequence comes from Allium sativum, assembly GCA_030737875.1. Lineage (NCBI taxonomy): Eukaryota > Viridiplantae > Streptophyta > Magnoliopsida > Asparagales > Amaryllidaceae > Allium > Allium sativum. Next base: position 50,211,419 of record JASFAX010000020.1, read on the forward strand.
AAATTCTATAAGTAAATTATTCCTAATTTACTTATTTCCTAATTCCCCTTTTAATGTAAATTGTCAACATTCATTATTATGGCCCATTTTTCCCTCTAAATCATGTTTATGCTTTTTGGTATGTAAACTATACCAAATCAAGTGTCATTAACCATGATTTTGCTAAATCTGCCAATTACTCCCTATTATGGCCAATTTCAAATTTATGCCACTATATATACCGTTCCAAATTAGCTAATCCAATTCCAATTCAACATTCTAATTTATGTCAAACTAGACTTATTACTCTAGTTCACTATTCATGTAAATGCTATATTTACATATCGATACTAGATTCAGGCTACTCAAACTATAGTTCATGTCAAATTTATCCAACTTGCATCCTTATGAACATGCCATAATGCGTGTTCCTAATTTATGCCAATTTCCAAGTTAAACTACGTTTTTAGTAAATTTCATATTTTTCCCAAACCGCATTCCCACCGTTCGTATAATCGTGATTCAGTCTAGATTTATAAATAAAGCTAGGTTCGTAGAAAATTGGGAATGAACCAAAGATGCTATGCGAAAGATAGACATACTAACTGGCATAAAAAGGGTTGAATAACGATGTCGGTTCAAGAACATGGGTAGACCTAACTTAATAGGTAAATTCCCAAGGTCTAAAACCAAAGAAAACCAAGAATAAACAGAATAGAGACGTAGGTTCAAGAACATGGGTAGACCGAACTTAATAGGTAAATTCCCAAGGTCTAAAACCAACGAAAACCAAGGATAGACAGTCTAGAGACGTAGGTTCAAGAACATGGGTAGACCTAACTTAATAGGTAAATTCCCAAGGTCTAAACCAACGAAAACAAAGGATAGACAGAATAGAAAGATCAGGTTTAGACCCAATTTCACAGAAACCCTTTCCTAGTCAGAAATCATAGGTGTTTAGCCACAGTTGTCCTTGTTATGTCATAGGCAATAGTTTATGTTTCCAAATCAAAAGCATAAGCTTAGTCAAGGAAATAATTCTCCTAGTCACAGTCACAGTCATAGGCAATGTCCATAGTCATAGGCAATGTTCATAGTCATGGGCAACGTTCATAGTCGTAGGCAATGTCCATAGTCATAGGCAATGTTCATAGTCATAGGCAACGTTCACAGTCATAGGCAATGTTCAAAGTCAAAGAGGCATACAGTCTTATTTGTCCTTGAATCATAATAGTTCTTTATTAGGTCCAAGAATATAGGCACTGATTCGAATAGAGAGAAAGAGATTTGGCATATTCTTTTATTCCTTTAATTTCATGTCACGAACAGAAAAAAAAATGTTCAAATCTAGAAATAACTGACTTACAGAGATTAGATTAGAACAAAAAGATGGTGTTGCTAAGATTCGTAGAAAAACAGTCGTTGAAGTCGTTTGGACCTCCTTTTGAATCCTAGCTTGACTTGAACCTCTTCTTGAAAATCTTTTAGCAGCATTTCCTCGTCTTGATTTATTTTATATATATTATTTTATTTATATAATTTAGAGGAGGAGGAGATGTCATGTCTAACAAGAATCTTTGCAGCATAAAGGTAGAAAAGAATTGTGATAGAGAAGAAGACCAGGGCTGTTTATATAGTGTTTGGCGGACGAACCTGGTCAGAAAACGTGATAAATACAGCAGAGAGAACCAGGTGCAGAAAGCTGGAAAAAGCGGGCAGGTCGACACCCATGTTGACAGGGCAGTCGACATGCGGGGGGGGGGGGGGGGGTGGTGTCGACTGTGCATTCGACACCCCTGTCGACTTGACCTGGGCGGGAATTTTCCCGCCCTGCCCCCTGCGCGTTTGAATTCGAATTTAACTCTATTTTAAACCGTTTTGAACTTGGAATTTTCTGAAAACTTTGACGGGCCATATCTTGGTCATACGGACTCCAATTTTCGAAAACTCAGACTCTATTTCACGTATTTTTCCGAGACGAACGCAATGGCGCAGCCCGTTTCCCTTGATTTTGATTTTAACTTTTAATTCTTCCTTGATTTGCGAATCTTAGTGTTACAAAATTACGAGGTGTTACAATCAACATAGACTTCCATCGTCCTACCGATTAGTTTCTTCAACATAGCATTTACCAGTCGTTGGTAAGTCGCTTCCGCGTTTTTTAGACCAAATGGCATTACTTTATAGCAATATAGGTCGAGATCAGTAATAAAGCTGGTGTTTTCCTGATCTGGACCATACATCATAATTTGATTATAACCGGAATATGCGTCCATGAAATATAGCACTTCATGGACGGCCGTGGAATCCACCAGTTGGTCGATTCTGGGGAGAGGGAAACTATCTTTCGGACAAGCATTATTTAGGTAGAATAATCCACACAGACCCGCCATTTGCCGTTTGATTTCTTTAGGAGCACCGGGTTGGATACCCATTTCGGATATGTAGATTCTCTAATAAAACCATTTTCCATTAGTCTGATGATTTCTTCTTTTAAGGTGAGCAATCTCTCCGGCCCCTGGGCTCTCCTTTTTTGTTTGATAGCCGGAATGCGCGGGTCAATGTTTATCTTATGGACTGCAACATCCGGAGATATTCTGCACATGTCGGAATGGTTCCATGCAAACACATCTAAGTTAGCTCTCAAAAAGGCAATCAATTGATTTGTCAATTCAAGGCTCAACCGATAACCTTTATTCAACACACGATTTGGGTCCTTTGGATTTACAGCTATAGGAATTGTGTCTTCGGCCGAGGTCGCCCTTTCGTCCTCTGCACTGGCTTCTCTAGGATCGATCTCTTTTTTGCATTCCGTTATGCTCACCAGAGCATTGACCTTTCTTTAGTTGCTATAAGGGGGAGTTTTGAACGCGAGGGAGAACCTCTGCATCCTTTCCTAATTCTTTTTTCTTGGCCTCTTTCAGTTATGTCACATAGCAGTCCCTTGTGGCAATTTGATCGCCCTTGATTACACCGATTCCCTTTTCGGTCGAAAACTTTATGGTCAAACACCAAGGAGCTAAAGAAATCTTGAAACCCGAAAGAGTTGGCCCCCCAAGGAATGCATTGTAAGACGATAACTCATCTATTATGACAAAGGTCTGTACCATGGAAACTCGACGCTCCCCATCTGCCAATTCGACAGGAAAATATATCGTTCCGATGGGTTGCGTAGATTGACCTGTAAAACCGTGGATCTTATTTGGGTACGCGCGCACCTTTGACATGGAGAGATTCATCTTTTGGAAAGTGTTTATAAAGATAACATTGACTGATGCCCCGGTGTCAACTTGGACCCTTTTTACCATTGCAGGCCTGAGACCAACTGTGATCACCATGGCATCAATAGTTGGCGTAATTAAGCCTTCTGCATCCTTATCTCTGAAAATCACATCCTCGGTCGAAGTTTTGTGCATTTTCGTTGGAAGCTCATTGTTCAAGATCATGCACCCATCCTCTTTCATGACATCCTTCGATTCACTAGCGTATCTTTCCATATCTTTCCAACTGTTCTCGGCTGGGTGGGGACCGCCAAATATCATATTGATTACTGGTCTCTGGTCGACTGGCATTTAGTCCTCTTCACTCGAGTTAGGCTGGCTAGCCGCATTATTATGCCCCTGCGCGGCTGGAGTGCTTTGGGGATTTTTCACATACTGCTAGAGTCGGTTCTTCCTGATGAGCTCCTCAATCAAACTCTTCAGGTGTCGGCATTCGCTAGTGCTGTTCCCTGGTTGGCTATGGAAACTGTAGATTTCCCGAAATTTGCCTGTTGTTCAGTTACCGTCTGTGGCTTCATCCCTGGGAAAAGGCCCGAGTCCTTCGCGGCTTGGTAAATCCTCTCTGGGGTTTCATTCAGGAGGGTTAGCTCTGATTGTTTGTACATCCGCGTCTTCTTATAAGCTTTGTTATCCCTCTCATCATTTCCCCTCTTTTGTCCTACATCGCTCTTCTGCTCAACGCTAGGCTCATCGCTCTTTCCTTCTCTGGCTGCATTATTTTCTATAGTCTTCTGGACACCTGGAGCTTCATCTTCCACACTCTGTATTCCTCAGCTTTTTGTAGAACTTCTTTAAGTTCTTTGGTTTCTTCATCTTAAGCCACTTTTCAAATTCTGACTTCTTATCGATGGTCCCTTTCAGGGCTGCCCGCAAATACCAAGGTTCTGGTTCTGTGACCTCCGCTGCCGCAGCTTTGAAGCGTGTAAGGAAAGCTATGATGGTTTCCCCATGCTTCTGTTCCATTTCACTGAGTGACATCACATCCCTTGCCTTGATTGTCTGTAGTCGGAATTGATCCTGAAACCTCCTTACTAGATCAGCAAACTGATCGATACACCTAAGTGGGAGTCTGGTGAACCATAGCGAGGCCACACCTTCTAGGAACACGGGAAAGTATAAGCACTTGATTTCATCGGTGGCCCTAACTCCATTCATGTGCTGATCATACTTGAATAGGAAAATGGTTGGATCTCCAACTCCGCTATTGCTGGTGGTATAAATTTCTTTGGGAATTTTGCTAGACGTATCTCCTCTGTGAATGGATTTTGCTGGGAGATAACTCACGTTCTTTCTCCTCATCCTCTCGAGTCGCTTTCTCCTTCATTACTCGTTGGATTAGGTCTGTGATGCGCCTTTCTTCGCCTGCTTGTTCATCATGATTGATGTTGATGTTCTTATCAGCACGACCATAGTTTAAGCTTTGGCGCCTTGCATCCTTTTTGAGGGAGGTTATGTTGGTACGACTCGCCACACGTTCTTCTTTGCACTGTGGAGATATGACCTTAGGATCCTCAACGCCGGCCTTTCCCCTGTCTCTCACTGGGCTGTGAAGTCGTCCAGGGTCTGAGGCTGATGAGTCCCCTTTTCCATCAGCATTAGCCATAGTATTTGGCGATAATAAATTGGTTTGACCATTGGTCAGGACATCAAACCTTTCCATTATCATTTTCGCTGTATTATCCATTTTCTCGTTCAAGCCGGTTACGACCACGTTCAATTCATCTCGCGTCACAGATGGCCCAGAGGTTTCCCTGGCATCTTGATTCAAGATTTGACGTGTAGCTTCATCAGCATTATCATCCTCATTGATTGCAACGACTTTAGTAGATTTACCGCTTTTCTTCGATCCAACCATGATTTCCAAAGGAGAGAACAATTTTGGGATGTTTCTACCGCTGAGCTACAAAAGGAATTTATGAATACGGCCCTATGGTGGGCGCCAAAATGTTTACAACAAAAATGGTCTAAACACCCAAGGTACTAAACTGTACTTCACCAACTCGGTAAAGAATAAGTGGAACCGTGTTTAATCAGTAATAAAAAGTGAAAAATGTGAGAATAGTAAAGTAGAGACGAGATTTAGAGTGGTTCAGTCGTTAACGAGGCCTACATCCACTGTGAAGGTGATTTCCTGCCTTACAATGAGAATTACAAAGTACATCCACCCTCTCTTTTCATACATTTCTATATCCACTCACTAAACCCTTGTTTATATATTTCAATCTGAGGAATTATACAAGAGAGTAGTAGAATTTAAGGAGAAGAAGGATGGATGAATGATTAAGAAGAAGGATGTCTTCGTTTTCCTTCACCGTAAGATTGTCCTTGACGCCATGGTCGTATCTATGGTTGAGGATGAAATTCAGCAGCACTTCATCGTTCTTTCAGAAAAGTCCCCTTTTATGTTGGTAGACATAGTGTATTTATAGGTGAACTTCCCTTGGTAAATGATATGGAATCCGTTTATCCAGGCTGTGGATCGTTCATTTTGTTAATTACAACCATGCCACTGGCTAGCTGTAGCCTGCAATCCATAGCTGTATTCACTTATCATGTGCGGATGACTCATTGGAACGAGTATCTTGAATAGCTGAGCGGGTCCATGTAAGCGAGCGTCCTGCGAGTGCTTTTGGGAGATTTTGTTAGAGCGGGATGCGGGTCTGGAGTTGATTCTCTTTTGTTCCTTGCGTGACCGTCCTTCTCGGTCCAAGGGCGCTCCTCTTCTTGCTTCCTTTGTATGGCGCTGTTTGGCTTTACGGCTATGTTATGAGGTCGCTCCCGCTTATGTTGAATGGGCAGCTTGCTTTATTTCGGTGTTCGAGCGGTTCTCAGGATATGCGACCTTTATCTTTCTCGGGTCGCACTTCTCATAATATGTTATGCCGTTATCTTAGGTCGCATCGGTTGACTTGACCTGCTTTGGGTCCGATATTTAGGTCTTGCTCTGTGCGGTTGCATCGTGCACGGACGACCCAGGTGATATCCTCTTTGTACCCTTTACCCAATGTGTGTATGGATTTTTAGGGACTAACATTAATATTTTATTTAGAATGGTTGTTGCAAACTACGTACAAAATACCTATAAAATACGTGAATTTGCACATCTCTTCTTATTTGAATCATTTATGTTCCTTGTAAATTTCAAATAATGTCTTTTATTTAAAAAATAACAAAAATGAAAAAAATCTACAATAACCAAGTAAAACCACAAACAATATCAAATACAAATAGTATAATTCAACACCCAATTTCTATGAATCTAGAACGGAACTACAAATCTAACAATGGTTTTTGGGACATTTCCATATCCGAGGTGTTTACAATAACCACAAACAAATCTAAGAAAAATTATAGGTAATATGATGATAATAATGTAAAAAAACTGCGCCATTGCGTCTATCTCAAAATTCTGGTCAAGATAGACATTTGGTTTGCGTGAAACAGATATCGTATGAAGAAGTTATGAGGGTTTGAAGTTTGTATACGCGCAATAGAATTATATATATATATATATAATTAATTAATTAATTAATTAAATTCAGTAAATCAGAAAGCATTCAAAATCCAAAAATTTATAGGTGGCAAAATTCCCGCCCTAGGGGAGTCGACCCCGGGGTCGATCCCTCAAGGGGGATCGACCTATGGGTCGATCCCCTAATGGGGGGTCGACCCCCTAAGGGGGGTAGACCCCCCTAGGGCTGAGGTGGAAGTCGAATTCTAGGGGTGGCAGGTGTATATACTGCTTCATTTTCGGGTACTCCCACACTGAAAATCAATGGAGGCCTAAATGCTGCTGGTGCCTGGACTGAATCAAAACTCTTTCTTCTTCTTCTTTTACAATCAAATTTAGAGATTTAAGTGTAGATCTGAGATTCATCAACTGCTTTTCTCCCTCTATTTATTTAGATCGAACACTGTAAGTTTTAAGTTACTTTTATTTTTAAATGGTTAAAAGTAAAACATGATATGACTGTAATTTGGATCTATCCCTGCGACTGAATCATATCAGATCTATTGTAATTTGTGAACCTATGATATTATGAATTAACTATGACTTGGATCTAAATCTTTATCATGTCAGATCTACTTTTGATTATAGATCTAATCTATTTAGATCATCTTGTACCTATTATGTTTGAGGTTAATTTGGACCTAACATTAGTTGGACATCTAAATCCTTATCTAGATCTAATCATGCCTATTATGACATCCCTACTATGTTAGAACATGTTTTATAATCATAAGTTCACCGATCTGTGCTTATATGTCCGTCTTATCATTATGCCATCATAGGTTTATGTCAATTCTGTTAGAATAATCATCTCTGTCATCTTCCCTTCATCTTTTCCCTTTTATTTTATATAGCCAGGCTACTATAGAGCCTAGGCATGCCGCTTAATTATGCGATTACATTAATTTGGGAACGAGGGGAAAAACATTGAAATTGGGAATATCTTGTGAATTGGGAATTTGGGCATAATTGGTAAAAAGGAGAAAATTGGCATAATTCGAATAATGTATATGTATATGAATTTGGACATATAATTCACTATGAACATATTTGGGGAAAAGGGGCATGAAACCTATAACCTATAATGATATAGGTAAATTGGCTACTAATGAAATGCCTAGGACTACAATAATTAGAAACTGTAATTGCGCCTAGAGACGAGGTTAGATTACACGTGGTGGAAGTCTACCCGGACTCGCCCGTCATATCCAGCGACCACAAGTGGTGAATCTAATGTGACAGGTCTAGGTGCCCAAATACGAGACGTGCTAAGACACGAGGTTAAGCCCGATTTATGGAATAAGTCTGCCCGGACCCGCCCAGCATATCCAACATCCATCGATTGTAGGCTTAATGTGGGAGGTTTAGCATAACATAACCCTAAATGAAATACGGTAATAAACCTTTAATTCTTAACCTAGTTGAATCCATAGGGATAGTATGAATAAGAACTTAAATTGGGGTTAAGTACATTTGGTTGAATATTAGGCGGGTTAAGTAAATCTATGGGGGGGTAATATGTATATATAGGCCCACAAACTCAACCTGATAGGGTTACGTAATTAAAGAAACCTTGTTAGGTAAGCATAACCTGTGGAAATGATGAAGTTATGTAATTAAAGACACCTTAGGGTAAGCATAACTTGTAGAAATGATAAGGTTATGTAATTAAAGACACCTTGTTAGGTAAGCATCACCGGTGGAAACCCTAGAGGGGATACAAGACAAAGGGGTGAGCTTGTATCATATTGTGTGGGACCTATTTCAGTCAGTAACCCTTAATAGGTATCAAACTAGTACTCCGAACTAGGTCGTAGTTAGGGCACGCTTAGTTGGCTGAATGTAAGAGATCCAAACGAGGAGGACGTGTGGGCGGCGCAAACCGACCGGGGTCATGTCTATGCATGAGCCGAGTAGTGACGGCTAAGACGACCGTGACATCGGTAGGTATAGCTGTGCACCTCCATGAAGGGCTGCCACTTTAGGAATTGATACCTCCTACTGTGGGGCCAGCACATAGTATATACGGAGTAGGGAGGCGACCGATTAGGGTAGTACTTAGGGTACATCTAGATGTATGCCTAAGTCTACCATTATATAGTTGTTGGGATCATCTCATTCTATTTATACTAGTATTAGTGCAGAGTAATAATTAGAGAAGCGTATACACTATATCATGTTTACCTTGTCACACCTACCTTTTATGGTGTTATTTTTCTTATCCACTTTATATGCATGTCATGCTACTTTTACTTATTTACTTGCTAAAAGTAACTGGACTCACCAGACTTTATGTCTGACCCTTTTGTTTCCTCCTCTTTCTTCCATTTCCCCCCAGGTTCTCAGTGTGGGAATACTCTGACTTAATCAGGACTCGGTTATCATCTTGCTAGGAGTTGCTTTTGAAGTATTGCTCAAGTTCTTGTCTTTACTATTATGTCTTTGTCTCTTTTGGGGAATTATTTTTTTTATGTATTTCTGTACTCTGATGGGTACAAGACCGAAGATTTATATTATTGTAATGATTTTTATGTAGTTCTAGACTTGTTATATTTTGGAGCACGATGTTATGAATTATGTTTGGAATAAAATTTTAAATTCTACTATTATCTTTTATATTTGTCTTGTAATGTTTTGTGTTTTTTTTACTATTACGCTTCACGAAACCTGATGCGTTCTCTTAATGAGTGACATTAACGGACTTGGGGTGTCACACTTGATACCATAGCTGAAGGTTACCAGATTAGATGAAAATTTTTAAATTATTTACAAAAAAACGGTTTAAAAGAAAACATTCTTCAAAAAGAAAAGCCTGTTTTGAAAAACATATTCCCCAAAGCTATATGTAATATCCTTCGACCCTTTGTATAAATCTCTTTCCTTTTCATTTCATCATGTCTAGGGAACCTAACATTTCAGAGGGCGTTACGATACCTGGCTGGTTCCATAGGTATCTAGAGGTTACGGCCCCTGCCGATGGCCAAGGAAACGTTCCTCTCCCAGCTGCACCCGTCTTTCTTCCTCCTCCTTCTCCAAGAGAAGATAATTTCGCTAAGATCTGCAAAGATTTCTTTGCCATGGGAAGGAAGCCATTCCATGGATCCAAAACATTCATATAGGCAAGGAATTGGCTCAAGGAGACCGAGGACTTGTTTGTAATATTTGAAGTGGAAGATCGAAGTAAGATTAACTTAGCTGCCTGGGTACTGAAAGATGAAGCTTCGTTCTAGTGGGAATTAACCCAAGCTAGACGTCCGATGGAGACGTGGGATGATTTTAGGCAGAGGTTTGAAATGAAGTTTCTTTCCCAAGATGATAAAAGCATGCAAATGGAGAGGTTCTTGGCGCTCAAATAAGGATACATGACTGTTAAAGAATATGTGAACAAACTCAATGAGCTAGCAAGATTTAGATTGGAATTGGTAGATCCTTCGCATAAGAAAGCTTTGCAATCTGCTAAAGGGATGAATGAACCCCTTCACGGGTTAGCTATGCCCCACATCCCAACGGAAGCGATTTTTGAAAGGCTTGTTGATATGGCCCTGATGCATGAGGAAGACAAGGGAGAAAAAAAGGAAGTAAAAGCTGAGGAAACAACGCAAAACAAGAAGGTATAGCCGAAGAAAGGACAGCAACATCAACAACAACAAAAGAAAGGCGGAAAGAATGACAAGGCAAAGGATAAGAGGAAATGTCACAGTTGTGGATGAGAAAGTCACTTGGTCAAGGACTACAAAAGAAGGAAGAATACTTCAATTGTGGAGAGGCCGGACACTTTGCTAGGGAGTGCCCGAAGAAACAGGGATCACAAGGACAAGGTCAAAGGGCAGGAGCTTCTGGAGGGCAAGTGCATGCTCTCGCGATCAGTGCTCTAGATAGAGGTAGGAAAATTTCCGTGGAAGGTTTGATTTCTCCTTCTAGTCATCTTGTTAGAACTCTTTTTGATCCTAGCGCTTCACATTAATTTATATCTAGTTTTATGGTTGAATCTCTGCACCTAAATACTAGTATGGTAATGGATCCCATAGTTGTCTCAGAACCCATTGGTGGTTTGGCTAATATATCTATGATTTGTCGGGGTTTGAGAATATCTGTTTTAGGAGTCTAATTTGAATGCGACGCATATGTGCTCGGGTTTATGGGTTATGGGTTGATTCTAGGAATGGATTGGCTAACCATGTATAGTGCCATTCTTGATTGTGAGAGGAGGGTCATTAGGATTCTGACCTGTCATGGAGGGACCCTCGATATTTCTTGTGACCCACAAGGGTCTGTCATGCTTAGTTTCCTAGAGTCTCTTAATGCATCTATCGATGATCTACAATCTGTTCCAGTAGTCCGAGATTATTCCGATGTCTTTGATGAGGTTCGGGGTTTACCCCCAATGCGCGACATAGATTTTCGTATATATTTGGTAGATAATGCAAAGCCATTTGCATTACTTGTGCGCCATATGGCTCCAAGGGAAAGGAGGGAGCATAGCAAGCAAGCAGAGGAGCTACTTGAGAAAGGGTTTATCAAGCGAAGCATATATGAATGGGGTGCTCCAGTGGTATTCGCAAATAAGGCGGATGGTTCGCTTCGCTTGTGTGTGGACTATAGAGAATTGAATAAGCTCACTAAGCAGAACATGCACCCACTTCCGAGGATAGATGACTTGTTCGACCAGCTTGTTGGTGCCTGGGTATTTTCTCAATTAGACTTCACCATGGGGTTTCATCAGTTGAGGGTGGTTGAGGACAGTAAAGATATGACTGCTTTTAGGACTCCATGTGGTTTCTTTGAATGGCTCGTAATGCCTTTTGGGTTGACGAATGCACCCGCCTATTTTGTTGATCTGATGAGTAAGGTGTTTCGGGAGTTTCTAAATAAATTTGTCATGGTCTTTGTTGATGAGATCTTGATCTTCACAAAGAGCGAAGAAGAGCATGCCCAACATTTGAGGGAAGTTTTGAAAACTCTCTGTGCGCATCAGCTTAAGGCAAAATTCTCCAAATGCCACTTTTGGAGAAAGGAGGTAAGATTCCTAGGGCACATGCTTTCTAAAGAAGGGATAGCAGTAGATTCCATAAAGGTGGTTGTAGACCAGGACTGGCAGATTCCAAGGACTGCAACGGAGGTGAGAAGCTTTTTTGGGGTTAGTAGGCTATTAAAGGAAGTTCATTAAGGACTTCGCAATTATATCAGCCCCACTCACAAGGCTGACGAAGAAAACTTGGCGTTTTTCGTGGGATATAGATTGTGATGTTGCTTTCCAACGACTATAGAGGGCTTTGACAACAGCTCCAGTCCTGACCTTTCCCGATGGGAATAAATTGTTTGCAGTTTACACTGATGCACGTGGTACATGTCTTCGTACGGTTCTGATGCAAAAAGGAAGGGTGGTATGTTATGGAGGAAGACAGCTAAGAGTCCATGAGAAGAACTTCCCAACCCATGATTTAGAGTTAGCTTCCATAGTATTCGCGCTTAAGATATGGCATCATTATTTACTTGGAGAGAAGTTTAGTAACACCCTGTAATTTTAAAACATTAGGTAAGGGATAATTAAATAATACTTAATTTTTATAAGAAGAATTAAGGGAAACGGTTTGCGCCATTGCATTCGCCTCGGAATTCTTCTTGGAAACGAGTACAAAAATCAAAATTGGTAAAATCTGCGTGAGCGGGAAATCTCCCGCTCTCGGGTGTCGACCCCCCTATAGGGGTGTCGACAAAGGTATCGACCCCACAATCGGGGTGTCAACCCCCATCTTCCTAGATCTGGCAGACATGTTTTGGTGGTCTAGGGCTGATGTGTCCTTCTGGGATTGGCTGGATGACGTGTCTTTTTGGTCCGGATTGTTTAGATGGGTTCTAATCTAATCTAAAGGTTCTAATTCACCTAGAGCATCTATAAAATACCCCTAAACCTAACCCTAATCTCATTGTCATTCATCCATGGTGCCTCCATGATACTCAAATCTAAATTTGTCTAGCCCTTCTTCTCCACCAAGGAAAATCAGAATAGGGGTATTCAAATTGGAAGATAAGAATCAAATTCCACAACAATGGTTTAGCTAATCAAATTAGAAGATCAGATCTACATCAATCAAGTAGAGATTATTTAAGATCCAACAACGCCCAATTCTCTTAATCCTATTGCTGCGAGTTTATGTCACTTCCACATATAATTAAATTAAAAGTAATTGTGATAGGATTGTAAATTGGATCTAGTTGTATATGCATGCGACTGAGATGAATCTTATCAAGTTTGTAAATCATTATCTTCTAGATCCACATCCATAAAACTGCCATATGCCTTTCTGATCCAGTTTATCGTTATATGCCTGCTTATGTTTCATATGCTTATTCTTATGTTTACGCCAATTTTGATATTGATTCTTTTCCTTTTCTTTTATGAGATTAGGCTAACTTCGAGTCTAACATATTATGTTGAGATTTGCGTACGAATTATGTTTGGACGATTGGGAAAAGTTTGGGAAAATTTGTAATAAAATGAGGTTATTGGCATAAATCAATTTGAGTATAATTGTGTATAAATTATATACATTAGATTTGGCATAAGTTGGATTGGGCATGATTGCGTATAATTTGTATACATGAGGTTTGGCATAAATTGTTAATAACAATGAATGCAAATTAATTTGGGCGTAATTTGGCATAACATGTATACATAAGATTATAAGCCTAATTTGGATTAAAGTTATAAACATAATTTAGATCGAAAATCATGGGTAATTGGAATATATTTTAATCCAAGATTTTAAAATTGGGAGTGAATTAAAAAGAGATAATGAACTCCTAAGAGACAAGGTTAGACTTGGTTTGCGTTAGAAGTCTGGCCGAAACCGCCCGACATATCCAGCAACCGCAAACGGCAGTCTAATGTGAGAGGTAAAAGGTAGAAATTAGATGCGTAATAATGCAAAGACACGAGGTTAGATTCGGTTTGCGGTATAAGCCTGCCCAGAACCGCCCGACATATCCAACAACCGCAAAACGACAATCTAATGTGAGGGTTCTTGCAAGATTACAGTTATAATAAATTAATGAACACTTAACCACGATAAGGCATGTGATTAGACATGGGGATGATAAAGGGTTAAGTTGGTAACATGGGTAGCATGTGAAACACAATTGAAGCACTTAACTAAGATGAGACATGTGGTTGGACATGGGGATAAAGAGGGGTTAAGTGGGAATTGCTAATGGGGACCAAGCTTAGGAGGGAAGCTTTAATTGGGTGGAGCCTTTTCAACGAGTAACTCATTTAGTATCTGTGTGAGCTCGAACTAGGTCGAGGATGGGACATGCTTACTGGGTTTGATTTTAAGAGGTCAATAAAGAGTTAGCGATGACAGTGCAAGTCCAACGGAGTCATGTGGGTGCATGGGTCCATGCTGGTAGGTAACACGTTGTTGCATCGTGTAGATATAAGCCGTGCCTTTAAGTAGTATCGGGTTGCCACTTTAGGGAGTGATACACCCTACTATGGGACCAGCACGGGTATCTACGAGTTAGGGAGCTGATCGAATGGGGAGGGTAGTTTGTAAAACTAGTGGAGATGGGAGCAGGCGGCACCTAAGACAGCTGCTGGGAGTACACAAAACTACCATTATTAATATTATTATTATGTTTAGTAAGAGGGATCAACTTTTAGTATGGCACTAGTATTGGTGTGGTGTAGGAATTATCTTATCGTGATGAGAAGCGTAATCAATATTATATCTTGTTCTATTTCACTTACCTTGTCATATCTGCTTATGTTACAGTCATCTCTTATATCCAGTTATGTTCTTATCCTGTTACTTTACTAATTATATAGTTAAAGTCACTGGACTTGCCAGACGTATATCTGACCCTTTTTGTTTTGCCACTTTTCTTTCCTCCCCCCTCCCTTAAGGTCTTCAGGGTGGGACTAGTGGAGCTTGACTTGGATTTCTTTCTTCTTGAAGTGCTTCGAAGTGTTGAAAGTAATGCTCATCTTTATCCCTTTTCCATTATGGCTACCTGGTGTGGGATTATGGTTTTACTTTTATGTACACTGATAATAATTTTGTACAAGATGGATATTTGTGTACTTGGCTTTAGTATATGGTTTTGATGTTTTAACCAAACATGTTTTGCTTTTCCGCTGCAATGAATAAATTTTGAATTTTCTTAAGTACCATTTTATATATCTGTCTTGTGATATTCTGTTCTATACTCTTATAATACTCCATGAAAGTTAATACATTCGCTTAGTGAGTGACATTAATGGACATGTAGTGTTACACGTGGCATCAGAGCTGAAGGTTACTAGAATAGATAAAAGACTTTGAAAACCATTTTCAAAAGCATTTTTCAAAAACATGTTTTAAAGAAGGTGTTTTCAAGAGAAAAGTTTGTTGTGAAAAACATAATCCCCAAAAGCCATATATCTATCTTCCGATTCTATGTTTTGATTTTGTTCCTTTTTCCTTTCAGCATGTCTGGGGAACCCGTTATACCCGAGGGCGTACAGATACCGGGCTAGTTCAGAAGGTATCTGGAAGCTAGGGCTACTGCCGTAGACCCAGCAGACGTTCCTCCTTCCCTAGCTGCAGCCGCTCCTCCTCCTCCCTATGTAGATGCTTTTTCTAAGATATGCAAAGACTTCCGTGCGATGGATGAAAAGCCGTTTTATGGGACTGAGATGTTTGTTGAGGCTCGGAATTGGCTCGAGGAAGTGGAGGAATTATTTGGTATCTTTGAGATAGACGAGGGAAGGAATGTTCAGCTAGCTGCTTGGTTGATGAAGGATGAAGCTTCATTTTGGTGGGAAGTAACTAATGGAGGACGTCCAGTGGAGACGTGGATAGACTTTAGACGAAGGTTCGAGTTGAAATTTCTTTCACAAGCGGAGGAGGGTTTATACATGGAGAGGTTCTTGGCTTTGAAACAAGGGAGTTTGTCTGTGAAGGTGTATGTCAAGAAGTTTAACCAGTCAGCAAGATTTGGTATGGAATCAGTTAATACACCACATAAGAAGGCCTTGAAATTTTCCAAGGGTCCGAATGAACCATTACACGGGTTGGCTATGTCCCACATTCCTATGGGGTCTACTTTCAAGAATCTTGTTGATATGGCGATGATGCATGAAGAGGAGAAAGTGCTAGTGTAGTTAAGGCTCAGGATAAGAAAGTGGATCCAAAGAAAGCACAACAACAACAAAAGAAAGGTGGTAAGGATAACAAGGGCAAAGGGAAGAAAAGATGTTTTAATTGTGGAACACCGGGCCACTTAAGTAAGGACTGTAGGAAGAAGAAGAAGACGGGTTGCTTCCAATGTGGTGAGGTAGGACATATGATTAAAGACAGCCCAAGGAGGAAAGGACAAGGGCAAGGGCAGAGGATAGGACCTACTTCTGGAGGGCAGGTTCATGCTCTCATGGCACCAGGACAGGAGAGAGGTAGAAACATTTCTGTTGAAAGTTTGATTTTCCTTTTTGATCATCTTGTTCAAACTTTGTTTGATTCTGGCGCTTCACTTCATTTATATCTGCTTCGTTAGTTGAAACACTGCACCTAAATGCTAAGTTAGTTATGGATCCCGTTGCTGTCTCAAATCCTATTGGGGGTGCTGCTCATCTTTCTATGTTATGTCGGGATTTGAGAATATATGTGTATGGCGTTGAGTTCGAATGCAATGCTTGTGTGCTTGGCTTCATGGGCTATGGGTTGATTCTAGGAATGGATTGGCTAGTCAGGCATGGTGCCATTCTTTACAATGAAAAGAGGGCAGTTAAACTGTTGACTAGTTTGGGTAATACTCTCGATATTTCTTGTGACCCTAAGGGTTCAGTTATGCTTAGCTACCTAGAATCTCTTGACACATCTATTGATGATTTGCAATCTATTTGAGTAGTCCGTGAGTATGCAGATGTCTTTGAGGAGGTTAGGGGCCTACCTACAAAACGTAAGATAGATTTCCGTATATATTTAGTGGACAATGCAAAGCCAGTTCCATTGCCTGTGCACCACATGGCCCCTAGAGAAAGGAGGGAGCATAGTAAACAAGTAAAAGAGTTGCTTGAGAAAGGGTTTATTAGAAGTATCTCGGAGTGGGGTGCTTCATTTGTTTTTTCCACGAAGGTTGATGGTTCGCTTAGATTGTGCGTGGACTATAGGGATCTGAATAATCTCACGAAGAAAAACAAGACACCCATTGCCGAGGATGGATGATTTGTTTGATCAGTTGGTTGGTGCTTCGGTTTTCTCACGGTTGGATTTAGCTACAGGATTTCATCAGTTGAGGGTAGCTGAGGATATTATAGATATGACTGCTTTTAGGACTCCCGAAGGTTTCTTTGAATGGCTCGTCATGCCTTTTTGTTTGACGAACACACCCGCATATTTCGTAGGCCTAGTGAGTAGGGTATTTAGGGAGTTTCTAAACAAGTTCGTTGTGGTCTTTGGGGATGATATATTGGTATTCTCTAGAAGCGAGGAAGAACATGCCCTACATTTTAGGGAAGTCTTAGAGACCCTTCGAGCACATCAACTCGAAACTAAGTTCTCCAAATGTCATTTTTGGAGAAAGGAAGTGAGGTTCTTAGGGCACGTGGTCTCCAAGGAAGGGATGGCAGTGGATCCCGCGAAGGTGGTCGCAATCTAAGATTGGAAGATTCCTAAGAACGCTATAGAAGTAAAAAAATTTCTTGGTTTGGTGGGCTATTACAAAAAGTTCATCAAGGACTTTGCGAAGATATCAGCCTCACTTACACGGTTGACGAAAAAGAATTTGACCTTTTCCTGGGATGTTGACTGTGACGATGCTTTCCAACGTTTGAAAAGGGCATTGACGACATCTCCAGTTTTAGTTTTTCCTGATAGGAGTAAACCATTCACACTGTATACCGATGCTTGTAGGACAGGCTTGGCGCAGTTTTGATGCAAGAGGGAAGGGTGATACGCTATGGTGGAAGGCAGTTAAAGGCGCATGAGAAGAATTACCCTACCCATGACTTAGAGCTAGATGCCATAGTTTTTGAGCTTAAGTCTTGGCGTCACTGTTTGCTTGGTGAGAGATTTGAGTTGTATACAGACCATAATTCAATAAAATACCTGTTCTCTCAAAAAGATCTAAAGTTAAGGCAACAAAAGTGGATGGAGTTCTTAGCATCCTCCAATTTTTAGATTGCATAAACTTCTGGCAAGGGTAATGTTGTAGCTGATGCCTTGAGTAGAATGAAGTTGACTTTGAGTCCTTTGTTTGTCGAGCGGCAGAGTTTAGAGTATATCTCTACCTTTGACTTTAGACCCTCTATTGATGATGTACCCGGTTTGGTGGCATCATTAGAGGTGCGACCTACACTTTTGGGATAGAAAGGTGCGGCATAGCGAGATGACCTGCAGTTGATAGAGATAGTAGACAAGCTCATAAGAGGGTAGTCTTCGAGCCATCTTAGTAGGTATACATTCAATGACAAAGGTTGGTTGCATAGAGATTGGAGACTTTGCATATTTCGAGACGAGAATTTGAGAAAGGCAATCCTTGAAGAAGCACATCGTTCTAAGATGACCATATATCCCAGTAGTGACAAGATGTACAGGGAAATGAAGCGAGTTTTCTTTTGGGGCGGAATGAAGAAGGATGTGGCTGAGTTCGCTTCAAGATGCTTAGTGTACCAACGATTCAAGGCAGAGAAAAAGAAGGCTGTTGGTTTCCTTCACCCTTTAGAGGTTCCACAGTGGAAATAGGAAAGTGTTTCCATGGATTTCATCAACGGGTTGCCAAGGTCAAGGAAAGGTAATATGGGGATTTGGGTAGCAGTAGATAGACTTACCAAGAGCGCCCATTTCATTCATGTTAGGAGTAAAAGAGCAGCGTCATGGTTAGCATTTGTTTATCTTCGAGAGATAGTTTGTTTACACGACATACCTTCTAGTATCGTAAGCGACCGAGATTCCATTTTCACTAGTGAGCTTTGGAAGAGCTTGCAAGAGGCGGAAGGAACGCAATTGTGTTTAAGATCCACTTATCACCCTCAGGCGGATAGCCAAAAAGAAAGAGTGAGTTGGATTCTAGATGATCTTTTGAGGTTATGCATCTTGGACTTTGGAAGGACATGGGAGGAACATCTTCCATTAGTAGGGTTTTCCTACAACAACAGCTATCAGACTAGTATTGGCATGGAACCTTTTGAGGCTCTATATGGATGACCTTGCCAATCACTAACTTGTTGGTGGGAATCTATGGATAAGATTTTTCTTGGGCCTGAGATGATTAGGGAAACTTCAGAGAAGATAGACTTGATTCGAAGATGCGTGAAGACGGCACAGGACTGGCAAAAGTCATATGCTAGTAGGAGAAGGACCGATCTTGAGCTCAGTATTGGAGACATGGTCTTAATTAAAGTATCACCATTGAGGAATGTAGTTCGTTTTGGATCTATAAGGAAATTGGCACCAAGGTTGGTAGGGCCATACCCCATTACCGAAAGAATTGGACAGATGGCCTACAGAGTAAAGTTGCCTGAGAAGCTTGGTGGTGTTCATGACGTATTTCATGTGTCGCATTTGAGGAAGTGTTTACACGATACCGCCGTAGAGTCGAGCATGCTTAAAGAAGTGGAAGTAGAGTGAGATGCCATGGTTAGACGAGTTCCTACATGCATCCTTGGATCGGAGGTCAAGAAATTACGCAACCGAGAGGACAAGTTGGTTAAAGTCCAATGAGGAGAATGATCAAGGAGACGCGACTTGGGAGACTGAAGATAAGATATGCACGTCGTACCCTTTCCTTTTTGAGGGTATGTTCTTAACTTCTCCTTTTTCTACCGCTTTTTTTATAATTGTTCTATCGTTTAGTGCATCCTCTCGATTATATCTTCGACCCTTAAGTTGAAAATCCTATGGTTGTAAACATGTGTTTGATACATATTATGTTTGGTGGATGCGAGTGGATGCAGTGTTTGCTACTGGTTGCTCGTGGATTCATTTACACACACATTAGGCACTAGATCGGCTCAATCACTTTCAGATTGCGTATGAATGACTGTGCATATTTAAGTTAAAGGATGTATATTAAATGTGTTATCATATGGATGCTGCATTTGAATGAATGGTTGTGCACTCATATAGAAATGATATGTATCATTAGGATTCTTCTGCATACATAATGGACACATGGCACTATCATGTTTCGCATTAAGGAGGTCAAATGAATCAATAGACCGCCTGATCTTTGCATTAGATAGGGGACATATACAGATACTTTTGCATATGTTCATATAGCATTATAATTTTTTTTAAGGAAAATGGATGCTTGTGGATGATGGATGAGTAGATGAATGATTGGATGGTAGGATACATTCTTCTTAACTTGAACATTTCGGGGACGAAATCCTTTAAGGAGGGGAGAATGTAACACCCCGTAACTTTAAAACATGACATAAGGGATAATTAAAGAATACTTAATTTTCTAAAAAGAATTAAGGTAAATGGGTTGTGCCATTGCGCTCGACTCAGAATTCTTCTTGGAATAGAGTCTGAGTTTGCGTAAATCAGATATCATATGAAGAAGTTATGTAGCTTAGAAGAATTCAAGAATTAGCAGAATTTAAATTTAAATTATAATTAAAAATCAAAAACGAGTTCAAAAATCAAAATCAATAAAATCTGCGTGAGCGGGAAATCTCCCACTCTAGGGTGTCGACCCCCCTAGGGCAGTCGACATAGGTGTCGACCCCCTACAGGGGTGTGGACATAGGTGTCGACCCCCTATAGGGGTGTCGACCCCCATCTGCCCAGATCGGGCGGACGTGTTTTGGTGGTCTAGGGCTAATGTGTCCTTCTGAGATTGGCTGGATGACGTGTATTTTTGGTCTGGATGGTTTAGATAGGTTCTAATCTAATCTAAAGGTCCTAATTCACCTAGAGAATCTATAAAATAGCCCTAAACCTAACCCTAATCTCATTGTCATTCATCTATAGCGCCTCCATGCTGCTCAAATCTAAATTAGTCTAGCCTTTCTTCTCCACCAAATAAAATCAGAATAGTAGTATTCAAATTGGAAGATAAGAATCAAATTCTACAACAACGGTTTAGCTAATCAAATTAGAAGATTAGATCTACATCAATCATGTAGAGATCATTCAATATCCAACAACGCCTAATTCTCTTAATCCTATCATTGTGAGTCTGTGTCACTTTCACATATAATTAAATTAAAAGTAATTGTGATAAGATTGTAAATTAGATCTAATTGTATATGTCTGTGACTGAGATGAATCTTATCAAGTTTGTAATTCATTATATTTAGATCCATTTTCATAAAACTGCCATATGCCTTTCTGATCTAGTTTATTATTATATGCCTGTTTATGTTTCATATGCCTGTTCTTATGTTTACGCCAATTTTGATATTGATTCTCTACTCCTCTTCTTTTCCTTTTCTTTTATGAGATTAGGCTAACTTCGAGCCTAACATATTGTGTTGTGATTTGCGTACGAATTACGTTTGGACAACTGGGAAAAGTTTAGGAAATTTGCAATAAAATGAGGTTATTGGCATAAATCATTTTGAGCATAATTGTGTATAAATTATATACATGAGATTTGGCATAAGTTGGATTGGGCATGATTAGGTATAATTTGTATACATGAGGTTTGGAATAAATTATTAACAACAATGAATGCAAATTAATTTGGGCGTAGTTTGGCATAACATTTATACATAAGATTACAGGCCTAATTTGGATTAAAGTTATAAACATAATTTAGATCGGAAATTATGGGTAATTGGAATATATTTTAATCCAAGATTTTAAAATTGGGACTTGAATCAAGAAGAGATAATGAATGCCTAAGACACGAGGTTCAACTTAGTTTGCAGTAGAAGTCTTCCCGGAACCGCCCGGCATATCCAGCAACCGCAAACGGCAGTCGAATGTGAGAGGTCAAAGGCAGAAATTAGATGCGTCATAATGCAAAGGCACGAGGTAGATTCGGTTTGCGGTATAAGCCTTCCCGGAACCGCTCGACATATCCAACAACCGCAAAACAACAATCTAATGTGAGGGATCTTGCAAGATTGCGGTTATAATAAATTAATGAACACTTAACCACGATAAGAAATGTGATTAGACATTGGGATGATAAAGGGTTAAATGGGTAACATGGTAGCACGTGAAACATAATTGAAGCACTTAACCAAGATGGGACATGTGGTTAGACATGGGGATAAAGAGGGGTTAAGTGGGAATTCCTAGTGGGGACCAAGCTTAGGAGGGGAGCTTGTGTCAAGTGGGTGGACCCATTTCAACCAGTAACCCATTTAGTATATATGTGAGATCGAAATAGGTCGAGGACGGGACATGCTTACTGGGTTTGATTGTAAGAGGTCAATAAAGACTTAGTGATGGCAGTGCAAGTCCAATGGAGTCATGTGCATGCATGGTTCCGGGCTGGTAGGTAAGACGTTGTTGCATCCTGTAGATATAAGCCATGCCTTTTAGTAGTATCGGGTTGCCACTTTAGGGAGTGATACACCATACTGTGTAACCAACACGGGTATTTACGAGTTAGGGAGCCGATCGAATGGGGAGGGCAGTGGGTACAACTAGTGGAGATAAGACCAAGCGGCACCTATGACAACAACAAAGAGTACACGAAACTACCATTATTATTATTATTATTATGTTTAGTAAGGGGGATCAGCTTTCAGTATGGAACTAGCATTGGTGTAGTGTAGGAATTACCTTATTGTGATTAGAAGCGCAGTCAACATTATATATTGTTCTATTTCACTTACCCTGTTTACCTTGTCATGTACACTTATTGTTAGACCAAAAAGTGGTTCTAACACCCAAATTAAAAGCAAATGAAATAAGATAAAAATAAAAATGAACACACAGGATTTATAGTGGTTCGGCGAAGAAATGCCTACGTCCACTTGTCTCTCACTATATTTACTGATTTAGTTGCAAGTACAATGAAATATTCACTTGATTCCTCTCACAACTCACTTATAATCACTCAATTATAGAAAACAAATAATGAAAGAAGATTTGGATTTTTCGGGATTGCTGGAATTCGGGTTATGAAGGTGGTTGAACTCTCCAAATGCCAGAAAAAAGATCCTTTTCTTTGTCTTCAGACGGGGTATTTATAGGCGTGAATTGGCTCAGAACCCGATCCGGATCGGAGCCACGTGTCGTCCATCCCATCATCCTCGGGTTCGGATGCATTTCTATGTTGACAGCACATCAGAGTAATGGACGTTGTAGGCAGGAACTGGTCATAGCCGATCCGGATATCCAGGCGCTTATGCAGGGGAATGATATGGAAAGTGGGTTCGGGTCGGAAGGACATGTACAAGGGGTTCGGATCGGGATATTCGATCCGACCCGGATTGACTTGGAAACAATTCTCTCTTCTCTTTATTCTGCTCCGCTCCGCTCCGACCTATCTCCGTAGCGATTGGGTGGCTTTCCGATCCATCCTGAAGCAGACTGCCCTTCGAACCGAACATGTGCTCTCTGTTTTCAACAACAATAGTTCACCGATCCGAACGGAAGACTCTATCCGATCCGAACCGATACATTGTTTTGACCCGACCCGAATGATTGCAGCTGTCCGATCTAGGCTGTAGTGTCTTCTCCGAACTGAGTAGTGATGGTCTCTCCGATCTGAACCGAAATCTTCTAATTAGAAATTCTCTTCAATGCTTGACATCTTGACTTTGTGTTGCCTAGTTCACAAAGTAGGCTAACATTTTGCCCCGTCAAAGGATGCTTCTGTTGGAAACGGAGCATGCTTTGATTGCTATTGCACAATATCTTCATCCTTTGTTTTGAATTCACATGTCAAGTTGTCGTTCGTCATCCTGTTCGGTTCGGGTTCCGACCCGAACGGATTTATAATTTGAGTTCCGACCCGAATGGGTTTCCTATGCCTTGCAACAGATTAATGGGCCAGAAAGTGTGGGCTGTTGGGCTCGTACTCCGGACCGAGCGGAAAAATAGGAGGGGAATACGAGTAGCCACCTCCCTCCTGTATATATTCTCTGCCCCCATCTCCTTCTTTCTTTCTTCTTCTTTTATTTTCGCTGTTCTTCCAGGAATTACTCCGAAGGAAAAAACGAGAACCCTAACTTCCCAAAAAGAAAATCAATACTCCTTTTCGCATCCTTAAATCAATTGTATTGGTAGGTCATAACTTCAATTAAGCTTCTATTTAACTGATTTCAGTTGTAATTTGCGATTATGAATGATCTGAGCATATTTACGGTTCACTCTCAATAACACGGCCATCCCCTTCCCTACCACCGTCGTTGATATCTCTGCTACCACCTCGAGGCGTTGATAGGTTGAAGAAGGCGTACGCTTGCTCCTAATTGGAGCTATTGATATGGGATTGGGTTCGGAGATGATTGACGAAGAAGAAGAAGATGGAAGACATGGGAAATCGGTTCGGGCGAGGAAACATGGAAGATGGAGGAGGAGAGCAAAGTTTTATCTTTCCGGTTCGGGTCGGAAGAGTGGAAATGGAAAACAAGGGATAGCCTGTCGGATCGGATCGGAGGGTGAAAACAGATAAATAGGGTGCGTCGGTATTCAAACTCATCCGATCCGTTCCTATGTCTCCGAGCCGATCCGGTTGAACATAACACTTCACCCAGTGCACAACTTTTCTTCAGTCCGATCCTATGATGCATGCCCGACCCGAACCGAAAACCACTCAATCCAAAGCACAAACTTTTGTCCAACTATTTAAAACAATGCTAGATATTACTTCCAACTTCATGAACAGTTAGGATAGTGCCTTGCGGACATAAATGAACATTAAGAACTACTCTGACTATCACTTTCTCTTCAAAGTTTCGTCTTACATTGTTGCACCTTTACTTTGCATTTCTCACATTCACTGCACACATTTTAGTTCACACACATGCACAGGGGGGTACGAGCTAATTTACTCTAATTCGTGCTATTGCTTCTTCAATAGTTCTATGACCATGAGACCCAGACGCTCTTCCAGACTAGCTGAGAGGAAAGAAGCCCCGGAAACCTCTAACAAAATTACTCTCGAGGACATATCTTCTCCGTCAGATCCAGAATGGGACAATGAGGGTCCAGACTACGGGGTTGGAAATCGAGAAAGCAACGAGGTGTCTTCAGAGAATGAAGTTTCTCTGGGTTTTGAGGAGGAAGGAGGGATTGGTGACGATCGAGCCCCTGATGAATTTGAATCGGCCATTATATTGGAATCACCTCCAGACTCCATTGAATCAACAATCGACAACGATCGACTTGTCCGAATTTGCTTAAAGTATGGTATAATGAAAAGAGACACCCTAGTGCCTTCAAGCTCTGACCGTCCCCACAACCCTCCAGAAGGATATATGGCGGTCACTCGATTGATGTGCATGGTCGGCGCTATTCCTCCATTCTCTCCCTTCATCGTTGACTTTTTAAGACAAATTTGGATTGCCCCCATGCAGCTGCATCCCAATTCATATGCCTACTTGCACACTTTGTACATAGCATATCGTGAAATCTTAGGCATAGAGCTCAAGTTCGATGACGTTCACTTCTTCTATAATTTGAAGCATCGGACTCGAGAGACTCCATCTTTCTGCTACTTTGAATCAGTCCCAAAAAGGAAGATAATCTCAGCACCATTCAGCAGTAAAGCTGGAGATTCTAGATTAGAATGGTTCTACGTGAAGCGACAGACTGGATGCGCCAGGAGGTGGACAAAATCAAGTAAAGCACTGATTTTCTAAGTCCGGGCTCTATACACTTGAATCATCACCTTAACTTGTTTTCCTCTTTGTTTGCAGTTGACAATCCAAAACAAATATCAGATCAGGTGTTCTTTGACCGGATGCACCAACTTCTTAATGGCGATCAAAAATTCTTGACCATCGATGAAGTCCTTAAGTACAAATATCTTCACTTCCATGGGCTGTTATCCGTTTTTCGTACCATCGGTCATGGGACGGCCCCCTACGCATACATTCCTCCAGTGGAGGTGGTCCCAGAGACAGGAGAAGGCTCGGGAATTCCTACAGTGCCTCTTCAAACTTCACCTTCTCCATCTTCTACACAAGATGACGAATTGGCTAACCTGGCCGAAAGGCATCGTGAAGGATATACTGCCCCCGAGGAGGCTACTTCTTTGGAAAAGTCAACATCCTCCCAAGAGTCGCCACTTAATGCTTCCGAGGGGAATATCCCTAGTACTGATGACCAAATATTTCAGGGTTTGGGGGATCTCCCGTTACCCGAAACTATATACACTTCAGAGGATTTCAGGAAGGATCCTTTAGTCTTCACCTCTTCTGAAGAGACCACTCCCGCTAAGGCTAAAGAGCCTGCCCGTACTAGTCTAGCTTCAGACTCGGGTTGGTTGGGGGGAAACACACCACTTAGGATACACTTTATACAACGGCATTAGCATCCATTGCACCTCTTTCTTCGTGAATCCATTAATTCTAAATTTCGTTTGTTTTATCGTGCAGGTACGATGTCTCGATCCTCTAATGATATCAGGAAGCTTCGCCGCAGCATGTCCAATCCACCTCAGGATATCGTGTATGATCGTCGGGATGATCGTGGTAGGGAGGAGAGAAGGCCTTATGATCCCTATCGTTCTCGACCCTCACGCTCTCGCTCACCAGACAAAGAATCTACCGAATCCTCCTCACACAGGGACACCGAATTGACAATCCTCGCTCCTCCCCCACTAGATGCGGAAACTGCAGTAAAGCGGGCATATTTGAAGGAGCAATTTCCCGAACACTACTTCGAGACTTTGACTTTTTTACCTGCCCTTGAACCTGTTTCTTCTAAATGGGAAGACAAGGCCAAAGCAAAGATAGATGCGGTGGAAAAGCAGTATACTGAGATGTTTAAATATTCACGCAATCTTTCTAGAATCATCCGCACTCTAATCACGAATACTGATTCAATGCAAAAGACCGCGAAGGAGGATGCCAAGGCCTTAAAAGCTCTAGTAAAAGATTTGGAAGACACTCAAGCTCAGCTAGCTGTCACTCAAAGGGACGCTTCTAACTTCAAGCAACAATTTGAGGACATGCAAAAATGTTACCACGACTTGCTTGAATCTCACACTCAAGAGCGTTCTGAGTTAAAAAAGCAAGCTGACGAGGCTAAGTCAGAAGCTTCTAAGACACGCCTTGCTTATGCTGACCTCGAGCGGAAAAATGCCGAGTTAGCGAAGAGGAGTGCTGAGCTGGAAAAGAAGAATGCTGACTTGGCTTCAAGGCTGTTGGAAGCAGAGAACAGGGCTGCCCTGGCCGAGGGCAATGTGGAGTGTGCTATCAAATCTGCGGAGGAAGCCCGCAAGCAATTATCTGAGGCGGAGGCTGATATTCAGGGTTTCGGCGAACTAATGATTGAATTCTTCGCACATATCATCCGTCGCCGAAACATTTCTTGGATCGAAGATTACCCATCCACTCTAGTTCAAGTATGGAATCAGATTATTGAGTGGGAAAAAGAGGAGCTCAAAGTCGATTCTATCGATGAGGATAAGCTTATGGAAAAATACTTGAGGGATGATGAACCGGAGCGCCTGGCTGAAGGGCGCCGCCTCATTGCTGAGGCCATGGAAGAAGAGTGACGGAAGTCTAAACAGAAAACTGTTCTCGAAGCTGGTTCCTCTTCTTCTGCCCCTGCGACTTCTGAAGTTCACGTCAGGTTCACCAAAAATGTTAGACCAAAAAATGGTCCTAACACCCAATTAATAATGTTTTGTAGAGAATAATGAGGAATCATGAACAAAAAGCAAGAAAAATCAATCAACACACAGAATTTATAGTGGTTCGGCATTAACAAGCCTACATCCACTTCATAGCTTCTCAATTCATTCAGAAATTACAAATACAATGAGTATTGACGCTCAAGCACTCAATTACAATGAATAATACTCTCCGAATTCATTGATTTTATTAAACAGGATGAAGGTTCTTCGTTGGTAGCCATGGACGAAATAGATAGAGCTTCCTTGAGGCCAAAAAGTCCCCTTAAATGATGTGTTGTATGTGTATTTATAGGTAGAAATTCGGTTAGGGTTGAGTGGCCACGTGGCAGCTTCAGAGTAAATCTCGAAAGTAGTGGAGAATATGGGGAAATGGTCTTTAACTGCCCAGAATTCGGTTAGGGGTAGAGACCCGATCCGGTTGGGCCGATCCGGATAACCCGATCCGGATGACCCGATCCGGTTTACCCGATCCGGATGACCCGATCCGGTTTGGTTGGTCAGAAATATTCGCTTTAGCTTGATCCGAAATGGTGGAATCCAACCCGAAGCTTATGTGCACAGAAATACGAGTTTTCCCATCATTCGTTACTTCGTCCAAGCAGATGTCGATCTCTGGCAGTTCATACTCAAGCCCTGAGTGGCATTCCTGATAGAGTTCTTCGGCTTTGGATAGTCTGGTCACAAAGCAGGCTAACATTTTGCCCCCCAAAGTACATCTTGTTGCAAATAAGATGTGCTTTGAATAAGTCGAGATGAATCTTTTTGGATCTTTTTCTATATAAATGGCTTGTCATATGCCGCATTGCTTCCGTTGATGCTTATCGGGCCAAATTTCATGGCTAGAGTGGTCAAGATGATCAAGTAATCGTTTAGACTTCGTCGAATCAAGAGGTAGAATTCCTTCATCATAGGTCATGTGGATGTTTGGCTCCCGTGTGAGATCGTACATGTAAAAGTTGATGCCAAACGACGCCATCTTCATAAACAAGTCAAGTGCATTACTAAGCTAAGATTTCTTTAATGTATAAGTCAATGTATACAATAGCCATCCAAGTCATAGTATGGTGTCAGAATCTTCATATCTTGAGCTAGCATCTGGATCGTTCGGATAGAGCGCATCAGAGTCGGCATATGAATTTGTCATTTTTGCTTGGATTTGGACTATCTCGATATCAGGATATTAATCTAGGACTCCATGATTGCATCTAATCGTAATAATAGTGCATTTGAAAGCCATGATCACTTCAGATTGTTTTATAGTCCCGTGATCACATACGAGTCAGTACAAGATGTTGTTGAAAACATGCAAGCCAATAGCTGGTAGGATTATCACAATTGTAAGGCAGCAGAGGAGTTCATCATACTCTCCATTTGATGCAGTTGCAGATCAAGTCTTTGAATTCTTGCTTGATCCGTAATTTCGCTCACTTGGATGGTCGGGATGAATCACGTCATATTCTAAAGATATAATGTATATGTTCTGAATCATGCATTGAGTCAGGGTCATGTTTAAAGTCAATCTGTCGGTTGAAGTTGATGTTCCTAGCATTAGTGGCGGACGAGCGAAGTCAGTGCTTATGCCCCCAGCATTGTTGGGGGTTATGATAGGTCAATCGGACATCCAATCTTTTAGCCTTTATACTTTTTTCTGCCACATCGGGTTAGATATGTAGGTTCAACATTCTTAGTCACCTTGTGTCGTTATGTGCACATTCCCAAGTCATTAAGGGTTGGAGTTGTATATGCGAATGGTCGAATCACATTCGCGTTGGGGTCAACCCATCTGTTTAGCCAGAAAGCAGTGATCGCCTTATTGAGTATATCAGCAAACTTAGATACTCTCCTCGCATCAGCTGCAGAGTTGAGTAAGCTCGTCAATCTTGCAAGCGAGCGAATATCGATAGTGAGTTATTCGAGCTCCTTCATTCGCGCTTTGGCATAATCCGAAATAGCCATCATAATCTTGTTGAGTCTATCTCCCATGCTTGGTTCCATTAAGCTTGACAATCAAGACCGCGGGCCCGATTAATGACATTGGTCATTTCCAGAATTGTAAATTCCTGTTAGTCTTTCCTAGGGCTTTTCTTTTTCCTTTATTATTTCAAGAGTCAGATGGTGCTCCATTCTGTCATGAAGACATTGAGATCATCCATTTCAACATTAGCACACTCTTATTGCACGAATCTGTCTGTCTCAGGATAGGATTTTCCAACGTTTCTAGGAGAATCTCATGGCAGAGAGATACCGAGGTTTGTTTCAGAGGTGAATCCGCTAAGTCCTCTTGGTGGGTCTCGATGCAAAGAGATTTTGAAGTTTGAGATATCCAGAATACCGGATACTACAGCAATCAACGCTATATATGGTCCAGGTCGATTTACCGATGCCATTGCGGCGTTGAATCTTTCAAGGAATGCATGCAGGGTCTCGCCTGATCTCTGTTGAAGCATCAATTAATGTTGCCAATTTGGCCCTCATCTTTGAGAAGTTGTCGCTAATTACCTAATTTAGCGCTAGTGCCCCCGGTATGAAGTCTTAAATTGGGTGGAAGCCGGTTTCAGGCTTCTTGGTTGCGCATATGTAATAGCAGTCAATCCAAGCTTTGAGGTTCAGAGTCGGATGGCAATGAAGTTAGACTATAGTTTTCTCGAAAGATCTCGTCTTCCCCTTACATGGGGAGCCTCATGTTGAGGTTGAGCTGGATTTTAAACATTCCTCCGAATTGGAGCAAAGGTTGGTCGGGCTTCGTTTAATTTTTCGGTGGCTCTTGCATATCCATCGTTTTCATCCAAAATGTTACAGTCGGAAGTTGCATGCTACAAATGCCTGGGAGGAGGTTGGTTGCATCTTGTTTCATTAAAGACGACTATGCCAACTTGTCCTAGGGTCCCATATGATCTGGACCATGGAGCAAGGAGTGTTTGAGCCAAGTTCGTTGTCGCTTGAATTTCCATGGTGCTCGCTCCAGCGAGTTAGCCATAGTTACTCGGCCTTCCATCTATCCAAGTAAAAAAGTTATCCATCATTTTCTGTCGTTTCCAGAGAAGTTTGTCTCACTGAGCCATCTGAGTTCTCAAATCAGCGAGGGTACCATCTATTTCATATCTAGCTTGACATGCTGAGGGATCATTGCAAGAAGAAATTTGCTGACTTCCTTCGTTCCAAGCGCCTTCTGCGCCAATATCCTCAGCACGGAAGAAATTTCTATCTTCCTTCTTCTTAGCCTTTGAGTTTGAGTGTCAGGCAATTTGCCTCCTCGCAAGTTAGAGGTCAAAGTAATGGCGTCCTCCTTTATATGGGGTCTTTCAACCGGGAATTCGGTCTGGACTAGCAAATGGACGTTCATTCTGCATCCATTTCGTGGCCCTCAAGCAGCAATGTGGCCCCAGTCCAGGGGTAATGGCGAAAGGTCGGTAGTTGTATCACCTCCCATTCAAATTTAGACATGGATGCATGGAAAAGAGACATTGCTTTATAAGCTTATGTGCTTGAGTTATCCAAGTGCTCGAGTTATCACGTTTTCCATTCAATGTATTTGCGAGGTAGCACTCGTCGTTGCACTTGGGCTATGGCCAGTCACACATGGGTGTGTATGTTGATTTGATATATCACTCTTAGGACCTCCTTTCGGTGATTGCATTGAGTCGTGTGGGAAGCTTAGCATTAGAAGTCGACGTCATTCCTTCAAACACGACCTCTTTGTTGTTGTACGCGAGTATCCCTTGTGTCTTTGCTTTGTATCTGCACATAATCTTGCAATTCGAAAAAGAATAGTCAGCTTAGTCTTGCAAGCTACTAAGTCAATCTTTAAGTCACAAGCAATTGTAGCTCGAAATGAAAACATGTTGAGTGCTAATCTATCGGGCATAGAATTATTAAATGTCAAAGTGTCAGGTGTCGTAGTTTGGAGGTATAGTGTCTGTAGCCTCCATTTAATTTTGAAACACGGGTCGAGTCCGAAGCGTGTTTGAAGTTAATTAAGAAATCTATGTCCGTGCCCCCAGCGTTGATGGGAACCGGATTAAGTCATTCGGATGCCCGATCCGTAAGTCCTTTATAATCCTGTCCTCGGTCGGAGGGCAATGAAGATTGCATGCACGTCGCAGCATTGTCCTTTATACTCTCTCCCAAGTCGTGAGAGTTAGAGTTATGGGTTTAGTGGTCTTAAGTCATGGTGCACCATTCACACTAACCCAACAGATTTATACTCTCTCTCAAGTCGTGAGAGTTAGAGTTATGGACGTTGCGGTTTGTCCTTTATACTCTCCCAAAGTCAGTTTGGGTTAGAGTTGTGGATCGAGTGGTCTTAAATCTTGGCGCGCCTGTCACACTCGTCCTAAGTTTATACTCATATCCAAGCTCTGAGGATTAGAGTTAGTCGGGCAAACAGTCGGGTCACATTTGCCTTGGCATCGTCCCTTTGCTCCCATGTCAAGGGCAAAGGTCGCCATCGGGGATGATCGGTTCTCACCCCTATTGAGTTTATACTCCTCCCTTCCGAAGCATGGGAAAGAGTTAGATACGTCATTAGAGAGCGGTCGAGTCATACTCATCCTCATCTTAACATGTCTCTTTTGCCCCCACTTCGAAGGTTAAAGTTATCTCGTTCATGGTATTGTACCCGTCACTGTTGCACTCTTCCCATTAGATCAAGGGATAGAGTCGTCGATCAACCGAGTGATTATGTCACACTTGAATACATTTCTATGTCTTGCGTGGCGAATCAATGGATAGATGATGAGGAGGCCTCATTAGTATGTCCATATATGGATAACACAGGTCGAACTCATGTGCATTTACTCTCTTGCCCCCACGTCAAGGGCAAAGAGTCGGTGAATGAATGGTCGAACTTCTTTTGCTTTAGAATGTTGTCGTTAGGCCAATAGTAAGCGGGTGAAGGGTCGAATCACGTTCGCCAAAGCTTTACATTCCTCCGATCAAACTATGGCAGGAGTTGTCGGTACCAAACCTCGGGTACCTGCAACATTCATATACGAATTTGCATGAGTTAATCATGTCAATAACTCAAGAAGTATGTAAAGGAAAAATGCATGATTGGAAAATAAGTATGTTGATAGGCGGTGCTGCCTCCTTTATTTGGATTTATGTAATTCGATGGCATCGACTGCAGGATCTGATTGTATGGACGGTCGAACCGCGTCCATCTGGAGTCGGATCTCAACTCTGAAATGCAATGATCGATGCACAATTGTCTTGAGATCTGCCATGGTCACCTCGGATCCATCTTAAGGTATACAACTTCTCTCAGGCGAAGGACGTGGCTCTGTAAACGAGCAGTTCAATCGGGCTCGTTACGGCAATGCTCCATAATTCTTCCTGTAGGTGCTCAAAGTTTGATCGGTACCAGATTTGGGGTACCTACATCATCCACATATAAATTCATCTGAGTTAGTTACATCAATAACTCATAAAGCATGGAAATATAAGATTCATGGTTAAAAAGTAATCCTGTTAAAGGAATGAATATCATTCTGTGCGAAGATGGCATTTCACGCTCTTTGCAGGTCCATTTTTCCTCACTACATCTCTGTCAGGGGATGGCTGTCAAAATCTTTAGCTGGCGATGAACGTCTTTTCAAACCGTTGTGGGGTGGCGGTCCCAAGAATGAACAGACCTTGAAAGAGGACTTGGAGTGACAAAGGCAATAAGGTAAATACTATAAGCGAATGACGAGGTCGCATCTTATTTGAATCGCCTTCTTGCCCCCATGCTAAGGGCAAGGATTGAGTATAAGGGAGTCATGGCTGCTAGGGGGATAGTCATATCTCATCCATCCGCA
The DNA here is from genome assembly GCA_030737875.1 of Allium sativum. Taxonomy (NCBI): domain Eukaryota; kingdom Viridiplantae; phylum Streptophyta; class Magnoliopsida; order Asparagales; family Amaryllidaceae; genus Allium; species Allium sativum. The sequence goes on from JASFAX010000020.1 coordinate 50,244,745, forward strand.
GATATGCCTTTAGTCCCACGTTGGGAATAAGATCTAATGCACAGATAATCAATCAGCATCCAGGCTTAAGTGCTCTAAACCTTTAACTTGTCACCTCCATCGAGTAGCATCTCCTAAATAGATAAATAGCAGGCTCTTCCAGTAACATGGTCTCCATGGACCATTCCCATTCCATCTTTCATTAGGAATTTTAGCAATAGATAGCAGGGTGTAATGTAAGCTCTAATCGCCGCTAGAGCTGGTCAGTTTAGACCTTAGTCAGATAAACTTGACTACAATAGCATGGCTTCCAAGGCTTGAAGTAATGTTCACGTTTTCTATCACAATTTATGTATGAAGTCGAGAGCTAACGGTCGATTCATATTTGTTTTGATCTCGAACTCTCATCTCTTGACAAAGGTCATATGGTGACTGGTGAGCAGTCAAGTTGCTATCATCCGAGCAAAGATTCATATGTCCAATCATGGCCTGCAGGGGTTCAGTTGTTACCTATCGCTGGGCACCAAAGTATGTTGACCTAACCCTTATTCGATGGAAATCAGTCTTCCACAATGCGATTGACAGCAAATAGCCATTGCAAAGGTTAGCTAAGTTCTTCGGGAGGTGAGACGCATGACATTTTATTCATCACATCATACAATTGAAGTGTAGCTTTGGGATGTTGGGATCCTTAGCTGCTTTCTGGTATCCCACTATTGACAATCATGGTCACTATGATCATATGAATCATCTTTGAAGTAGTGTTCGAACTGTTCTATATGACTGTCATTCGATGCTCCGCCGATTGGACAGGTTTAAGTCATATAAATGGGATGGTCACTACTCATTAGGGAACAACATCAGTTGCATTGCTGAAATCTACACTATCGAAGTTCCAGAAGATGAGGCTACTATTAGACAATCATTATCTCGTATACTGTCGTTGATAGCAAGCTGAATCTGACTGACAGCTCCTCCCATTGAATGGCATCGGCAAATAGAGGCTATGGCTTCTGGGGGAATCCTAGTCGTTGCCATTTGGTTGTCATATTCTTTGACTATCCACCTTATCTTCATTAACAAACTTTGATGACTACTGTTGGTCAAAATATACGTCGAGCCGAAGGCGAGCCGTGCTCCGAGCCGAAGGCGAGGCCGTCAGCGGGTCCGGGCGCAGCGCCGGCGGGGGTCCGGGGCCCCGCAGTCCCGGCGGCGATCGACCTAACCGGTTAGGTCGAAAATGGGGGCACCGCACGATTTTTTCGATTTTGGAAGATGGAGCCTTTTCTGAAATGATCTTAAAAATGTATTTTTTCCAAAAATAGCTGTTTCGGGTCGGATCGGATCATGCCTTCAAATTTGCGGTTCGGAGAGTGTCTTCAGGTCGGGTCGGATCGGACTAGTTCCTCCGAGCCGTTTCGGAGACATCATTAGCTAGTCGGTTCGGTATATATGAAAGAGCCGGTTCGGATCTCCTCCTCCTGTTCGGATCGGTCTTCCCTACCCTGCATCTCCACTTTCCTGCGGTTCGGGTCGTGGCACCCTCTTCGGTTCGGTTCGGAGATGCATCATTGGGTCGGTTCGGGCCTTCCCATGCAGCTCGGATCGGGGATATGCCTTCGGGTTGGTTCAGATATGTTATCGAATCGGATCGGATCGGGTATATCATCAGCAGGCAGCCGGTTCGGATCTCCCCCTCTGGTTCGGATTAGACGTTCTTTTTCAGATTGGGTAAGACCCGATCCGACCCCCTGTGGGAGATTGGACTGCGCCTCATCTACATCCGATCCAAGGGCTTCAACTGCATCTGATCTGGTCTCTTTGCCTGCATCCGATCCGGTCTCTTCGCCTGCATCCGAACCTGTCCCTTCGCCTGCATCCGAACCTGTCTCTTCGCCTGCATCTGATCCAAAGCTTTGCTGGACTCTGTTTTCGATCTTCAGCGATTGCTTCTACATGGCATGGTGGCGACTTCATTTCTGTTAATCTCCACAATTGCAAAGTAAATAGAATTCATAGGATTTCCTCATCGGACTTGGCAATCCAATAAGTAGATTGGAGAATCCTTAAGCGCTGAGAATCTTCATTTCTCAGTGAAAGCACCAAAATGTTAGACCAAAAAATGGTCCTAACACCCAATTGATAATGTTTTGTAGAGAACAATGAGGAATCATGAACAAAAAGCAAGAAAAATCAATCAACACACAGAATTTATAGTGGTTCGGCGTTAACAAGCCTACATCCACTTCATAGCTTCTCAATTCATTCATAAATTACAAATACAATGAGTATTGACGCTCAAGCACTCAATTACAATGAATAATACTCTCCGAATTCATTGATTTTATCAAAGAGGATGAAGGTTCTTCGTTGGTAGCCATGGCCGAAATAGATAGAGCTTCCTTGAGGCCAAAAAGTCCCCTTAAATGATGTGTTATATGTGTATTTAGAGGTAGAAATTCGGTTAGGGTTGAGTGGCCACGTGGCAGCTTCAGAGTAAATCTAGGAAGTAGTGGAGAATATGGGGAAATGGTCTTTAACTGCCCAGAATTCGGTTAGGGGTAGAGACCCGATCCGGTTGGCCCGATCCGGTTTACCAGATCCGGATGACCCGATCCGGTTTACCCGATCCGGTTTGGTTGGTCAGAAATATTCGCTTTAGCTTGATCCGAAATGGTGGAATCCAACCCGAAGCTTATGTGCACAGAAATATGAGTTTTCCCATCATTCGTTACTTCGTCCAAGCAGATGTCGATCTCTGGCAGTTCATACTCAAGCCCTGAGTGGCCTTCCTAATAGAGTTCTTCGGCTTTGGATAGTCTGGTCACAAAGCAGGCTAACACTTATGTTACAGTCATCTCTTATATCCAGTTTTGTTCTTATCCTGTTACTTTACTGATTATATAGTTAATGTCACTAGACTCGCCAGACGTATGTCTGACCCTTTTTGTTTCGCCTGTTTTCTTTCCTCACCCTCCTAAGGTCCTCTGGGTAGGACTAGTGGAGCTTGACTTGGATTTCTTTCTTCTTGAAGTGCTTGGAAGTGTTGAAAGTAATGCTCAACTTTATCTCTTTTCCATTATGGCTACTTGGAGTGGGATTATGGTTAAACTTTTATGTACTCTGATAATAATTTTGTACAAGTTGGATATTTGTGTACTTGGCTTTAGTATATGGTTTTGATGTTGTAACCAAACATGTTTTTCTTTTCCGCTGCAATGAATAAATTTTAGAATTTTCTTAAGTACCAATTTATATATCTGTCTTGTGATATTCAGTTCTATACTCTTATAATACTCCATGAAAGTTAATGCATTCCCTTAGTGAGTGACATTAATGGACGTGGGGTGTTACAAATTTAAGTTGTACACTGATCATAAATCTCTCAAATACTTATTTTCGCAAAAAGATCTTAATCTAAGAAAGCAAAGGTGGATGGAGTTCTTAGCATCCTATGACTTTGAGAATGCTTATACCCTTGGCAAGCGTAATGTGGAGGCAGACGCACTGAGTAGACAGAGGATGACTTTAAGTCCTATATTTTTGGAAAGGAAAAGCTTGGATTTCATATTGACTTTTGATTTTAGACCCTCCACCGAGTTATTGACTAGTTTGTTTGCATCACTAGAGATTCGACCTACTCTTATGGATCAGATAGGAGCTTCGCAGCGAGATGATCCACAAATTTCAGACATCTTGGATATGCTCAGTAAAGGGGAGACTTATAATCACCTCAAAAGATATTCTAATGACGATAAAGGGTGGTTGCGACGAGATGGAAGGCTTTGTGTTCCTCAAACTAGAAGTCTGTTAAACGCAGTAATACCATCAATCTAAGATGACTATTCATCCAGGTGGTGATAAAATGTATAGGGACACGAAGAGGATTTTCTTTTGGGCTAGGATAAAGAAAGATATGGCAGAGTTTGTTTGTCAATGTTTAGTTTGTCAGCAAGTCAAAGCTGAGCAAAAGAAGCCCGGTGGTTTACTTCATCATTCGAAGGTTCCGCAGTGGAAGTGGGAGAGCGTCTCTATGGATTTCATAGATGGTTTGCCTAGATCAAAGAAAGGCAACACCTATATTTGGGTGGTAGTAGATAGACTTACTAAAAACTCCCATTTCTTTCCAGTTAAGAGTAAGAGGACGACAGCATGGTTGGCAACAATATATGTTCGAGAGATAGTTCATCTTCATGGAGTACCTTCCCGCATCGTAAGCGATCGTGACCCCATCTTCACTAGTGAGTTTTGGCGGAGTTTGCAAGAAGCATTAGGTACACAGTTAAGTTTGAGCACCGCTTATCATCCTCAGACCGATGGGCAGACAGAGAGGGTGATCAGAGTTCTAAAATATCTTTTGAGGCTGTGTATCCTAGACTTCGGAGGGATTTGGGAAGAGCATCTTCCTTTAGTAGAGTTTGCCTATAAAAACAGTTATCAATCTAGCATTGGAATGGCACCCTTCGAAGTATTATATGGACGACCCTGTAGGTCACCAGCTTGTTGGTGTGAATCTACAGAAAGGCTATTGCTTGGACCAGATATGGTAAGAGAAACGTCCAAAGAGATTGATCTTATTAGACGTCGAATGAACACCGCACATGATAGGAAGAAATCCTACGCAGACAAGAGAAGGACTGACATTGAATTCGAAATAGGAGATATGTTTTTCATTAAAGTGTCACCTTTGAGGAATGTGGTTCGCTTCGGATCTGTACGGATGTTGGCACCAAGATTCGTGGGGCCATTTCCCATAACAAAAAGGATTGGCCAAATGTCCTATAGAGTAAAGCTGCCAGAGAGACTATCTGACATTCATGATGTTTTACACGTTTCTCATTTGCAGAAGTGCTTACATTATACAACAGAAGTAGGTGATCCAAATATATTGGCAGAAGTAGAGGTGGAACAGGAGGCGACAGTCAGACGAGTTTCATCCCATATTTGTGGATCAGAAGTTAAGAAGCTACGCAATAAAGAAATCAAGTTGGTGAAGTTTCAGTGGGGTGATAACCCAAAGGATGCAACTTGGGAGAGCAACTTGGGAGACCGAAGACAATATTCGTGCTTCATATCCTTTTCTTTTCGAGGGTATGATCTTATCTTCCTTTTCCAAAGCTTTTATTTATGCTTGTTTCTATCATTTAAGTATGTCCTATCGATAAAATCTTCGACCTTTAGGTAGGAATCCTAGGGATGTAAACATGTGTTTGAGACATGTTATGTTTGGTGGATGCAAGTGTTTGCTAGTGGTTGCTCATGGATACATACTCACACACATTAGGCACTAGATCGGCTCAATCACTCTCATATTGCATATGGATGTGTGTGCATTTTATTTTATTTTTATAGGTGGAATTGAATGTATGGATGTTGCATTTGGACGGATGTTTGTGCACCCATTTAGAACTTACACGTTATAATAGGATTGTTTCATACATGTAGGATTCATGGCATTAACATATATTGCATTAAGGAGGTCGAATGAATCAGTAGTCCGCCTAATTTTTGCATTAGTATTGGGACATATAAACAAACCTTTGCATATGTTCATATAAGCATTAAGAAGCCTTTAAGGACAATGGATGCCTGTGATTAGTGGATGAGCACATGGGCGACGGATGGTAATTACATTCTTCTTAACTTGGAGTTTTTGGGGACGAAATCCTTTGAATAGGGGAGAATGTAACACCCCATAATTTTAACAATACTAAAAAAGGATAAATTAAAATAATAATTAGTTTAATATGAGAATTAAGGGAAACGGACTGTGCCATTGTTTCTGTCTCAAAATTCTAGTTAAGATAGACATTTTGTTTGTGTAAAACGGACATCGTATGAAGAACTATGAGGGTTTGAAGTTTGTATAAACACAAGAGAATATATATATATATATATATATATATATATATATATATATATAATTAAATTCAAAAAATCAGGCAGCATTCAAAATTTGAAAATTTGGATGTGGTGAAATTCCCGCCCTACGGGAGTTGACCCCTTAAGGGGTTGTCGACCCCTCAAGAGCGGTGTCGACCTATGGGTCGAACCCCTAGGGTTGAGGTGGCAATCGAATTCTGGGGGTGGCAGCTATATATATGGCTTCATTTTCTGGTTCTCTCACACTGAAAACCAATGGGGCCCTAAGTGCTACTGTTTCCTGGACTAAACCAAATTTTTTTCTTCTTCTTCTACAATCAAATTTAGAGATTCAAGTGTAGATATAAGATTCATTAACTGCTTTTCTCCCTCTATTTCTTTAGATCCGAACATTGTGAGTTTTAAGTTACTTTTAAATTTAAATGATTAAAAGTAAAACATGGTATGACTGTAATTTGGATTTATCCCCGCGACTGAATCATACCAGATCTATTGTAATTTGTGAACCTATGATATTCTGAATTAACTATGACTTGGATTTAAATCTTTATTATATCAGATCTACTTTTGATTATAGATCTAATCTATTTAGATCATCTTGTACCTATTATGTTTGAGGTTAATCTGGATCTAACATTATTTGGACATCTAAATCCTTATTTAGATCTAATCATGCCTACTATGATATCCCTATTATGTTAGAACTTGTTTTATTATCACACACCTATCTGTGCTTATATGTCCATCTTATCATTATGCCATCATAAGTTTATGTCAACGTTGACTAATCGTGTACATGAATAGGTACTCATTTTATACTGGTAACTCTAAGGTAAATAAAACAAGAAAAATCTCATCCATACAAGTAAATTAAGAAGAAGAAAAAAAATGAAGAAGTGGTAAGCAAGCAACAAAGTATTTATGTAGTTAGCATGCATCGCGCGAGCCTATACAACAAAATCTACAGACCTCACAAAGCAGTCTAATATAAGTTTACTACTTCTTTCTTTTTTTTCCATTTTCTTGAAATTCGGTACTTAAATATAAGTTTTAATAGCTTTTTTTATAATTTTTAAACAATATTTCTACAAAAGATCAGGTAGATAAAAGAACACATTTTTGAGATATATGGATTTTATTATAGTACATGTCACTTGTTTAACTAAAACTCTTTTCAATAATCGCTCTTATCTCAAAATTTATTGCCAAATTAGAGTTATTGTTTTATTCTATAATTCTACTTATGCACATTCCATTATGGAGGCAAAGAAAATTCAAAGTGAAATTCGTAGTGGAGGCAATACTGATATAATAAGCCCCGGTACTGATGTAATCATGACTTGATTATTTCCAGCTAAGAAGTAAAGCATTAACTAGTGAAGCTCTTTTCATACAGCTTTAGATGAATTATAATAAATATGGTTTCCACTTTTGGTTATATTATGCAGAACAATGTGCATTTTCATATGATAAATTTATGTGGGAACCTTAGGTATATAGAAGTCCATATGGGTATTAATAATATGTCCTATTACTCTTAAATGACTTAACTACAGATTTGCTTAGCAGTAATAGAAAAATAAATATAAATGCTGATCATAAAAGTTTCCCATTACATATATAATTATAAAACAATTTTATTTAGTAAAAGTAGCGGTATGAAGATAAAAAAAACTGTAGTAGTGTATCACATAGTCTGTTGTGGAGTATACTCTGTCTGATAAAAAAAAACCTTTTTGTTTGTTTTTGTTTGTTTTTGTTTTGAAAGTGTGTTGAAACTTGAAAGTTATTAAAGCACAGTTTTTTCTAATCAATAAATGTATTTTTCTACTGTATAAATTTACATTTTTTAATAAAATGCTAGTTGCTGAAATGTTTGTGCATACGAAGAAATGGAAACAAATAAAGCCTAGAATTGGAGAGTTATATATACAAAATAAGCAATATATTTTGGAAGATTCAACATAATTTATTTCTCATTATATACAAGTTTATTTCCCTATATGAGAAAGCAAACTATATCACAAATCTTTGTCTTCCATGTGTCCTGTCTCTTGTTTCTTATACTTATATCCCTTATGTAAGATTATATGAACATAAGTACAACAAAAGAAAAAATTATCAAATATAAAACAATTTCTCTTGAGCCTAACTTCTTAACAGTGAAATGTAGTTATATAACACTGCTTAACATTGGGCAAAACATGAACATATGCTTAGTTGGCAAGGTTTTAAATCTCAGATTTCGGTCATGTTTCGTTTTGAAATGTAAATCAATAGGATATGCAAGAGTAAGATAGTAAAATATAATTCCATATAAATAATAACACTAGTGTCCTATTTTTTCCCTCCCGATTACATTTAGTATCCCGTTTTACACTGGTGACCAATTTTCAAAAAGAAAAAAGAAAAAAATAGTAACACAATTCCATATAAATCAATAAGATATACAAGAGTAAGATAGTAAAATATAAATATTTTTAATAATGAAATCCAGTTTAACAAGTTTCAAAATTAGAGAATCATTCATTTGTCACTTCATTAATCTTTCATTGATCTAGATTCTAGATATTCAAGCATAAAAGATGATTAGACATTGATGTACCCATGATGATCAAGCATAAAAGATGATCTTGAAACTTTCACTATGTCAGTATTCTACATTTGTGGATTTTAAAAATGCCCAAGCAAGTTTTAAAAGATATAATGTATTAGGCATTCTCAAAAAAATCATTCAAGCTAAATCATATAACAGTGAAAACAAAGCCTATTTTTATGATACTTTTGAATGAAATTTGAAGTTGAAATAGAATATTGCTATCCTGAATACACATCCTGAATGGAATATCAAATAAGGGAAAAAGCACAAGTACAGTATCAAATTATATTCCCACTATTGTACTATCCTGACATTATATAACTATCCATCTCTTCATGAGTTAAAGCACTATTATATCAAATTTGTATAAAGACTAGACTAAGTGACAAAATTCACACACAACAAAGTGGAAAACAACAAACAAGCATGGCAAAGTGGCAAACACAAAAACAGGAATTATTGCTGTAAATAACTTTGGATTTTTACCAGCTGCGAAATCTAGACAAAATGGAAATTTTAGATAACTTTGGACCTATATCATAAGGCGACATGCATAATTATTCTATACCTAAACACACTACCGAATCTCAGATTCATCAACTCCAGACCATGATTGTAAGACTGCACTAGAGCAAACAGTCTGCATGCATAACGACCTTTGCTTGACACCAAAGCTAAATAGAATGTTGCCCTAAGTGATCGATTATAACAATTTTATAGCAGGCCTTCCAATCATTTTATATAATTCATGTACATTAAATCTGTTGTGCTTTGTTATTGCATTACCAGTCGTTTATGAAGTACCGCAACAAGACAATGGGAAAACTGCAAACTTTAGCATGTGAATTCGAAGAGGGTGATGGTACTTCCTGTAAAAAACATGCAAATCTCTAGTGCCGAGCGATGGGTGCCCATGCAAACTTTTACTTTAGCTTACTTTTAAGTAATTGATTGATTTATCATTTAGGTTCTACGGCCATCATTTCTATAATAATATCGGAAATTGGACAGATTATAAAGGATTAACCATGCTGTACAGATTCATGGCCAAAAAAATAACATAAATAGCAAAAAAAAAACAATCAGAATTTCGTGGCAAAAAAAAATCCATGTTGTACAGATTACAAAGGATTAACACAAATAGCCAAAAAATAATAATAATATCGATCGACGCTTTACTTGAGAAACAATCGGAAATTGGACGACGAGAATCAGGGATCTAAGAGGGCTTTTACAAGATTCTTTGCGGATTGAAGACGCCTTGGATTATCTGATGGTTTGAATCGTAAATTGGATTATTGATTTAGAAAAGTAAAAAAAAAAGATTTATTGATTTAGTCAAAGAGGGAAAGGAGGTAACGGGCGGGACTTTGTGTTCGGCCCCAAAAAGAAGCGGTAAAGTATAATTTCCGCTAATTCTTTACCTGGTGTTAAAACGTCGGATTTTTATCACACCGACATTTGTAAATGTATGCGTCATATTGAATGAAGTTTATGGCTTCGGTTTAACAAAGGTTAGAAGCAAAAGCTATATTTGTTTCAAACAGTTGCTTCGGTTCTTAGGACAACGGAAGCAATTTCATATATATAAATTTTCTGTTGCTTCCTACGAAGTAGTTGCTTCAGTTCTGGGGAAGGAACAGAAGCAACTGTTATTATTTACTTCTAGTTTAAAGACAACAGAAGCAAATAAGGCGAAGCAACTGACCTGTTTTGTAGTAGTGAACTCTGTTAGAATAATCATCTCTGTCATCTTCCCTTCACTCTTTCCCTTTTATTTTATATAGCCAGGCTACTATAGAGCCTAGGCATTCCGCTTAATTATGCTATTACATTAATTTGGGAACGAGGGGAAAAACATTAAAATTGGGAATATCTTGTGAATTGGGAATTTGGGCATAATTGGTAAAAAGGTGAAAATTGGCATAATTTGAATAATGTATATGTATATGAATTTGGACATATAATTCACTCTGAACATATTTAGGGAAAAGGGGCATGAAACCTATAACCTATATATAGGTAAAATTGGCTACTAATGAAATGCCTAGGATTACAGTAATTAGAAACTGTAATTGTGCCTGGACACGAGGTTAGATTACACTTGTGGTGGAAGTCTACCTGGACTTGCTCGGCACATCCACCGACCACAAGTGGTGAATCTAATGTGAGAGGTCTAGGTGCCCAAATACGAGACGTGCTAAGACACGAGGTTCGACCCGATTTGTGGAATAAGTCTGCCCAAACCCGCCCGACATATCCAGCATCCACCGATTGTAGGCTTAGCATGGGAGGTCTAGCATACCATAACCCTAAATGAAATATGGTAATAAACCTTGAATACTTAACCTAGTTGAATCCATAGGGATTGTATGAATATGAACTTAAATTGGGTTTAAGTAAATTTGGTTGAACAGTGGGCGGGTTAAGTAAATATGAGGGGGTGGGTAATATATATATAGGCCCATAAATTTAACCTGATATGGTTATGTAATTAAAGACACCTTGTTAGGTAAGCATAACCTGTGGAAACGTTGAACTTATGTAATTAAATACACCTTGGGGTAAGCATACCTTGTAGAAATGATAAGGTTATGTAATTAAAGATACCCTGTTAGGTAAGCATAACCGATGGAAACCCTAGAGGGGATACAGGACAAAGGGGAGAGCTTGTATCATATTATGTGAGACCCATTTTAGTTAATAATCCTTAATAGGTATCAAATGGGTACTCCGAACTAGGTCGGAGTTGGGGCACGCTTACTGGGCTGAATGTAAGAGATCCAAACGAGGAGGACGGTGTGGGCTGCACAAACCGACAATGGGACATGTGCATTCATGGGTCGGGTAGAGGCGAATAAGACGACCGTGACACCAGTAGGTATGGCTGTGCACATCCACGAAGGGTTGCCACTTTAGGAAGAGATACCTCCCACTGTAGGGCCGACACAGAGTATCTACGGAGTAGGGACCTAATCGATTAGGGTAGTAGTTAGGGTACATTTGGACGTATGCCTAAGTCTACCATTAGATAGCTGTTTGGATCATCTCATTCTGGTTATACTAGTATAAGTAAGAGTAATCATTAGAGAAGCGTATACACTCTATCATGTTTACCTTGTCATACCTACCTTTTATGGTGTTATCTTTCTTATCCACTTTATATGTCTGTCATGCTACTTTTACTTACTTACTTACTAAAAGTAACTGGACTCACCAGACTTTATGTCTGACCTTTTTGTTTCCTCTTCTTTCTTTCATTTCCTCCCAGGTTCTCAGGGTAGGAATACTCCGACTTAATCAGGACTCGGTTATCATCTTGCTAGAAGCTTCTTTTTAAGTATTACTCAAGTTCTTGTCTTTACTCTTATGGATTTGTCTCTTTTGGGGAATTATTTTTTTTAATGTATTTCTGTACTCTAATAAGTAAAGACTAAAGATTTTTATTATTGTAATGATTTTCATATAGTTCCAAACTTGTGATATTTTGGACCACGATGTTATAAATTATGTTTGAAATAAAATTTTAAATTCTGTTGTTATCTTTTATATTTGTCTTGTAATGTTCTATGTTTGCTTACCTATAACTCTTCATAAAACTTAATGCATTCTCTTAATGAGTGTCATTAACGGGGTGGGGTGTTACAACAAATATTCATAATATTTCAGATTTGACAAAATAAACAAATCTGACAATTTATAACCATATAATTCAAATTCAACACAAACAAGTTATATATGTTTATTATAAAGAATGTATATAATTTCCAACTCATTTGGAAGTTATCCAAATCTAATCTAACACATCTTCTAGGTCTAAAGTTCCCAAATTCCACAGATCTACAATTTATTTCAAAAATGGGATTGACAAACAACGGTTTAGATTTGTAGATCTGGAAAAGAAATAGAAAATGAAGAAGGAAAACCAATAATTTAGATTACTTATTCCTAAAACCATCTCTTTTTCATAGATCGGAATCTAATCTCTCCAACATTACAAATCTGAATTGTATATGTTTATAATTTGTGTTTTATAAGAGATTGGAGGTTTGGAAATGGCAGAGCTTCCCTGTGGCCTTCAAAAAATATGAATAAAATAGTGAGGGTCTAGCCCTTTATTTATAGGCATAGAAATGACCCGGGACCATTAGATTCAATTTAATAAAGACATGTCCATTTATATAATAAAAATATACATAAAACGTTGTCGCTATCTACTGGAATCAACCAAGTGGTCTATCAAGCGGTTGACCCCTTAATCGACCAATCTGGTTGACCTGGCAGCAGGAAGGGGATAAGTACATTTCTTTCTATACATTAAAGATTTTGTTTTATTTATTTTCCATCCGTTTTCATATTTCATCTGTAACTTTTTCATACAGACTACGTTCGTGAAGTTTCAAGCAATAAAGTTGAATAGAATTCATTCATGAACGCAAAGATGCAAGTTTCATGATCAAATTTCATCGTTTGAAAAAAAATTCATTTTTGGAACCTAACTGAATAACTAAATTAATTATCGCTAAAATTCCGGGGTGTTACATTCTTCCTTCCTTAAAAGAAATTTCATCCCGAAATATTTACCAATGACTAAGTCATGGCATTGGCGCCTAACTTTCCTAAAATAGACCAATTTGTGTACATCAAATTTGCAACCAACGTGTGCATGTGTACAGTATACATAATGAGTTGCAACCGCAAAATATGCATGTAAAATAATTCAAACCGGATCCTCCTATATTTATGCATTTCATTTTGAAAATACTCTTGAAAACATGATGCAAACATCCTTAATTATACTAATAGTTCTACTTGAATGCAACGTTTTGAAAATACTTTTCATCCGTCCCTTACATGACTACGTTTAGAAGTGTGAAGAAACCAATTTTGCATCCAAACTTACTATCCAACACGTTAATGCATCTAAATTGTTTCCTAGTAGTTTATCCTAAGTCAGAAATAGAGGATTAAAGCTAGGAAATTTAACATCTTTCCACGTATAAATGTTCTGATTCCTGTCCTATAGTGGAATTTTTCTTCAACAGCCCCAAAATACTCCGAAATTTTCAATCTATAGACTGCAAGGGAGGTGGAGACAAGCTCTAAAACATAAAAAGAGTTAATTAATAACTCGTGCATATCGTCGACAAGGTATGAAAGCAACGTTTCCACGGCTAAAACAACCTTTCCCTTGTTATCATTAACATCTTTTTGCATCGTTGTCCCTACTGCACCACTAAAAATCGCAAACGGATCATTCAAAATCATCCTTAAGCTTTACATATAACTTAAAAAATCAAAAAAAATCTTAAAAGTAAATTTCCGCTTTAAAAATTATCATGTAAATTTTGAGATTTCTTGTTGATATTATTCTACTTTCCTTATCAGATTTTCATAAAAACATAATTTTTGTAACATAAACTGTACTATATTTATACCATCTATTTTATACAAAACTGATTAAACATTCATAAACTACCGTACCTAAATTTATGTTTTACGTAAATCAAATTAAAAGAAATCAAATCAGAGAAATATAAAATTTAAAAGGATTCACTTTTTTTTTTTAACAAGATTTGTAAAAAGCTCCAAAAAAATATATTTTGCGGGAACTTAAATGGTTCAAGTCAAATATTGTAGTGAAGGGAAGTCGGTCTTATGGAAAATCGCGAAACCAGAAACACACACAAAACTCAAAAATAAATTTTATCTCAAAAATAACAGGTAGTAAATATATTTTTTACCTATTACGAAACGCTGAAAAACCCAATCCTTGCTAAAATTTATCAGTTACATAATTCTATACTTTCCAGCTCTAAAATAACTATTAGTTAGACAAGAAAATGTGATTTCGTTTTTAATTTCAACATAACTGAGCGTGAAAGACAAACACAAATGAAATCTCATTACGTCGTCATGTAATTTGCAGGAACAACAACACTAATAGTTATAAGAACAAACTATTATAAAGCCGAGAGAGATTGTTGGAAAGAGAAGAAGAACAAATAAAATAATTAAAAAAACACCAAAACTCCAAAACATTTCCTATAAACAACAAGAAGTCTTTCCCTGTAACTAGAGCTTAAACCATTTCCACGACGTTCGACTAGTCATATCGTCGAAGCAAAATGCTCAATCTCATGTTGTAGACATTGTTGGTGTTGTTGGAGGCTCCCACATCACCATCTCTTCTAAGAGAGAATTTTGTGACGACAAAAGAAACCCATCACCAAGCTGGTATTCACGGAGATTCACCTAACACTTTCTAAAAACAAAAGTGGATAGGTGAAAATACAAAAAGCAACTCCAGGTAACAGAAGACAGGGATAACAAGCTGAATCAAATATTATGCTACAACGTGATGGTTACCCCATTGATAAGATAAAAGATTGATTCTCGCATCATAAGACAAATATAGTCATAACTTCCCATCTTTGGATTAATATCCTTAATGAATCACACATCTATACGGATAGTTCGAACATAGATTTCTGAACTCCAAAACCATCATTAAGGAATAAAATATCTACTGCAAGATTTCCAAAGTCGGTCAAACCAAAGACAATTCAAGTCTGCATACAACAGGATGCCGCTAAATTCTCATAAACGTCTTCCTCTAAAATACCTTCCAAAGAAAACTCAATCTTCACCTCCGAAACGATGCTTTCCTTTGTCAAAATCTATTCCAACAAGATACGGTAAAGGTAGACGCTACACAAACAATGACCCTACTCAAAGCTTCGAAGCAAAAGACCGGTGCAAGTTTAACTGCTACGACTAATTATCTTAGCTATAAAGTGAGGAACCCTTATGCTCAATCCATGCAAGTAGGTATTATGGGCTAAGAAATGATCAAAGAGAAGAAATTGGGTTTAGATCTTCGAGTACAAGTGGGGCAAGATCTAGTGCACAAACTAGCGCAGAAAAAGGAGGAGACAAGGAAAAAGAAAGGGAAGAAGATTAAAATATGGTTCGGCTAGATGAGAAAGGAAGGATGAAAGAATGAATTTTATGCAGGGAAATTTGGATGCAACTTTTACGGTCGAGTCCTAGGTTCAGTTGTACCAAAACTCATTAACCAGGATATCACTCTAGGTGTAATACTAAACGGTCAACTATTAAATGGACTTCGGTCAAATGTTTAACCTTAACCCTATACGGGTTAGATTAAAATATAAATCATCCCGCGTCATCTCTTAAGATTTGACGCGAATCTGAAAAGTACTTGTCCTCACCATAACGGTACCATAAACCGTAGTCAAACTCCGAACCGTCTCCAAAATTCAAAGTAGTGCCAACAAAAGGCTACGACTACACAACAACGAATTCTCTAAAAGAAAATTTAGCAAGAAATCCTAAACGATTAATGAAGTTTCGCCTTACCTAGCTGACAAACAACTCGAACGATTTACGAAATTAAATACACGAACTAAAAAATAATGCTTAGTCTCTTCCAAGTGAAAATTTTGAAACTTTTTTATATTAAAATTTTAATATTTTAGCTTCGGGTCTCATAATATAAATCCATATTTTATATTCTAGTTTATTCTAATAACTGGAACAATCTTTCCACGTTTTGAGTTGTCGAGATTTTAAACTGTTAAAAAGATTATTTGTGATAATTATTATAAATCATCCAAAATATTTGAAAAGGGGAATATTATACATCACATGGAACTTGTAATTATGGTTTATGAATTTTAAGGTTATTCATTATCATTTAAAATCTCTTCTTTTTACCAGAATGGATTATTTATTGAAATTACACAAAACCCAATGATCTGAAACATGGTTAGAATTAAATTTATAAGATTTATTTTATTTTCTCAAATCTTTGCTTATAAAACAATTTCTTGGAAATTATACTTAAAGTTTTTTGAAACCCTTTCTAATTTTCAAAACAGTTTAAAAAATCACACCAAATATATATGAGATTAAGGACTCAAATTCATAATTCTATTAAAAGAAAATATGGATTTACGAATGAATACATTTCATAATTATATTCCAAACTATAACGACACATCAATGTGAATCCCTCATCACCAGCGAACCTTCGTTGCCACGCCATCAGTAGTCTCAGCCACCACCACCTCTACTGGCATCCCCTAAATTTAAGTCAGAACATGAACATCAACAACAATGGCTTCCAACATCAACATGAACCACCCACTGCTCCTCCCATTCATCCTTCCGTTCATCCACCCCCACTTCAACCTTCTACTCCTACTCAGCCTACTTTGGATAGCACCTTGGATCCGATGATCAACGAATCCCTCATTACCAGCAAAGCTTAGCTGCCATACCCTTAGTTAGCTCAGCCACCACCACCTCTACCGGCATCCCCACAACCACCCCCAACGCCGCCTCACAAGCTTCCTCCGCTGTTACCCACATTGCCTATTTCTCAATGCTTATCTTATGCGGCGTGCTTTCGCGCCATGTTAGGAAAATCCAGACAAACCTGTCATCTTCTTTAGTGGCTATGTCCTTCAGATTGGGTCTCCTACCCTCCTTTAAATCATTCACGCGCACGGTTCAATTTTTGAAAAACAACCGACAATGTTACCACTGTGCTTCCAGAGGACATGTGGTAATGACAAGAGCATCTTCATAATCGTTCACCATAATTACCTCATCCAGTTCCCATCCACGGATCTTTACCACGCAGCCCTAAATCGCCAGTTCATCATCAAACCAGGCGCAACCCTACACCTTGAACCATGGAACCCAGCCTCTGAGAATGTGTTTAGAGAGTTCTGGCCTACTACCTAGTTAAGAAGTAGGGGTTTCCCTATCCACCTCCGCCACCGTCCAAAATACCTCATAACCACCATTTATCCAGTAGGCATTTACCTTTGCGCGGACGACTGCGGGTGGGCTCAGGTTGATTTCAAGTTTGTTTTCGCTAGAGTGAAACTCCTCAAAGCTGTCAGTCTTCCATGCACATACTCCATCTTCCTCAACAGTGGCCACTTCGTCATCACTGTTGAAGATTGGGACCAATTTCCACCCCCACCTTGAACCCTAACGAGCTTCTCCTTGGCAATCCATAGGAGAATAGCCGAGATTTCATGATGGAACCCTTCCACCTCCCTTTCTCCGCAAACCCATCATACATCGGTGAGCCTTACAACCATTTCAATGCTATGCTTGTTGTATCTACGATCCCCAAAGCCATCGCGCCAATTACAACCTACCCAATTCCCATTGCCACTCCTCACAACTCCACTGATGTCATCGGTCCTATAGGATGGGACCATTGGCCTTCACCAGAACCTAGGTGGGACCCCTTTGCAGACATGGATGTATCATACCCATTGCCACAACCAGTCAACTCCAACCTTACAGACTTGTTCTCCGTTCCTCAGAAGATCACCCTACCCCTCCACCTCCTTCGCTTAACAGTGATGTTTCTCCGATAATTGCTCTAGCTTTATCAACCTCAACAGTCCGATGCAGCACCAGACTCCAAGCCTTTTCCTTCGGTACTCAAGTTTAGTCGTTCCTGCCAGTCATCATGGAAACTACGATCAACTGGGATGAATTCGTTGGCAGCATTCAGTCCGATGGTCTACACCAGTGTTGAACCTTCCCACGCCCATGGTAACTTCCTCGTGCTCATGTTTTTTGCATGTATCCCTTAAACTATAGCCAACATTATGGTTAGTGGTGTTCAGAAACTTTTTATTGTTGTTTAGCTTAGCTTGTGATGATGCTATATATTTTGTTGTGGATGATTGTCGGTTTCGTATCTGTATATTTTTACTTATCGCCACGTACTTCACTTGCATGCATGTCACATGCATAACTTGACGTATTTTGGCCAACGGTTAGGCTTGTTGACCTTAGCATACTAATTATATTATCTATATATCTAATCGGGTGCGTAGATCCGCTCTACACAACCGTCTATGTTCAAAAAAAAAAGACCAAGAAAAGGTCATCGACTGGAACTCCCAAATGAAACTAAAGACAAGAATTCACGACTATCTTAATTCTAGCTAGATTTTTGTCTAGTTACCACGCCGAATACTCGAATTCAAGATACTTCTTGTAACACCCCGCATTTTATAACAAATAAATAATTAAATAATGCATATATGTATACATATGCTTAGACATAAGCATTTAAAAACAGATTCATGCAACGGGTTAAGTAAAATACTGTAGCAAACATGAAAAAGAGAAGTAAGAAGAGAACAGTAATTACCATTTCTCTATGCCTTGTTGACAATAGCCTTAGTAGTCGAGTTGGTTAGAGCATGTGGCTTGCCTACAAGAGGTGCAGAGTTCGATCCCCGCCGCCATCATATTTTTTTAAAGAGAACGGCCAAAATAACACATATTCATGAGAGAAAATATGTATAAACACACATATAAGGAAAAATATACATATAAGGAAGGAATATATATGAGTATATATATGCAAAAAAAAATATACAAGAGATAAAGTTCTAGATAAGGCTGAAATTAAAGAAATATGGCAAGAATTAAATAATGGTGCAACACTGTTTGAATTTTGAAAACGAAACTATAAATATATATATATATATATATATATATATATATATATATATGCGTAAAATGGTCATTAGAGGTTTTTTATACATATAAGGACCTTATATATGAATATAATTCAAATCAATTCAAAATTGATGGGAAGATAATATATGCGCTGAATTAATGCAATGGATTGATTGAAAAAAGAAAAAAGAAAACATGATAAAATGATTGCATTATAGATAAGGCATGCAAAATAAAATAATTAAGGAAGATACGTATAATTATATACACATAACATTCGAAATTCAAAAGTAAAAGAATTGATGATATGCAACAGAAAGTAAACAATAAGTGTTAATGGAAAGAGAAAAATTAAACAAGGAACAATTTATAAGGTTATATGCATATATACAAAATATGCATGCAAATATAGAGGTAAAAAAGGAAAATAAACTCATAATCAATTTAGATGGGGTAAATTAAGGAATTGATATATTGAATTGATTGAAAGGGGAAATATATGTACATACTTAGAAACATACGAAGAATATATGCACATAATAAATAAAGATAAAAAGGAATTAATGTGCATAACGGTAGAAAATTTATGTGGAGCCTAGTTGGCACATTTAATTGTTATGAAATGAAAATGCATGCCTTGTTGGCCTTATTCTATTGGTCCAATTTAAAAATTATATTGACTTGGAAACTTCCTATTGGCTTTATAATGTGGAGAGAATAGATTTCATTAGGGAAAATAGACGGTCAGCGTCAATTTGAGCTTCATATACAAAGGACCCTATAGCTCCCCATTCTCATTTGTTGTTTCTTCGCTCTCTTCTTCTTCCTCCATGTAATTTCTGAATAAAATTATTTATTATAATATTGGAGCGCTATCCAAATGAAGATTAAAAAGTAAATTTATCTTCAATAACGATAAATTCAGAAAGTAATTCGTTTTCAGCTGCAACGACAATACAAACTCATGATTCTCCATCTGCGGCCAAACCAAAGTGATTCTCTTCTCGATCGGCATATCAATGTGAGTGGATTTAAGTTATATCATTTTTGATAATGATAAATTATCGTTTAGCATTCCCCGTTAACTTGTAATAAAAATCTGCTATAATGATTAAAAGTGTTGAAACGTTAAAATGACATGTTGGGGTATTAATATGTTAAAATATTAATATGTTAGAAATTCATATGTTGAAACGTTTAATGTTCCAAAATGTTCATATGTTGAAATATAAACTTGTTAATACATTTGTAGCGATTAATGTTGTTCTAATTTCATGTTAACTTATGACATTTATGTACTTGAACCCTTGATTGTGGAAATTGGAATCATTACATGTTAAATTAGAACAATTATAGGATTTGTCAATCACATGTTACTTTGAGATGAAAGTAATTATATGTTAGGAATAACATATGACATAAAATAGCATAAAATGATGACATGTAAAATAGGTTGCAGTAAAAATGTGGAAAGAATAATATGCCTAAATTTACAGAAAATAGAAAACTGTAACGCACCTAGATACGAGGTTACATTCAACTTGTGGTAGAAGTCAGTCCGGAACCACCCGGCAAATCCAGCGTCCACAAGTTGTTAATTTAATGTAAGGGGTCTAGTGCGTAAATAAAACATGTAACGGTGCTACGACACGAGGTTAAGTCAACTTGTGGAAGAAGTCTGCCCGGAACCACTCGGCAAATCCAACATCCACAAGTGGTAAGCTTAATGTGAGAGGTCTAGTACATAAGCATATATATAAATATATATGAATATAAACGATAGAGCTAAATACCACTAATTGTGATTGATGGAAATGAATGGAAATGAATAAGGAAATGAATGAAAGATAATTACAACAATAAAGGAAGTGGAATGAACAGTAAATGATAATAACCTATTATAAGTAAGTTACATTAATGGAAATGTTATATAATAGGTAGGCTTGTCCTAGGGAAAAGTGGAAATCAGAACTTAGGTTATAATAAATAATAAAGGAGATGAAATAATTTATGTAAGAAGATAAGTTGTACTTAATTGTAAATTAAATTATTTGTGAGAACAAGAATCTAAAATATGATGATAAGGACAACATAAGTTATATTTATGGGAAGGAAACTTATTAGTAAACCTTAGTTAAGAGAACTAAGTTAATAAGTAAACAACAATAAGTTGTAATGATAGTATAAAAAGGAATTATGATTAAATAAGAAAGAACGTGGAAACTTATGAAATGAAATAAGTTATATTTAATCATAAATAATGAGGGACATGTTAAGTAGAGAACCTGTGAATTGAGATATACAAAATTACTTATTAAGTAAGAACATGTTATTGGACTATGACTAATATTAAGAGGTTCACTACAAGAAAAACCGGGATTAGCGACAGATTTTTAGCAGTGGAAAATTCCGTCGCTAATTAGCGGCGGATTTCCGTGGGCATTGTAAGAGAAAATATTTTGGATTTTAAATGTCATCTTATTATAAATTATTACCGTCGATTACTAATTCTGTCGCTAAATCAATGGAAATTGCAGCTCTTTACCGTCATATAATATTTAACGCTAAATTCCATTGCTAATATAGTCGGATTATCGTCGACATAATTTTGAAGCTATTTTCCTGTGGTTTTCCAAGAGATTTGAAACGAAATTTTATATTGATTATTTATAAAATGTTTTAAATTTGTGTTATTACTTAGTAATTAATTAGTAAATTTAAATTTTCAATAATTAATGTTAATAATACATTAGTAATGAATAATAAATAATAACTATTAGAAGTAAATAAAATTCATTAGTTAATGCTGATTATTATTATTATTATTATTATTTTGAAAATTAATGCTGATTAATTATTAATTACTATATAATATAAATAAGAGGTAATAGTAATTAATAAAATACATTGTTGTTCGATGTTTATTAAATTTGTTTTGATAATCAATGATTATTTAATAGTCTTTAATACAATTAGTTAAATTAATATCAAGAAATTATTAATACATATTTGCTTTTAAGAAATTGATTGGTACGTATTATTTGATTAATAATTATTTACTAGTAAATAATTAAGATTAATATTTAATAATCATTAATTAGTAATTAGTAATGAAATTTAATTATTATAAAGTTATATTTATAGTTTATAATTCAATAATTAAGTAATAGTTATTAAATAATGTCTAATAGTCAGTATTAAAATTTTAAAGCCAGGTGCTTAGTTGGTTCAAGTGGTGTATTTCTTGGGTAGAGGTAGAAAAGAAGCTGGTGTCCATTGCGTCCATAACAACAAAAATGGGAAAATAGAATATTACGTTATTAAAATGTTTTTACAATGTTTATTCACAATAAAAATCACCTTTTCACAATGTTTATTTCACAATACTGATAACAAAACGTTCTAAAAAATGAAATTTTACAGTGTTTTTGGCAAAAATGTTTAAAAATCTTATGTTTTCACAATATAAACTTTTACAACGCTTTCATATGACACTGTAAAGTAGGAAGTTTTGACAATATATATTACTAATCATTATCAATTAACCTTTTAACAACCGTTTAAAAGGTTATAAAAACATTGGTTCCAACTACAAGGATTAATTATTCATAATTTATAATAAAATGATTACAAATAAATAATTTATAATTTATAACTCATAGTTATTGTTTATAATCAGTAGCTAAACTTAAATTTAATATTTTATTATGACTAAATATGAATAGTTAGTATATCACAAATAATAATTTATACGTTAAATCTTATTTGTTCTAAAACCGAAACTTTTGGCTCCAAGTTTGAAACTTTTGGCTCCAGCCCCAAAAAATTTACTTCGTAAGCCGCGTTTTTACTGAACCATTCTCCTTCCTTCTCTCCATACTACCCAAAAATCTGGTCCACTTCAATAGCTGCTTCATCCAACTTCCTTAATCTCACGTACAAAAATCTGGTCCTTCGTTCTCTCCCTACTACACAAAAATCTGTGCAACAACGAATAAAACAAAAACTACTCCCTAATCTCGTGTACTAAAGGTGGCTAAGGTACTGAAGACGGTTTTCGATCAAGATCCAGTAGCTGTGTACTCGATAGACAAGGTGCTGCAGCCTAAGGAGCTGTTTAAGGTGGTGAAGGAGGCGGGGGCACCGATAGACGCTCCAGAGGCGCCGAAGAAGAAGGGGAAGGGGAAGAAGAAGGCGCCAGTTGCTGATGCGGATGCACCTGTTCCTGGGTCGGATGAAGCACCGGTGGACGATCAGAAGGCGGTGAATGTGAACGTCAGGGTGAGAAATGAGGGTTGGGTTTACTCAATAGCTGCTGCTATAGTTCGGTGGTGGCTGTTATTGTATAGTAAGTTTTTATTTTTATTTTTCAATTTTACCTTTTTATTTTATTTTATTTTTATTGAGAAAAGTGTGAAAAAGAATGGATTGTCTTGGTTTGCTATTATTATTTGCATTGTTTTGTATTTATTTGGGTGATCATATAAGATTTCTTTTGAAATAATAGCTGTAATACGTCATTTGTATATAACTAGTATATTATGATGTTTGGTTCCTGAAAAAAGCAAGTTGAGGGTTGGAGTTTTCCGTCTGCTGTTTGGTTTATTTAAACAGCATATGGGAATGGGATGATAGTGGGAGTAGAGCTGTCTTGTAAATCATAAATTTGACCTTTTTCCCCCTTCTTTGCGTTTGAGCGATATACAGTAGTATCATGGTAGTAGAATCTTCTTCATGTGTGGTCTGCTGTGGCGAACAGCTCAATTCCCTGTGACTGAGATGCAAAAGTTACCTTGTGGTTAGTTTGAAACACCTATACCTGGTATGACGAGGTAAAAACACAGCCATTGTCCCTGCTTTTATCGGAGCACTCATTTTTAGTGGGTCAGTTAACTTGTGGTAGTCCCTGTATTAAACAAGTTTCATAAATTAACTTGTGAATTGCATATGTTTATAATCATGCTAAATAGCTAACATTCTTGTAGTTTTGTCTGTATATAATCTGAATGAGATGGTAGAAAACAACACATTTTTCCTCTATGCACTTATAGTGCGGTATAATCACAAACTAAATCATCTCACTCTCATTTTCAAATACAGTATATTTAGTTATTTTATTATTTGTAGAAATACACTAATTAATGAGATGGTGACCTCTTGTTTTTACCTCCTAGAAAAAACCGTATTATTGCTTCTTATTTGATACGAAACTAGGTGTCTTTCGCAACGTTGTTTATGACACATCATTGTTTTGGAGAAGTAGATGGAAGAGGATGGAAGTGAGGGGTGTTTTATCTCACAATCTGAAAGATTTACTACAACAAAGACCAAGCGCTCATAATTGGTGCTATAATCATAGCCGATGCCATAAAAACACAACTTCTTGGCAGGCTAGAGGAGCAGAGAATTCATTTGACTCCAAAAACCTTTTTATTGAATCTTGAAGCTCATAATGCCATATTTTGGTTGCGACTTCGTCATCATCATCTTCGTAAGGTGGTTGGGTATGTTAGTTAGATTTATTTTGGTGTAAATATAACGTATGTGGTTTTAGTATGCTTATGGATGATATGTGTTTGTATTTGAGATAATGTTAGCCCCAATTGAATAGTTTTGTTTGTAATTGAGCTTGGTATATGAATTGATGAAGGATTATGGATGTTGTGGATTTTTGTATGTGATTATGAATGTTCTTTTTAGTTCTAAATTAATATATTGGCTAATTTATCATTTTTTTAATATGTTATTTATTTCAGTGTTCACAGTTGAATGATTTTATTTCAATATATATGTGTGTGTGTGTGTGTGTGCGTATGTATATAGAGAAGCAGATCAGAAGGGGAGTAGCGGCGGATTACCAACAAAAAAAGTGAGGTTGAGTTTACCCCAATTTAATTTCCGTCGCTAATCCCTTGGTAATTAGCAAGGGTTTACCTACTCCTTTTTTAAATAATATTTTATTATAAATTAATTATCCATCGGTAAACAATCGGTGTATAAATTATAATTAAATTAATAAATAAAATTTTATTTTTATTATATAACTAGTAAATGATAGAAAACTGTCGGAAAACTCTTGCTAAAGTCCGTCGCAAATCTGACACAATTACCTTCATGGTTTTTACCGACTACCATGTTTTGCAGGAAATCCGTCGCTAAAGCCAAAATAGCGACGGATTTGCAGCGGATTCTGTCGTTGCTATATGCTGTTTTTCTTGTAGTTGTAGATTACAGACCTTGGATTACAATCTAGAGAATAACATGTTGTGGGCTTATTAATAAACTTAAATGGGTTAAGTTATCTGACTGAAATTAATGAGCAATAGGAACTTGGTAATTTGAATAAGAAGTCAATGTGTAACACCCTACCACTGTTAAGGTCACTCGCAAAGGGAATGCCTTAACTTTGGTGGAGCGTTATAGGTAAAAGATGCAGATAAATTACAAGGCAGACAAATAAAGCAGCGGAAAATAAAGTCATTTTATAAACAATGCGATTCAGTCAATCTTTTACAACAATTGTCTCAATCATACTTAAAAGTAATACATAGAACTTCTGTCTTGATTCAAAAACTTCCAAGTATAAAAGAAGCATAAAAATAACAATGATATTCCCCAATAAAGATGAACCAGCCATAGCAGTGGAGGAGAGAGTCCAAAGCAATACATCGACTATCTTCGAGCTTGGAAAGAAAACTGAGCTAAGTAGCAACATTTTCTCCCTGTGAACCTGGGTGGGGCAACGGAAGAAAAAAAGGCGAAACAAACTAGGTCAGACATAATTCTAGTAAGTCCAGTGACTTTCAGCATGTAAATAGGCAAAAGCATCATGACGTAAATAAAATGAATATAAGACAATACAGTGAGAACAAGCAAAACAAGACAACATACAGTTAGTATAGATATGATAAGGCAAGATAAACTGAATGCGCTTCTACTTTTTCTCTGCTTCTCTACTACCTTGTTATTCTGATTTCTATATCTCTGCACCACATAACTAGTGTCCCAACTAGTAATATGTATAAAATGATCATATGATAATGTGATTCCATTCCCCGCAATTCTGGTAGCCTTCAGGTGTACATATAGTATGAGGACCTTACCTCAATCAGCCTAATTTCCATGAAGAAGTTAGATGTACCCCTACTACCCTATCGATCGACTCCCTACTTGTGTTAATGTTCCATGTGTCTGTGTCATTCGACCCTCTCTTGCGTGTAGATACTCTGTGCTGGTCCCACCATAAGTTGTATCAATCCTTATGATAACAACACGACACGATTCAAGATGCACAGTGTATAACCACTAGTACCCAGTGCCTGCTTTTTCCCACTTCGGAGTACGTGCACGCCCGTAATCCGTCGGAACCTACACTGACGTACCCCTTACCGCTATTTTGACCACTTATAATCAGGACAGTAATCGTGCCCCACCCTGCCTAGTTTCAGGGTACCTTGATACATCCATGTGGGTTACTGTAGAAATGGGTCCTTGTTACTAGGGTTTCTTACTGGTTAAGTTTGTGGGCCTATATTTACTAATATTATCCACCAACCCGATATGTACTTAACCCTCCCACTAATTCAAACATGTTTACTTAATGGATAAGTTTGTGGGCTTATATTTACTAATATTACCCACCAACCTGATATGAACTTAACCCTTCCACTCACTATGTCATATTGGTTATGTGTTGTCCATCCATGTCAACTCAACCCACCCGCTCATCATGTCATGTTGGTTAAGTGTTTCTTATTAACCCTTCACTCATCATGTTGGATTGGTTAAGTGTTTCCTACTAACTTAACCCCGTTCATTCATCATGTTATACTGGTTAAGTATATCTTATTAACTTAACCCCACGTGTTCATTATGTGGTACTGGCTAGGTGTCATCAATCAATTCAAGTTAACTTAACCTACCCACTTGTCGTGTTACATTGGTTAAGTGTTGCCTCATTGTGTTAACTTAAACCTTCCATGCATCCTATTATATTGGTTAAGTGCTGCTCTCTTGTTTTAACTTAACCCTACCCATTCATCATGTCATATTGGTTAAGTGTTTCTTATTAACTTAACCCTTCTCATTCATCATGTTGTATTGGTTAACTTAACTCTGCTCACTTGTCTAATTAACATGTTATAATGGTTAAGTGTTCTAAATTTACTTAACCTTACCTTCTTGTCTAATCAACATGTTATAACGGTTCAGTGTTCTTACTTTACTTAACCCCACCTTCTTTTCTATTTAACATGTTAAGTGTTCTAAATTTACTTAACCCCGTCTTCTTGTCTAATTAACATGTTATAACGGTTAAGTGTTCTAAATCTACTTAACCCCATCTTCTAGTCTAATTAACATGTTATAACAGTTAAGTGTTACCTTAGTTAACTTAACCCTACTTTAACAACCCGGAAAATCTGAACCAGTTTGAAAATTTTAAATTGGCTATTTTGGTGGATTTTAAATATCTAAAATAATTATTTTAAATAATAACAACGAAAATTGTGTTTTAATCGACATTGGAAAATAAATATAATTAATTTTAATTATAAACAAGGCCTGAGATGACGCGGCAGTTTCAAAATTGAAATACAAACTTTGACTGATCGTACCAAGTGCAAAATAAAACGAATTTTAGTGAAACCAAAAATATTTAAATCTGTTAGTGAATATCTTTCTAACGAATCTGAAAAATCGAAGTTTCATAGTAGGAGTCAAAAGTTATGGCCAAATGAATTTTCAGAAAGGTCGCTATAGAATTTATATAGCCCATGAAAATGGCAATTTTGCAAACGTCCTCGGAATTCGACGAAACCACTTTTGTTGGATCCGAGATGTCAAATTATTGCTAGGTTTCAAATTTCATAATTTTTGAAGCTAGTATGTGAGCGTGGCAAAGGAAAATGTGTTTGGTCGATTTCGATTAAATTGGATCGACTAGAAAAGGGCCATTTTTCAAACGGTCTCAGAATTCGACGAAACTAGTTTTGTTGGGACCATATCATCAAAACATAGCTAGATTTATTTTTTTGAAATTTTTAGAATCAGTATGTGGCCCCGACAAATTGAAATGTACGTTCAAAACGTATATTGAATGATTTATATTTTAATTTGAAGAGAAACTGACTCAAACAGTCGAATGGGCCTACGAGACATATCCCATTGTGTTCAGAATGGGGGTATTTAGCTAGGGACGACAGTCGTTGGGTTTGGATTGGAGTTCGTATGTGACAAGTGGTATTTTCGGATTTTAAATAAATTATAAATTAAAATAAAATTGATTGACCAATCACAACACGCCATCTCTTTCTCTCTCCCCGAAGGAGCTCTCGATGCACGGGGGAATTAACTCTTTCCTTCCTCCCTCGATTGCGCCTCCTACTCGCAAATTCAGACCTCCCTCCAGTTGAGTTTTTTGTAGATCTCAACCATAGCTTTAAATCCATAACCAATGCTGGATTTTTCGTGGAATATTTTCTTCAAATTGTCCTCCCGAAGTCCGCCACTTCGTGCCGTCACCCTTCCTTCGCCGCTGCACCGGGTCTGACCGCACCCCTGGCGATCTGTACGCCTGTCGAGCCTCTTCGACATCGTACCCTCTTATTTTGGCATCGTGCTTCGGCTGGTGTGGAAAATCAAAACCTAAGTTGGAAGAGACTAGGTGAAGGTACGGCCTATATATTTAAAACTGTTTATAAAAGTTTAAAATAGTCGCAAAGCTTGATCAACTTCTAAAAATCATATCTTTTTCATGTGTGATCAAAATTCAGTGAAACAAGAGACAGTGGACTCGTGCGGACATCTTCTACATTCTAGAAGAGATCGGATATTTTTCTAAGCCTTCTGCTATTTTTGGTGGAGTGGAACCCAATGTGAGATTTCTGAATTATAAACAATATGGAATCAATGATGTATAAATTATATAGTTGAATTTCTAAGCCTTTTGCTATTTTTGGTGGAGTGGAACCCAATGTGAGATTTCTGAATTATATACGATATGGAATCAATGATGTATAAATTATATAGTTGAAGTATGAGTTATATAAGCGTTGTACACCACATGTATATGTATAAATAATATAGTCGAAGTATGAGTTATATAAACATTGTACACCACATGTATAAGCGTTGTATAAGTTGTATGTTCGATGTATAAGTTATATATGCGTTGTAAAAATAATATATGCGTTGAAATGAATTGAAGTGATATTGAAATGAAATTGAAATATAGTTATATACGTATATATATGTATATACACTCCCCTCGTCCACAGACCATGGACAATATATATTGGTTGTGATATTTTTTGGTTATTGTTTGATGTGAAAATTTGGTGAATATCATGAATGGTTGGTGTGAAATGATTGATTGTGATTGATATCCCAATAGGATTAGTATATGGGAAAATTCGTCTGCGTACGAACTAGTATTGAAAATCCCCATTGTCAAAAGCTGTGTGGCTTTAAGGTAGAGTGAGGAGTCGTACTCGGGACGACCCTGGTTTTAACTACCCTGCCGTTATGCTGCCGAAATTTTCTGAAATATTTCTGTGTTTGATTTAAATTCATGTGTTGAATGTTGAAATAAAATTCATGTGTTGAATGTTTAAATAAATTCATGTGTTGAATGGAGTTCGTGTATTGAATAAATTCTTTGAAGAATAAACTTAACATTTTTATCATATATATAGATTATATAAAATACTAGTGTTTTAAATAAATCATTGTAACAACAAAAATAACATTTTTACCTTATGTATAAACTATATAAAATAATCGTGTTTTGAAATAAATTGTTTTACGATAAAAAATCACATTTTTATTATATATACCAACTATAGAAAATATTCATGTGTTGAATAAAGGACTAGAACGATAAAAATCAAATTTTTATTGTAGTTGTGAAGTCGAAAACATTCGTGTGTTGAATATATTGATCGAACAATAAAATCTACATTTTTATTGTGAATACGAAGTGTTATAAATGGTGATGTGTTGAAATAAATATCAGTGGGATAAAAATATCATTTTTATCAAATATATGAAGTGAATATGGTTTTGAAATCGAGGAATGAACTATATTTATATATATATATAAATAAATAAAATAACTCGAATAACGAAGCTATAGTTCATGTTTTGAAACCGTGATTTCAAACGATTAGTGCGGGAGATCCGACCATCGGATTTTCCCGAAACCGCAACCGTTGGGTTCGCCTTAGAAATATCTTTCCAACGACACCCACTTTGTGAAGATCCAACGGCTGGATTTTCTGGAATGTTTGATTCAAATATGAAGAAAAACAGCACCAGAATCGATTATATATATATATATATATATAATTAAATTAAATCGAATAATGACGCTGTAGTTCGTATTTTGAAATCGAAACTTCAAACGATTGTACCGGGAGATCCGACCATCAGATTTTCCCAAAACTGAAACCGTTGGATTCATTTTGAAAAGATAATGATATAAAATTTGTGAAGATCCAACTGTTAGATTTTCAGATATATGTAAATCAAATCTGAAGAAAAACAGCGCCACGGCCGCGTTATGGCCTGAAGCGTCGTTTGAATAAAATTGGTCACTTTTAAATGAATAAAAATAGCGATAAATCGTTATAAAATATTATAAACGATATGGAATGGAAATAAACCGAATTTACCCGGTTTATTAGATATTTGATGATTGAATGTGTTTAGTGTGAAAATAACATTTAATAACAGAATTATTGATGTCGAATAATTTAACCATTGAAATGAATTGATTTAAATTTTAAATAACGCGAATTATTTGAAAAGGCCGAGTTAAATCTCATTTCAAATAATTGATCAGTGATAAGAGGTCGATGATGAAGACGGTGGTTGAAGACCAGAGATCTACACCTCGGTTGGATGATAACTGATGTCCTAATTGGGAGGCATCCCGAAATATAGATAATGAGTTGTGATCGTCACAACGTGGTATCAGAGCTTTGGTTATGCTTAGTTCTGGAATATAACATATTAACGAACTCGTCAGAAATAGAAATAGTAGTGTTCTAGGACGAGTAACTCATTACAGATAGGGTCAGTAATATCCTAGTATGAGTATAGCAGAATGAAATACACCCCGATAGACACATTTATATTTAAGTATATGTATCTATGCTTTAAAATATCTTTTCTGTTGACCTGACACTTGGTCTGCTATTTGTAGAAGTACTAGAAAATGAGTGTCAAAAACAGGAATGCTGAACCAGATCTAGAGGCTCTATTTAAGAGATATCGAAATCTGGGTGTAGCACAATTCTCGGGCAATGAATCAATTATTCAAACTCAAGCTTGGATGAGTTTTGCCGAAAGAATTTTTGAGCGCTTCCAGCTGAGAGATGATCAGAAAATATTAGTGGCATCTTGGGCGCTCAAAGAGGAAGCTTTAATCTGGTGGGAAACAATCATTAAAGATAATCCAGAAGGTGATATCACCTAGGATAGATTCAAAGAGATTTTCGATGAAAAATTTACTCCTCCGGAAGCAACTGAGCGGTTATGTGATGAATTCTACTATTTGATACAAGGAGATATGAGTATCCCAGAATATCATAAGAAATTCAATGAACTTTCTCATTTTGCCCCTCATCTAATTCAAAATCCGAAGAGGAAGAATCTGAGGTTTATTAATGGTCTTCAAAGGAAGTACCAGAATAGTGTGATGGGGCATGTGAAGCTTCCTTTTACTGAAATGATATACATGGCTTATCAGTATGAAGATCTTGATAAGCGGGGTCTTTTTGTCGGCGAAGAGGATGCTAGCTTTAGTAACAAAAGAGAAGTGTTAGACGAATGTCACAGGTCCAAGCTGAGTATCCATCCAGGTGTGACCAAAATGTATAACGATCTCAAGCGAACATTCTGGTGGAAGGCTATGAAAAGGGACGTTTCAGTATATGTTAGCAGGTGTCCTACTTTCCAACTATTTAAAAGCGACCAACAGAAACTTGCTGGATTGTTGCAACCACTGGATGTTCCAGGTTGGAAGTGGGAACATATTTCCATGGACTTCGTAGATGGTTTACCCAGAACCAGGAAAGGAAATGATAGTATTTGGGTGATCGTAGATCGCTTCATGAAGACCGCCCATTTTATACCTGTCAGATCCAATAGAACCGCTCAGAATCTAGCCCAGATTTATTTCAAGGAAATTATTAGGCTACATGGAGTGCCGATCTGTATAATTAGTGATAGAGATCCAATATTTACTAGCAAATTCTGGGAGCATTTCAAGTAGAACTGGGAACAAAGCTGAATATAAGCATCGCTTATCATCCTCAAACAGATGGTCAAACTGAGAGGGTGAATCGTATACTAGAAGATTTATTGCAGGCTTGTGTTCTTGATTTTGGTGGATCATGGGAAGACCATTTGCATTTGGCTGAGTTTTCATACAACAACAGCTACCAAGCGAGCTTGACAATGTCACCATTCGAAGCATTGTACGGTAGACCGTGCCGATCTCCTGCTTTTTGGGTTGAACCTGGTAATAGGCTTGTATTGGGACCAGATATGATTTGCGAAGCTGCTGATAAAGTCGATTTCGTTAAGAAACGATTACTCGCCGCTCAAAGCCGATAGAAGAGCTATGTAGACTCGAGAAGGAGGGATTTAGCATTTGATGTTGGTGACTATGTGCATCTAAGGGTTTCTCCGATGAGAGGAGTGATTCGATTTGGCCAAACTGGGAAGTTGGCGCCCAGATTTATTGGTCCATTCCCTATACTTGAACGGATTGGAACTCTCGCTTATAGAATTCAATTTCCAGATTGGTTGCTTGGAGTGCATGATGTATTTCACGTATCTCAACTTCGAAAGCATGTTCATGATCCAGACTTGATCGTGGAAGAAGCAGCACAGTGGGATATAGAAATTACTCCAGAATTGGCTGTTAGAAGAGAACCACTAAAGATTATTGGCAAAGAAACCAAAGAACTGATTAACAAGAAGGTTCACTTAGTCAAAGTGCAGTAGAGTGGAGATCCGCGAGATTGTACTTGGGAAACTGCGGAAAGCATTCAGAAAGCCTATCCTAAGTGCAGGGTTGATATCTTTGATTGACTCTAGTGCAAGGTACATTTACCATATTCTGAAATTTCCATTATGTTCTCTACTTTGTCGTTGTTTTCTTTTCATGGATGTAAAATTTTAATCATATAGTCTGAATGATTTTATAAGAGTATATGAGTTAATTAGTATGTTTTTGAAAGTTAACAAACAAAATGATTGCTGGTTGTGTTGTTTGATTTTTTGTTGTTTAATTAGAGTTTTGAACCATTTAGCCAAATTGAACAAATATTGCACTGAATTGAAAATTGATAGAAATATATACATGTGTATTATATATGTGTGAACAGGTTATGGATAAACAACTAAGTTGAGGAATAAAAATGTTTGCCCGACAAATAGGTACACGTTTATTCTATTTCTTGGGATTTGATGATTTTATGAGCCGATTGGCTAGCCGCTTGGTTTTTTCTTTTTCTTTTGGATTGATGAGGCCACGGGAGGCTATTTGAAATATCCCGAAGTCACCCGTACAAAAGACGTTATAGCGAAAGTTTTCGAAAATTTAGGGTGTTAGCCAAATTTTTGAAGAATTTGAAAATTCTTAGAAACTGAAAATTTGAAGAATGGAAGCCCGATAGAAAGTTGAGTTAGTAAATTAAACCACTTTCGACTTTGTTCCTTTTCGGGGACGAAAAGTTTTAAGTGGGGGAGATTGTAACAACCTGGAAAATCTGAACAAGTTCGAAAATTTTAAATTAGCTATTTTGGTGGATTTTAAATATTTAAAATAAATATTTTAAATAATAACGACGAAAATTATGTTTGAATTGATGTTGGAAAATAAATATAATTAATTTTAATTATAAACAAGGCCTGAGATGACGCGGTAGTTTCAAAATTGAAATACAAACTTTGACTGATAGTACCGGGTGCAAAATAAAAACGAATTTTTGTGAAACCAAATTTTTTTAAATGTGTTAGTGAATATCTTTCTAACGAATTTGAAAAATCGAAGTTTCATAGCAGGAGTCAAAAGTTATAGCCAAATGAATTTTCAAAAAGGTCGCTATAGAATTTATATAGCCCATGAAAACGGTCATTTTGCAAACGACCTCGGAATTCGACGAAACCATTTTTATTGGATCCGGGATGTCAAATTATTGCTAGGTTTCAAATTTCATAATTTTTAAAGCTAGTATGTGAGTGTGGCAAAGGAAAATGTGTTTGGTCGATTTCTATTAAATTGGATCGACCAGAAAAGGGCCATTTTTCAAACGGTCTCAGAATTCGACGAAACTAGTTTTGTTGCGACCGTATCGACAAAACATAGCTAGATTTATTTTTCTAGAATTTTTAGAATCAGTATGTGGCCCCTGCAAATTGAAATGTACGTTCAAAGCAAATATTGAATGTTTTATATTTTAATTTGAAGAGAAACTGACTCAAACAGTCGAATGGGCCTACGAAACATATCCCATTGTGTTCGGAATGGGGGTATTTAGCTACGGACGACAGTCGTTGTGTTTGGATTGGAGTTCGTATGTGACAAGGGGTATTTTCGGATTTTAAATAAATTATAAATTAAAATAACATTCATTGACCAATCACAATGCGCCATCTCTTTCTCTCTCCCCGAAGGAGCTCTCGACGCATGGCGGAATTCACTCTTTCCTTCCTCCCTCGACTGCGCCTCCTACACGCAAATTCAGACCTCCCTCCAGTTGAGTTTTTCGTAGATCTCAACCAGAGCTTTAAATCCATACCCATTGCTGGATTTTTCATGGAGTATTTTCTTTAAATCGTCCTCCCGTAGTCCGCCACTTCGTGCCGTCGCCCCTCCTTCGCCGCTGCACCGGGTCTGACCGCACCCCTGGCGACATGTGCGCCTGTCGAGCCTCTTCGACATCGTACCCTCTGATTTTGGCATCGTGCTTCGGTTGGTGTGGAAAATCAAAACCTAGGTTGGAAGAGATTAGCTGAAGGTCCGACCTATATATTTAAAACTATTTATAACAGTTTAAAACCGTCACAAAGTGTGATCGACTTCTAAAAATCATATCTTTTTCATGTGTGATCGAAATTCAGTGAAACAAGAGAAAGTGGACTCGTGCGGACGTCTTCTACATTCTAGAAGAGACCGGATATTTTTCTGAGCCTTCTGCTATTTTTGTTGGAGTGGAACACAATGTGAGATTTCTGAATTATAAACGATATGGAATCAACGATGTATAAATTATATAGTCGAAGTATGAGTTATATAAGCATTGCACACCACATGTATAAGCGTTGTATAAGTTGTATGTTCGATGTATGAGTTATATATGCGTTGTAAAAATAATATATGTGTTGAAATGAAATGAATTGAAGTGATATTGAAATGAAATTGAAATATAGTTATATATATATATATATACTCCCCTCGTCCACAGACCATGGACGATATATACTGGTTGTGATATTGTTTGGATTATAGGTTGATGTGAAAATATGGTGAATATCATGAATGGTTGGTGTGAAATGATTGATTGTGACTGAAATCCCAATAGGATTAGTATATGGGAAAATTCGTCTGTGTACGAACTAGATATTGAAAATCCCCATTGTCAAAAGCTGTTAGGGTTAAAGTAGAGCGAG
Organism: Allium sativum; assembly: GCA_030737875.1. Classification (NCBI taxonomy): domain Eukaryota; kingdom Viridiplantae; phylum Streptophyta; class Magnoliopsida; order Asparagales; family Amaryllidaceae; genus Allium; species Allium sativum. Next base: position 50,280,416 of record JASFAX010000020.1, read on the forward strand.
GAGCCGTACTAGGGACGGCCCCAGTTTTAACTACCCTGCCATTATGCTGTCGAAATTTTGTGAAATATTTCTGTGTTTGATTTAAATTCATGTGTTGAATGTTGAAATAAAATTCATGTGTTGAATGTTGAAATAAAATTCATGTGTTGAATGTTGAAATAAATTCATGTGTTAAATGGAGTTCGTGTATTGAATATATTCTTTGAAGAATAAAATTAACATTTTTATCATATATATAGATTATATAAAATACTAATGTTTTAAATAAATCGTTTTAACACCAAAAATTACATTTTTACCTTATGTATAAACTATATAAAATAATCGTGTTTTGAAATAAATTGTTTTACGATAAAAAATCACATTTTTATTATATATACCAACTATAGAAAATATTCATATGTTGAATAAAGGACTAGAACGGTAAAAATCAAATTTTTATCGTAGGTGTGAAGTCGAAAAAATTCATGTGTTGAATATATTGATCGAACAATAAAATCTGCATTTTTATTGTGAATACGAAGTGTTATAAATGGTGATGTGTTGAAATAAATATCAGTGGGATAAAAAAATCATTTTTATCAAACATATGAAGTGAATATGGTTTTGAAATCGAGGAATGAAATATATATATATATATAATAAATCGAATAACGAAGCTGTAGTTCATGTTTTGAAACCGTGATTTCAAACGATTAGTGCGGGAGATCCGACCATCGGATTTTCCCGAAACCGCAACCGTTGGGTTCGCCTTGGAAATATCTTTCCAATGATACCCACTTTGTGAAGATCCGACGGTTGGATTGTCTGGATTGTTTAATTCAAATCTGAAGAAAAATAGCGCCAGAATCGAATATATATATATATATATATATATATATATATATATATATAGTTAAATTAAATCGAATAACGACGCTGCAGTTCGTATTTTGAAATCGAAATTTCAAACGAATGTATCGGGAGATCCAACTATCGGATTTTCCCAAAACTGAAACCGTTGGATTCGTTTTGAAAAGATCTTTCTAATGATATAAAATTAGTTAAGATCCAACGGTTAGATTTTCAGATATGTGTAAATAAAATTTTAAGAAAAACAACGCCATGGCCGCGTTATGGACTGAAGCGTCGTTTGAATAAAATTGGCTACTTTTAAATGAATAAAAATAGCGATAAATCGTTATAAAATATTATAAACGATATGGAATGGAAATAAATCGAATTTACCCGGTTTATTAGATATTTGATGGTTGAATGTGTTTAGTGTGAAAATAACATTTAATAACAGAATTATTGATGTCGAATAATCTAACCATTGAAATGAATTGATTTAAATTCTAAACATACGTGAATTATTTGAAAAGGCCGAGTTAAATATCATTTCAAATAATTGATCAGCGATAAGAGGTCGATGATGAAGACGGTGGTTGAAGACCAGAGATCTTCACCTCGGTTGGATGATAACTGATGTCCTGATTGGGAGGCATCCCGAAATATGGATAATGAGTGGTGATCATCACACCTACCATTCTCAACATGTCTTGCTCATTAGCATTAATTGATTTATTAATGCACTAACCTCTCACGTTAGATCTATGTTTTTTGTGGTTACTGGATGTGCTGGGCGGTTCCGGGCAGTTTTACACCACAACTCAATCTTACCTCGGGTTTTTCTTGGGCATGATGCACTAACCTCTCACATTGGATAGGTGTTGTTGCGGTTACTGGATGTGTCGGGCGGTTCCAGGCAGTTTTACACCGCAACTCAATCTAACCTCGGGTTAGGCATGTTTATCTTTTAGCATATTTACCATACATGTCCAAGTCTAGATTTTATATGCTAATTATCCCAAATTCACAAAACTAGTCATGTTCCAATTCTCAAGTTATACCTCAACAAAGCTAATTTCAAGTTATGCCCCACAAATTCACATTCAACAGATTTCAGCATATTACTTACTTTAACAAATTAAACCTCACTTAAAGTTCCATTAACATATCTCGCCTAATCATAAATTAAGCCTATAAACTTACATGCCAAAAATCATGGTCATAATTCACAATACAACACATGCCCTAAGGTTTTGTCATATTGCACCGTACAAAATATTCTCCAAAAACCCTCAATCATGATTCATAGTATAAACTATGTCAAATTATAGCCTTTAATTATAGTGCATGCCAATTTACCCAAAATACCAATTTAGGTGCGTTCACATTTAACAGTTATCCCTATCTTACTATAGGTTTTAATGCATAATCTCCTTCTTCCAAGTCATAAACAATTATATATAATATGCCCAAATTTTAGGTCTTAAACCACGACATGTGCTACGCCTTACATGTTTTCCAGTTCAATTTACGCCCCAAACCCCAAGTCATATGTCCAATATACTTTATGTCTCAATTTTCAAGTCAAATGTTCGATCCACTTTATGTTTTAAATACAACATATGTTATGTCCTCAAATCAGTTACAAATCAGTTATGCCCAATTATACATAATTTAATACTTTTCCCAATTTTAGCGCTGGCCTTGTCCAATTCATATATTATGCCCAATTTTTCCTAACGTATGTTTATCTCTTATGAGATTTGTCTCAGGCTCGCAGTAGCCTAGCTATAAAAACAAAAAGGGAAGAAGGAAAGAAGAGACAAAGAATGGACATAATAAAATCAATGAGATAGATCCAATGGATATAGAAAGACAAATAGAAATAGGCATAATCTCAGATTCAGATTTATTACAATGTCATAATCATAATTAAATTTTATTTTTGAAAGTAACATGAACATACAAATTACATAACGGTCTTGAATTCTGGGATCTGATTTCTGAATTTGATTAGCTATTCCTTTGGTGTAGACTTTGATTGCTAACTTGAAAACTCTAATTTGATTGATTAAGGTGGAGGCTAGGTTACTTTAGGTTTTAGCAGCATATAAGCGCTTATGAATTAGTGTGGAGAAAACAATAGGTTTGGGGGTCTTTTTATAGGTGTATAGGGAGATTTAGAGCCTTCAGATCAGTCTAGAAGTCATAAGAATTGTTCATAGCATAAAAATACGTCACACAGCGAATTAGGGAGCGACACATCAGCCAAAACACGTCATCCAGAAATTTCGTCCAGATCTGGAAAAAGGAGTCGACACCCTATAGGGAGGTCAACACCTATGTCGACTCCCTTTAAGGGGGGTCGACACCTGTTGAGCGGGAATTTTCCCACCCACTTCCCTTTGGCTAATTTCAAATTTTGAACTTGGTTTGAGATGTTTAATTATTATTTATATTTTCTGTTTAAACATGAAATCTTCTGAACTCCATAACTTCTTCATACGGAGTCCGATTCACGCAAACTCGGACTCAATCTCAAGAAGAATTCCGAGACGAACGCAATGGCATAAACCATTTCCCTTAATTATCCCTTTTAAAATTAAGTATTCTTTAATTCGTTATTTTAATATTCATAGGAAATACGGGGTGTTACATTCTCCCCTCCTTTAAAGGATTTCGTCTCAGAAATCTCCAAGTCAAGGAGAATGTATCCTTAGATCCAAAATCCATCTACTCAACCATTCAATCATAGGCGTCCATTGTCCTTAAAAAGATTTCTAATGCTTTTCATGAACATATGCATAGTGTGTATATATGTCCTTATCTAATGCAAAATCAGGCGTTCTATTGATTCAGTTGACCTCCTTAATGCGAATTATGTCTGTGTCATGAGTCCATCATGTATGCAATTATTCCTAATTGTACTTTATAACTTCTACATGAGTGCTCAATCATTCATAAAAATGCAACATCCATATGATAACACATCAAATTTTAATCCATATATATAAAAATTCACTCATGCATATGTAATATGAAAGTGACTGAGTCGATCTAGTGCCTAATGTTTGTATATGCATCCATGAACAGCCACTAGCAAACACTTACATCCACTTGCATCCACCAAACATAACATGTCTCAAACACATATTTATATCCATTGGCTTCTACCTAAGGATCGAGGATAGGATCGAAAGGATATACATAAAAGATAAAGACTAGCAAATAAACTTCACAGAAAAAGAGAGATCAAGGATATACCCTCAAAAAGGGTATGACGCGCGTATCTAGTCTTCAGTCTTCTAAGTCGCATTTTCTTGATATTCATTCGATATTTCTCTGACTGTCTTAACTTCGTGATTTTGCGTAGCTTCTTAATTTTTATTTCCAGAATATGCATTGGAACTCATTTCATTGTCGCCTCTCGTTCCACCTTTTCGTCTTATAGTATACTTGGCACTACAACTTCTGCAGTGTCATGCTAACATTCCCAGAACTATCTCTTGAAAATAAACAAATGCTAACCATGTTACCAAGTGCATATACTAAGATGATTAGATTCTTCTTCGTCAATCTAAGAAGTGGGGTCAATACCTTCATAAAGTCCTTAATTAAATTCCTATACTAGCCTGTTAGTCCAAGAAAGCTTCTTACTTCTGTTGCATTCCTTGGGACCTTCCAGTCTTGCAACGCAACTACTTTTGCGGGATCTACTGCTATCCCTTCTTTAGGCGCCACATTTCCTAGAAACCTTACTTCTTCTCTCTAAAATTGACATTTTTGGAGAACTTCGCCTTATGTTGACGCACTTGGAAGGTATCCGAGACTTCCCTTAGATGCAAAGCATGTTCTTCCTCAATTCAAAATATCATCTATGCACAAGCGAAGTGAACAATCCGCCTTTGTAATGAAAATGACTGGAGCACCCCATTCAGAAATACTTCGCCTTATGAACCCTTTTTCAAGTAACTCTTTTACGTTTACTGAGCCCTTCCTTTCCCTTGGAGTCATGTGTCGTACAGGTAATGCAACTAGATATATGTGGAAGTCTATCTCGCGTTTTAGGGGATAAACCCCTAACCCGATCAAAAACATCTGCGCACTCATGGATTACTCTAACGGACCGCAAATCGTCGATATATGCATCAAGTGATTCTAGGTAGCCAAGACAAACTGATCCCTTAGGATCGCATGAAATCTCGAGGGTATTACGGAGGCAAGTCGAATGTCTAACTACCCTCCTTTCACAATTACTAGCTAACCAATCCATGCCTACAATCAACCCATAGCCCATGAAACCAAAAACATAAGCATTACACTTAAACTCAATACTTAATATAGCTATTCTCAAATCCTTACAAACCAAAGATAAATAAGCCGAACCACCAATTGGATTTGAGACAATAATGGGATCCTCTACTATACAAGCTCTAGGTGCGGAGACTCAACTATGGAAGCAGATATAAACGAATGTGAAGCGCTAAAATCAAAAGAGTACTAACAGGATGATCAAAAAGAAAAACTAGACTTTTTTTCAATAGAAGTTTTACTACCTCTCTCTCAAGTACGCTGGCGGTGAGAGCATGCACTTGCCCCCCTGAAAATCCTGTCCTTTGTTCTTGCCATTGTCCTTAATCATATGACCCGTTATACCATAATAACGACACCTCCTCTTTTCTTAGATTTTTCTATTCTTTCCTCCTTCGTGAACCAAGTCCATATCCATGAGTTTCTCATCATTGGGTTGAGTTCCTTAGCCAAACTCCCTTATTCTGATCTTTGCCATCTTTGCGTAACCTGTTGACAAGTCTCTTGAAAGCTACCTCCATCGCACGAAAATCCCTACAAAGCTTGAAAGAAAATTAGATGCAGGTGAAACTATTGCGGCTATAGATGGGAGTTGGGCACTTCTTTGTGCTTTGACATATGTCGATCCTCATCAAGCCTACGGAACCATGTCGCGATGAGGTTACCTCCCAGAAAGCCAAGAGCCTCGAAGACTCAGGAAAGAAGGAAACAAGGATTCAAATAGAGGATCAGAAGATAGTGTATATGGCTTTGGGGAATATGCCTTTAAAACAAAATATTTCTTTTGAAAGTGCATTTTAAAAACCGTTTTGAAAATAAATTTTCAAATCTTTTATCTGATCCGGTAACCTTCAGCTCTGATATCAAGTGTAACACCCCACCTCCGTTAAGGTCACTCGCAAAGTTAATGCCTTAACTTCGGTGGAGCATTATAGGTAAAAGATGCAGATAAATTACAAGACAGACAAATAAAGCAGCGGAAAAGAAAGTCATTTTATAGAAAATGTGATTCATTCAAGCTTTTACAACAATTGTCTCAATCATACTTAAAAGTAATACATAGAACTTATGTCTTGATTCAAAAACTTCCAAGTATAAATGAAGCATAAAAATAACAATGATATTCCCCAATAAAACATGAACCAGCCATAGCAGTGGAGGAGAGAGTCCAAAGCAATACATCGACTATCTTCGAGCTTGAAAAGAAAACTGAGCTAAGTAGCAATATTTCCTCCCTATGAACCGGGGGAGGGAACGGAAGAAAAGAGGCGAAACAAACTAGGTCAGACATAAGTGTGGTAGGTCCAGTGACTTTCAGCATGTAAATAGGCAAAAGCATCATGAAATGAATAAACTGAATATAAGACAATACTGTGAAAACAAGGATAACAAGATAACATACGATTTGTATAGATATGATAAGGCATGATAAACTAAATGTGCTTCTACTCTTTCTCTGCTTCGCTACTAACTTGTTATTCTGATTTCTATATCTCTGCACCACCTAAACAGTGTCCCAACTAGTAATCTGTATAAAATGATCCCAATCCCCGCAATTGTGGTAGCCTTCAGGTGTACATCTAGTATGAGGGCCTTACCTCAGTCAGCCTAATTGCCATGAGGTTGTTAGATGTACCCATACTACCCTATCGATCGGCTCCCTACTTATGTTAATGTTCCGTGTGTCTATGTCAATCGGCCCTCTCTTGCGTGTAGATACCATGTGCCGGTCCCACCATAAGGTGTATCAATCCTTATGATTGCAACCCGACATGATTTAAGATGCACAGTGTATAACTACTAGTACTCAGTGCCTGCTTTTTCCTACTCCAGAGTACGTGCACGCCTATAATCCGTCAGAATCTACACTGACGTACCCCCTACCGCTATTTTGACCACTTATAATCAGCACAGTAATTGTGCCCCACCCTGCATAGTTTAGGGTACCTTGATACAGCCATGTGGGTTACTGCTGAAATGGGTCCCCGTTACTAGGGTTTCTTACTGGTTAAGTTTGTGGGCCTATAATTATTAATATTACCTACCAACCTGATATGTACTTAACCCTCCCACTGATTCAAACATGTTTACTTAATGGTTAAGTTTGTGGGCCTATATTTACTAATATTACCCACCAACCCGATATGTACTTAACCCTTCCACACATTATGTCATATTGGTTAAGTGTTGTCCATCCATGTCAACTTAACCCACCCACTCGTCATGTCATGTTGGTTAAGTGTTTCTTATTAACCCTTCACTCGTCATGTTGGATTGGTTAAGTGTTTCCTATTAACTTAACCCAGTTCATTCATCATGTTATACTGGTTAAGTATACCTTATTAACTTAACCCCAAGCGTTCATCATGCGGTATTGGTTAAGTGTCATAAATCAATTCTAGTTAACTTAACCCACCCACTTGTCATGTTACATTGGTTAAGTGTTTCCTTCATGTGTTAACTTAAACCTTCCACGCATCCTGTTATATTAGCTAAGTGTTGCTCTCTTGTTTTAACTTAACCCTACCCATTCATCATGTCATATTGGTTAAGTGTTTCTTATTGACTTAACCCTTCTCATTCATCATGTTGTACTGGTTAACTTAACCATACCACTTGTCTAATTAACATGTTATAATGTTAAGTGTTCTAAATTTACTTAACCCCACCTTCTTGTCTAATTAACAAGTTATAACGGTTAAGTGTTCTAAATTTACTTAACCCCACCTTCTTGTCTAATTAACATGTTATAACCGTTAAGTGTTCTAAAATTACTTAACCCTATCTTCTTGTCTAATTAACATGTTATAACGGTTAAGTGTTCTAAATTTACTTAACTCCATCTTCTTGTCTAATTAACATGTTTTAACGGTTAAGTGTTGCCTTAGTTAACTTAACCCTACCATTCTTAACATGTCATGTTCATTAGCATTAATTGATTTAATAATGCACCAACCTCTTACATTAGATCTATGTTGTTGCGGTTACTAGATGTGCCAGGAGGTTTCGGGCAGTTTAACACCACAACTCAATCTAACCTCAGGTTTTTCTTGGGCATGATGCACTAACCTCTCACATTAGATAGGTGTTGTTGCGGTAACTGGATGTGTCGGGCAGTTCCGGGTAGTTTTACACCGCAACTCAATCTAACCTCTGGTTAGGCATGTTTATCTTTTAGCATATTTACCATACATGTCAAAGTCTAAATTTTATATGCTAATTATCCCAAATTCACAAAACCAGTCATGTTCCAATTCTCAAGTTATACCTCAACAAAGCTAATTTCAAGTTATGCCCCACAAATTCACATTCAACATATTTTAGCATATTAATTACTTTAACAAATTAAACCTCACTTAAAGTTACATTAACATATCTCGCTTAATCATAAATTAAGCCTATAAACTTACTTCCCCAAAATCACGATCATAATTCACTATACAACACATGCCCTAAGGTTTAGTCATATTGCACCGTACAAAATATTCTCCAAAAACCCCCAATCATGATTCATAGTATAAACTATGCCAAAATTTAGCCTTTAATTATAGTGCATGCCAATTTACCCAAAATCCCAATTTAGGTGTGTTCACATTTAATAGTTATCCCTATCTTACTATAAGTTTTCATGCATATTCTCCTTCTTCCAAGTCATAAACTATTTTATATATAATATGCCCCAATTTTAGGTCTTAAACCACGACATGTACTATGACTTACATGTTTCTAGTTCAATTTACGCCCCAAACCCCAAGTCATATGTCAATACACTTTATGTCTCAATTTTCAAGTCAAATGTTTGAACCACTTTATGTTTTAAATACAACATATTCTATGTCCCCAAATCAGTTACAAATCTAATATGCCCAATTATACATAATTTAATACTTTTCCCAATTTTAGTGCTGGCCATGTCCAAATCGTATATTATGCCCAATTTTTCCCAACGTACGTTCATCTCTTATGAGATTTGGCTCAGGCTCGTAGTAGCCTGGCTATAAAAACAAAAAGGAAAGAAGGAAAGAAGAGACAAAGAATGGACATAATAATATCAATGAGATAGATCCGATGGATATAGAAAGACAAATAGAAATAGGCATAATCTCAGATTCAGATTTATTACAATGTCATAATCACAATTAAATTATATTTCTAAAAGTAACATCAACTTATAAATTACAGAACGGTCTTGAATTCTAGGATCTAATTTCTGAGTTTGATTAGCTATTCCTTTGGGTTAGACTTTGATTGTTAACTTGAAAACTCTAATTTGATTGATTAAGGTGGAGGCAAGGTCACTTCAGGTTTTAGTAGCATATAAACACTTATGAATTAGTGTGGAGAAAATAATAGGTTTAGGGGTCTTTTTATAGGTGTATAGGGATATTTAGAGCCTTTAGATCATTCTAGAAGTCATCAGAATCATTCATAGCAGAAAAATACGTCACACAGCGAATCAGGGAGCGACAAATCAACCAAAGCACGTCGTCCAGAAATTTCGTCCAGATCTGGAAAAGGGGTCGACACCCTATAGGGGGGTTGATTCCTATGTCGACTCCTCTATAGGGGGATCGACATCTACGTCGACTCCCCTTGGGGGGGTCGACACTTGTTGAGCGGGAAATTTCCCGCCCACTTCACTTTAGCTGATTTCGAATTTTGAACTTGGTTTGAGTTGTTTAATTATTATTTATATTTTCTGTTTAAACATGAAATCTTCTGAACTCCATAACTTCTTCATACGGAGTCCGATTCACGCAAACTTGGATCTATCTCTAGCAGAATTCCGAGACGAACGCAATGGCGTAACCCGTTTCCCTTATTTCTCCCTTTTATAATTAAGTATTCTTTAATTCATTATTTTAATATTCATACGAAATAGAGGGTGTTATACAATGTGAACGGGAATAACTAAGTTAATTGGAAACCTGATGAGGTAAAGCAAGCGCATAAAAGAATGTTTAGACATAGAGTCAAATAACATATTACAGTGAGGCGCTTAGACCAGTCTGCACGTTTGAGGGTGAATAAACCAGTGGGGTAGATCATTATGGTGTTATAAAGCACGAGCGGAGAGCACGTTCATCTAATTATTCTATCATCTCCGAAGGACTGGAAAGGGAAGTGCATGCACCCTGAGATATGTAAGGTGATCTTGGTTGTCCTCTGTGTGATGGTAGATGTTTAGGCTATGCTCACATAGGTTGGGTCTGCGCGTTACTACCAGGTGGGTGGGCCTTGACTAAAAAAGTAGCTTTGTAGTAATAATGCTGTGACGAAGTGATACTAGGGTGATTCGGCGATTGCCTCAATGGGAGGCGTGGTCAGGACCAGCAAGGATAGTAGAACATCGGGTACCCATCGTCGGCAGTAGTTGGGAAGCAAAAAGACTAGAGCTAAAACTAAGATACCATTCACCTTTCACTATCGAGGTATAGTGGTTGAGGGGAGACGCCAACTGGATGTTTAGATTGTTTGTTAAGGGCAAGTCGGTTAGCTCTTGTAGTCTTTACTAGTTGAGGGAGGGGCTGAGGTAGGGCCATAGCCACCATGAAACAACAGACTCGAGGGATATCTACATTTCGAGGCCCTTAAAGGCGGGTCTGTACATATATGGAAAAGCTCCGGACCGAGTTCCGTGTTTCTAGTATAGCCCTGCCACGGAACTCGGTGCACATTAGAGGTTATGTGCGGTTAATGCATCAAATACGATTGACGATACGTACGAGGGAAAGTCTAGACACATGCATGTCTGCTCTGGGTGGTGTATCGTAGACTTGAGGGCATTACTCTATGATGGAATCTAATTCAATCGAAGGTGGCAGTCTGTACACTTATGTGGCATAGTAATGGCAGATATTTGTGGAATGTAACATTGTTATTTAGAGATCCTTACACGACTCTAGCGTAGGATGAGGGACTGCATACATTTCTGTGACATAACGGTAGAGACCGTGCGAGTGGGGTACCATGGGGTGTACCTCAATATTGGGGGTAGTTACATATATACCGTATTAGGATAATACACTGGGAATTAAATGGGTACGACGTGCGTGTAAGCCTTGAGTGCTGTTAACTCAAGTAACCTAAAAAATAAGAAAATGTGATTGAACGGTATATGTAGGATTATCCAAAGTGTATAGTTTAAAGCCAGTCACCATAACTTGTTTTATGACCCCCTCCTCATAAACATACTCGCATGTTAGATTTGTGGCAGGGATATGATAGCTTTGGATACTGTTTAGGCAGCATTATTACTACGGTAAGGCTATACTTTGATTATATTATACTTTATCCATTCCGATGTGAGATATTTATTGAGCTCTGATTTGTTTTATATCTCTGTCTTTTCTGCAGGATACCAGAGCAACTAACACGGGTTTCGTTGGATTAGAATTTTGAAAAAAATTCCATCTGTCGGAACTCGGGTTGTTACATCTGGTATCAGAGCTTAGGTTTAGGATTTCTTTATAGATAGTGCATATTTGTTTTTTTAAAATACAAATATATCATGTATACACCTAGATCCATAGAGGAACCCACCAAATAGAAAGAGTATAATATGGCAGGAATTGGGATGACTGTTTTGTACAATAGAGGAATGAATATGGAAATCTGAGACCATTTGGGTGGAAAGCATACAATGTACTTTGTATGGAAGTAAGGTGAATCCCATATGATTAGTATTTTGGGTTAGTGGATATGGTGGAAAAACCTTACAAATTGGAAATGGTTAAAAAGAGAAAAATGGATTAGGAATATATATAGTTGAAAGAATTGACTTTGTGGGAGTGTCTAGGAATGCCTAGAAAAATTGGAAACTCGCTTTGTAATCTTAAAAGTTATTGTTTTAAAATATGTAAAGAAGTTCATATTGCGTTTTAAAGTAAAATGGGGTATATTTTGGAAGCAATGACTTCTCATGAAATATTGTCTAAATTAAAATTCTCTCAGTGATAGATGCATATTATAGAGCATGTATATCTCACTAGTTTTCTTGTTATATTGCATGAAAGGATTTAAAAGCAAAACTTAGAAAATATTGCATTTGTTTTTAAGTTGGAATTTTCAGTAAAGAAAGTTTTGAAGTCTCTTTGACAATCATTTTTGATAAAAAAATAAAAAGAGAACATTTTTTGGGTGGACAAAATAAGTTTTAGAAATTAAGAATAGAGTAGAAACACCATGTAGGAAGTAACTAAACCGACCTTATAGGTAAGAACAAGTTATAAACCCAATTGAGAAATAGTTGTCGTTATCTACTACAATTTTTGTGATTTGAAAAAAAAATGATTTACATTTTTTTTAAGATGACATGTTTTTACGGTTTGGCAAAAAGTAAGTTTTCATGAAAATAAAATAAAATTTGACACTTCTAATTTTTGAAAGAATAATTTAAACGAAAAGGCCAAGTCTTGTTTTAAAAAGTATGGAGTAGGTAAGGATTAGTGCCTATGGAAGACAGGAAAAATTTTGAGGCTATGAAGTAAATAGCGAGAATTATCTTGGAATAATGTTAAGTACCCGTAGAATGCGTAAGAATTGAAAAGCCTAGGGTGTTGCTTGAAATAATTATTGGTACACAGCAAGGACTAGTGGTGACTACTAGACATTAGAGGGAAATAAAGTATTTACATCATGTTGGTTGAATTTTTTAGAGGGGGGCATAGTCCTGAGATTATTGGCCCTCAGTAGTAGCTATGTATAGCATTCGTTTTCCTGTTTTGGTTGAAGGTCTAGAAGGCTTATTTAAAATTAAACTTAGATCAGAGGATTAAGTTAAATAAGCTAAGAAAAGAGCAATGGAATAACTAAAAAGGAAACAACAAATTCAGTAAAGCTACAAACTTGACAAATTCTGAGAAAATATAAATAAGAATAAAAATTTCCAAGATAAGATGAAAAAGAAAATCAGTAAAAAAAGAAAATTTTCTTATGTCGGTTGTGCTTGGATAGGAAAATAGGAAATCTTCGTAAATAGTTACACAAAATCCAAGTATGGTTGGAAAAAGATACATAAAGGAAAAATCGAGGGTGTGAAATTTTCCATTTCCCACCCTTTTGTAACATAAGAAATCGAATTTAGAAAATTAGATTTTTCTAAAATTCAAAAAAATAAAGTTGGTTAGTAGGATTTTGCATGCAAAAATTGGATGAACTACGCTCTTACTCAGTAAGAGTGTGGGAAATGTTGGATGAAAATGTATTTTGATTTTCAAAATATTGCATTCATGTAGAACTGTCAGTATACTTAGGATGTAAGCATCATGTTTTTAAAGAATTTTTTAAAAATTTGGATAAACATAGGAGGTACCGCTTAGGCATACATGTATTGTTATGATTGTATTCAACTTTTCACAAGTGCACAATGCTTGCAAAAATTGGATGCACACACGATGGATGTATATTATGCAAGGGATTATCTATTTTACCCTTATCAAATTTCGAGGACGAAATTTCCTAAAGGTAGGAGAATGTAACAACCCGTATTTTATAACAAATAAATAATTAAATAATGCATATATGTATATATACGCATAGACATAAACATTTAAAAAATATTTATGCAATGGCTTAAACAAAATATTGTAGCAAACATGAAAAAGAGAAGTAAGAAGAGAACAATAATTACCGTTGTTCTAAGCCTTGTTAACAATAGACTTAGTAGTCTAGCTAGTTTGAGCATGTGGCTTGCACTCAAGAGGTGCAGAGTTCGTTCCTCGTTGTCTTCAAATTTTTGTTTTAAGGGAACGACCAAAATAACACATGTTCATGAGAGAAAATATGTAAAAACGCACATATAAGAAAAATATACATATAAAGATGTAAGGAAAAAATATGTGTATATATATATATATTTGAGAATATATACATATTTGTATGTGCAAATATATATATATACACACACACACACACTAGAGATAAAGTTCAAGATAAGGATGATATCAAAGAAATATGGCGAGAATCAAATAACGTGCAACACCGTTTGAATTTTGAAAACGAAACAAAAGTTGTGCGTATATATATACGCGCAAATTGGTCATTAGAGGTTTTGTATACAGATAAGGACCATATATATGAATATATTTCAAATCAATTCAAAATTGATAGGAAGATAATACATGTGCTAAATTAACGCAATGGATTGATTGAAATAAGGAAAAAGAAAACATGGTAAAATGATTGCATTAAAGATAAGGCATGCAAAATAAAATAATAAAGGAAGATGTGTATACTTATGTACACATAACATTCGAGATTCAAAAGTAAAAGAATTAATGATAGACAATAGAATGTGGACAATAAGTGTTAACGAAAAGAGAAATATTAAACAAGGAACAATTTATAAGGTTATATGCATATATACAAAATATGCATGAAAATATAGAGGAAAAAAGGAAATTAGGCTCATGATCAATTTAAAAGGAGTAAATCTAGGAATTGATATAATGAATTAATTGAATGGGGATATATATGTACATACTTAGAAACACATGAAAAATATATACACATAACACATAATGATAAAAAGGAATTAATGTGCACATCGGTACAAAATTTATGTGGTGCCAAATTGGCACATTTAACAGTCATGAAATGGCAATACATGCCAAGTTGGCTTTATTCTATTAGTCCAATTCAAAAATTATATTGACTTAGCATGTGACGGCCTGCCCCGTGCCAGTCGATTTCCCTGAAATGCACTATGTCAATGCCCGACCAGCACGGGACGGTCGTAAAAAAGGAAAGGGTTTTTAATCACAGCGCCTGGAATAAAATATAATAATAATAATATAACTTGACATAAAATGGGCGAGACAGTGCATAACCTGAAATTAAACCATCATAGCAGCGGAATCCAAAAATACAGCTTATGATCTAAACCATTATTACAACTTCAAAATATTGTCTCTACGCAAAATAGGAAAGGTACACTACTAATGCCCAAAGCAGTGACCAGCAACAACACAGGGAGAATATATGTAAATAGTACATGGAAGCCTCCTACTCATCTCCGGACAGCCACTCATGCATAATCACCTGACCCGTCTTGTCTGCTCGTTTAGGAGCACCCAAAGTAATAAGAAGAGACATAAAACTCTAGGTCATACAAAAGTTTGGAATGAGTGATAGCAGCAAAACAAAAAAATAACAGGTATAAATAAATCATACCTGAACCTAGACCTACAACCAAAGAGTTAGCACAACAAGATATACAGTACTCTAAGGTAACACTAACATATAGTGTGAAAATGGGAGTGTGCATGTCATGGTGATAGCAAAAACCAAACATAGCAAACATCCTCACATCTCTCACTCAGTGCGTAAAGTATACGATATCCACTGCTTTGATCATCAGAACCATTTGGGGCCATAATGGAGTTCAGCTCCATCCAAGCCTTACTACGACCACTTTACCCTTGGGGGTTCTGATGGAGTTCGACTCCATACAACTTTGTCCCCACCGCACTGGTCCATAGTCAATGCCCCTCCCATCAGTTGTGAATCAAAGCTATAGATATCGATAACCCCTTTGCACACGTCTCGCATCAAAGTCCAACCCTTGAAGTTCACTCGTTCGTTACCATCTGGATCCTGAGTAATAACTTCCCGTTTGGACTTCCTTTGCATCTCGGGTTTCAATCTTCTCCGGATTGGTTCGGAAACAAGCTTCCATTCATTTCGGCCTTCTTCCCCTTATTTGGTTCATGGGACACCTCGGATCGTGGTTCATGGGCATGATCCGGTTCGTGACTCCAACTCGGCTCGATTCGAAGGAGGTGGCTCGTGATGCATGCTTCTGGATCGGTTCGGTTCATGACATGGAGTTCTAGTTCTGTTCGGGTGACAACCAGCTTCGGTTAGGCCTCCTTTCCTTCATTCGGATCGGGTTCGTTTACTTGAGCAAAGGCGGCTCGTGACGCATCGGTTCGGGCTCGTGGTGGTACTTGAGGACTCCAGGAAGGCGATTCGTTTCAGGGGAGGCGACTCGGTTTGTGGTTAGTACCCACGACCCCAGTGACGATCCAATCCGATCCTCGACCTCTAACCCGGTCCAAATTCCTGTGACATTTCCAGTGAGCTATTTACGCCGCTCGATGGCGTTTTCGACCATTCTAACTTTCCTATTACATTGCAAATCATACCAAACAGGAATAGCAACATGTATAATCAACCATAAACACCAAAACAACAATGTAACATATTATTATGGATCAAACATTCCCAAAAAGCATGTTTTTTCCCTTAATACCCTTAGCCATGTTTTAACTATAGGATTAGCACACTTAATCCACATTAACAAAAAAATTATCATAGTCATAAAATAATATTTCAGAATTTTTCCATATCTTTCCATACTTTTCTGAGTCATAATTTCACTAATTATCACTAATCACCCCGAATTAGCCGTAATTAGTATAAAAACATGCTAATCACTCACCTTAGCCACAAATAAATTATATATTTGAAAACTCCACTGATTTGGGTCGGATTCCTATGTGATCCAGCAGCTCTATCTCTGATTTGATGCTAATCCATCTTGATTTGATGTAGTTTTTCTTAATATGTGATTGAAAGGTGACTTAGGAGTGATTTAGAAGATGGAGGCCATTGCTAGGGTTCAACTGATGTAAGTGGCGGCTAGAAAACTGAAATGAAATGTTTTCCCAAACCCTCTCAGCCCTCCCATAACCTAATCTCGAAATGAGTTAAGGGCCCAACTGTTAATCACTCTATTAAGACCAATTAAGTTGTTTTTCACTTCCAAACCTTGTTTCAGCCATCTCTCCCAAATGGTAAGTCTATTTGTTTAATGTGACCACTCTATGGAAAGGCAAACCAACATCCGAATCCAGTGGAAGTGGTTTCAGGTCAAACCTCCTTACCAATCAAAAGTTATAAGCGAAATAAGATTCGCTAGGGGTAAAACGGTCATTTTAAAATTCAGCAAAAATCTTGAACATGTGAAATGACCCTAATAGTCGTTCCCCAAAGTTACACGACCATACGACTTCATATAAGAATGAAGTAAATATTCTATGATCCTTCGATGCGTAGAATACGGGTCGTTACACTCTCCCCCTTACGAAATTTTGCCCCAGAAATTCCTTAACTAAGAAGACGACCAAAAGGTCTCATATGACTATCAACCATTTGCAATAATAGAACATACAAAATAAACACGACAAGCCTATCCCAGCATGCGAAATAACTATATCGTAATCAAAACCTTACCAGGTAAAGAGCTCTGCATATGACTTCGTTATGCTCTCATCGGTTTCCCAAGTACAGTCACTCTCATTATCACCCCACTGGACCTTAACCAGTTTCACCGTCTTCCTTCGAAGTTTCTTCGTATCATGTCCGATAATACAAATCGTTCTGTGGCTCCCAATTGCCTCAGATTCCACTTCGATATCATCCAACTGATCCGGTGAACTAGTCATATCAGAATCGTGCATGAACTTCCTTAACTGGTAAACATGAAATATGTTGCGCACTCCAGCTATCTTGTTTGGTAATCCAACCTTATACGCCAAATTCCCAACTTGTTCGAGAACTGAAAATGGACCAACAAACCTTCGTGTTAATATACCTCTCTTACCAAATCGAATCATACTCTTTAACAGGGAAGTTTTGACAATACCAAGTCGCCAACGGAGAATTTCAATTATCTTCGTCTTTTATCAGCATAACTCTTCTACCTATCTTGGGCAGCCTTCATTCGCTGTTGAATAACCTTGTTCTTATCTGAAGGTTCTCTTATTACATCCGACCCAAGGACACATTTCTCATCGGTCTCCAACCAACCTAATGGTGAGTTGCATGGTCTTCCGTACAAAGCTTCAAATGGAGCCATACCAATACTGGATTGATAACAATTATTATATGAGAATTCAACTAGATGAAAATGGTCATCTCATGATCCTCCAAAGTCCAATATACAAGCCCTTAAGAGATCCTCTAATACACGATTCACTCTCTCTATTTGACTGTCGGTTTGAGGATGGTACATGGTACTGCGATGTAATTCTGATCCTAAAGCCTCTTGTAAGCTCTTCCAAAACCCACTAGTAAATAATGGATCTCAGTCACTCACAATGCCTCTAGGTACTCCAAGAAATCTCACTACCCACTTCATATACAGTTTCGCTAACTTAGCTGCCGTTCTATTCGATTTGACCGGTATAAACCTTGCACTTTTGGTCAATCTATCCACAATCACCCAAATACTATCATGATCGGATCTAGTCCTTGGTAAACCATCAATGAAATACATTGAGACTTGTTCCCATTTACATTCGGGAATTTCCAGTGGTTGTAATAAGCACTTGGCTTCTTTTGCTCGGCTTTAACTAACTGGAAATTCATGCACATGGATATAAACTTCCCAATGTCTCTCTTCATCCTATCCCAGTAGTAGATCTGCTTCATTTCTTGATACATTTTGTTACCACTAGGATGTATGGTCAGTTTCGAGTGATGACACTCTCCAAGAACTTCATCTCTCAATCCATTAATGTTGGGTACAACTAGCCTCCCATTCTTTCGAAGCCATCCTTCTCGATCGAGACCATACTTGTTCATTTCCTCACCGTTTATACATATATCTACTTTGGAGATGATTTCCAATATATTAGGATCATTCCTCTAGTTGGAGCCAATCTGATCAATTAAAGTTGGTCTGATCGTCAAACTTGCCAACATCTCTGGATCCAATTCGCACTTAGGTCTGAAATCATAGCCCGCGATATACTCCAATTGCTTCCATTCCAGAAACATAGCCCCCAAACTGGCATGTCTCCAACTCAATGCATCAGCGACCGCATTGCCTTTCTCGGATGTGTATGCGATATTGAAATCATATGAAGCCAAGAACTCTAACCATCTCTACTGACGAAGATTTAAATCCTTTTGAGAGAAAAGATACTTTAATGACTTATGATCGGTAAAAAACTCAAATTGTTTTTCGAAGAGATAATGTCTCCACATCTTTAACGTGAACCCAGTCGCTGCCAATTCCAAATCATGGGTATGATATCTTTTCTCATGCGATTTCAGTTGCCGACTAGCATAAGCTACAACTCTACCTTCTTGCATCCGTATGGCACCTACTCTTATACCATAGGCATCCATGCATACTGTCATCTCTTTGTTCACCTTAGGAACAACGAACACTAGGTGCACACGTTAACTTCTCCTTTAGACTCTTAAATGCTTTTTCACACCTTCCATCCCAAACGAAAGCTTGGTTCTTTTTGGTTAACCAAGTTAACGTTGTCGCTATCTTGGAGAAGTCTTAGATAAACTTACGATAATATCCAGCTAACCCAAAGAAACTTCTCACGTCTGTTGCATTCTTGGCCGTAGACCAGTCTTGCACCATAGCCACATTCGTAAGATCCTCGGAAATACCATTTTATGAAACAACATGGCCCAAGAATCTCACTTCCCTCCTCCAGAAGTGACATCTAGAAAATTTCTCTTTCAATTGGTGTTTCCTTAACACCTCCTTCACTGTCCTTAAATGTTCCTTGTGTTCTTCCTCCATCTTCGAATAAACTAAGATATCGTCCATGAACACAAGAACAAAGTTAGCAACCATAGCATCCATAGAACAAGTTCTATCTAACACCTGCTAAAGCCATGAATACATCGATACCCGTATGACCGGTCCAACCAATATCAAGGGCTAATAGAAGCCCCAGCTCCAAACGGAGTATCCACATCCAACGTACATTTATCCTGCAAGGATAACTAGATCACGTCCAAAGGATCCAAGGTAAATGGGCATCCCCAGATACCCTCGCTTCGAGTCCACCTAGAACACTCCAAACTAACGACGATTCCTTGGCACTCTCATTAGAAGAGCTATCTTTAACTCCCTCTTCAATTTGAGTCCACACATAAACGAAGGGAACCATCGGCCTTAGTGGCCAATACAACTGGTGCTCCCTACTCGGAAACACTTCTTTGGGTAATTCACTTCTTCAGAAGATCGCTTACTTGCACCTCGAGCACTCGCTACTCTCTTGGTGCCATATGACGAAGAGGCATCACTATAGGTCTGGCATCTTTCACTAAATCAATTCGATACTTGATCTCGTAGTGTGGTTGAAGTACGGTCGCTTCCCCGAAGACGTCTGGATACTTTGCAGCAATAGGCACATTTGACAACTCATTATGCGGGATGTTGAGGGAATTTAGAAAACTAGCCATCACTCCATCACTAGGTAGGCTACCAAACAGTACCCTCCGCCCATCATCCACACTAATGGTCACCGAAGACCCCTCACAGTCCACCACAACCCCATACCTTTGGAGCCAATCGACTCCCAAATTAATGCCATACCCATTAAAGCCCATAAAAAATAAATCACAAGCAAACATACATCCATGACTCGATAGGACTACTTTATGAAAAACCATATTAAGGCTAGTCGAACCACCAATCGGTTTCGTCACAACTAAAAGTATGTTAACTATTTCAGGTTCCAATCCCAACCTATCTACCAGGTCACTAGATATGAAGGAATGAGAAGCCCGGTACCAAACAAAACTAGAACAAAATCCTCTTAAATGGAAAGCATACCTTGAATAACGACACCCTTCCCCTTCTCCACCGCAGTTGGGGAATTCGATGATGAAGGAACAACATTGATAGCATATGCTTCCACAATCTACTTCTTCTTAGGGTGTTGTGGACATTTTTTCTTGAGATGTCCCACATGGCCACAATTGAAGCACCTCCTTTCCCCTGGCTTCGCTCGACAGTTCCTAGTATAGTGGCCTTTCTTGTCATAGCTAAAGCACTGGATATCCTTCTTATTCCTCTTTTTCTGGCTAGCCTTGTCTTGGTTCTGCATTTTTTTCCTGGGACTCCTTGTTAACTTGGCGAAATCGGCACTAGGAACCTACACTACTACACCACAACCACTAGCAGCATTAGGAGCTACTCCCAGAGCATCCCTAAGCATATCTCGCATGAAGGCAGTAAACATCATCCTAGTATCAGGGACAATCCCATTGTTGTTCCCTGAACACGTACTCCTCGTATATCGGCTCATCGTTCAAAATGTAAAGAGAAAACGAATAACTATCTCCATAGTGGTGTCAGTGCAGTGCGAATACATCCTCAGATATACTAATAGTGTATATATATATATATATCTTTTGAAAGCCAAAATATTACAAATACACGCTCTCATATACGTATACTATCTCTCTTTGATGTCTTCCTCTAGGTCAACTATGCAACCTAGGCTCTGATACCAAGTGTGATGGCTCGCCCCGCACTAGCCGACATTTCCCTGAAATGCGTTGTGCCAATGCCCGACCAGCACGGGACAGTCATAAAAAAGGAAAGGGTTTTGAAACAATGAATCATCAAAGAACTTGTAGTGTATCTCACAGCGCATGGAATAAAATATAATAATAACATTACTTGACATAAAACAGGCGAAACAGTGCATAAACTGAAAACTAAACCATCATACTAGAAGAATCCAAAAATACAGCTTATGATCCAAACCATTATTACAACTTCAAAATTCTGTCTCTAAGAAAAATAGGAAAGGTACATTACTAATGCCCAAAGCAATGACCAGCAACAACACAGGGAGAATATATGTAAATAATACATAGAAGCCTCTTACTCGTCTTTTGACAGCTACTCGTGTATAATCACCTAACCTGTCTCTAGTCTGCTCGTTTAGGAGCACTCTGAGTAATAAGTAGAGATATGAAACTCTAGGTCAGACAAAAGTCTGGTATGAGCGATAGCAACAAAAAAAAAACAATAACAGGTATAAATAAATCATACCTGAACCTGGACCTACATCCAAAGAGTTAACACAACAAGATATACAGTACTCTATGATAACACTAACATATAGTGTGAAAATGGGAGTGTGCGTGTCATGGTGATAGCAAACATCAAACACAGCAATCATCCTCACATCTCTCACTCAGTGCGTAAAGTATACGATATTCACCGCTTTGATCACCTGAACCATTTGGGGCCATGATAGAGTTTAGGTCCATACAATCCTTAATACGACCACTTTGTCAGTGGAGGTCTTGATTGAGTTCGACTCCATACAACTTTGACCCCACCGCACTGGTCCATAGTCAATGCTCCTCCCATCAATACTGAATCAAAGCTATAGATATCAATAAACCCTTTGCACAAGTCCCGTAGCAAAGTCCAACCCTTGAAGTTCACTCATTGGTTCCCATCTGCCTCCTGAGTAATAACTTCCCATTTGGACTTCCTATGCATCTCGGGTTTCAGTCTTCTCCGAATCGGTTTAGAAACAAGCTTCCATTCGGTTCGACATTCTTCCCCTCATTAGGTTCTTCGGATACCTCGGCTCGCGGTTCGTGGGTATGCTCTGGTTCGTGACTCCAACTCATCTTGGTTCGGAGGAGGCGGCTCATGATGCATGCTTCTGGATCGGTTCGGTTCATGACATGGAGGTCTAGTTCGGTTCGGATGGCAACTAGCTTCGGTCAGGCCTCCCTTCCTTCATTCGAATCGGGTTCATGGTACTCGAGAAAAGGTGGCTAGTGATGCATCAGTTCGAGCTCGTGGTGGTGCTCGAGGACTCCAGGCAGGCGGTTCGGTTCGGGGGAGGCGACTTGGTTCGTGGTTAGTACCGATGACCCCAGGAACGATCTGATCCGACCCTCAACCTCTAGTCCGAATTCCTGTGCCATTTCCAGTGATCTATTTATGCCGCTCGACGGAGTTTTCGAACAATCGAACTTTCCTATGCCATTGCAAATCATACCAAACAGTAATAGCAACATGTTTAACCAACCATAAACACCAAAACAAAAATATAACATGTTAATATGGATCAAACATTCCCAAAAATCGTGATTTTTTCCTTAATCCACTTAACCATGTTTTAACTGTAGGATTAGCAAACTTAATCCACATTAACCCAAATTTTTATCAGATCCATAAAATAATATTTTAGAATTACATATTTTTCCATATTTTTCTTAGTCATAATTTCGCTAATAATCACTAATCATCCCTAATTAGCCGTAATTAATGTAAAAACATGTTAATCACTCACCTTAGCCACAAATAAATTATAGAACTGAAAAATCCACTGATTTGGGTCGGATTCCAATGTGTTCCAGCAGCTCTATCTCTGATTTGATGCTAATTCACCTTGATTTGATGTAGTTTTTCTTAATATGTGATTAAAAGGTCACTTGGGAGTGATTTAGAAGATGGAGGCCATTGCTAGGGTTCAAGAGATGTAAGTGGCGGCTAGTAAACTGAAGTGAAATGTTTTCCCAAACCCTCTCAGCCCTCCCGTAACCCTAATCCCAAAATGGGTTATGGGCCTAGCTGCTAATCACTCTATTAAGTCCGGTTAAGCTATTTTTCACCTTCCAAACTTTGTTTTAGCCATCTCCCCCAAACGGTAAATCCGTTTGATTAATGTGACCACTTTTTAAAAAATCATCTGAATCCAATGGAAGTTGTTTCAGGTCAAAACTCCTTACCAATCAAAAGTTAAAGGCGAAACAAGATTCATCAAGGGCAGAACGGTCATTTTAAAATTCGGCAAAAATCATGAACATGTGAAATGACACTAATAGTCATTCCCTAAAGTTACACGACCATACGACTTCATATGAGAATGAAATAAATATTTTACCATGCTCCGATGCGTAGAATGCGGGTCATTACATGACAACTTCCTATTGGCCTTATAAGTTGGAGAGAATAGATTTCATCAGGGAAAATAGACGGTCAGTGTCAATTTGAGCTTCATATATAAAGGACCCTATAGCTCTCCATTCTCATTTGTTGTTTCTTCACTCTCTTCTTCTTCCTCTATACAATTTCTGAATAAAATTATTTATTATAATATTGGAGCACTATCCAAATGAAGATTAAAAAGAAAATTTATCGTCAACAACGATAAATTCAGGAAATAAGGCGTTTTCAACTGCAACAACAATATAAACTCATGACTCTTCATCTACAACCAATCCAAAGCGTTTCTCTTCTAGATTGGCATATCAATGTGAGTGGATTTAAGTTATATCATTTTTGATAATGATGTATTATCGTTTAACATTCCTTATTAACCTGTAATGAAAATCTGCTATAATGATTAAAACTGTTGAAATGTTAATATGACATGTTGAGATATCAATATGTTAAAATATTAATATGTTAGAAATTCGTATGTTGAGACGTTTAATGTGGCCAAATGTTCATATGTAGAAATATAAACTTGCTAGTATATGTGTAGCGATTACTGTTGTTCTAATTTCATGTTAACTTATGACATTTATGTACTTAAACCCTTAGTTGTAGAAATTGGAATCATTACATGTTAAATTAGAGTAATTACAGGATTTAACGATCACATGTTACTTTGAGATGAAATTAATTATATGTTAGGAAGAACATATGACATAAAATAGGGATAATATGATGACATGTAAAATAGGTTGCAATAAAAATATGGATAGAATAATATGCCTAAATTTACAGTAAATAGAAAATAGTAACGCACCTAGATACGAGGTTAAATTCAACTTGTGGTAGAAGTCTTCCCAAAACCGCCCGGCAAATCCAGCGTCCACAAGTTGTTAATTTAATGTGAGGGGTCTAGTGCGTTAATAAAACATGTAATAGTGCTACGACACTAGGTTAAGTCAACTTGTGGAAGAAATCTGCCCTGAACCGCCCAACAAATCCAGCATCCACAAGTGGTAGTCTTAATATGAGAGGTCTAGTACATAAGCATATATATAAATATATGAATATAAAGGATAGATAGAAATGGCACTAATTGTGGTTGATGGAAATGAATAAGGAAATGAACGAAAGATATTTACAACAGTAAAGGAAGTGGAATGAACGGGGAATGATAATAACCTATTATAAATAAGTTACATTACTGGGAATGTTATATAATAGATAGGCTTGTCCTAGGGGCAAGTGGAAATTAGAACTTAGGCTATAATAAACGATAAAGGAGACGGAATAACTTATGTAAGAAGATAAGTTTTACTTAATTGTAAATTAAGTTATCTATGAGAAAGAGAATCTGAAATATGCTGATAAGGACAACATAAGTTATATTTACGAGAAGGAAACTTACTAGTAAATCTTAGTTAAGAGACTTAGTTAATAAGTAAACAACGATATGTTGTAATGATAGTATAAGAGGGAATTATGATTTAATAAAAAAAAAGGCAACTTATGAAATGAAATAAGTTATATTTAATCATAAATAATGTGGGACATGTTAAATAGAAAACATATGAATTGGGATATACTAAATTACGTATTATCTAAGAACAGGTTATTGGACTATGAATAATATTAAGAGATTGTAGATTACAGAGCTTGGATTACAATCTAGAGAATAACATGTTGTGGGCTTATTAATAAACTTAAGTGGGTTAAGTTATATGATTGAAATTAATAAGCAAGTGGAACTTGGTAATTTGAATAAGAAGTCAGTGTGAATGGGAATAATCAAGTTAAATGGAAATATATTGAGGTAAAGAAAGCACATAAAAGAATGTTTAGACATAGGGTCTAAGTACATATTAAAGTGAGCCGCTTGGACCACTTCGCACGTTTGAGGTTAAATGTAACAACCCTAACAACTAAACAAAATTGGAGAATAATTTTAAAATTTGTTTTTATAATTTATTTGACTTAAAACAAACCCAGTAAAATTACTAAATTGATTTATAAGATATGCTTTGAAAATTTTGAAAATTCGATTTTTAAAATTATCGCATAGCCCTTAAAAAGTGAAATTTTGCATATAAGCTCAGAATTTGACGAAATGATTTCTTTTGGATTCATAATCACAAATCATTGTTGAGTTCCAAAATGCGCATCAAACGGAGTCAGTATGTGGCCATGTGAAGCAAAACCATTTGTTCAAAAACAAGCAGTCATTTTACAAAGGAACTTTATTGAGATGACCTCAGAATTCGATTCCTTTTTTTTGGATTTGTATCGTCTAGTAATGGTAAAATCCAAAAGGCCATGATTTTTGGAGTTAGTGTGTGGGCGTGCAAGAAGAAAAGGTGTATTAAAATCGCATTTTGGACCATTATTTGAGCATCTTTGAGAATTTTAACGGAAGGTCAAATGAATTCGGAATTCAACGAAACTTGATTCATTTGACTCGTCTTCACATGTACTATATCGTGTCCGAAATTTGTGGCAAACAGAGATAGTTTGCATCTGGAAGATCGAAGAGAAAGGGCGATGAAATCTCCTACTTAAATAACTTTTCCTCCGTCCTTCATTATTTCTACTTCTATACTTCCTCCTTCTTCTTTAAAACAATGGCCTCCTTCCCTAGGGTTGCTTCCACCGCCTCCCCTAGCCCCTCCGCCACCGATCAGCCCTCCCCTCCTCTCCTCCTCTTCCTCCCCTCCTCCCCTCCTCCCTCCCCTTCTTTTTCCCACTTTGTCTCGCAAAACCCTTGAACCAAAATCACCACAACCCGCACCCTCTCGCTGCCCAGTCGGGCCCTGCCGCCGCCTCGGGCCACCCAGCTCCGGTCGTGGGCCCTCCTAACCAAAACCCCTCTTTCTCCAAAAATCCAAAATTGCAAATAACCCCCTGTCACTATTTCGCCAATAACTCTTAAACCGTGCACTTCTAGCCAAAACTCCACAGTGCCAAAATCGAAGAGCACGATTTTCTCTTCGATTTGAGTATATGACACTCGAAGTTTTGAGTTCGGAGCTGTTCAGAAAATGCGTCCAAATTCAGCAATCCAAATACTATCTTTTTGCAATTTCAGGCAAATTGGCGCATTTTTGGAAGGAAGCCCGCTAGGCAAAGTTGTCCGGAATGGCGCGCTTGTGCTAAAAAAAAATTTGGCGAAGATTGGAGCTCATCTGCAAATTCTGGAATCAAAACGACAAGTTCGGATGATCGAGAACGACAAAACAGAGACCTCACGATCGGATTCTTCAGTTGGAGTGTCGAGGCTATTGGTTTAGCTTGGGTGAGAACTCTCTCACTTAAATTATTTTTGTTACATCATTATATCCTAGGTTTCAGATGGGGCTTAGTAGCTCCTGACCCTACTTTTTGTATGAACCTTGGATGATTTGTGTGATATGATTGTGTTGTGGAAAAATTGATTGTATTGTGGTATTGTTGGATTGATTGATTGTTGTGCATGACGCGAGCCAGTATCAGGAAAGGGATAATGCAAGACATTATTCCAGTTCTAATATATCGCCGTTATAATGCCCAATTTTTCTAAAACTGAAATATATAAATTATTTAAATAAAATGTATTTAAAAAATTTCATAAAAAGAAATTGGAATAAATATTCATTTACAAGTCAGATGGCTTATTTATGTAAATCTATTTATCAGATATTGATTAGGACGATAATTTTTACACATGCCCAAGTGCACAAATAATAATCAGTATTTGTTGTTTGAAAACCCCACATGGATATTCGGATGATACTTGACATACACTAATACCAATATTTAGTTGTTTGTCAATCGATGGGTAACTGGCTGTGATGAGCGTTATTAATTTATTTTAATGCTTATACAGTTGTAGAATGCACTCTGGATGATGTTTGAATTGTTAATGATTATTTATCATTATTGTTGAATGCATGCGATGTATGAAATCCATATAACTGAAATTATATGTTAATTGATTGAGTTGCATTCCAATTCAGAAATAGGAACAAATATTTTAAAATAATATTAAGTGAAGAATTAAGTCATGATTTTGATGTTCGATTTCGGAAGGACACGAAAATATTGAAATATATGAAGCTGAGTTAAGTAATTGAATGCCATTTTAACCTAAACGGGTTTATTGATCTATTTTATTCATTTTATAATGAATATCGAAAAGAAATGATTTCAAAATCAGATATTTTGAAAATAATATCATTTTAATATTTTAATGATATGGGATGTTCAATTTTGATTTAAAATTGAAAAGGAAGTTGGAATCATTTTTAAAACGAATTTACAAACGATTTATAAAATGCGTTATAGATGGAAATCGATGATATATATATATATATAATGGCCTGAATAGAATGCGCCGCGCAGCAACTGTTCGCGAATTTCAACCATTAACTTCAAATCGATGTAACGGGAAATCCGACTGTCTGATTCTCCTAAAACCGGAACCAATGGGTTTGTATCAAAAAGATCTTTCCAATGAATATAAGAGATTTAAATTTGAATGGTTGGATTTCAAACAGTTTCCAAATCAGTTTTGGAAAAGGTCGCTGTAAATGCAGTTCGATGACCGTATATGGAAATCGACTAAAATGATGATATTAAAGATCATTAAAAATATGAATAAATTATGTAAAATCATAATAAATGATTTGGAAAGATTTTGGATTGAAAATTCCATATTTGCAAAGATAAATGATATTTTTACCAGAACGAACTAGTTAACAACTAGAATAAAGAACTGAAAGAAATTGAAATGGGCTGAAATAACCAGGATTTTCCAACATATGATTTGGAATGGATTTAAAGAGAAATAATCTCCGAAATATTTTGATATTGGATTCCGTGATTATACGAATATTATCGAGGAATTTGGAAGATATTGGTATCGTTATTCATAATACGATATTCGTTGGTTTCAGAATTTGATATTGAATATAAGCCAATATAATTTCAATTTAGAGCCTTGTATTTATTGTCAAATTGGATTTTGGGTCTGTCGTGAATGGTATCTTAAATAACACTATTCTTAAATGCGTTTGAGAAAAGAATAAGTCTTTTAATTAAGATTTAGAGAAGTTTTACTAGTTAATTAATTTAATTGGAGCTGTATTGGATTTTTGGTTTATCGTGAGCAATGTCTTAAACAAAATTAGTTATTTAATCCAATTAAGAGTGAAGATATGATTTGGAATTTTTAAATCTTTTTTATTAAGATTTAATGGAAAATTTCCAAAGTAAAGTTTTCCAATTTAATAGATTAAATTGGAATTAAATGGATTTCTATTTGGTAATAATCAAGATAGGCTTCTGTGAATGAAGACTGTTACTGTATATGGAATTTTAATGGCATTGCCGTTATTCCATTTATATTATTAGTCTGATACGGAAATTTATATCGATTATATATTAATCTGTTTTCCGTGAAAATTCCATAGTTAATGGAAGATGATTTGGGTTTATTGTGAACTGTCTTTTAAATAACATTGGTTCTTTAATCTAGTTAAAAGCAAGATTAATTTCCTAAAGTTTGAATAATCATTAAGTAATGTTTTTTGAGATTAAAACTGAACTAGAGTTTTAATGAATCTTTAAGTAGATTAAACGGAGAATGGAATTATTAAATTTATCGAATCCATCAAATGATCGAGAATGGAGTACCACTAGTTTTACTCTAGGCGATAGTTAAATCTTTAAGTAGATTTGAATGGGAAATGGTAATTAATTTTACCGATAACATAGTGGGTGTTAGATATGGAGTATTTCCAGTTTCGCTCCATGGGATGAATAGGTTGAGATTGGGATTAATAAATAAATGATTAATTCGGTAAAGTTCGCTAATCCCGACTAGTTGATAAACCTTAACGTGGTTTGGAATGGTGAAAGGATAAAATGGAATCTTTTGAAATGATATCCATAGGAAAATTAAAGAATAAATTTAAAAGAATTTATCTTTGGCAAATTTATTGGGAACCATTCCCTAAAAATGTGAATATTTGAATAAAAGAATATTATAAATTGGAATGAGGCATGTTATATGTTTTTATAGCACTTGATTATTGATTATAAAATACGCTAGTTATTCAGATAGACCAGGTTTAACCCATTCTGAATAACTGATGCAATGATTAAAAGTCGAGGATAAAGACGGTGGTTGAAGACCGGAGATCTTAACATCGTTTGGATGATTACTAATGTCTTGATTGGGCTGTACACCCAAGACAAGGTAATAAGTGGTGATCATCCAGACGTACTTGGAGATCGACCGGAGATGCGAGGACCTCTCTCATGTATTGGACATATGGGACGAGGAATAAGGTGCCTCAGGTTTCGTTCAGACCCAGAACAGACTTCTAAATGGATGTGTGTCTGACATTGGATTTCATTCTGTGTTGATTGATCTCTATTAAATATGTATCTGTTTGGTGGCAGAGAATTTATTATCTTGCTTAACACCCTTCTTTGAGATGTACAAACTTAGAGGTTATATATTGATAGACATCAGTCGTACAGCGCGAATTGTCAATGTGGCATGCTAAGATGAAAATGATCAAGGCTTTTGTTGAAAAGCAAGACCTTGTGCTTGAAGATCAAAGCAACGATTTAATTAGCATATCTTTGTGTTGTAGCGTTAAATCGCGAGCCTCACACCCCGGTATGAGCCAAAAACTGGATGGGATAGCAGGGAATGCATGCGTTTCTTTCTAGCTAGAGGTAGTGCCATGGTATGGAGCCCAGGCATATTTACTTACGTGGATGATGGATAGCGAGTCTCCTTGGATATAGGGCTATATGCTCTTAGCATCAACATACTGACCTATTTAGAGGTCTGATAGGACCGGGAAACGTATTGTTCAGGAATAAATAATCAACTAAAGTAACTGTGGACCGGCCCTCCAAGATCCAAGGGTTCAATGTGGGGAATCCTGGGTCATCTTAATAGAGGTGATCCAAAATCAGAGAGGAACATCCTTAGCCTCGACTCATAGATGGAATCCAATTTCCAGTACGCTACTTTTGGATTCAGTTGTAAACCTATGTGGCGACATAGTAGGATTGGGTACAATGTCGTCTATGATTGATACATTTATATTTGAAGTTGTTTTGATACTATACACTTATAGTAATATCAAAATGATTTGTTTTTAAAATAGATCAAGCATGTTTGGCTATTATAAAGTAAAAATCTATCCTCCGGCTTGCGTTGCATTGTGTGATGGGACCCGAGTCTTATTATAGCTTCATTTTTCAAAAAGCATTGCATTGTTTATAAATTGTTTGTTTTAGAGTATTCATGGGAGTAAACAAGTTCCGTGAAATGTGGCGTTGTCCCGTGATTTACCATATTTTAAAGTAAAGTTTTAATAACTGTTTTAGTTCTCACACCGGTCCCATGACTGACTCGGAGTTTATTGTTTCTACCTAAACTCTGGGTGCCCATATTTTCCACACGGACAGCTAGTAGTTTTTGTTTTTGCAGATACTTCTTTTCACAGGATCCCAGATTACAGCTGGAGCTATATTCGGAAAGCTTTATATTTGTATATCTCTTTCAGTTGTGGTTGTAGATGATTTCCGCTCTATATTATTCTTGTGTCTTATTTTTCGGCTGCATTGTAATCGAAATCTCTGATATTTTTCAATGTTTATTATTTATTTACACTCTGACATTAATTGTTGTAATAGCAATGAAATGTTCTCCTGTTTGTATTCTGGTGCATCGTGTTTTCAAAGCAATCCGCTGTTTCTCGTCTCTTTGGAGATTGGGGGATTTTGGATCGTTATAATAAATAACCCAACGGGGTAGATCATCGTGGTGTCATAAGGCACGAGGGGAGCGCACGTTCATCTGATTATTCTGTCAGCTCCGAAGGACTGGAAATGGAAGCAGGCGGCTTCTTGAGATACGTAAGGTGCTCCTGGTAGTCCTCTGTGCGATGGAAGATGTTTAGGCTGTGCTCGTAGTGGTTGGGTCTGCGCGTTACTGCTAGGTTGGTTGGCCTTGATTGTAAAAGTAGCTTTGTAGTCAGAATGCTATGACAAGGTGACACTAGGGTGATTCAACGATCGCCTCAACGAGAGGTGAGGTCAGGACCAACAAGGATAGTAGACTGTCAGGTACCCGTCATCGGCAGCCAGTGGGATACGAAAAGACTAGAGCTAAACCCAAGATACCATTCACCTTTCACTATCGAGGTACGGTGGTTGAGGGGAGGCGTCAGCTGGATGTTCAGATTGTTTGTTAGGGGCAAGTCACTTATTTCTTGTAGTCTCTACTTGTTGAGGGAGGGGCCGAGGTAGGGCCATAGCCACCATGAAAAACAGACCTTAGGGATATCTATATTTTGAGGCCCTTAAAGGCGGGCCTGCACATATATGGAAAAGCTCTGGACTGAGTTCCATGTTTCTTGTATAGCCCTGCCACGGAACTTCACGCACATTAGAGGTTATGTGTGGTTAAGGAATCAAATACGATTGATGACACGTACATGGGAAAGTGTAGATACATACACGTCTTCTCTGGGTGGTGTATCGTAGACTTGAGGGCATTACTCTGTGATGGAATCTAATTTGATCGAAGGTGGCAATCCGTACGCTTACGTAGTGTAGTAATGTCAGATATTTGTTGAACGTAACATTGT
Source organism: Allium sativum (assembly GCA_030737875.1). Lineage (NCBI taxonomy): Eukaryota > Viridiplantae > Streptophyta > Magnoliopsida > Asparagales > Amaryllidaceae > Allium > Allium sativum. Next base: position 50,312,942 of record JASFAX010000020.1, read on the forward strand.
TATATAGAGATCTGTACATCACTCCAACATAGGATAAGGGACTGCGTACATTTCTATGGCATTACGATGGAGACCTTGCGAATCGGGTACCATGGGGTATACCTCAATATTGGGGGTAGCTACATATATACTGTATTAGGTTAATCCACTGTGAAGTAAATGGGTATGACGTGTGTGTAAGCCTTGAGTGTTGTTAACTAAAGTAACCTAATAAATAAGAAAATGTGATTGAATGGCATATGTAGGATTTTCCAAAGTGTATAGTTTAAATCCAGTCAACAGAACTTGTGTTCTGACCCCTCCTCATAACATACTCGCAAGTTAGATTTGTGGCAGAGATGTGATAGCTTTGGATACTGGTTACGCAATATTATTACGACTGTAAGGCTATACTTTGATTATATTATACTTTATCCATTCTGCTGTGAGATATTCTCCTAGCTCTGATATATTTTATATCTCTGTCTTTTCTGCAGGATACCAGAGCAATAACACGGGTTTCGTAGGATTAGAATTTTGAAAAAAAAAACCGGTCTGTCAAAATTCGGGTTATTACACTTCTAACTCCTAGTCGTTCAAAACTTATCTTAATTAAATAAGACCACAACTATCTTATTGTCGATGTAATTTAAAGTCGAGTAAGAAAGGTGAAAGAACATAAGAAAGAAATTCGAATACGTTCTCTTACTAATCCTAATTTATTAATTCCTATGATCGTCTAAACCTAGGCTTTGATACCAAGTTTAACACCTTACACTTTTCCAATCCTGATTTTCAACAAAAATCAAAACCCAAATCCATCCAAGAATGGAGAGTATAAATCTGGTGCTATAAATAATGGGTATGAGCGTAATCATTGTAAAATAAAACAAACTCAAAGTGGAAACAAAATAAGATAACTAATACCGACTAGTGAAACTATCTTGTAGTATATCACAACATAGATATCGATCATGAGAGAACAAGAACCGAAAACCAAACTGAACAACTGCTAAGATATGTCTTCCCTTAGTTCAACCTGAGAGCTATAATGAGGAGGAAGTAAGAACAATAAGTCCTTGTGAGTAAAAAATGTAAAACACTGTCACAGTGCACAAATGTATCTTTCCTGGTCAGAACCAAAACATATATCTATCAAGGTTAGTAATTCTAATATAACCTTGTATAGATTTGTGCACGACGATTAACTACCATACCCAAGGTAGCACTCCTAAAGATAATGATAATGATATCGAAATACTGGAATAGAACATTTATGTATAAATACGAAGCTTTTAACTACCATTCAACCAATAACCAAAGGCTGGGAGGCGGGATTCCAACTACTCACAATCAATATAAGATGAGGATGGATCATTTCGTTCACTTAAAACCCTACTACCAATATAAGATAATGGTGGATCCTTTCGATCACTTTAGACCTAAGTTGCACCGATCGGTTACCTAATACCTTATTCAATGGTTTATTATACACTAACAAAAGTTAGAGGACACCAGCTACAAGTTCTACTAAATTGAGGCTTCCATCTTTCGTGCGTATACTTATGTCCCGCATTGTAACGACCCACATTCTACGTATTGGGGGATCGTAGATTATTTATTTCTTTTTCGAATGAAGTCGTATGATCGTGTAACTTTGGGAAACGACTATTGGGGTCATTTCCCATGTGCATGATTTTTACCGATTTTTGAATGACCGTTTTGCCCCTTGCGAATCTTGTTTCCCCTATAACTTTTTATTAGTATGGAGTTTTGACCTTAAACAAATTCCATTGGATTCAAATGATGGTTTACCTTTCCGTAGAGTGGTCACATTTGTCAAACAGACTTAACGTTTGGGAGATATGACTGAAATAAGGTTTGGAAGGTGAAAAATGGTTTAATCGGGCTTAATCGGGTAATTACTGGAAGGGCCCATAACCCATTTCGGGATTAGGGTTATGGGGAGGCTGAAAACAGTAGGAAACCATCTCATTTCATTTTCTTAGCTGCCACTTTCATTTCTCTAACCTTAGCAATGGCTTCCACCCTTTAAACTACCTCCTAATCACTTTCTAATCCAATGTTATGCGAATCTACATCAAATTAAGGCGGATTGACGTCAAATTAGAGTTAGGGCTATTTTGTTGCATAGGAATTCGACCCAAATAAGTGGATTTTAGATCTAAGAATTTATTTGTGGCTAAGGTGAGTGATTAGCATACTTTTACACTAATTACGGCTAATTAGCGGTGATTAGTGATAATTAGCGAAATTATGACTCAGAAAATTTGGAAAAATGTGTAAAAAATTTGAAATATTATTTTATATCTCTGATAAAAATTTGGGTTAATTTGGATTAAGTTTGCTAATCCTATAGGTAAAACATGCTTAAGGGGATTAGGGGATAATCATGCTTTTTGGGTATGTTTGATGTAAAATGACCTATATGCTTGATGTTTTGATCTTTTAAATTGAACCCCTATGTTGTTACCGTTGTTTGTGATGTTATATGATTGATTAGTAAAGTTAGAATGGTTGAAAACACCGTCATATGGCAAGAATGGACGAAACAAGTTTGTTGGAAATGCTGCCGAGATCTAGATCAGATCGGATAAGGGGGATCGGATCAGATCCGATAACCGAACCAAATTGGAGTGGTGGCATCTTTAGTAGAGCACAAAGGCAAGGGCAACAAGGAAGGCCACTTGCATTGAATTTGGAGTTGGGATCGGATCGAAGCTTGGCATAGGATCTAATCGGATCAATTAGAGGAAAAAAGGACCGGACCAAACCCAAATAGAAGGACCGAACCGAACCGCACAATGGCACCAAACTGAACCACACTATGAGGCACCGAACCGAACCGCACCATGGAGAATCACAACCCAAATTGAGGCAATGACCATATACCAAACCGAACCAGATGGCCAGATGGAACCGGATTTGGAACTAATTCTATGTGACGATCATGAACTCTTCTGAAGACTAACTCCAATTCAACCAAAGCCCGAGATGCGAAGGAAGTTCAAGTGGGAAGTTATAACTCAGGATCCAGATGGGAACCAATGATTTAACTTTAGTAGTTGGGCTTTGCTGCGGGACATGTGCAAAGGGGTTATCGATATCCACAATTTTGGTTCACTGCTGAGAGAAGGATTAGTAGCAATGGATCAACGCAACGGAGTTATTGTGACACCCAAGGGCAAAGTAATCGTAGCAAAGAATTGGGTGATTCAAGTGGTGGATATCGTATGCTTTACGCACTAAGAGAGAGATGTGAGGATGATAGCTATGTTTGATGTTTGCTATCGCCATGTCATGCACACTCCCATATTATCTTTACACTTTATGTTAGTGTTACCTTAGATTACTGTACATCCTGTTGTGTTAACTCTTTGGTTGCAAGTCCAGGTTCAGGTATGATTTCTTATACCTGTTATTTGTTCATCTTAGAGATGTATACTTGCTACCACTCATACCAGACTGTTGTCTGACCCAGAGTTTTATGTTTCCGCTTATTACTTTAGGTGCTCGCACGAGTAGACTAGAGATAGGTTAGTGGTTGCACGAGTAGTTGTACCGGAGAAGAGTAGCAGGCTTCCACGTATGATATATATATATATATATATATATATATATATATATATATATATATATATATATATATATATATATATATATATTCTCCCTCTATTGTAACCGGTCACCACTATGGGAATTAGTAGTGTACCTTTTCTATTTTGCTTTAGAGACATTATTTTGAAGTTGTAATAATGGTATTGGATCATAAGCTGTATTTTAGATTCTGCCGCTATGATGGTTTAGTTTTGAGCTTATGCACTGTCTCGCCTGTTTTTTGTCAAGTTATATTATTATATTTTATTCCATGCGCTGTGAGATATACTACAGGTTCTTTGGTGACTTATAGTTTCATAATCCTTTTCCTTTGATGACCGTCCTGTGCTGGTCGGCATTGGCACAACGCATTTCGAGGAAATGTCGGCTGGCGCGGGGCGGGCCATCACATTTGGTATCAGAGCTCCAGGTTGCGTAGTTAACCTAGGGGAAGACATCAGGGAGAGATAGTATACGTATATGAGAGCACATATTTGTGATATTTTGGTTTTCAAAAGCTATATATATACACATACTATTTGTATATCTAAGGATGAAGTCTCATTGCACTGGCACTACTTTGGAGGTGGTTAATCGTTTTCTCCTTACAGATTGAAGGAAGCCAATATACGAGGGGTACGGGTTCAGGGGCCAATAATAGGAATGCTCCTGATATGAGTACGAAGTTCACTACCATCATGAGAGAGACGCTTAGGGATGTTCAGGGAGCAGTTCCTAACGCTGCTAACGGTGGTGGTGCAGCGGTGCAGGCGCCTAGGGTCGATTTCTCCAAGCTTTGCGAGGATTACACTAGTTTTGGTAGAAAGCCATTACATGGAAAGGAATTGACTACGGATGTTCAAGATTTGTTTGATAGTTGCAAGCGCATCTTCGAGGATTTGGGGATCGATGATGCAATGAAGAGAAAGCTAGCATCGCATCAACTGCTAGGACGGGCTATGCATTAGTGGAATGCTATTAAAACAGCTAATCCTGGGGATCAAGTTACTTGGAATCAATTTAAGACTCGCTTCAGTGATAAGTAGGGCTGCACAAAGTATGGGTTGGGTCGGGTTAGACCAAATACTTTATCCGACCCGCATAGGTATGGGTTTAAGGTAGCTCAACCCGTACCCGACCCTATATGAGGTTGGATATGGGTTGGGTTGAAGTATGGGTTGGGTCGGGTTAAGTAAGGTTGGGTTGGGTCACTTGAATACAATAAAAAATGAGAAAATGAGGGATTTTTTCTAAAAATTATATCAATATATTCAGCATAATATATCAGATTTTAGCTAGCATAATGCATTTAAAATAACCGATTCATTACAAGACATATAATTAAAATTTCGTTGTAAAACACATCATATGAAATTAATTTACTACATAGTTGAGCAAGCATTTCAATTTAAAATACATTAAAATGCTCTTTAAAATATATTTATCAAATTCGATCTAGTTTGGATTGACATGAAATATTTTTTTGTACATTTATTATAGAATACATAAAAATTATTCTAGGATTATACTATTCTAATTTTAATTGGATGGATATTAAATTAGTTTTTTTAAATAGGTTTGGGTTGGGTTAAAATGAGGTTGGGTTGAACAAAATGTCAAACCCGACCCGCATATAGTATGGGTTACAAATTGTAACCCATATCCGACCCGTACTAGGATGGGTTGGGTTGGGTTTATGTGGGTTGGGTCGGGTTGGTGGGTTGGGTCGGGTTGGATATGGGTTGTGTGCAGCCCTAGTGATAAGTTTATCCCAACCGCTCAGAAATTGGAATTGTTTAGGAAATTCTTGTAGCTTAAGAAGAACAGTAGGGCAGTCTCGGAATATATTACGGAGTTCGATACTTTATCGAAATATGGATTATCACTTATTGATACTGCCGAGAGAAGAACAAGAAGTTCATAACTGGCTTAGATGGGTACTTGGGAGAAAGACCTATAAACCATATCGATGAGACTTTCGAATCTATAGTGGGAAAAGCATTGAGATAAGAGAGCCTTTACCCTAAGTCAAAGGCCAATGTTGTTATTGCATCTACAGAGAAGCCAAAGCCGTAAGAAAGCGGTGGAGGCAAGAATAATTCTCAGAATAAGAGGAAGCAGAAACAGACCAAGGATGGTCAGAGAAAGAAAGACAAGAAAGATGGCGAGTTCCTTAGCTGTCTCAAGAAGGGCCACTATGCCAGAGATTGTCAGGAAAGACCCGGGGACAGGAACCATGGACAAGCGGGACATCACAAGGGTAAATGTCTGTAACCCCCTGAAGAGAAGAAGATCGTGAAAGCATATGCTTTCAATGCTGTTCCTTCTTCGTCGAATGCCCCAACTGAAGTGCAGAAGGGAAAATGTGTCATTATTCAAGGTATGCTTTCCATTTATGAAGTTTCTGTTTGAGTTTTGTTGATAGCGGGGCATCCCATTCCTTCATATCTAGTGACCTGGAGGATAGGTTGGGATTGGAACCCGAGATTGTCGATAGATCTTTGGTTGTGACAAACCCGATTGGTGGTTCGACTATCCTTTGCATGATTTGTTGTAATTTGGTCATATGGAGTCATGGATGTATGTTTGATTGTGATTGCTTTGTTTTGGGCTTTACTGGGTTTGGCATTATTTTGGAAGTCGATTAGTTCCAAAGGTATAGAGTGGTATTGGGTTCTTACCTAGTGATGGCGATGATAACTGTAGTTAGGGAGGCTGAGAGATATAAGTAGTTGTTGTGACTTCCATTGAGTGATATCTTAGTTTACTCAAGGACTGATGTGTAGCCGTGACAGGATAAGACTGTTCGATGATATGGACTGCCCGAGTGGGACTCGGTAGGGCTATAAGATGAATTGAGTTGGACTCGAGAAGGCTGAAAGAAAATGGATTGACTAGGGTGGGACTCGAGTTGAAGATGGAATTTTGGATAGCTCTTCTGATGGAGTGCCAAGGAATTGTCGATAGTTTGGAGTGTTCTAAGCGGACTTGAAGCAGGGGTATCTGGGGATGCCCATTTACCTTGGATCCGTTGGACGTGATCTAGTTATCCTTGGAAGATAAGCAGGCATTGGACGTACGGTAGTCCGTTTGGAGGCGAGGCTTCCATTAGCCATTGAGATTGGACGTGCAGTGCATTAATTAGAACTGGGGTTATCATTAGCCCTTGACGGATTGTATGGTGACATAGCCAGTCATATGATTAACGATGGTTTCAAAGCAGGATTCATGGTGATGGCCAAAGTCAGTTATGAGTGATTGGTTTCTTTGTTGAACTGTCTCATGTGGATTGTCCATTGTCGAAGGGGACATTTCTTAGGTGCTTGTATGATGTTGGTTTAGGCCTCTGGGGCTTCTACTTGAGGGATGTTGAATTCGGTTAGGATGGCTTTCGTGAGATGTATAAACTGGATGTTACGAGTGTTGTTATTTGATTACTTTTAATTGCTAGGATTGAATATGTCATTCTGGTTTTATCTCGATACGAGGTTGAAATGTTTTGTTATAAAAGTTGTCATTGTCAAATGTAGGGAGTTGGGCTTGGAGTTCTTCTCTAGTAATATGATTGGTAGATTGATGGTTAATCTGCCTATTCTCGTATACTTTATTGATGACGTTAGTTAGCTGTTTTATTGCTCACTAAGGATGGTAGTACCCAATGTTAATGGATTGAGAAGGCGAGTTGTGTACTAGAGGATCTCTTGAGAGAGCTTGTATGTTGGATTTTGGAGGGTCCGAGGATGAACATTCATATCTAGTTTAGTTTGTATATACTAATAATTATCAGTCCAGTATTGGTATGACTCCATTTGAAGCTATGTACATAAGACCATTCAACTCACCATCATGTTGATTGAAAACCGGTGAGAAAATTTGTGCTTGGATCAGAAGTAGTAAGAGAAACTTCAGATAAGATCATGGTTATTCTACAGCGAATAAAGGCTTCCCAAGATAGGAAGAAGAGTTATGTTGATAAAAGACGAATAGATTTGGAATTCTCTGTTAACGACTTAGTATTTATCAAGATCTCTATGTTGAAGAATGTGATTCATTTTGGTAGGGGGTAAGTTAGTACCAAAGTTTGTAGGTCCATTTCATGTTCTTGAGTGCGTTAGGGATTTGGCGCACGAAGTTGGATTGCCTGACAAGATAGCGAGAGTTCGCAACGTATTTCAAGTTTCCTAATTAAGGAAGTCTGTGCATGACCCCGATGTAACTATTTCACTGGATCAGTTGGATGATATTGAGGTGGAACCCAAGGCAGTTGGGAACCACATGCCGATTCGTATTGTAGGGTATGATATGAAGCAACTTCGAAGAAAGATGGTGAAACTAGCGAATGTCCAGTTTAACGAGAATGACTGTACTTGGGAAACAGAGGAGAATTTAAGGAAGGCGTATCCAGAACTCTTTGCCTGGTAAGGTTTTAATATCGATGTAGAATTCCCCTTGTTAGTAAACCACATGCTAGGATAGGCCTGTTGTGTTGTTATGTATGTTGGATTGTTGCAAATGATTGATAGACATGCAGGAACCTTTGTATGTTTTGGTTAAGGAAATTCGGGGGCGAAATTTCTTAAGAGGGGGAGAATGTAACGACTAGCATTCTATGTATCGGGGGATCGTAGAATATTTATTTCTTATTTGAATGAAGTCGTATGGTCGTGTAATTTTGGAAAACGACTATTGGGGTCACTTCCCATATGCATGATTTTTAACGATTTTTAAATGACCATTTTGCCCTTGGTGAATCTTGTTTTGCCTATAACATTTGATTGGTATGGAGGTTTGACCTGCAACGACTTCCATTGGACTCGGACGATGGTTTACCTTTCTGTAGAGTGGGCACGTTTGTCAAATGGACTTACCGTTTGGGAGATATGGTTGAAATAAGGTTTGGAAGGTGAAAAACAGCTTAACCGGGCTTAATAGTGTAATTACTGGAAGGGCCCATAACCCATTTCGGGATTAGGGTTACGGGGAGGCTGAAATAAATTAGGAAACCATCTCATTTTATTTTCTTAGCCGCCACTTTCATTTCTTTAACCCTAGCAATGGCTTCCACCTTCTAAACTACCTCCTAATCACTTTCTAATCAAATACTAAGCGAATATACATCAAATCTAGGCGGATTGACATCAAATCAGAGTTAGAGCTGCTGTGTTGCATACGAATTCGACTCAAATTAGTGGAGATTCAGTTCTATGAATTTTTTTGTGGCTAAGGTGAGTGATTAGTGTACTTATACACTAATTACGGCTAATTATGGATGATTAGTGATAATTAGTAAATTATGACTCAGAAAAATATTTAAAAATCCTGAGATATTATTTTATGGCTCTGGTAAAAATTTGTGTTAATTTGAATTAAGTTTGCTAATCCTATAGTTAAAACATGCTTAAGGGGATTAATGGGATAATCATGCATTTTGGGTATGTTTGATATAAAATGACCTATATGCTTGATGTTTTGATCTTTTTAATTGAACCCATATGTTATTACTGTTGTTTATTATGTTTTATGATTGATTAGTAAAGTTAGAATGGTTGAAAACGCCGTCTTATCGCGATAATGGACGAAACAAGTTTGTTGGAAATGCTGCAGAGATCCGTATCAGATTAGATAAGGGGGATCAGATCGGATAGGATAACGAAACCGAACCGGAGTGGTGGAATCTTCAGCAGCGCACAAAGTCAAGGGCAACAAGGAAGGCCACTTGCATTGAAGTTGGAGTCGGGATCGGATGGAAGCTTGGCATGGGATCGGATCAGATCAACTGGAGGACAAGAGGACCGGACCGAACCTAAACAGAAGGATTGAACCGAACCATGGGCACCAAACCGAACCACGCTATGAGGCACTGAACCTAACAGCACCATGGAGCATCACAACCTGAATCGAGACAATGCCCATATACCGAACCGAACAAGATGGTAAAACCGAACTAGATTTGGAACTAATTCTATGCGACGATCGTGAACTCTTCTGAAGACCTACTCCAATTCAACCAAAGCCCGAGATGCAAAGGAAGTCCAAGTGGGAAGTTATAACTCAGGATCCAAATGGGAACCAACGAGTTAACTTCAATAGTTGGGCTTTGCTGTGGGACGTGTGCAAAGGGGTTACCGATATCCATAATTTTGATTCACTGCTGAGAGAAGGATTAGTAGCTACGGATCAGTGCAATGGAGTCATTGTGACACCCAAGGGCAAAGTTATTGTAGCAAAGAATTGGGTGATCGAAGTGGTGGATATCATATGCTTTAAGCACTGAGTGAGAGATGTGAGGATGATTTCTATGTTTGATGTTTGCTATCACCATGTCATGCACACTCACATATTATCTTTACACTTTATGTTAGTGTACCTTAGAGTACTGTACATCCTGTTGTGCTAACTCTTTGGTTGCAGGCTCAGGTTCAAGTATGATTTCTTATACCTGTTATTTGTTCGTCTTATAGATGTATACTTGCTACCACTCATACCAGACTATTGTTTTACCCAGAGTTATATGTTTCCTCTTATTACTCTGGGTGCTCACACGAGTAGACTAGAGACAAGTTAGGTTGTTGCACGAGTAGCTGTACCAGAGACGAGCAGGTGGCTTCCACATATGATATATATATATATATTCTCCCTGTGTTGTAACTGGTCACTACTTTAGGCATTAGTAGTGTACCTTTTCTATTTTGCTTTAGATATAGTATTTTGAATTTGTAATAATGGTACTAAATCATAAGCTGTATTTTAGATTCCGCTGCTATGATGGTTTAGTTTTCAGCTTATGCACTGTCTCGCATGTTTTAGGTCAAGTTATATTATTATTATATTTTACTCCATGCGCTTAGAGATATACTACCGGTTCTTTGGTGATTCATAGTTTCATAATCCTTTTCCTTTGATGACCGTCCAGTGTTGGTCGGGCATTGGCACAACGCATTTCGAGGAAATGTCGGCTAGCGCGGGGCGGACCCTCACATGCATAAGGCAAGAGATACTAAACGTCACTTATTACCAATAGGACATGAGAACGACATCTCTCCGTTTATGACCTTCCCCCGGCGGACTCCTCGTGTTACTATCTAGCTGACCATATCAGGTAATCTCTTAGCCACTTACCATTTTATTCAGTATAGACAAACCAATGGTACCTCTGTAGCTGTCATTTAATACCTAATCCCAAGGCAGACTCTCACCCCAGTCACTTACTACATCGAGGAAGCAAACCAATGCAAGGATTATCAAGCTTGTACCTAATAGATATTTTAATACTTCTTGTTTACGGGGAGGTGAGATATCCGATCACTTAATAGCCTTTTATGGGTGGATCTTACTACTTAATACCTCTATCCCAAAGCAGGCTTACACATATAAATTATTTCCTTTTTAAGATTTTCTTTTGGAGAGAGGCGGGTCCTACGACCACTTAATATCTCACACTTGAAACAAACCCCATTTTAGGAAATAATTCTCACTAGAAAATTAACTATTATCATGGGTTCCTATGGTTAATGATATCTCACATTAGTTGTACATATATCCGACTGCTTGAAAATGCAAACTTCTATCGAATAAGGCAATTGAGCTCGCACCATCAACCTACTAAGTTCAATCCTGACACTTAATTATATTAATTCTAGATTAACTAGAAATAAATGTGGAAAACCTATCACTTCCTATCGTAGAATGTTTATTTATTAATTTCCTTATTGGACTTGGTATTTACTACGCCAACCAATCCCCATTAATTCCCCTTTTAATTCCATTTATTTCTATTCTCTAGACAATATACCATTTATGACACCAACATACATGTTTTCCTAAGGCATTCATTATTATATTAAAACCCATTTATATCAATCCCATTTGAGTTTTAATCCAACTATTATAACTCCCAAACATCTCAACAAATTTAATGCATTTAATTCTTATGTGAATATATGTGCTTATATAGATTTTCTATTTATTTATTCCCTAGTTAGAGTTATAATCTTTATTCCTAAATGCCAATTTTATTTGTTACCATTTAAGCATATTTATCCTTTTCAATTAATTTCCCAAAACAATAATGGTTACAATACTTATTACCTTATTTACGACCCTTTTTATTTCAGCTAAAAATCCCATTCTAATTGCTACATGGTCATAAAGGTTAATTTTCCATTCATAATAGGAATTATTACTGTACATTTATTCCCATACAATGGAAACAAATCTAATTCAAAACAAACATTAAACGCACAAACATTTATTTAATAATAGCTGCATTTACGTAATTTGGATGGATAAGATTAATATATATTTATATTTATTTTTAAATGCAAAGTTAACGTAGTATCTAATTTACTTTTTCTTATTATTTATTATTTGTTTTGGTATAAACTAGTGACCAAAGCAACCCTTTTTGTGTTTAATCTTATTTGAAGAACCAAAATCTTATAAATGGTTGTTCATTGTAATTATTGTAAATTTTTCTAAACTATTTAAAAGAGGAAAACTGGCACATTCCAAGTCACAGTGAAGCATGTTAATATTTTATTTAGAATTCATGGTGCAAACTACGTGAAAATACGTGAATTTGCACATCTCTTCTTATTTGAATTATTTTGTTCCTTGTAAAATTCAAATAATATATTTTATTGCAAAAAGAACAAAAAAGGAAAAATCTATAATACCCAAGTAAAACCACAACAAGTTCAAACAATAATAGGATTTTTTTAACCAAAACTGCACAATTACAATTCAGCACCCAATTTCTATGAATTTGGAACAAAACTACAAATATAACAATGGTTTTTTGGACTAATTTCTATATCTGGTGTGTTTGCAATAACCAGAAACAAAGCTAAGAACAATTGTAGGCAAGATGATGATAATAAATTAAAAATCCAACAAATCCATGCTTAACAAATATTCATAATGTTTCAGATTTGACAAAATAAACAAACCTGAAAACTTTTATACATATAATTCAAATTCAATAGAAATGAATTATAAATGCTTATTGTAAACGACATATATAATTTTCGACTTACTTGAAAGCTATCCAAATCTAACCTAACACAACTTTTATGTCTAAAATTCCCAAATCCTACAAATCTACAATTTATTTCGAAAAGGAGATTGACAAACAAATGTTTAGATTTGTAGATCTGCAAAAGAAATAGGAAAAGAAGAAGGAAATCCAATAACTTAAATTACCTATTCGTAGAACCATCTCTTTTTCATAGATCTAAATCTAATCTCTTCAATCCTTCTAATCTGATTTGTATTTGTTTATAATTTTTGTTTTAAAGGAGATTGAAGAATTGGAAATACCAGAGCTTCACTTGTTCCTCTAGAAAATATGAATAAGAGAATGGGGGTCTAGCCCTTTACTTATAGGTGTAAAAATAACTCTGGACTGTAAGACTTAATTAATAAAGTATCATCCGTTTTTATATTAAATATACATAAAATCTAGCCGCTGCCTACTGGAATCGACCAAGCGGTCGATCAAGGGTCGACTTGGCAGCGGCGAGGGACAAATACATTTATTTATATATATTATAGTTTCTCTTTTGTTTATTATCTATTCGTTTTCGTATTTTATCTGTAACTTTTTCATATGAATTTCGATCGTGAAGTTTCAACCATGAAAGTTGACTAGAGTTCCGTCAAGAACGCAACGACGCAAGTTCCGTGGTCAAATTCCATTATTTGCAAAAATTCCATGTGTGGAACCTAATTGAATGAGTAAATTAATTTTTGACAAATTTAAAGGTTGTTACATTTACCATCGTGTGCTCTTCCATTTGTTCCACTTATACTATCCAACCCATAAAAACTACTTTTTTCAAATTTTATAACTATATTTTCAAAATTCATGTTATTATTATCTTTCAAAATTTCATTTGATAAATCTTAGTAAGACAAATTATTATTCATAAAGCTATAAAATTTCATTTGAAGTATATAGAAAGTAACTTTTATGAAATACTCAAAAATATGGATTTCATGTTAAAACTTATTAGCCTTTTAAAAATTCTATTTCTGAAACCATACATATACATGTGGGGTTTACACCTAATGTGGTTCAATAAACTTCCTTTTCTCTAAATGAATTATCCTTCAAAATTTTCTTTCTTTGGAACACAAAATATTCCATCCAGTCATTAGTCTATTTGAAATCTTTATATTCTTTTAACATTTATCCGCTAGCCAAACTTATTGCTTTCTTCAACTTAGTGGTTACATAATGATTTAATTTACCAATCCAATTCTTGAATTTAGGCATCAACTTATGCCTATAAGTCATTTTTCTTCAAACAAATTTTCTAAGGTATCCACTTCATGCCCAATGGCATAACCGTGTTGAACACCAAGCTCTCAATTATTGAGTACAACTAATGGTGAAATATATCTTAAAACCATATCAAAATCTTAAGATATACTTCCAAGTTAAATTCTTTAAGGTCCTGTAATGTCCCATATTTTCGACGGTTGAATAATTAGTTGATTTAATTATTTAAATATCTATTTGGTGGTTTCACTTGCTTAATTTCAATAATTTTGAATATTTAATTAATATAAATAGTGGATTAATAGATTTAGTTCCAAAGTACTCGGGAATTAGCGAATTTGCAATATTATGTAGATTGGATAACTTAAATGATTTAATGAAGTTATATTTGAATTGTAATAAAGAATTTATTTATAAAACGAAGTTGGAACGTGTTAATTATAATAAATTTTAAAATGAGCTCATAACGGCGTGGTAGTTCGTAATATTACATTATGAACTTTAAGCGACTATATAGAATTCATTATAAGTTGGACTTCTTTGAAGCAAGAAATGATCGAATCTATTTAACTATAGTTTTCTAATGAAAGTGAAGAATCAAGATTTCGTTATGCAGATTATGAGTTATATCCGAATCAAATTTTCAGAAAGTCTATATGGAATTGTTTATAAACCATACGTACTTATTAAATAAATAAAATGGATTTTTAAATAAAATGAATATCGTTATAACCTGAAAACGAAAATATCAGGTTTAAATTTCAAGTTAGATTATTTTGAAGTTATATGACATTTAGTTTGAATATATTTACGGTAATAATATTTTGTAGTTAATAGATTTGTTTATTTTCGAATTGATTTATATTATATCGAATTAATATGGAATTTAATAATTGATAATTTTCAAATAATCTCCGTTTTCGACAAAACTTATTTTATTAAATCTATAGTGATTAATTATTACAAGATTTTCAGCTTCGTATCAATTGGATTAATTTTCTGAACGTGCGTAATTTAAACGATTATTATTTGGCTGTTTGAAATTAAAAAGCATTTTTTACAAATAGACGTGGAATTCGACGAAAGCAGTTCCATCATGTCCGAAATATTAAATTATTACAGGACTACAAGTTTCACTACGATTTGAGCTCATATGTGGTCATTTAAGCGCATTACTTCATGCATAAATTTCACGTGTATATTATGATTATGTATATATATCAAATCGATGTCATTTTTATTTAAATAAAAATCTCTTCAAAATCAAACAATTATTTCATTTCTTCTCCAAACCTTTTCCGAATCAAATTAAATTACTTTAGTCCTTCGAAAACAAGAACCGGGGATTGAAATTCATTGCTTTGAATTATAGGCGCTCAGAATTCCTTTTAATATGAGGTAATTTCCATGAATCTAGTTCTAATTCAATTAATTTGGGTTTTGAATTGTAAATATGTGGTTATTATAGTATTGAATCAAATTAGGGAGAAACCACGGTTAATAATTTTGAATCATATTCTGGAATTGGAAAGCTAGCAAGTGAGTGGATTTAAATTATGCCTTTTGGTAATGGTATATTTATCATTTAATTTTCCGTTATTCTTAATGAACAAATTGAATTATTGTGGTTATTGTGTAATTCCTTCCCTAAAAGCTTTAAGAATATTACTATTGCGTAAATTCATTCTTATATCTTTCTGTTTGGGCTTAAGAAGTTACAATAATTATAAGTTTGTAAATTTAAGGTTGATTACGTGTATATTCCTAAGAATGTAAATTTGACTTTAAGTTGTGTATGTTTCAAAAATATATTGTTAAGAATATGATTTAAATGCTAGGTTGAGGAAGATTATAGTAAG
This sequence comes from Allium sativum, assembly GCA_030737875.1. NCBI lineage: Eukaryota > Viridiplantae > Streptophyta > Magnoliopsida > Asparagales > Amaryllidaceae > Allium > Allium sativum. Next base: position 50,328,680 of record JASFAX010000020.1, read on the forward strand.
TTGTGGGAATAGTGGAATAAGAATTAGTAAGCCTGATTTTTGAACAGAAGTCACAATAATTAAATTGGAATTGGGAATTGAGTTAGAAAACAGGAATTAATATATAACTCACAAAAAGGGAATTATTAGTGGACTAAGTTAGCTGAGGGCAGAAAAGTGATACATTTCCATAATTACCATTACAGTAAATTACAGATAAGGCATTTGCAAGAAAAAGAAAGGTAATAGGATTAGTATGAAATAGGGGTTTTATTGCACACTAATCAAATACACACACACATTATGTAATAAAAAGAAATAGCTTGAAACTATGGATCTTAATTTATGTACATCATGGAAATAGATTTTTGAACATTTCCCCCTACCAATTTAATGAAGTGTGTGAAATATTTCATATAATAACAAAAATGTACAAGTCGGTAAATAAAGAAAGGTTATAATAGTAAACGTTTGCTTAAATAACAAGGAACATGGGGAAAATGTGATGAATGGGGAATATGGCCTATTATAATTAATTATATGATGAAAATTAAATTGTATAGGTAGGCTTGTCCTAGGGACATATGGAATTATTATGTAGGTTATAGTTTAAGATGAAAAGAGAACTTAGTAAAAAAAAAAACCTTAGTTAATGGAACTAAGATAATAAGCAAACCCTCAACGACGGTTGTTGTAACAATATAACATGATGTTGTAATTAAATGAGAAAGAATAAAGTAGGCTTATTATTAGTAAACTTATGATTGCATGTATTAAGTTTAATGAATATAATAATAATTGTAAGGGAAAATCTGTTCCGGCAGCGTGGGGCTAATTGGGGAAAAAAAGTGTCTCATAGATATGGTTCGTTCCAGCAGCGCGGGGTTGAATGGGAAAAGTACACAGCCAAACAACAAGCTGTTAAACCAAAAACTTGAATAGAAAATAAATGTGTAAATAATCAATTTAATTAGCATTGTGATAAGTTAGAGCAAGCGCATGATTAAAAGATTTGATATAGGTTATAATAATGCAATGGTATGATGTGGTAGAACCTGTCTGTACTTATGGAGATGAAGAACCCAATGGGGTAGATCATTGAGGAGTCTGGAGACAAGAGGGAAGCACGTCTAGTTGATTATTCTAACCCATTGGAGAGAAGTACAAGGCTTCCGCGGGATGTGGTTGGCTACTCTAAGATGGCCCTCCGAGGAACAAACAGATGAAGCCATCGCTCGGAGGCAGGTCTGTTGCGCCATCTAGAGTGTATCCTGACTGCAGTTATGGTGTGCAGTCAGAAGGCTATGGCAGATAGTGTGGGTTGATTCGACGGTTTGTCTCCTCTGGGAGGAGGTGGTCAGGACCAAATTAAGAATTGTAATCGTCGAATACTTGTCATTGGTAGTCAGTGGGATGCGGAAAGACTAAGAGCAAAACCAATAGACCAATGATCTTTCGCTATCAGGATATTTATTTAGAGACATGCCAAATTGGATGTTAGATTCGTTGGTAGAGGCACATCATTAGCTTTTGATGTAGTCTTTCAGTAGTTGAGGTAGAGCCCACGGTGGGGATATAGCCACCATGAAAAGAGATAAACCATATTTGTATATCTGTAACATAGGCTTAACGAATCTATCCTTTATAGATATCAAAAGCTCCTGACCGAGTTTTGTGCATTGGATGCAACCCTATTATGAAATTTTGGTTATAGTGTGCAGTACGTTCGTGTAAGGGTCTAGATGCACGCATTAAGTTGCATATTGTAGACGTTAGGGAATTAGTCCGTGTCGAGACGTGGCTCGACCAACGAGTTCGTACGAGGATCCATACGCTTACATGGAATAATGATGGTGGTTCTATGAGATTACGTGGCATATTAAGGGAGATTTCTATATGTAGTTCGACGTAAGTAGGAGGTTGTGCATGCTTCCGTGGTATGACTACAAAGGTCGTACGAGGTGGGTACTGTGACACCCCATGCCCGTTAATGTCACTCGCTAAGGGAATGCATTAAGTTTCATAAAGCGCTATAGGTAAACAGACACAGAATAATTACAAGACAGATATAAATATGGCAACAGCGGAAAATCTAAACTTTTATTTCAAACATAAGTCATAATACCGTGGTCTACAATTCATAAATCACAAAAACCATTACAATAAAATAACATCTATCTTGCATCATCAGAGTACATAAGAATATGAAAAACATAATTTTCCCTAAATTTAAAGAGTTAAGACATAGTTGAGACAAGAACTTGAGCCATACTTCAGAAGTAGCTCCTAGCAAGATGATATCTGATTCCTGATTAAGCCTGAGTGTTTCCTCCCTGAGAACCTGGGGGGAACGTAAGAAAGAAGGAGAGACAACAGGGTCAGACATAAAGTTTGGCGAGTCTAGTTACTTTTAGCCAGTAGATAAATAAGTGCAACAAGATAGGCATATAAAGTAGATAAGAAAGTGGCAGGTGTGACAAGGTAAGCAAGATAAGGTATATGTGCCTCACTAATGATTACTCTACATTATTACTAGTATAACTAAAATGAGATGATCCCTTCCACTATGAGTTGGTAGGTTTAGGTCATATGTCCAAGTATACCCTAACCACTACCCTAATCGATTGGCTCCCTACCCTATAGATATCCTATGTTGGCCCCACAGTAGGAGGTATCACTTCCTAAAGTGACAACCCAAGGTTTGCAAAACCATATCTACTGGTGTCATGGTCGTCTTATCCCCATCTGCCCGGCCCATGCACGCACATGTCGCCGGTCCGTTTGCGCCGCCCACACCGTCCGTCTCGTTTGGATATCTTATAATCAATCAGTAAGCATGCCCCTTCTCCTCCTAGTACGGAGTTCTTTACTTGATACCAGTTCCGGTTTACTAACTGAAATGGATCTCATACAATATGATACAAGCTCTACCTCGTGTCTTGTATCCCCACTAGGTTTTCCACTGACTATGTATACCCTTAGGCGTCTTTAATTACATAGCCCTATACTAGATATGCTTACCCTAAAGGGTGTTTTTAATTACATAACTTCATTACATTATCTATCAGTTATGTATACCACTAGGTTTCATTAATTACATAACCTTATTGCATTATCTATTGGTTATGTATACCACTAGGTGTCTTTAATTACATAACCTTATTGGGTTAAGTTCGTGGGCCTATTGTTTACATCAAAATTGGTCTAAACACCCAAGGTACTAAAACTGTACTTCACCAATACGTTAAGAACTAAATGGAACCATGTTTAATCAGCAATTGAAAATGAAAAATGCGAGAAAGGTAAAGTAGAGATGAGATTTAGAGTGGTTCAGCCTTTAATTAGGCCTACGTCCACTGTGAAAGTGATTTCTAATCATATAATGAGGATTACAAAATATATCAGCTCTCTCTTTTGATACATCTCTATATTCACTCAATATATCCTCGTTTATATATTTCAATCTTGGAATTATACAAGAGAATGGTAGAATTTGAGGAGAAGAAGGATGGATGAATGATTGAGAAGGAGGATGCCTTCGTTTTCCTAGATCACAAGATTGTACTTGACGCCATGGCCGAATAGAATTTAGCAGCACTTCGTGGTTTCAAAGATTGGATCCCCTTTATGTTAGTAGCCATGGTGTATTTATAAGTGAGGTCCCTTCGGGAAATGACCTGAAATCCTTTTATGCAGGCTACAGATCGCTCATTCTATTAATTACAATCATGTCATCGGCTAGCTGTAGCCAGCTGTCCTCGGTTGTCATATGTGAGCGGGTCCATAGGAGCGGGTGACCCCGTAAGAGTGAATGCTTTGGGAAACTAACTTGAAAACTTTTATAAGAGCAGAACGCGGGACTGGGATCGATTCTCCCCTGTTCCTTGTGCGACCGACCTTCTTAGTTCAAGGGCGCTCGTCCTTTTGTCACCTTTGTATGGCACTGTTTGTCCTTACGGCTATGCTATGAGGTCGCTTCCGCCTATGTTGAATGGACGACATGCTTTGCTTTGGTGTTTAAGCGGCTTTGCCCCAATACGAATGACTGACCTTTGCTTCTGCGCATGAATCACGATTTGCATCTAACTTTGGTGGGAAAATGGTCACATAAGATGTTGCGAGCACTTGTTTTGTAGTTCCATCCCTGGCTCTGTCTTTTAACAGATAAACATTTGCCCCTCGAAGTTCGTAGTTTTTAAAACATTAAAAACTATGAGCTTCGAAGTAATGAGATGCAATACCGCTGGACGGATTAAGTTCAACGTTCTGCAAAATAGGCGCCCTTACAGATAGCTTATGTTTTCAAAATTTGGATATTTCGAAAATTGTTCATCTACGAACACTTGGCGGGATATCTTCCGGGTATGCAAGACCGGATCACTAGATTTTATTGAGCTATCATATCGTTAAAAAGGGACCTTCCAGTCTTCTTTAAATATTGTCTCTTCATTTTCGCGCTTTTATATTTCTCCAATAAACCTACATCAATGGCGATTTCACTGTAGAAGACCTCACTGTTGTTTCTTGAAACTTCGATTTTCTTTGTTTGATTGACCGTTTTGCCTGACCCTTTTTTGGTCGAAGGTTTACTTCAGCTGTGTTTCTGACTATAACGCTCCTTTCTTCGAATTGAATTTTGCTCGTAAGTGAATTTTCTACCCCTCGCCTCTGACTCTGGGTTAATTCTCTCGTTTTTGTAAAAGAGGGTTCCCAGATCGTAACATTGAGTTGCTTGAACACGCATGGTTGTGATGTTTTGGGAAGTGTTGATTTGGCTTGGTATATACTTAGATTTCACGCAGAACCTTCTGGCGGTCCCGATTTATACGATAAACTTTTAGCCCTTTTTATGCTGGCAAGTTGCTTGCTCAAATGCCTATGAAAAGTCATTTCCTAATTTGTCATACCTTTACTGGATGTTTAATGGGATACTTATATCACAACGATACTTCTGCTCCCCCCTCTCACTATTCTCTTGGCATGTGCAATTAATAGCTGCAACCGAGCAAATCAGAGCCTGTGTTTCTTATACCTTTGAATTTTTTATCCTTCTTTTATGTGATTATACTGCTAGTAAGCCATTTTTGTCGGGTATGACTGACGGTTCATTTGGAAGGTGTATCTATCCAGAGTTTCTCCTTTTAGTTACTAGCAACTCAATAATTTTTTTTAAGCATGCATATCTGTGCTGACATGTAACTAATTGATAATTAATCTTAATCCCAGTTAACTCATCATGTCTGGGGAACGAGAGGGCCTGGATCGGGAAATTGAGGTTGCTGCGGCTACTGGTACCGATTTGATTATTAGCCAGATCCATCCTCGACCATGCTTTTTTGATAGGGTGGCGGCCGGTTGCCATAAATCGACACTTTCTTTTGGTCAATATTTACAAATGTGCAACCGCTTCGGTTTTCGAAAGACGAAGCCAGATTTCCCCGAAAGGAAGAATTGGCCGATCATCCTCCCTCTGGATATGTGATGGTTGATTATCATATGTTGTCCAGTGGGGCAATTCCTCCTTTTAATCCTTACCTAGTGTCCATTTTGCGGCACCTGGCCATTGCCCCATATCAGTTGCATCCTAGTGGGTATCAAATTTTGCTTGGGCTGTACATACTCTTCGTGAAAGTCTGGCAGCAGGAACCCACGTTTACGGATATTTGTTCTTCGTATACTCTTAAGAGAAGGGAGGTAGATGGTACTTCTTTCCTTTCTGTGGAAGATATGCATGGTAGGATTATTACTGTTTTGACGGATGGCAGTAAAGGATTACGGATCAATATTTCTTCGTCCGATGTCCTAGTAGATTCTATGGTCGATGGGCAGAAGGAGGTACTTGCACCTTTGCTATTAGAATTCTTATTCTTTTCTCTTTCTCATTTGGCTTTCTTTCTGATTCTTGCAGCGATTCCTTCAGTTGTGGGTCTTACTTTAGATCGAGCCCTCCTCAATTCTTTAATTTCTGTTGACAAAAAAAAGGAGCAGAGAGGTGTTGCTTTCAGAGGATAACCTCCGCAAGTACCAGCTAATTCATTTTAGACGATCTTTTAAAAAGACTTTGGTTCACTTTCAACACTCCGCTGGTAAGTCTTTTAGCAAAAAGAAACGTCTAATCCCTGATGTAAGTGGTCGATACTCGTCTTTGACTACCAAAGGGAGTGACAAAAGAGTCGATGAGAACACGATCGGTTTAAGGGTCGATGTAATTTCTGGAATGACCTCCGAAAGTTCTGCTTGCCCGTTACTCAAGCGGAAGGTTCCTCAGGGACTTTTGGAGACCTGAGGGATTTGGACTCTGCAAAATGCTTGAACCAAAGTGACGTTGTGATATCTGACCCCGTTGTAACTGATATAGGAAGAATCCGAGGACCTGCTCAGCGTCCTGGGAAAGCATCTGCCTTCATAACTTGCCCTGGAACCGGTTTTGATATCATCTTACTTGTGGCATAATTTCCCATAAATCTGATAATCTCTGAACGCTTGCTGAACTCATGCTTTATTTTTCAGGTGTAAATGTGAACTATTCGTTATCGGATAGCTTTTCTCAACAAGCCGATCTTATTGATCCGCGAAGCCTCTTACAGTCTCTCCTTTCCTGTTATTTGAAGCACCCCCAACTGTCTCTAAGTTCTCAGGTCCAATATACCTCTGAACTTCCAGTGGTCGATTCTTTAAGGCGTGGGGGACTTGATCAGGCTAAGGTGCTTGCACCAATTGAATTTTCCGCAAGATTTGTTGTTTCGACCCCTGCTCAGGTTCAAATAATACATGATCGTCCACCTTATAGGATTCCTCCTGGAAACTCAATGCTTAAGGATCGCTTTAGCGGTTGGAACTTAAGGGGAATGCATTTTGACCTGGATTTGCATCCCAATGACAGGCGAGATGTTGTGAAAAGTTTGGATGCCGTAAAAAGTAGCATGATTAATAAGCTTAGTGTTGTTAAGAATTAATTTGAGACACAATTGAATATGGCCGTGAAGGATGTTGATAGGCGACTGGAACATTGGGCCAAATTTGGTTATGAATTCCAGAAATTGAATGCTCGCACCTTGACCATATTGAAAACTTAGAAAACGGTAAAGCTGGCCTGATCTACTTGATTTGATCCCAAGAATCCGAGATTTCTTCTTTAAAGAACGGAAGCATTAAAGTGAATAACTTAGAGGCCAGAAACGTCGAGCTTAGGAAGGAGTTGGAGGGTATGCGAGCACGATTTTTAGAAGCTCAGTCTGCTCAAGAACTTGTTGAGCGTAATTTGACCGTAGAAAATCAGGTTTCAATTTCTCTAAACAGTAAAACATGGATCTTGAAGGAAAAATTGCTTTTCAAAACAAAATCCTTAGAGCCTTTGAAGAGGGTACAATCAGGTTGCATAGAGATCTTGATGAAGCCAGAATCGGAATTGACAATACTTTGTTTCAATTCTATGTTTGTAGTGTCATGAGTCGTGGATGTTTAAGCTATTAAAACAAGGATTTCCTGCGAACTCTGGCTCTTGTTTGGGAACAGGCACTTTCATATTCCAATGATGTTGATGACGAGTTCGTTCAAGAACAGCTTTTAGAAGAAGAAGACAGCAAGGCTCTGGTTGAAGGTAGGAGGATATTGGCAAATGAGCGAGCTCAATCGTTTAGGAGGGCACGTTCAGACGCTACCATTTTTTGTGCCCCACCTGATTCCATCAGAGTTGATATTTCGAGCTCTCTATTCCCCTCGCGGATCGCTCTGCCTTAGATGTTGCAAGAACTCAACCCATTATCGGGTATCCAGCTCAAGAAAATGTTGTTAAACAGTGTGTGAGTCATGGCATTACTTATTTTAATGCGAACGATCATAGGGATGACTTTGTATACCCAGAAACTCCAGGTAAAATTGATATTTACCAGTCTACCCCGGATTTGGATTTCCTTATCTCCTCACCTGGGACTGCTGAGTTTAGAGCTTGTTATTCGTTTGCCTCAGGTGTGCTTTCACCACCTCCTCCATCTGTTTGTAGCACTACTGCTCAACCTGCCGCCGTTGATTCTGTCCTAATATCTACCAGCACTAACCCTCTCATTACACCTTCATCAGACGACCCATCTTTACCAGATGTGTCCGATCTGGAAGATGAAGACGAGTTTTGGAATACCAAGGCTGTGTCTACCCTGAAACGCAAAAGGAAGCTAACTGATTAATAGTCCAAGATCATAAGCTTTTTTCCTTCGATGGTTCTTTTGTATAGATAGGTCAGCAAATGCCTGAACAATTGGTTCAACATTCTCTGTATAAGAAATATCATTTGTGACCTTTATGGTCTGATTCCAACCTATTTTATTTTACCTATTACATACTTAGACTAGTTGTTTGTGCGAGTGCCGGCCCTCGCTTATTATTTTATGTTGGCGCACTTACGTTTGTAACGTTTAGATGTTATCATAGTTTTATTAATTTATTCTTATGAGTGGTCGCACTTTTAGTTTGTTGTTCGCGCGAATCTTATCGTTCGAATAGTTCTCACAATGAAGTTATAACTAGTCCGTGGGATGTTTTGAGTGAGCATTGGTGATTTTTTACACAATGGTGATGTCCCTAGAACAAACATCTGTTTAATTTCATGGATTCTATTAATTTGAATCATGATTTCATTTGATCAATTCATGATTTTTTTTAAAACAACTTGTGGTTATTATGTGTGTTTTCTTTTGGGTTCCCCCATAGGAGGTCTTAGGTTTCAATTTCGAACCAAGTTCGACCTTTTAAGTCCTTATTTTTCTAGGACTGACAGACCTTGCTGGATACCTCCTTTCAGCTAGGATTTCTGATACCACCTTTCGGCTAGGATTTCTGATACCCCCTTTTGGCTAGGATTTCTGTTTTTGCGCTGTTCTTTCTAGCATGTTTATGGGATCTTCCGACACTAGGACTGATGTTTCCAGCCTAGGTATTTATCCATGGACATTTTTATTATTTCCCTTGTACCTTTTTTCTTTTGAAACCAGATGTCAGTTTCTCCAGCAAATGCTTGCTAAAGGAAGTACCACCTTTCGGCTTGTTGTTTTCCTTAGAACAGCATGTCTTGTTGAGGCGATGTGCTTATACATCCAATTTGATTCGCATGCTTTTTATAGTCCTTTCAAGCCGTTTTGCTCAAAATGTGCTTTGAGAACCCTCCCTTCGCGACTAGGATGGGTATGATTAATTGCTTCTATCATGCCTACATTTTGAAAAATCGGTTTTTAGCTTGAAGCAATAAGTATGGTACTCATATAAGCACATGAAAATTTCCTTTGCACAAGGCACTTATAAGTAATTCATTGTCAAATATTAACATGAATATAGCAAGTCGCTCAATAGGGTAAAACGACTACTATCTATTAAGCAAACAGTGTAAGAAATGGAGTAATAGAGCATAGTAGTGGGAATTTTAGTTCAAAACTTCCATGATTGAGACACCAGCTACTAATCCTTAGCCAAGCATTAGTTCCGGGCTAGTTTAGGTCCTTTCCTCAGAGAGTTTGCGGCCCTTTGTTTGCAGAGAAATAGGAGAATGGCCTTGCACATATTGTTGTAAATGGTTCTCCCTGAATAGACCCTCGATTAACGATTTTATGTGCCTACACTCATTAGTGTCGTGTCCTGGTTGGTCATGGAATTGATGAAACCTTCTTGATTTAATGGCATCATGTCTGATTTGCATATGTTCTGGGACTGGATACTTTTCTGTGTTCTTAGTTGCCCTGAAGATATTCCCTGTGGTGTCATTAAGGGAGGTGAATTCAGAATCCCTGAAAAAGCATGGTTTCCTTTTAGGCTGTTTGGTTTTTCCCTTGTCGCTTCTTTCCGAAACTCCACCTCTTGCACCTAAGATATATTTGCGCTTTTCATTCAGATTTATTGAACGAGCGCTTTTCTCCCAGTCGGGTCTTCGCCTGGCCCCATAATCACGATACGCAGTTTTCTGAGTAGAATTTCCTTGTTCAGTAAAAAAACTCTATTTTGCTTCCACGACTTGTTCGAGCGAACGGAAGGTCAGCGACAATTGGTCTGGCTTTTACGGTAGGGGCTTGAGCAAAGAGCATCGACTCGATCTTCTTTATCACTGCGTCGTTTGCAATAGTTATTTGACTCATTAACCCTGTCATTGCTTCTTCTAACTCCCTCTTGGTTACGGTCGCCTCAACTTTTAAAGGTTCCTTTTCTCCGGGATGGATGGTAGGAAAAGTGGCGGCGTGCTCATAATTTCAAGCACAATGCCTCTAAAAAATCTTATCGGATCTGAAATTGGGAAAGAGGTAAACACGGCCCCATGGTGGGCGCCAAAATGTTTACACCAAAATTAGTCTAAACACCCAGGGTACTGAAACTGTACTTTACCAATACGGTAAGAAATAAATGGAACAGTGTTTAATCAGCAATCGAAAATGAAAAATGCGAGAAAGGTAAAGCAGAGATGAGAATTAGAGTGGTTCAGCCATTAATTAGGCCTACGTCAACTACGAAGGTGATTTCCAATCTTATAACGAGGAATACAAAATACATCAATTTTCTCTTTTCAAACAACTCTATATTCACTCAATATACCCTCATTTATATATTTCAATCTTAGAATTATACAAGAGAATGGTAGAATTTGAGGAGAAGAAGGATGGATGAATGATTGAGAAGGAGGATGCCTTCATTTTCCTTGATCACAAGATTGGACTTAACACCGTGGCCGAATAGAATTTAGCAGCACTTCGTGGTTTCAAAGATTGGAACCCCTTTATGCTAGCAGCCATGGTGTATTTATAGGTGAGCTCCCTTCAGGAAATGACCTGAAATCCATTTATGCAGGCTATGGATCGCTCATTCTACTAATTATAATCATGCCATCGGCTATCTATAGCCAGCTGTCCTCAGTTGTCATGTGCGAGCAGGTCCATAGGAGCGGGTGTCCTTGTAAGAGTGAATGCTTTGGGAAAGTTGGAAACTTTTATAAGAGCAGAACGCGGGACTGGACTCGATTCTCCCCTGTTCCTTGCGCGACCGACCTTCTTAGTTCAAGGGAGCTCGTCCTTTTGCCGCCTTTGTATGGCGCTGTTTGTCCTTACGACTATGCTTTGAGGTCACTTCAGACTATGTTGAATGGATGACTTGCTTTGCTTCGGTGTTTGAGAAGTTTTGCCCTAATACGAATGAACGACCTTTGCTTTTGCGCATGAATCAGGATTCTCGTCTAACTTTAGTTGGAGAAATAGCTTGTTTTGCAGTTCCATCCCTGGGTCAGTCTTTTGACGAATAAACACCTATATGTAAATATTACCCACTCCCTCTAATTTACTTAACCCACTCACTACCCATCCAATTTTACTTAACCCTAATTTAAGTTCATAGTCATACAATCTTTATGGATTAAATTAGGTTAAGTAGTCCAATTCTTTACCATGTCCATTTATGGTTTTATAATGGGCTGGACCGCCCACAATAGGCCTACAACATGTGGATGCTGGATATGCCAGTCGGGTCTAGGAAATCTTATTCCATAGTTGGGCCTAACCTCGTGTCTTAGCCCGATTCGTATTTGCGTACTTAGACCTCCCACATTAGGTTCAACATTAGTGGCTGCTGGATATGCCGGTCGGGTCCGGGTAGACTTCCACCACTAGTGTAACCTAACCTCGTGTCATAAGCACAATTTACAATTCCTAATTGTAAATTAATAAATATTCCAAATTAATCTAAATCTACCTATGTCATTATAGTTAACTATTTCTATGTTTCCCCATTTGAATTACATGTCCCATTTCATATAAATATTACATAAATTATGCCAATTATAATCCATTTTTCCCCGTTTCCTCTCTAACGTATTCGTACGCATTTTGGCAACATCTCGGCTATAAATTAACCTAGCTACAATACTGAAAAGGGAATATGACGAAGGTGATAGTTTCAACATATCTTGGCATAAACGTAAACATAAACTGGTATGATAACAAGGTAAATGGTCATGTAATCATTGTGGCATGGTAGACATAAAAGTGATGAACTTGTAGCAACTATGATGTCAAAGCAACATAATGAGATCTAAATCAACCATAAGGTGTCCAATTACTTAGATCTAGCATAGTTAGGGTGACATAGTAACATGTTTAGATCTAAAGTTGGATTCATATGTCAAATTTACATGATATCTCAATGGTTCACAATATGAAAGGCGAAAGTTGATTAACATAAAGATCTAGATCTAAGTAATGTTACAACTGTCCAATTTAATAGATGTACATCCACCATAACATGGTTACATGTTAAGATCGACATAGGCTACATAATCGAATAGCCACAATTTTATTAGATCTAGGAAAATAGATCTGTCATGACATAGTATAGGATTTCACATTAACACAGAATCGTACTTTACAACATATCCAATCCATCGTCTTTCAAAGTACACTTTTATTTATCTAAACCTAAAAACAACTAGAACTCATAGCGCTAGGTTTAGATAATTGAGGAAGAACGGATCTAGAATTTCTGAATTGGATTTGTAGAATATGTTGTAGAAAACGGTGCAGTTCGCACTCCAGCAGCATATGGCCTCCATGATTTCCAATGAAGAAAATATGAGAAATAAGACACGTATATATAGCTTCCAGACCCTGTGAAATCGAGTGCCGTGTCAGCCCTAGGGGTGTCAACGCCCCTGTGGGTAGGTCGACCCCTAGGTCGACACCCCTGTAGGTGGGTCGATCCCCTTGAGCGGAAATTTTGCTGCTCAGAGGAACTTTTCGAATTTGAATCCTTTGGATAGAATTTTGACTCATCTCTAACTCACCTCTGACTCATGAGTATATATAAAATATTTCTGTGCATATACAAAATTAAAACCCTCATAACTTCTTCATACGGTGTCTGTTTTTCGCAAACCAAATGTCTATCCTGACCAGAATTTCGAGATGGATACAATGGTGCAGTCCCTTTCCTCTAGTTCTTAATATTAAAATAATTATTATTTAATTTATTCTCATTATTGTCTTTAAAAATTCTGGGTGTTACAGGTACTATGGGGTGTATCTTGAGATGATAGGCATAGCTGCATATATATTATATTAGATTTAATCTACTGGGGAGTAGATGAGCATGACGTGTGTGCGGAACCTAGAGTGCTATTAACCTGAATAACCTAATAATTAAGCAAATATAACTGAATGGTATATATAGGGTTATTTAAAAATGTATAAATTTTTCTTTCATCAGAACTTGTGTTCTGGACCACTCCTGTAACACCCCTTAATTTTAACAACACTACAATGAAAAACTATTGAATACTTAATTAAATATTAGGAATTAAGTAAAATGGGATGCGCCATTGCTATTGTCTCAGAATTCTGCTTGAGATAGACTTTGAGTTTACATAAAACGGACATCGTATTAAGAAGTAATTAAGGTTTGAAGTTTACAAACATATAAGCCGGTTTTATATAAATAAAATAAATCCAGAATTCAACTCAGTTCAAAATTTGAAGGCGGGATAGCAACGCGGGAATCAAACCCGTTGGAGGTCGACCCCAGCATAGGGGTGTTGACCCATGGGTTGATGCCCACACAGGGGTGTCAACACCCATGTTGATACCTAGGTTGACACCCCCCAAATATGAGGCAGATTCAGTTCTGCGTATGTAGACTTGTTTTCTAACCAAATTCGTTGACCCTAGACTATAAATAGGACCTCATTCTCATTGTTTTTAATCACCTAAAACAATGGAAACAACGAGGTGCTGCCCAACTCAATCCGATCTAACCTATTCTTCTTCAACAACGAGTTATATGTATTCAGAGATCTATGCTACAGCATCTGCAATCAATTCCCTTCTCTTTAGATCCAATCACAGTGAGTCTATGTTAATTTTGGATATAAACACTTAAAATACAATCTTTACATGCCAATGCCTGTTAGAAACTTGAATCACAACATATCTTCCATTACATGTACACCTGATCTATTGATTTACGCCTATATTCTAGTTTGCCTAATTATGTCACCTTATGCCTATCATGTTAGTTTGCTTAATTTTGTCAATATATTTCAGTTTTATTTACTATGCCTATTCTTGTTCTCTTCTTTCCTTTTTTTTCCTTTTTATTTTTATAGCTAGCCTACCTTCGAGCCTAGGCCTATCGCTGAAACACGAGAACGCATGAAATTGGGAATAAGGGGGAACATTAAAATTGGGGCATTGCTTGTACTGGAAAATTTTGGGCATAACTTGTATTGGGAAATTAGGACATAACTTGAACTGAAAATATGAATATGAATTTGGGAGCATAAACCAAACTGTGATTAAAGACCTTAATTTGGGGCATATGGTACATGATGAATATGACTTGGGAAAGGGACATGAAAACCTATAATGAAATAGGAATAATTGTTAAATAGTGAATATGCCGAGATTTACAGTAATTAGAAACCATAATCGCGCTAAGACACGAGGTTAGATTGCACTTGTGGTAGAAGTCTACCCGGAACCGCCTGGCATATCTAGCATCCACAAGTGGTAAATCAAATGTGAGGGTCTAAGTGCATAAACACGTGACGATTCTAAAACATGAGGTTTGCCCGGACCTAACCGGCATATCCAGCATCCACAAGTGGTGGACTTAATATGGGAGGTCTAGCGCATTATAACCATAAATGAATGAATGGTGATAAACTTGTAATACTTAACCCATTTGAATCCATAGGGATTACATGAACCAGTTAACTTGAGTAGGGGTTAAGTAAACTTGCTTGAATCAGTGGGAGGGTTAAGTAAATCTTAGGGAGGTGGGTAATATTTAAATATATAAGCCCACAAATTTAACCTGTTAGGGTTATGCAATCTTGTTAAACTAGTAGTCATAACCTGTGGAAATCCTAGTACTGGGGATGCAAGCCTAGGGTGAAGCATGTATCATACGGAATGTGGGGCCCATATCACTCACTAACCTATATCGGTATCAGACGGGAAACCCCGAACTAGGTTGGGGTCAGGGCGCGCTTATTGAGCTGGTTGTAAGAGGTAACTTAAGAGAGCTGTTTAGCCAACGTGTTCCATTGGGGTCATGTGCGTGCATGGGTCCGCTTTCTTGGGAAGATAAGATGATGGGACATCTGCAGATATGGTTGTGCATCTTGTTTGTATCGGGGTTGCCACTTTAGGGAGTGATACACCCTAAGACTAGAGCCAGCACAGGGTATCTACGGGGGATAGGGAAGCCAATCGATTGGTGGTAGTATTTAGGGGACATCTAGGCTCACTTGTTTAGGAGCCCGTTATTACCGTTGGGGGTAACGCCCGTCAGTTCTGTTGGATTACCTATTATTGTATGAGGTAAGACCTCTCGCTAGAAGTACACCTAAGTCTACCATCTTGTACTCGTTGGGATCATCTTGTTCTTGTTATACTAGTGATGGTGCAGAGAAGAGTATTAGAGAAGCGCAATGCATGTTCTGGTCTATTTATCTTATTTATCTTATTATACCTTCCTTATGACACTGTTATCTCTCCCTCAAACTTATATGCCTGTCATTATGCTTTTACTTATTTATATGCTAAAAGTAACTAGACTCGCTAGACTTTATGTCTGACCTATGTTGTTTTCTCTTCTTTCTCTTCCATTCCCCCCTAAGGTTCTCAGGGTGGGAATACTCAAGCTTGACCAGGATTCTACTATGGCTATGTTTTGGGGATTATGCTCTTTTTATTTACTCTGATGATGATTTTTTACAAGGAAGAAGTTTTATGTTTTCAGTATTCCAGACTTATTACGCAATTGGGTTTGAAACACAAAGTTTTTCTATTTAATAAATATTTTAATTCCACTATTATTGTATATCTGTCTTGTAATGTTTCTATTCCTGTTTACCTAAACTCTTCACAAAACTTAATGTATTTGATAAAGAGTGACATTAATGGACGTGGGGTGTCACATTTGGTATCAGAGCTGAAGAGTACCAGATCGGATAAAATATTTCAAAAATTGTTTTAAAAAGGTTTTAAGAAAAAGCATTTACAAAAGATAAGTCTGTTTAGATAAACATATTCCCTAAAAGCCATATGAAATATTTTTCGATTCTCTGCCTGAATCCATTTCCTTTTCTTTTTTAGCATGTCTGGGGTACCTAATATTCCCGAGGGCATATGGATACCGGCTTTTTTTCGTAGGTATCTAGAGGCTACGGCACCTGTCGAAGGCCAATCAGACGCCTCTCCCCCAGCTGCAGCCGCTGGTCCTCCTCCATATGTTGATAATTTCTCTAAGATATGCAAAAAAAATTGTTCTATAGGAGGGAATCCATTAGGAGGGACTGAGACTTTCGTGGAGTTAAGGAATAGTCTCAAAGAAACAGAGGATTTGTTTTGAATTTTGAAAGTTGATGATCGTAAGAAGATTCAGTTAGCCACTTGATAGTTGAAAGATGAAGCTTCATTCTGGTGGGAAGTGACGCAAGCAGGGCAGTCAGTGGAGACGTACGATGATTTCCAACAGAGATTCAAAATTAAGTTTCTTTCTCAAGCCGAGCAAAATATGCAAATGGAATTTTTTTTATTTTTTTTTTGCATTTAAGTAAGGGAGCATGACTTTTAAAGTGTATTCTAAAAAGTTTTATCAGTTGGTGAGGTTTGGTTTGGAACTAGTGGATACCCCGCACAAGAAGGCTTTGAGGTTTGCTAGAGGATTGAATGAGCCCCTCTATGGGTTCTCTATCCTCATGTTTCGATTGGAGCAACTTTTGAGGAACTCGTTGACATGGCATTAATGCATGAGGGAAGGAAAAGGTGAAAAGAAAGAATCTAAGGTTGAGGAAACATAAAACAAGAAATTATGGCCTAAGAAAGAACAACATCAACAAAAGAAGGGCGGGAAAAATGGAAAAGCTCGAGATAAGAGGTAATGTCATCATTTTGGATGCGAGGGTCATGTAATCAAGGATTGTAAGAAAAGAAAGAATGCATATTTTCATTGTGTAGAAGTCGGACACTTTTCTAAGGAGTGCCCGAAGAAGAAACGACATGTTCAAAGGGCAGGATCTTCTGGTGGGCAGGTGCATGATCTCGTGGCTATCCATTGAAGGTTTGGTTTCTCTTTCGAATAATCCAATTAGAACTCTTTTTTATTCTGGCGCTTCACATTCTTTTATATCTGATTCTGTGGTTGAGTCTCTGCACCTTAGTACTAGTATGGTTTTGGATCCCGTTGTTGCCTCAAACCCCATTTGTGGTATGACTCATTTATATATGATTTTTCGAGGTTTGAGAATATCTGCACTAAGCATCGATTTTGAATGCGATGCATACGTGCTTTGTTTCATGGGCTATGGTTTGATTCTAGGGATGGATTGGCTAACCATGTATGGTGAAATTCTAGATTATGAGAGGAGGGTTGTTATGCTTTTGACTTTCCATGGGACGACTCACGAGATTTCTTGTGACCTTAAGGGGTCTGTCATGCTTAGTTTCCTAGAGTCACTAGATGCATCTATCAATGATCTACGATCTGTACCAGTAGTCTGTGAGTATCCTGATGTTTTTTAGAAGGTTCGGGGCTCACCTCCGAGGCACGAGATTGATTTTCATATATACTTGGTGGACAATTCAAAGCTAGTGGCATTGCCTATGCGCCATATGGCTCCAGGATAAAGGAGGGAGCTCAGCAAGCAAGTAAGGGAGCTACTTGAGAAAGGGTTTATTAGGTGAAGCATATCTGAATGGGTGCTCCGGTGGTGTTCTGCTACTAAGGCGGATGGTTCGCTTCTCTTATGTGTGGATTATAGAGACTAAATAAACTCACTAAGAAGAATAGGAACCCATCTCCAAGGATAGATGATCTGTTTGACCAGCTTGTTGGTGCATCTGTTTTCTCTCAGTTAGACTTGGCCATAGGATTTCATCAGTTGAGGGTGGCCGAAGATGGTATAGACAAGACCGCTTTTAAACTCCAAATGGTTTCTCTGAGTGGCTCGTCATACCTTTTGGGTTGACGTATTCACCCGCCTATTTTGTTGACTTGATGAGTAGGATATTTCGAGAGTTTCTAAATAAGTTCATTATGGTCTTTGTTAATGATATCTTGATCTTCTCGAAGAAGGAGGAAGAGCTTGCCCTACATTTGAGTAAGGTTATGAAAACTCTCCGTGCACATCAGCTTAAGGCGAAATTCTCCAAATTCCATTTTTGGAGAAAGGAAGTGAGATCTTTAGGGCATGTGGTCTTTAAAGATGGGATAGCCATAGATACCGCGAAGGTGGTTGCAGTTAAAGAATGGAACATCCCAAAGAATGCAACAGAGGTGAGGAGTTTTCTTGGATTAGCGGGCTATTATAGGAAGTTCATTAAGGACTTCGCAAAGACATCAGCCCTACTCACCAACTGTCAAAGAAGGATCTAATATTCTCTTGGGATATAGATTGTGATGATGCTTTTCAGCTATTGAAGAGGGATCTAACAACAACCATAGTCTTGACATTGCTCGAGGGGAACAAAGTGTTTACAGTATACACTGGTGCATGTGGTACAGGCTTGGTGCGGTTCTGATGCGAGAAGGAAAGTAAGTATCTTATGGATGTAGAGAGCTAAGAGTTCATGAGAAGAACTGCCCTACCCATGACTTGGAGTTAGCTGCCATAGTATTCACACTTAAGACTTGGCGCCATTATCTACTAGGAGAGAAGTTCGAGTTGTACACCGATCATAAATCTCTCAAGTACTTGTTCTCACAAAAGGATCTCAATTTAAGGCAGCAAAGATGGATCGAGTTCCTAGCATCCTATGACTTTGAGATTGCTTATACCCTTGGCAAGGGTAATATGGTCGTAGACACATTGAGTAGGCAGAGGATGACATTTTGTCCTCGGTTTGTGGGGAGGAAAAGCTTAGAGTTCATATCGACTTTTGATTTCAGACCCTCAACCGAGTTTACACCTTGTTTATTGGCATCGTTAGAGGTGCGGTCTACTATGTTGGATCAGAAAGGGACTTCGTAGCGAGAGGACCCATAGCTAGCAGATATCTTGGATAGACTCAGCAAAGGGGAGACTTCTAGTCACTTCAGTAGATATTTCATGGATGATAGAGGGTGGTTGCGACAAGATGGAAGGCTTTGTGTTCCTAAACCCCGAGTTGGGAGTCTGTTGAAGATAGTCCTTGAGGAAGCCCACCATTCTAGGATGACTATTCATGCAGGAGGTGATAAGATGTATAGAGATACAAAGAGGGTTATCTTTTGGGTTGGGATAAAGAAGGATGTGGCGGAGTTTATTTATCAATGTTTGATTTGTCAACAAGTCAAAGATGAGCAAAAGAATTTTGGTGGTTTACTTCATCATTTGGAAGTCCCACACTGGAAGTGAGAGAGCGTTTCTATGGATTTTATTGATCTTTTGCCTAGATTAAGGAAAGGAAACATCAGTATTTGGGTTATAGCGGATATGCTTACAAAGAGCGCTCATTTCATCCCTGTTAAGAGTAAGAGGATGACAATGTGGTTGGCAGCAGTTTATCTTCGCGATATAGTCCATCTGCATTGAATACCTTCCAGTATTTTGAGTGACTGTGACCCCATTTTCACCAGTGAGTTTTGGAAGAGCTTGCAATAGGAACGTGGCACACAGTTATGCTTAAGCACCGCTTATCATCCTCAGACCGATGGACAGACAGAGAGGGTGAATAGAATCCTTGAAGATCTTTTAAGACTGTGTATCCTAAACTTTGGAGGGACTTGGGAAGAGCATCTTCCTTTATTAGATTTTGCCTACAACAGCAGTTATCAGGCTAGTATTGTCTTGGAACCCTTCGAAGCATTGTACGTACGACCCTGTAGATCACCGACTTGTTGGTGGGAATCTACATAAAGGCTTCTACTTGATCCTGAGATGGCTAAAGAAACTTCGGAAAAGATCGATCTCATACACAAGCGCATGAAAACAGCTCTGGACAGGCAGAAGTCCTTCGTGGATAGTAGAAGGACCGATATTGAGTTTGTTGTGGGTGATATGGTTTTCATCAAGGTATCGCCTTTGAGTAATGTAGTTCGTTTTGGATTTGTAGGGAAATTGGCACCAAGGTTTGTAGGGCCATTGTAACACCCCACATCCATTAAGGTCACTCACAAAGGGAATGCCTTAACTTCAATGGAGCATTATGGGTACTGGAACAGAAATATTACAAGACAGACATATATAAAACAGCGGAAAGTAAAGTGGAAGTACTTAAAATCATTTATTAAATATAAATGTTTACAAGAAAAGCCCATCAACTTCCAATACCCAAATACATAGTTAAAATATCTGTCTTGCTCAAAATCAAAGAAGCATAAAAACAAAATGTAGTATTCCCCAATAAAGCAAAGCAAGCCATAGCCAAGAGAAATCCAAGCCATACATGAAAGAGCCTTGGAGCTTGGTAAGATCCGAACTAAGCTGTATTCCCACCCTGCGAACCTAAGGGGGAAACGGAAGAAAAAGAGGCGAAACAAAATGGGTCAGTCATAAAGACTGAGTAAATCCTAGTGACTTTCAGCATAAAAACAGATAAAGATAATATGGCATGAGTAAACTGAAAGTAAACATAAGCATGATGACAAGATAAGCAACAGGTAAGATAACTAAGGATAACAGGGATGTGATTTTTGTTAAGTAACATCGCAAGGTTCCCATTCAAGATAAACTAAGTATAATTTCGTAGGATTCCTATCAAGCATAACAAGATTCCTCTGCTTCGCCATTAAAATATTTCTATGAGATCTGTTTGCTCTGCACCACCTAACTAGCATCTTTACTAGTGTCTTACGTGGAATGTTTCGTATTCCTACTAGTACTTGAACTAGTGTCCTATGTAACAAGGATCCTTACCCCCTACTAGTGTCCCAACTAGTAGCCCGTGTTATATAATAAGGTGATCCCACCCACTACTTAGAAATCATAATACTAGTCTTATGTACCCCTAGCTGACTACATAGGTGTCGCCTTCACCTATCTCCACTAGGTGTACCCACCAACCCCCATGCGATCGGCTCCCTAACTCGTAGATACCCGTGCTGGCCCCACAGTGGGGTGTATCATTTCCCAAAGTGGCAATCCGATATAACTTGAGGATGCACGGCTTATACCTACACGATGCAACAACGTCTAACCTACCAGCCCGAGTCCACACACGCATATGAAACCCGTTGGACTTGCGTTGCCACTGCTAACCCGTTTTGACCTCTTACAATCAAATCCAGTATGCGTGTCCCGTCCTCGAAATGGGTCGAGCTCACAAAGATACGTAATGGGCTACTGGTCTGAAAAGGGTCCCCTTTCCTCGACACAAGCTTCCCTCCTATGCTTGGTCCCTTCTAGTAATTCTTACTTAACCCCTTCTTATTCATGTCCACTTACATGCTTAAATTTTGGTTAAGTATACACCAGTTATGTCTTACATGTTACCCATGTCTTCCACTTAACCCCTACATCATCCTCATGTCTTAATACATGCTTTATCTTGGTTAATTGCTTATTGGTTATATTTTACATGTCATTCATATTACCCCCAACGTCTAGGTTTAACCAAGCGCCATGGCTTTATCTGCCATTAGACCCTATGTCTATCCATTAACTATGCGCTTGTGCTACCTCATCAGTCTTATCATTTAACTTGGTTATTTCCATTTATACCAACCTTCAACTTGCTTATTAATTCAATTCTTAACTTGAACTATACTAAGTCCATTAATAAGCCCGCAACATGTTATTCCTATGATTCATACATTAACCCCTGTTATGGTACAATAACATGTTCTTATTCAATCTTTACAACCAAGTACCCCTTAACTTACAAACACACTGGAGAGAGAGAATAATTCCCTAAATACCAACCCCGAAGACCAGAATCAACATCAGATTGATACTCGGAGGATTATCCAACCTAACCAATGTTTTGTGCCTTTTTATAATATAACTTATGTCGCCTTCAATTGTAAATTCATTCTTGTCTTTACATATTGCTTAATCTACAATGAAGCACATCTTTCCTTATTACATAAGTTATCTCATCTTATCTATTGTTCCGCCTAACTTACTTTATTCCATAAGTTATCATTCCCACTTAGGCATTAATTAAGATTTACTTAACTCAACCATTCATGTCATAACAGTTAAGTGTCATTAGCCTGGTCATATTAGTTAACCGACCCATTCATACCATATTGGTTAAGTGTCATTAGCCTAATCATATTACTTAACCCACCCACTCATACCATATTGATTAGGTGTCATTAGCCTAATCATATTACTTAACCAACCCGTTCATACCATATTGGTTAAGTGTCATTAGCCTAATCATATTACTTAACCCACCCATTCATACCATATTGGTTAAGTGTTCTTAGTTTACTTAACCCTATCCACTAGTCTAATTACCATGTTATGTTGGTTAAGTATTACTATTCGTATTTCCACATGTCACCCACATGTCACCCACTTAACCCCCATGTCCCACTACATGTTTATCTGGTTAAGTATTTCTTAATTCATTAAGGCCGTAACCCTATAAAGACCTCTCACATTAGACAGACATTTATGGCAACTGGATTTGCCGGGCGGGTCCGGGCAGTCTTACGCCATAAAAGAGTCTAACCTCGTGTCTTTACAACTGTTACGCTTTTAATTTGGGCCTAGGACCTCTCACATTGGGCTACCATTTGTGACTACTGGATTCGTCGGGCGGGTCCGGGCAGTTTTACGTCACAAATGATTCCAACCTCGTGTCCTAAGCATTGATTATCGCTTATATTCTTTTACCCCAATCTTAATAATTTCCTTATTCAAATTATTAATTAATTCCTAATTTAACAATGTCCATAATTGACTCAATTTTGTTCATCAATTAATGGTATGCAAAATCATACCAAGTTTATCACAATTTATCTTATGCCATTAAAGGCAACTTATCTCAATTTATTTTTATCCCTCCTTTAAGGCTATTACATGCCAACTACCCAAAACCCACTTAGGCATGTTCATATTAGCCCTTTTTCAACACATAAATTATCATATGTGTTTCAACTACAAATCTCACATAATTAACATATGCCCAAGTTCTAGATTACATATCAGTTTTACATATGCCCAATTCATACCAAATCTACATATGTTCAGTTCATGCCGTTTTATACGTATGTCAATTTTTATATCAATTTACACATATCAAGTTCTAGCCAAAAATTACATATGCCAATCCCAATTCTTACAATTACCATTTTAATGGCAATACCCAATTATCCAATTCTATATTATGCCTTCGATTCTACCAAACACACATATATCTAACTAGGCAATATCTCGGTATTTCCCCCGTATCCAATCGCACATAAATCGCAGTTTAGGCCTAGGTCCGAAATTGACCAAGGTTCATCAAAGGAAAATAAATAGGGGGAGGTAGAAGTTGCAATGAAACAAGATCAGAGAGAAAACAGCATAGATCGTCATGATAGGCATAAAGATTAGATCTTGATAATAATATCAACATGAATCCACGAAACTGATTTACAACGACTGAATAGAGCATGAACTAGACATAAGAATGGAGATGAACAAGTCTCAAAACTCAAGGTCCAAAGGTAAACAGGAATAGATCTGAATTGATAAACATGCTTATATCCAATTACACTTTATTCTATAGCCATATTAAAATTAAGTATTTTAATCTAAAAAGTAACTAGAACTTACATAGCATGGCTAGCGAATTTAAGAACTGAAATCGATGTTGTAGCGTTGTTGATTCATCTCCTTGAATCGTTGTATAAGTCTTCATCTTTACATTGGATTGCGTATGAGAGCTGAAGAAGATTAGAGACGGCGGCCATGACCAAGAGGGATTTCAACAGCACAATGGTGGCTTGACATGTTGTAGTGAATTAGGGTTTAGGCATCAAGGGGTTTATATAGGATTAGGTAGACGAATCTGGACAGAAAACGAGACTAGAAACATCAGAATGCACCCAGGCCCAAAAGTGGGCTCGGGGACCAGGTCGACACCCTGGTCGACTGCCCAGTCGACCTGGTCTGGGGGGGTCGACTGCCTAGTCGACCCCCTAGTCGACCTGGGTACTTGGCGGGAAATTTCCCACCCAGCCTTTTCTGGGTTTTGAATTCGAAATTTGAATTCGAATTCGAGCTGTTTTCGATTCTGAAAATCTTGAAACTTCAGAGGGTCATATCTCTCTCATACGTTTCCGATTCTCGCAAACTCAGACTCGTTTTCAAGCAGAATTTCGAGACGAACGCAATGGCGCAACCCAATTCCCTTCATTCTTATTTTACAATTTAATTCTGCCTTGATTCTTGTATTAACATGTTATAAAAATTCGGGTTGTTACATTCTCCCCTCCTTAAAGGATTTCGTCCCCAAAATCTTCAAGTTAAGAAGAATGTGTCCTACCATCCAGTCATCCACTATATCATCAATCACAGGCATTCATTGTCCTTAAAGGATTTCTAATGCTATATGAACATATGCAGAAAGTGTGTGTATATGTTCCTTATCTAATGCAAATGATCAAGCCTAATTGATCTTCTAGATGCAAAGATATGTTTAGTGCCATGAGTCCAACATGTATGCAAATAGTCCTAGTCACATAAACACTATATGTGTGCACAAACATCCATCCATATGCAACATTCGTATGATAACACATTCAATTTCATCCACAAACAAGTGTAAACACTCATGCATATGCAATATGAAAGGTGACTGAGCCGATCTAGTGCCTAATGTGCATGTATATGCATCCACTAGCAACCACTTGCAACCACTTGCAACCATCAATCATAACATGTCTCAAACACATGTTTACACCCAACTGTTCTTACCTAAAGATATAGTCGAATGATAGAAGCAAGTAAAAACTCTGCACCCATCAAAGCTAGAAATCTACGTCACATATATACTGATTAGGAGAAGAATTCCCTAAGCACCAGCCCCGAAGACCGAAATCAACATCAGACTGACACCCAAAGAAATTCTCAACTCAACCAATATATATGTGATTCTAGGAAACTAAGCATGATGGACTCCTTTTAGGTCACAAGAAATCCCTTCCTAAAACCAACCCATATCCTATAAAACCCAAAAGGTTTAATCAACCCAACGGACACCCTCAGGCCCAATATGTAAAACTAACAGATGAGTCATACTCCCTATGGGTTTTGTAACAGAAATTGGATGGAGAATAGGACCGAGAGGATATACACAAAAGATAGCATGCAAGAGATGTGATGCGCGAATCTAGTCTTCAATCTTCTAAGTCGCATTTCCTTGAGCTTAACTCCATTGTGCTTTGACCATCTTTAACTCCACAATTTCATAGCTTCTTAATTCTTATTTCCAACATATGAGTTGGAACTCATTTCACTATTGCCTCTCGTTCCACTTTCACTTATCCTCCTCCTAGTATACTCGGCTTAAACATAACTGCGTACTCATGGTTTCACACAAGCTCTCCAAAATTCACTAGTGAATCTTGTATCTCGTTCACTTACTAAGGTGATTCTCTACAACTCATGCATAAGCGAAATGACCCATCCGCCTTAGTGGTGAATACTACTCGAGCGGATTACAGATTGCCAATAAATGTGTCAAGAGATTCTAGGTAACTAATCATGATAGAACCCTAAAGGTTACACGCGACTTCGAGGGTATTACCGAGGCAAGTCAAAAGTCTAACTACCCTTTTTTTTCAAAACCGAGAATGTCACCCTTACTGGATAACCACTCCATCGCTAAGATCTACCCATAGCCCAAAACATAAACATTACTTCTAAACTCAACACTTAGCATAGACATTCTCAAATCCTAACAAGTCATGAATAAATGAGCCGATTCCCCAACATGATTTGAGACAAAAATGGGATCCTCTACTACGCTAGTACTAAGGTGCAGAGACTCAACTACCGAAGCAGAATTAAAAGGATGCGATGTACAAAACAAAGTTCTAGCGGGATGATAGAAAAGAAAAGCTAAACCTTTAACGGTAACGTTACCACCTCCCTTAGGTACGCTAGTAGTGAGAGCATACAATTGCCCTCTCGACGATCCTGTCCTTTGCCCTTGTCCTTGTCCTATAATACTTAACTACACTCCCTCCTTACCATACTAAAGATACTCTCTCTTGTCATGGATTTCACTATTCTTTCACTTTGGCCTCTTTCCTTTCACCTTTTTCCTCCTTCGTGGATTAAGCTATAACAACTAGTCTCTTGTTCTTACTGTCCTTGTATAGTTTGTTAGCAAGTCCTTAGAAGCTACCTCCAACACATGGCAACTTCACACAACTTGAAATAAGATTAGACGTAGATGGAACTACTGTGGCTACAGATGGAGGTTGGGCACTTCTTTGCCCTCTGACATATGTCGGATGCCTACGAAAGTATGGTGAAAAGAAAGAGAGGAGAGATTTCAAGAGGGAATCAAAAGATAGTGCATATGGCTTTGGAAAATATGCCTTTTAATCAGAACAAAATCTTCTTGAAAAATTGCTTCTTTGTAAATGTTTTCAAAACTAGTTCAGAAGGTTTTTGAAAACTTTTGCCCAGTCTGCTAACCTTCTGCTCTGATACCAAATGTAACACCGCACATCCATTAAGGTCACTCACAGATGGAATGCCTTAACTTCAATGGAGCATTATGTGTACTGGAACAGAAATATTACACGACAGACATATATAAAACAGCGAAAAGTAAAGTGGAAGTACTTAAAATCATTTATTAAATATAAATGTTTACAAGAAAAGCACATTAACTTCCAATACCCAATTATCCAATTCTATATTATGCCTTCGCTTCTACCAAACACACATATATCTAACTAGGCAATATCTTGGTATTTTCCCCGTATCCAATCGCACATAAATCGCAGTTTAGGCCTAGGTCCGAAATTGACCTAGGTTCATCAAAGGAAAATAAATAGGGGGAGGTAGAAGTTGCAATGAAACAAGATCAGAGAGAAAACAACATAGATCGTCATGATAGGCATAAAGATTAGATCTTGATAATAATATCAACATGAATCCAAGAAACTGATTTACAACGACTGAATAGAGCATGAACTAGACATAAGAATGGAGATGAACAAGTCTCAAAACTCAAGGTCCAAAGGTAAACAGGAATAGATCTGAATTGATAAACATGCTTATATCCAATTACACTTTATTCCATAGCCATACAAAAATTAAGTATTTTAATCTAAAAAGTAACTAGAACTTACATAGCATGGCTAGCGAATTTAAGAACTGAAATCGATGTTGCAGCGTTGTTGATTCATCTCCTTGAATCGTTGTAGAAGTCTTCATCTTTGCATTGGATTGTGTATGAGAGCTGAAGAAGATTAGAGACGGCGGCCATGACCAAGAGGGATTTCAGCAGCACAATGGTGGTTAGACGTGTTGTAGTGAATTAGGGTTTAGGCATCACGGGATTTATATAGGATTAGGTAGATGAATCTAGACAGAAAACGAGACTAGAAACATCAGAATGCACCCAGGCCCAAAAGTGGGCTCGGGGACCAGGTCGACACCCAGGTCGACTGCCCAGTCGACCTGGTCTGGGGGGGTCGACTGCCCAGTCGACTCCCCAGTCGACCTGGGTACTGGGCGGGAAATTTCTCGCCCAGCCTTTTCTGGGTTTTGAATTCGAAATTTGAATTCGAATTCGAGCTGTTTTCGATTCTGAAAATCTTGAAACTTCAGAGGGTCATATCTCTCTCATACGGACTCCGATTCTCGCAAACTCGGATCGTTTTCAAGTAGAATTTCGAGACGAACAAATTGGCGCAACCTGTTTCCCTTGATTCTTATTTTAAAATTTAATTCTGCCTTGATTCTTGTATTAACATATTATAAAAATTTCGGGTTGTTACAGCCATTTCCGATAACAGAAAGGATTAACCAAATGGCCTATAGAGTAAAGCTACTAGAGATTGTCCGGCGTTATTGATGTTTTCTACGTCTCTCATTAACAGAAGTGCTTGCATGATACCGCTGAAGTAGTTGAGCCGACTTTTGATCTGTAAACAACTCAAATCGAACTCCTAATAGGTAATATCTCTACATCTTTAGAGCAAATACTATCGCTTCCAACTATAAGTCATGAGTTGGGTAACTCCTTTCGTGCGTCATCAGCTATCTACTCGCATAGGCCACAACTTTATCCTTCTGCATCGGCACTGCTCCATGCCTAGTACCGCACACATTGGTGTACACCCCCATCTCTTCATTCCCCCTCGGAATGGTCAAAACAGGAGAACTCATCAGTCTCTCTTTCAGAATTCCGAAAGCTTGCTTACACTTTGCATCCCATATGAACACTTGGTTCTTCTTCGTCATTCTTGTTAATGGTGCAACTATCTTGGAGAAATCCTTGAAAAATCGTCGGTAATACACTGCCAACCCAAGAAAACTGCTCACGTCTATTGCATTCTTAAGTCTATCCAAGTCCGGGATTGCTTCCACTTTAGTGTGGTCAACCGCTATTCCATTACCAGAAACAACATGGCCTAAGTACCTCACTTCACTCTTCCAGAAGTGACACTTTGGAAACTTAGCTCTCAGCTGATGCCTTCGCAAGATTTCTAAAACAACTCGCAAATGCATCTTATGCTCTTCCTTATTCTGAGAGTAAACCATAATATCGTCCATGAATACAAGCATTAACTGGTTCAACTGATCTATGAAAAACCTATTCATAAGATCCATAAAGTACGCTGGCGCATTAGTCAACCCAAATGGCATCACCAACCATTCAAAGAAACCAGATGGCATCCTAAAAGTAGTCTTCGACACAATATCCTTTACCACTCTCCACTGGTGAAATCACGTTGCCAAATCTATCTGAGAAAATACATTAGCTTCGTGAAGCTGATCGAATAAGTCATTGATCCTCGGCAATGGATACTTGTTCTTCTTGGTGACCATGTTCAACTCACGATAATTCACACACAATCTTAAAGATCCATCTGCCTTGGTTGCAAACACAACTGGTGCACCCCATTTGGATACACTCCTCCAAATGAATCCTTTTCCCAAAAGGTCATGAACCTGCACCTCTAGCTCTCGTTGTTCCTTTTGCTCCATCCGCCTAAGAGGCATAACGATAGGTCTCGACCAAATCGATTCTAAGCTCAATCTCACATTGCGGCGGCAAACCATTGTCTTCCTCAAAGATATCCTCAAACTCATTAGCGATCAACACATATGACAAGTCTTCCTATGGAATCACAAGCGAATATAAAAAGCTTACAAAGACACCATCTTCGGGCTTACATCAAATGAAAACCTTTTGCCCTTCCACATCCCCAACTCTCACCTCAAGCTTCTCACAATTCACTCTTGTTGCATACCAATTAAGACAATCCATGCCCAAGATGATCCCAAGCCTAGAGAAGTTCAAAACAAAGCAATCACACGCAAAGTAGCACCATGGCTCGATAACACAAGACCATGACAAAGCATACAAACGATAGACGAAACCCTAACTGGATTAGTCTCATCTAAAGGTTTATCACAAATCTTGGGTTCCAAACCCAAGCAGCACACAAGCTCATGAAGAACTTCTTTTTCTTCTGGTATAGAGTCTCAACATATGAACAAGCATACTTGGACAAAGCTTCAAAATCTGAAACATACTCTAACACTGGTCGACCATTCTGTTTTAACTCAACAAACTTCTCAGACAAAACTTTCTTCTGAATGGTGGAAATGAACTTCGTCTCAAAATTGACTTGGAACTGCTCCCATGAAATATCATCTTATGGAGTTTCTAGAGTAACAGAGTTCCATCAATCCATAACTCTGCCCTGTAGCTTTCTGGACAAAAGCTTCCTCTTAGTCGCATCATCAGTTCCCAAGTCTCTAAAGACCCGAATGCAAGTATTAAGCCATCCTTGAATTTCTTCAATATGTTACGACCCCTTAAACTGCCTCCCTCCTAGAGTAGTGAAATCTTTGCATAGCTTCGTGAAGTCCATCACTTTAGGCACCTGCATCCCATACATCTACCGCGGCTTCTCCTAGAGCGGGCAACCTCCTCATGATCACTATAGCCATGGCCTGAAACATAGCTGGGTAATCAGGTATACCACCGTTTCTCCCTCCAGGAAAAGACTCCTCCCTAGGAGTATATCTCGAAGATCGATGACTTATTCAAAATTAAAAATAGAATGATTAGTCCACACATGTGAAAACTTCAAATGGAGTTCAAGCATTATTATACTATACACTAATATAGTATACATCAATCAGAAATATACAAATACATCTCTCATACGTAATTAAGTCTTCGAACTTTGGCTACAATTGATAACCATAGCTATAATACCAAATGTGAAGACCGCCCATTACTCTTGTACTAAATAAGAGGAATAATGCGCTGAAAAGTGTGGAAAGCAGTCATGGACGATCATCAAGGTAAGATAACACAAGCGAGACATGTTGTATAACTCACAGCGCAAGGATAAAATATAATAGAACATATATAACAGGTAATAATAGTGAAGAAGAATTCAGCAGAATCTTAAATCCTTTCAAAACTCCATTGAAATATCCATTATAACCTTGGAAAAGCACTATAAATTTATGTATAATAAGCCTCACTACAGCATTAAGAGAAACATCCAACAGCGGAAACAACATATACTAGATAGTAGAAAATAATACATCATCCTCCTACTCGTCGTCGCATAACAACATGGTCCTCATCATGATCTATCACCTGCCACCTACTACTCAGTCTACCCATCCAAAAATAATATGAATAGCCCAAGGTAATAAGAGGAAACATAAAACCTTGAATCAGAAAACAGTTTTAATGAGCGATAAAACAGGAATCTAACATCATCAACAAAGCAGATGAGAATAGGTAGATTAACCAATCAATCTACCCTAAACACCAGAGAAGAAACCCAAACTCATCTTCCCCCACAACCGACAGTGACAGCCTTTATAAAACAAGAATTTAGAAAGAACAATACATCCTTAACAATTAGTTATCAAGCATAAATCATCCTAATCTATATCGACATCTCTCAAGCACAAGCCCTGAAGGCCTAATCCAACATGGGATAAGAACCCAAGAGATATCTCCTCCGACGTCGAATAATCTACATAAGATGATACAAGCTAAACAATCATCATCCATGATTCTTGCTATCACCGCCAATCCGCTTTGAAACGATCGTTAATCGTATGACTGGCTAAACAATCTGCCATCAATTATTAAGGGCTAATGGTAACCCTGGTTCTAGCAAAACTCCATATGCCATATAACAAAATGCATCTAGGCCGACTGAGCTGCCCAGGGTACTCGACTAGTCAATTTTAGTCATTTTGGGGGACCCCAAGATAACCCTGCTTTGAATCTGCTAGAAACTACGACAACGATAATTTCTCAGCCTTTGATATCTCTAGCCATCTAGCCAGATGACTGTTCATAAGCTCAAGTTCAATTCTCGAGCAGCCATTTTCCATGAACTCGACTCCTAAAGGCCCCTTCACATTCGCTGCATTACGACGATCAACGAATATATCACATCACTTCGACATTCCCCCTTAAATTCACTTCGAAGTCACAACCACCATCGATCCAAAAACATACATTATTTGGTCAACATTCGATTTATAGTGCTTCATCACGACTCATTAGGTCACCCAACGATCCGACTGTAAGGGTCACCAACAACCTAACTTCCTAGGTCACCCAACGACCCGACTTTATGGGTCACCGGTGACCTAACTTCCTAGGTCAACCAACGAACCGGCTTTATGGGTCACCAACAACCTAACTTCCTGGGTAACCTAACGACCCAACTTTATCTAGAAGACCAACGACCCGATTCTAGAGAAGCTCCTGCGACCTGACTTATCTCCGAATGTCCCGAAGCTTCAACATGTTTTGGATGACCCATGGTTTTTGAACATGAATGACCCATGCTCTTCGATGACCCAACCTATGCACCAGTGACCTGAGCTTCATTTCTTGGAGCACAAGCCAGACGATTTGAACTTTATGCCACTTCATCATTGACTAAAAAACAACACGACTCCAGATCTGACCAAATTAGCTCCAAATTTGACCAAATCATCACCAAATGACAACATCGATATAAACAACTCATCTAAATCATCCAATTCAACAATCAACACTTTATGAAATCATCAACAACATCAAAATAACATTTATTCAACAATAATCATATAAAATTCACCAAAATCATGTTTAATCAATGCATAAAGTAAAACAATGGATCTAACTTCCATACACATATAAGTTAACATAAGAATTACTGGTTTTAAGTTGTTAGATTAGATCCTATGGTGATTCGAATGAAAATATACTTACCAGATGTAGATTTATGTGAAACAACTTAAAATGATCAAATTATGATCAAGCAACCCATATACTTGATTGAATCCGTGTGAGAGATTCTTATCGCTCACCAAATCTACAAAAAAACAAGAAATCACTTGATTCTAAATCCAGACAGCAAAGAATTACCATCAAACTCTTCAATCTCATGAAATCTCACTTCTCTTGGTTTAGATCTTGCTTTGATTAATGTTGATCTTCAATTTTCTTCCTTAGATCTAAATTTTAATGGTGGAATGGTGTACTTGATTGAGCAAGGAGGATCATGAGCTCAACAAAATGAGAGAGTGAAGAAAATATACAATTCTCCATGCCTCTAACCCCTATTTAAAGTCTCCCATCAACCCACTAATGGGTCTCCTCAAATCATCCCATCAATGGCTAAAACCTATACAAAAAATTGTTAAACGCTAAAAAGGTGATTCCTCTAAAACCGTTGAACCAAATCATTAATGTGACCACTCTATGGAATTAACAACACCATTTCCTTTCCAATGAAATCGATCTTCGCACCTGATTCGATTCTAGTCAAAAATTAATCCCTGAACAAAACTGATAGGGGTAAAATGGTCGCAAATAAAATTAGTAAAAATTATGGACATGTCTCACATCCCCATAAACAACATATCAAAATATGAGAATGATCCAACCCTCAAGGAATAAAATAGAAATATTTTACGATCCTCCTATACACAAAATGTGGGCTATTACAAACTAGAACCTTTATCCATGTTCGCTTAATTTACGTTTTATTTACGAATATTTATCATCTTAATTAACGTATTATTAATGCGCATTAAACTCGTATTAAATTTCTTACTAAATGCATTAAAATAGGGTATTAGAATTATAAATGTTCGCGTAATAAATTTGTATGTGTGTGATTTTAATGGAATTTATTTGTATTAATCACACATAGGCACGATGTTAATTCATACTTGTAGTAGAAGCTTTCCTAGAAATGACCAACATATCTAGCATCTACTAGTTAGTTGGATTAGTATGAGAGGTCTAGGTGACATGGCAATTATCATAATTACATAAAGGAGCGAGATCAACCCCAGCTTCTATTAGAAGCCTGCCCGGAACCGCCCGACAAATACAACATCTGCAAGTGGTCGGTTTAATGTGAGATGTCTTTTGTGTGTTTATATATATATATGTATATCTATATATATATATATTTGTGTGAAGACATCTTCCTAGAGAAGGTATTAAGTGCCGACCTACCTAGTTTGGGTATCAGGTAGTTAGGACTAGGTCCATTCCTTATATCCACTCCTTGGTTTAGGACCTAAGTATTGCAAAAGTGTTAAACGGTCATAAGGTTCACCTTTTTCTTAAAAGGCATTAAATTTTCATGAATAACGATATATGTTTAATGGGGTATCTCTTTGTAAGTTGTCTGCTTCCACTCTAGGAGCTGTGTGGGGGCATACCTAGAGGGATAGCCAATATAAACGACAAGGAAGTGAAAGCTTTCTAAAAGAATGTCTATCTATTGGAAGTATTAAGTAGTTGGAAGTTCACCCGTAATACCAGTTAAATAGAAAAGAAGTGGTTCACTAGAGAATCCTAAATGACAATGAGGGCATATCCTGAGGGATAGCCAATATAAACGACAAGGAAGTGAAAGCTTTCTAAAAGAATGTCTATCTATTGGAAGTATTAAGTAGTTGGGAGTTCACCCGTAATTCCAGTTAAATAGAAAAGAAGTGGTTTACCAGAGAATCCTAAATGACAATGAGTGTCTGCCTAAACCAGTACAAAGTGGCAGCTTACTATTCTTGTATTACAAGAGAGATCATTTTTATAATGTTGATGATTAGAACTTGGGGTCATAAGTGATTAGGGTCCGCCATAGGGTCTTAAGTGATTGGATCTACCCTTAAATAAGTATTTATCTAATGGCTTTAAGTTACCAAATGGTATTCCTACTCGTATGGTACTAAGTGATAATAGAATCATCCATTATAAATTTGCATGTTGGCCTTAAGTTACTTTGGGATAGTCCGCCTAATTTATATGTGAAATTGCGTGTTAAACTTTCATAGACATAACTTGATAAATGTATACTGCCATATATAGGAAATAGACATTTCTCAAACTTGTGCGATTTTCATTCGCAAGAACTTTTGTTCTAACCTTCCTCTTAACAAATAAATAGGTTAATAGGTAGGAATGCTCAGTTGATGCAGTCATGGATGTTGGAGCCTGACGAAGAGTGATCCTTATTCATTATCATTCTTATCATGATTTTTGTTTAATGGAAGATTACTATTACTATCGATGTACCCCTGTTGACGATGGAGATTTTATGTAATCAACATTTATGGGTTTTAATTAATGGTACATCTACTTTTATTATATTTTGTCCCTTTTGAAGTGTGATTCTGATGCCGTTATTAGTTTTGCTCTATGAATGTAATCCTTATAGAACCGATGAACTATTTAGAATTATTCTAATTTTCGATGAGCCTTTTATAGAATAGAATTTAAGCCCATTCCATGTAGGTTATTACTTTCGGTATTAGAGCATAGGTTATCCTGTTTCGGGGAAACATATGTATGAGAGATGTACTTGTTATAAGTTTTAAATTATATATAAATATATATACTCCGTAGACATACGCATCTATACTAGGCGATTTCTATCTTTCTTCCTTTTTGCTTTTAGCTTAAATACTATCTTAGGAATTTCCACTAAGGATTTTTCCTTTTTTAGATAGTAGAAATGGCTGAAAATCATCCCGAGCAAGAGAATTAGGCAAGGCATCGGTACTTTCTCGAGTGGTTCTAGCAGTACCTAAGGAGTGAGGACCAAATTCCTACAGCTCCCCTATCCCCAACAAAACCAGCAGCTCAACCTATCGAACCGACCCTCAACTTTCCTAGTCTCTGTAAGGATTTTGTGAACTTATGAGGCAAACATTTTGTTGGAACTAAAGGCTTTGTGAAAGCTATGGCGTGGATATCCATGCGACCATATCTTCAAAGCCATCTGATGGAATGACTGTCTGAAATGTAGGATTGCTGCTTGGCATCTTAAGAATGAGGCACTAGAGTGGTGGAACATTGTTTCAAGAGAAAACATATGCAGAGTATTTTTATGGGATGAGTTTAAGATCTGATTCGAAATGAAGTTCTTACCCAATGTGGTGATGAACCAACAGATGGGAAGTTTATTTGACTTAAGCAAGGAAAGTCCTGTAAGAGGGAGTAAATCGCAAATGTTTTGGAGTTGTCTAATTTTGGTAAGAGATTATTATATATGCCTATGAATAAGGCATTAATATTTGTAAAAGGACTTAATTCCCTATTAAGAAAGATGTTGTTAGCTCAAGTGATCTTTAAAGCTAATTTATGTCATGATTAGAGACAATTATCCTACGCACTTCTGAGGATGAGAAGGAGAATAAGGATGAGAAAGGTGAAAATACTTATGGACATGGGAAGGTCAAGAAGACAAATTTGTAACTAAAGAAAAAGTAGAAAGGAAAGTTTAAAAGAGAGGCTAAACTATTCCAAAGATGCTACAAGAAATGATATGAGGCCGAGGATTGTAGGGTAAGCCTAGGGAAGTTTAAGTTTAAAAGGAAATTCTTTAATTGTCATGAGGAAGGAAACTAAGAAAGTATCTGCCTCAAGAAGAAGTGAGGTCAAACTAGTCAAAATTATGCTTTAGAGATAGCACCAGTTCAAAGTCCACCCCTACGAGACTAAAGACAGCCAGCTTTGGAAGCTATAACCTTATTCAAGGAACTTCTATATGTATCTTATTTGATTTGGGAGCAGTCCACTCCTTCATCGCTAGGAGTATCATTGATTTCTTAATCCTTCTTGTATCCTTTGCTAGCAGTTCGACAGAGGTATCCAACCCTATTAGAGGAGGTAAGCAACTTTCGCTAATTTGTAAAGATTTAGTACTAGATATCGATAGTGTCGATTTCTTATGTAATGCATATGTGTTAGATTTTGAGGGATAAGGTCTTATATTAGAGATAGATCGGCTATCGTATTACGGAGCCATCTTTAATTGTGTTAGGAAAGTTGTTTGTTTGAGAATCCATGAAGGTCGAAGCTTAGAGATCTCATTTAGGACTGGGGATAGGGATCCGACCTTATTACTTTCCTTATCATATGATCTGGAAGGACTATCTTTAGTGCCTGTTGTGTGTGAGTTTCTAGATGTCTTTGAGGAATTCATGAGACTTTCTCCCTGTAGCAAAATCTCATTTCAGACAGACCTTGGGAAGGACTCATGACCAGTTGCACCGCCATTAAGGCAAATGGTCTCTAAGGAAAGGAAGGAACTATACAAATAGATTTCTGAGTTATTGAAGAAGAGATTCATCCAACGGAGTAAGTTAGAGTGGAGGGCACCCACAGTATTTTTCATTAGATGGATCGCTAAGATTATGTATGGATTATACGGAACTCAACAAGCTAACTAATAATAATAGGTACACCATACGTAGGATAGATGACCTACTAGACTATTTAGAAGGTTCCCAGGTCTTTTCTCAACTAGATCTGGGATATAATTTCATTAGTTGAGAATTTTGAAAGAATACAAACCTAAAATGGCATTAAGGACACCTAATGGAATATTTGAGTGGGGATTAATACCTTTTTAGTTTTATGAATTCCCCTAATTTCTTTGTAGATCTTTTGAGTAGAATATTTAGGGACATTCTCAGCAACATAGTTATGGTACCGTTAAATGAAATTTTCGTATTTTCCAAGTACTTTAAGGAGCATAAGGATCTTTTAAGGAAGACCCTAAGAATTTTAAAGGAAAATCAACTCAAGGGTAAGTTTTCAAAATGTCACTTTTGGAGAAAAGAAGTCAAATTTCTTGGACATATAGTTTTAGGAAAAAGGGTTGGTCGTAGACTTAACTAAGTAGGAGTCATTCAAGGTTAGAGAATATCCAAAAATGCATCAGAGGTTAGAAGTTTTCTAGGACTAGTAGGCTACTATAGAAAATTTAGTAAGGACTTTTTAAGGATTGCACTCCTTTAACCCAAATAACGAAGAAAAGTATTGAGTTCGTGTAGAGTGAGAAATGTAGTAGTTCTTTAAAAGAGTTAAAGGAATCTATTACGTGTGCGATTGTCCTTATTATTTCTAATGGTAGAAACATGTTCATGGATTTCACCGACACTTGTGGGATAAGATTAGGAACGGTACTAGTGCAAGAGGGTATGGTGGTTGCCTACGAAAGTAAATAACTTACGGACCATGATAAGAGGTACCCTGTGCATGACTTAGAACTTGCAGATGTGGCATTTTCCTTAAAGATGTGGAAGTACTATCATCTAGGAGAGAATTGTGAGCACTTTACTGACCATGAATCTCTTGGGTGTTTGTTTTCTCAATGTAGTTCGAACCTCGGGCAGCAGATGTGGATGGAGTACATAACTTCATTTGACTTTGCTATTTGGTACAACCCAAAGAAATTCAATGGCACTGCCTATACTTTAAGTTAGAGGCATGCTACCCTTGGTGTGATTACCGAGTGCAAGTAGCTGGAGTTTCTTTCTGGCTTTAATCTTCAGTCGCCGTTTAAAGCGTCTTAAGGATTTCTTGGAATATTTGTAGCAAGACCAGCCTAAGTGGGTAGTATGAAGCATGACCAAGGTCTCAGTGATGAGTTGAGGATGTTAAGAGAAAGGATTGCTAGAGGAGAGAGCTTTCCTCGCTCTGATAGGTATTGCATTGACAATAGTGGAAGCTTGAGAACAAACAATCGAATTTTTGTACCTAAGAATGGAAATTTTGGGGAGGAGGTTCTACAAAAGGGTCATCGATCAAGCACGACCATACACCCTATAGGAGATAATATGTTTAAGGATATGAGTAAGATTTCTTATTGGGAAGGTATAAAGAAGGTCTTTGCTGAGTTTGTTGCTAGATTTTTAACATGTTAGAAGGTTAAGGCAGAGCAAAGTAGTCCCGAAGGGTTGTTTTTGCCCTTGGAGGTTCCCACTTGGAAATGGGAACATATTTAGATGGATTTCATTGATGGACTTATGAGGATTCAGAAAGGGAACGAAGCCATTTGGGTCATTTTGGATCATTTGACGAAGAGTGCCCATTTTATCCCAGTTAAGAAGATTAGGATCACAGGTTCGTTAGCTTAGTTGTACGTCTAGGAGATAGCACGAATGCATGGAATCCCAACGAGCATAGTTAGTGATAGTGACCCTTTGTTTACGATCAAATTTTGGAGAAGCCTATAAGCATTCTTGGGGACGCTTAGCTTGAGCACGACATACCATTCGAAGAATGACAGAGAGACAGAGTCAACATAGTTCTTGAATATTTACTTAGATCCTACATTGTTGATTTTAGAGGAGAATGGGAGCATCATTTAGCATTAGTAGTGTTTTCATACAACCATAGTTTTCAAGATACCATTATTATGTCCCCTTACGAAGCATAGTATGGGCAGCCATGCAAATTGCCTACTTGTTGGTGGGAAAATACTGACAAGATGATCCTCTGACCCGGCCTTATCTGGGATTCCATAAAGAAGGTTCTTCTGATACAGAAAAGAATGAAGGAAACCCAAGGCTGGCAGAAATTGTACGCTGATAGAAGAAGGAAGGAACTTAAGTTTTATGTTGGGGATTTAATGTTCGTAAAAGTTTCTCCTCTTAGGAAAACTATCTAGTTTGGAAAGACTATAAAATTAGACCAAAGATTTATCCGGTGTGGATATTCCTGAGATCTTATCGAGAGTCCATAATGTTTCCATGTTTCTCACCTTAGGAAGTGCTTTCATGATTCCACCATTGGACTTGAGCTTGATTAGATTGGAGAATTAGAGAGATTTTAGTTGGAGACTAGGATTCCCTATGCCACCATAAGAATTGCGGGCCACGAAATTAAAAGTCTTCGTAATAATTACATCAGAATAGTCAGAGTACAATGGAGAGATAACCCTGCGGAAAGCGCATGGGAAACGTAAGAAAAAATGAGGCAAACTAATCCAATGCTTTTCACATGTAATTTTTTCGTCTAAAATTTTGCAGGAGATGGTTACAAAACAAGTGCACCGAACACTCATATAGAAATCATATGCATATTAGGGTGTTTTGCATACATTTTGCATCATACACTTTCACGTTAGGACTGGGATCACTTAGCAAGTCTGCAGTGCATAATTACATTGAGTAATGGAAGATTATAAATAAGATGGATGTATGTCATGTTTGTTAGCTTAAGTTGTGTTCTCTGCCCCTTTGAAAATATTTCGGGACGAAATCTCTTTTGGGGGGTGAGAATTAACACCCCTTATAATATAACCTAAATAGACATAGATAATTAAAGAAAGTACAAATAATAATGAATTACTAAAATATTAATTGTTTAAAATAAGAACTTTGGACTATTAGAACTTGGCCATGAAAATATTACTAATTTATTCGTCATGTAATTTTGATCCATTTTCAAATTTTATTTGTCGAAAATGCAGCCCATATGAAGAAGTTATTAATCAAAAAAGTTAAACAATAATTGTATACACACGATTTCGATTTCAAACTAAATAAATATAATTTTGGAATATAAATATATATCAGTTGGCATAATAAAATATTTCCTAAGGATTTGAAATTATGCATATACATATATACAAGAGAGGGCAAGAATGAATAATAAACGTAAGAATTAATTGTAATTATTATAAAAAGTAACGCTAAAACAAACCGATCTCCCAGCATCGGCCCAAAAAGTAGGGCCAACCTTCCCTACAAAAGGAGGGTCGATCGGCTAGTTGATTGCCTTCCTAGTCAAGGTTGGGATAGAGGCGCTAGTTTTAAGTTTTTTCTATAGTTTTTCTTCATTGGACTAACCAGATTAAATCTAGATGATCCTACATTCCACATACACATTAGCAACTACAAAAATACCCCTAGCCTCTCCTAGAATCTTGCCTTCATCTTCCTTTACACCTTCATTCTGTCTCTGTGCCATTTTCTTAAATCGAGAAGTAGGTTAGGTTTCTTCTCTTCTTCTAAAATGTACTCTATCTCTTTTAATCTAAATTCTTATCTAGATTCTGGAATTTAGTATAATATATATATATATATATATATATATATATACATGAGATTCAAAACTATTCACATATATAAATTAGTAGATTGGGATTTGATTATTGAGGTAATAAGAGAGAGGCTTTTAGGTGTTATACAATTTTGACAACGGTCTGATTCACTTTCTTGTAAATATTTTAAATTTCATATATAGTGTGCAAAAGCTTAAGACTTGAGTATTGTAAATCTAATAGGTTTAAGCATTTACTTTTAAAATGGGTAGTTTGAATGTACTATATATAAATCACTAATGTCTTTAGTTTATGTATATATATGTTAGTTCATATGAAAAGTGAAGCGGTACCAAAAAGGAAATTTTACATATATATTTGAATTATTGCACTTTGTCTTTCTTTCGTTGTTGAAATAATCATTTAAACATTGGTTACAAACTTTTATGTATATGTTGTTTTCCTGTATTGATTGTGATATACATGTCCATGCCATATTGAGAAAGTTAGGGAAATAAACTTGTAAACCTTATTTTGATGTTTGGATTGACATTTCAAATGAATAAGGATGTTTATCTACATAAACATAATTTATATTTATTTACTATTATTTATTAGCGTAATTAATGTGTTATCAATGCATATCGAATTCGTTTTAAATAGCATACTAAATGCGTTAAAATAGGAAAATGAAATTATAAACGTCCCTATAGGAAATTTGAATATATGTGAGTTTAATGACTTTTATTTGTATTAATGACACATAGAAATGAGGTTTATGACAATCCTAATTTCGATAGACTGAAATTTTTTCAAAATTCCAATCCATCGAAACTCGGATTGGTTTGCTCTGGTATCCTGCAGAAAAGACAGAGACATAAAATATGCCAAAGCTCAGAAAATATCTCACGGCGGAATGGATAAAATATAATATAATCAAAACATAGCCTTACCATATTATTAACACTGCCTAGCCAGTATCTAAAGCTATCATGTCTCTGCTACAAATCTAACCTGTAAGTATGTTATGAGGAATGGGTCAGAACACAAGTTATGTTGACTGGATTTAAACTATACACTTTGGATAATCCTATATATACCATTCAATCATATAATCTTGTTTATTAGGTTACTTGTGTTATCAACACTCAAGGCTTACACACACGTCGTACCCATTTACTCCCCAGTGGATTAACCTAATATAGTATATATGTAGCTACCTCCAATATTAAGGTACACCCCATGGTACCCCACTCGCACGGTCTCCACCGTAACACCATCGAAATATACGCAGTCCCTCATCCTACGTCGTAGTGACATACGGATAACAATATTACGTTCCGCATGTATCTATCATTACTATGCTACGCAGACGTACGGACTGCCAACATTGTTCGAATCTGAATTCATACCAGAGTAATGCCCTCAATCCTACGATACACCACCCAGAGCCGACATGCATGTGTCTAGACTGACCACCTTACGTATCTTAAATTGTAGCTCGATGCCTCAATCGCATGTCATCTAGTGTGCACTGAGTTCAGTGGCAGGGCGATACAAGAAGCACGGAACTTGGTCGGGAGCTTTTCCATATCCGTACAGGCCCGTCTTTAAAGAGCCTCTATATACAGAAATACCTAGGGTCTGTTTTCATGGTGGCTATGGCCCCACCTCGGCTTCTCCCTCAACTAGTAAAGACTACCAGAGCTAAGAGATTGCCGCTACACAAATAATCTAAACATCCATACGGCGTCTCCCCTCAACCCCTTACCCCGATAGTGAAGGGTGAAATGGTATCTTGGGTTTAGATCGAGTCTTTCGTATCCCACTGGCTTCTGATGATGGTTGTTCGACAGTCTACTATCCTTGTTGGTCGTGACCCTCTGCCTCCTCGTGAGGCAACCGCCAAGCCACCCTGGTGTCACCTTGTCACAGCATTCGGAATGCATAGCTACATCTGCAGTCAAGGCCCACCCACATAGTAGTTACGCACAGACCCAACCTCTACGGGCACATCCTGAGACATCTGCCGCCGCACAAAGGACTACTAGGAGCACCTTACGTACCTCAGGAAGCCGCATGATTCCCCTTCCAGTCCTTTGGAGCCGTCAAAACAATGAGATGAATGTGCGCTCCCCTCGTGCCTTATAAAACCTCGATGATCTACCCCATTGTTTATCCACCCACAACCGTACGGACTGGTCTAAGCGCCTTACTTTAGCATATTGTTAGACCTTATGTCTAAACATTCTTTTATGCGCATGTCTCACCCTATCAGGTTTCTAGTTAACTTGGTTATTCCAATTCATATTGAATTCTTATTCAAATTACCAAGTTCTCTTGTTAATTTCAGTCATATAACTTAATCCATTTAAGTTAATTAATAAGCCCCCAACATGTTATTCTCTAGATTGTGGCCCAAGGTTTGTAATCCACAACCCCTTTTTATGTTCTTGTTGATTCCATCATAACAATAACATGTTTTACTTAATATGTAATTAAGTACATCCAATTCAAATGTTTTCTAATTAACATGTCACTTACCATTTATGATTAAATATAACTTACTTCATTTTATAAGTTTTCCTCATTCTTTCCTATTTAACATTGTCAATACAACTTATCATTGTTTACTTATTAACTTAGTTCTATCAACTAAGGCCCATTAATAAGTTTCTCTACCCATTTATTATAACATACGTTATAATTTCCTCTTGTCCCTAGGACAAGCCTAACCATTCTTCTCAACGGGTTTCAGACTTCCAAGCTTACAAATTACTTAATTTATAATCAAGTACAACTTCTTATATTTCATATATTTTCCCTTTTTTCTCAACCGATTTCCGGCTTTCCCTATTTACTACTTACTTGATCTATAATTAAGTGTCCCTTAACTCATTTCATCAGTTATCCAATTTCCCTATTAGTTTATTATAACCGAAGTTATAATCCCTACTTTTCCCTAGGATAAGTCTATCTATTATACAACATTTTCATTAATGTTATTTATTTATAATAGGTGATTATCATTCCTACAAGTTATGCTTACCCTAAAAGGTGTCTTTAATTACATAACTTTACTATTTCTACCAGTTATGTATAACACTAGGTGTCTTTAATTACATAACCTTATCGGGCTAAGTTTGCGGACCTATATGTAAATATTACCCCCCCCCCCCCTCCAGATTTGCTTATCCCACCCATTGCCCAACCAAATTTACTTAACCCGAACTTTAGTTCATATTCATACAATCCCCATGGATTGGATTAGATTAAGTAGTCCAATTCATTACCATGTCTGTTTATGGTTTATAATGGGCTAGACCACCCACATTAGGCCTACAACTTGTGGATGCTGGATATGTCGGTTGGGTCCGAGAAGACTTCTTCCACAAGTTGGGCTTAACCCGTGTCATAGCCCGTCTTGTATTTGCGCACTTAGACCACTCACATTAGGTTCAACATTAGTGGCTGCTAGATATGTCAGTCGGGTACGGGGATACTTCCACCACTAATGCAACATAACCTCGTGTCATAAGTGCAATTATAATTTCTAATTGTAATCCTAGGCATTCAATATTAATTAATTATTTAAACCTATGCCTTTATAGGTGTTAATGCGCATTTACCCAATTATATTCATGATGGGTTATAAGTCTAAATTCATATTATTCGAATTACGCCAATTCGTTTTTTTTATATGATCGCATTTGCGCCCAAATCATTTTTCTATACTTGTGATCCAATTTAAGATCTTTAAACATAATTTAATCGATGCCCCAAACCCATATTTATTCAATTCTATGTTAACATGAATCCATATAGTCATATACTTCAATTATTCCTTGTATAAAATTAGGAAAAATTTACATGTAAAATTTTTAGCACTCCAACAAATCCAATATATGAATTTTTCACACATGTTCAATTAAATATTATAACATGTAAACATTCCAACATTTCAACTAATTCAATATATGAATTATTCATATTAACAATTTGACGTTATATCACGCTAATCATTCCCCTAATTGAATAGATTCAACATATGAATTTCCTGATCTATTCATATTAATGTCTCAACTTGTTATA
This sequence comes from Allium sativum, assembly GCA_030737875.1. NCBI lineage: Eukaryota > Viridiplantae > Streptophyta > Magnoliopsida > Asparagales > Amaryllidaceae > Allium > Allium sativum. Next base: position 50,373,209 of record JASFAX010000020.1, read on the forward strand.
ACAACAATTTATAATTAAACTGGAAATTTCACAATTTAAAAAAAGGGGAATGTTAAACAATAGTCATAACATTATCTAAAGACAATAGTTTAAACCCACTCACCTTTCATGCTTTTACCAAATATTGGATTCAATCCGTTCTATCATACATGGTTACCCTTTTTTCCTTTAATATTATTCACAACCTAACGGCCATGGATCTATTATTTCATGAAAAGAGAAGAGAAAGAGAAATAATTTAAATATATTAGTTCCTAAAAGTTTGTCTTGCTTTCATGATTCAATAATCTTTTTATTAACGTTGATTCCCTCTTCCAAATCTGAATCCATAATTCTCTTAGGCTAACATTTTAATTTAAGCATAGATTTGAGAAAAGAGAGGGAGAGAGAGAGAGCCATGGCAGAGCTCCAGCGTAGCTGCCGAATTATGATGTTTAAGGTTAGGTCTAGGGTCCTATTTATAGGAGTAGCGGAGGTACTAGGACCCTCAGATAAAAATTTAAGATATCCATGTCAGAAGAACTTTCTGGATCCTCGGGTGGGTCGCCCCCTAGGTCGACACCCCTGTTTGTGGGTCGACCCCTAGGTCGACCCTCCTGTTTGTGGGTCGACCCCTAGGCCGACCCCCAATGCTCGATTTTCCCACCGAACTTTCCTGCCTGCCATTTTGATTTTTGGACTGATTTTCGAATTTTATGGACATATTTATTTAATATATATACATATAAGCTCCCTATATGTATACAAACTTCTAATGCTCGTAACATCTTCATACATTGTCCATTTTACGCAAACCAAGTGTCTAACTTGACCAGAATTTCGAGAAGGACGCAATGGCACAGTCCGTTTTACTTAGTTCTGAATATTTAATTAAGTTATCCTTATTTTATTATCTTAAAAAAACGGGGTGTTACAAGGTTAATCCCTACTTGTAGTAGAATCCTTCCTGGAATCGACCACATATCCAACATCTATGAGTTAGCTGACTTAATGTGAGAGGTCTAGGTTCCATGAGCCATTATAATAATTATACTAAGGCATGAGGTTAAGCCCAACTTGTAGTAGAAGCATGCCTAGAACCACTCGACAAATCCATCATCTACAAGTGGTCTGTTTAATGTGAGATGCCTTGTGGGTGTTATATATATATATATATATATATATATATATATATATATATATATATATATGTATATATTGTGTGAAGAAGGCATGTCTAGAGAAGTTATTATGTAGTTGATCTACTAAGTTTGGGTATTACTTAGTTAGGACTAGGTCCATTGCTAATACTCACTCCTTGGTTTAGGACCCAAGTCATGGGACTAGCGCTTACTAAGGTCTTAAATGGTCACGAGGTCTGTCTTCTCTTAAAAAGGTATTAAATGGTTTTAAATAATGATAGACGCTGAGTAGGTTAGTTCTTTGGAAGTTTTCGGTTCCTCTCTAGGGGCTATATGAGGACGTACCTACGTGGGATATCTAGTATAAACGATGAGGAAATGAAAGCTTTCTAAAAGATTGCCTATGTATGGGAAGTATTAAGTGGCTAGGCGTTCACCCATAATACTAGTCAAATAATAATGAAGGGGGTCCTCCAGAGAGTCTTAAATGACAATAAGATTCTACCTAAACCGGTACTAAGTGGCATCTTAGCATTTCTTGTATTACAAGAGAGAGAATATTAAATATTGTTGACGATTAGAACAAGAGGTCTTAAGTGACTAGGGTCCTCCATAGGTTCTTAAGTGATGGGACCTACCTTTAAATAAGTATTTATCTAATGGACTTAAATGACCAAATAGTTGTCCTCTTCGTAGGTTACTAAGTGATAATAGAATCCACCATTATAAAAAAATGTTGGCCTTACGAGACTTTGGGATAGTCCGCCTAATTTACACACGAATTGGTGTGTTAAACTTGCATAGACATAACTTGATAAATGTATACTGCCATATATAGGAAATAGAAATCCATTAAACTTTTGTGATTTTCATCTACCAGATCTTTTGTTCAAACCTCCTTCCTCTTTATCATTATTATCATGATTATTGTTCATTAGGATATTTCTATTATTATCGGTGTACCCTTATTGATAATTGAAAATTTTGGGTTTTAATTAATGGCACATCTGCTTTCTGTTATTATATTTTGTCCCTTCCTCTGTGAGATTCTAATGTTGTTATTACTTTTTCTCTGTGAATGTAATCCTTATAGGAATCAACAATCCATTTAGAATGGATCTAAAATTTGAAGGACCTTTTCTAGGTCCGAATTTAGGCCCATTCTTGGTGGGTTGTTACTGGATTAGCCTACGATTAGAGGAGTAGGCAGGTGTGGTCAATCAAGAGCGGATACTGCTTCGATTTCCCTGCTATATTCGAGGCTATGATGGCTGTGAACATGAGTAGGATACCTATTCCATCGGTGGCAATAGATGGTGGTTCTCTAATGCATGCACTTAGGGTTATTTATTTTCCTAAGCAGTTCAAGGACTACACTTCTTTGGGTGACAAGCTATTAAATGGGACAAAATATAAGATTGAAGTGCAGAATTGGTTGGATACTTGTACTTGCATCTTCATAGACTTGGGAATTGTTGGTATAATAAAGAAGAGGATTTCATGGAGGGAGGTTCAAGTTCGAGCAATGGATTTGTAGAACTCCATTACTCTTGAGACTATAGAGGACAAGGTTACTTGGAATCTGTTCATGCCTATGTTTTAGGAGAAATTTGTTTCTACAATACAAAAACCAGTTCTCTTCAAGATATTTGTTGAGTTGAAGCAAGGTGGGAGAACGATGGTTTAGTACATAGTGGGGTTTGAGGATTTTTCGAATTACACTTGTTCTTCTATTGAGATTCTATGTCAAAAGAAAAAGAATTTTATAATGGGATTAGATGAGTGTCTTGGAGAACAAATAGTTGATCGTATTGAGGATCCATATGAGAAGTTGGTTGACAAAACATTTGGGCACGAGAGTTTGTTCATAAAGAAAGATGAAGTTGTTATTCAACGTAAGGAGGTGCCAAAGCCATAACAATGTAGCGCGAATAAGAAAAAGTGGAACGGAAGAAGGAAGAAACATTAGCAAGGGAAGAATGGATAGAAGAAAGGCCATTATTCTAAGGATTGCAAGGCTCTTAAGGCAGAATGGAAGTGTTTCAACTGTTATAGGACTGGGCAATTGAGCAATAATTGTCTAGAGCCACCAAAAGATAAGCAGGTTGTGAAGTCATACACACTGGGTGTTGTGCCATATTCTTCAAGAGTTTCGAGTAAGGTAAGGGGAAGGGTTTTTGTGCAAGGTATGCTTTATGTTAGAGGTTTTTCAGCTCGAGTTTTGTTTGATACGTGAGTAATGCATTATTTTATCTTTAATGAGCTTGTTCGCAAGTTGGATTTAGAATATGAGATTTTTGATTAAAAAATTGATAGTGACTAACCTAGTAGGGGTTTCTTCTAGTCTATGTATGCTTTGTCGAGGTCTAGTATTACAGATTCATAGTTACTCTTTGTGTGTGATTGCTTTGTTTTGACTTTGTTGGGTTTTGGCTTATTCTAGCAATGGACTGGCTCAAGGAATATGTGGTTATAGTGGATTGCATGATGCTCGAGGTGACAATTGGAAATGAGGAAGGGAGAATAGTTGTGATATGCCGCTTGCCAGAGGACGTAGTTCTAGTCATCTTTTTATATTCGCTTGTAATTTCAAGGGATAGATTTTCAACTTACCGATTTTTTGACAATTTTTTGATGTTTCTGACGGGGTCAAGGAACTGCTATAGCAAAGCGAAATTGAGTTTCGAATTGATCTATTCGATGGGCTAGACATATTTTGATGCCTCTTAGGTGGATGCGCATACGGAACAACGAGAGTTAAAGGTGCAAGTGAATGATTTTTTGAGTAAGAGATTCATTCGGAGAAGCGTATCTGATTTGGGTACACCAATTGTGTTTGCAACCCGGACAGATGTCTTGTTGATATTGTGTATGGATTATCGTGAGCTGAATAAGGTGACCAGGAAGAACAATTATCCATTGCCAAAATTTGTTGACTTAATTCATCAGCTCCACCAAGTTAAAGTATTTTCCTAAATGGATTTAACAACTGTATTAAACCAACCGAGAGTGTCTAGGGTTAGTGTGTCAAAGACTATATTTAGGGTACCATCTGGATTTTATGAGTCATCGGCGATGTAGTTTTATTGAAAAAGGTTCCATCATATTTTGTGGATCTAATGAACCGATTTTTCAGATATCAGTTGAATAAGTTCATGCCTGTGTTAGTGGATGATATATTGGTTTCTCTAGGATTGAGAAAGAACATAAGACACATTTGATAATTGTTTTCGAATTCTTATGAAAGCATTGACCAAGAGCTAAGCTTTCAAAGTGTCACTTGTGGTAGGAAGAATTAAGATTCTTGGTTATGTCGTATTAGGAAAAGGAATAGCTATGGAGCCTGCAAAGGTTGTAGCAATAAGGGTTTTGGATTGACCTTAGAATACTATGAATATTAATAGCTTCCTTGGTTTAGCAAGATATTATTGGCATTTTATTAAGGGCTTTTCAAACATAGATGCATCATTGATTGGATTGACGAAGAAGAACCAGGTCTTTGCATGTAACAACCCGAAAATCTGGGCCAGTTTAAAATTTTTATTTTGGCAATTTTAGCGAACTTTGATTATTTAAAATGGATTATTTTAAATAAAATCGACGAGAAATTTATTTTGAATATAATTCGACGTATATATTATATACGTCATTGTTAGAATATAAATATTTATATATAATTATAAATAGAATTGAAAATGGCGCGGTAGTTCGATAATTCGATTTCAAACTTCAATTGAATGTACCGGGTGCAAAACAATCCGGATTTTAGCAAAACCAAAAACATTAGGATCTAATTGATAATATATTTCCAACGAATCCGACCAATCGAAATTTCATAGCGGGAATCAAAAGGTATGTCCGGTTGAAAATTCTGAATAGTCGCTATGGAATTCAGGCCCTTAAGAGTGGACATTTTGCAAATGACCTCGGATTTCGGCGAAACCAGTTTTGTTGGGTCCGTGATGTCGAATTATTGCTAGATTCCAAATTTCTTAATTTTTCGAATCAATATGTGAGTGTGGCGAAGGAAAACGCGTTTGACCAGTTTCAGTTGATTTTAATCGACTGGAAAATGGCCATTTTTCTAACGGTCTCAGAATTCGACGAAACTAGTTTTGTTAGGACCGTATCGTCAATACGAAGCTAGAAAATATTTTTCGAGAATTTTTAGAGGCTGTATGTGGCCCCGGTAATTTGAAATGTACGTTTAAAATTCAGTATAATGATTTAAATGGAAATTCAACGGAAACTATTCGAAACGATCGAATCAACCTACGATACATATCCCATTGTGTTCGGAATGGGGGTAATACGCTATGAACGACAGGCGGTGGGCCTCGTTTAGAGGTCGTATGAAAAAGTCAACTTTTTGAAATTAATTAAAAAAATATAAAAATAAAAATAAATCTCTCCTCCCCCTTCAAAACCGCTGCCCCCTCCCCCCATTTCCCCAAACCCGATTGAGATGAAAAAAAAAATCCGAACAACAGACGATCGATGGCCACCACCGATACGCTCCCCCACTCCCCCACCGTCGATTGATTCTCTTCCTCCTCAGATCGACGGTGACCATCGAACCTTCCACCGCGCAACTTCAGGTGTTGTGCATCACTTCGCGTCACCGCCCGGAGCAGCGCCCCTCCTCCATCGTAGACAACCTCATCCCCCTCTAGAGCTCGAGACCGATGTCATCGCCATCGTACGCCGCACCGTTCAGCCCCCTGAAACTGCAACAAGGCCAACCTCCACCAGTTTTCCACGCAGCGCTTCGACCGCCTGTAATGGCATCGTCACCAACTCTGTTCACCGTCGCCCTTCCCTGGCTTGAGCGGCAGCGATGAACTAGGGCTTCCTAAATCAAATTGATGCTGTGAGTTTCTCTACTTTAATTTGCTAGTCAATCCTTCATATGAAATGGTTAAACTAAAAATGGAATTCTTATTATTTGTTATAATATGTCAAGTTTAGATTTTTATCGTTTAAAAAGTTATGATTTTTATATATTGAACATCGAAGTAAAGTTATGATTTTTATATATTGAACATCGAAGTAAAAATATGATTTTTATATATTGAACATCGAAGTAAAAATATGATTTTTATATATTGAACATCGAAGTAAGAATATGACTTTTATATATTGAACATCGAAGTAAAAATATGATTTTTATATATTGAATAGCATGGTAAAAATATGATTTTTATATATTGAACATCGAAGTAAAAATATGATTTTTATATATTGAACATCGAAGTAAAAATATGATTTTTATATATTGAACATCGAAGTAAAAATATGATTTTTATATATTGAATAGCATAGTAAAAATATGATTTTTATATATTGAATAGCATAGTAAAAATATGATTTTTATATATTGAACATCGAAGTAAAAATATGATTTTTATATATTGAACATCGAAGTAAAAATATGATTTTTATATATTGAATAGCATAGTAAAAATATGATTTTTATATATTGAACATCGAAGTAAAAATATGATTTTTATATATTGAACATCGAAGTAAAAATATGATTTTTATATATTGAACATCGAAGTAAAAATATGATTTTTATATATTGAACATAGGAGTAAAAATTCGATTTTTATATATGTAGTGGCTTCGGGCGAAGAAAGTTGACAAAGATGCGATAACGATGAAGATTTCTCTAAAGGAAGAGTCAAGATGATTGGATAGCTATTTGTGAGAATTTCTCACCTTTCAATTTCTTTTTCTAATTATATATATATATATATACTAGGATGCAGACGGTGTTTAGTAGCACCCGACACAATCGTCCACAGACCATGGACTTGTTTGTTTGGTTGCATAGATTAGTTAGATGATTTGATTTGAAATTGAATTGTTTGGTGAAATAGAATTGTTTGGTGAAATGAATGGATTGATTGATGTGTGAATGGCGTGGGCCTTCACTAGACCGGGGGTAAGGCTAGGCCTTGTCCCGTTTCTAGTATCGTGCCGTTATACCGCCGAAATTTTCTAAAATAAGTTAGAAAATAAAAATATCATTTTATTTAAAGAATGAACTGAATAGAAATTCATATGTTAAAATAAAATGTTTTATCGTTAAAAATATATAATTTTTAACGTGAATATGAATATAGTGAATGTGAATAAATAAATATTCATTTACAAACCGGACGGTTTGTTTATGTACACCTATTTGAAAGACATTGATTGGGTCGATAAAGTTTACACATCGCCCAACTGCACAACTAAAATCTGTGTTTGATTGTTTGAAAACCCCACACGGGTGTTAGGATGAAGTTTGAATTTCACTCATCCTGATTGATTAAATATGTCGATCGATTGATTGACAGGCTGTTATAAGCGTTAGAAATCTATATTTGATGCTTATACAGTGTAGTGCACTTTGGTTGATTGTAACACCCCACGCCCGCTATGGTCACTCACTAAGGGAATGCCATAGCATCGGTGGAGTATTTTAGTGAATATAGAACAGAAAAATTACAACAAGACAGATATAATTAGTACTTGAAATTTAAAAATATCATCTCACAACAGCGGAAATAAACATGTCTGGTTACATCATAAAACCACGATAAAAGTCAAGTACAATATCCATCAAAATAAAGAAGTACATAATCCCACTCTCTCATACAATAGCCATAACAAAAGAAAAGATAACTGGAGCTTTACATCTACCCAAGCTCCTAAAGACTGGAACAGCAATCCGATCAAGCTCTACTACCGCTAGGATCCACCGTAGGACCTGAGGGTTGGGAAAAAGATAAAAACAACGGGGTCAGACATAAGTCTGAGTGAGTCCTATAACTTTAACAATACAATCATTAAAGTAACCAGAGAAGACATAAACTTGACCTACGGTAATATCTGGGGATGAATGGCTACACTAAGCAGCTTGGTAGACTTAGGATAAACTAAGATAACCGTCAGGACGCATCTACCCACCCAAGGATAATTACTAACTGCACCACACCAGTCATTCCTACTTAAAGGTTGATCCCTTCTAAGGACTTAGAAAATTTCCCCAGTAGTTTCGCGTACTCCTAGCCCACTACATAGGTGCCGTCTGCCCCTATCTCCACTAGGTGTACTCAGTAATTCTTACCCAGTAGTTTCGTGTACCCCTACATAGGTGCCGTCTGCCCCTATCTTCATTAGGTGTACCCACTACTCCCCATCGATCGGCTCCCTACCGTAGATACCCGTGCTGGTCCCACAGTGGGGTGTATCACTCCCCTAAAGTGGCTACCCAATACTAACGGTGCACGGCTTTATATCTACACGATGCAACAACGGCTTATCTACCAGCCCGGGCCCACACACGCATATGAAACCCGTTGGACTTGCGTTGCCACCGCTAACCCGTTTTGGCCTCTTATAATCAAGCCCAATATGCGTGCCCCGTCACTCGACATGGGTCGATCCCACAAAGATACGTTTGGGATATTGGTTGAAATGGGCCCCCAACAAGCTACCCACCTAAGCTTGTCACATATCCAGTGTATCCCACTTAACCCTTTAATCATGTTTAATTACATGTTTCTCTTGGTTAAGTATTCTAATCGTATTTTCTATTGCCACCCAAGGCAACCCACTAGATTCCACATGCCACCCAAGGCAACCATTAAATTTCCACATGCCACCCAAGGCACCCACTTAACCCCTCATGTCCCACTACATGCTACTATGGTTAAGTGTTTCTTAATTAATTAAGACCGTGATCTCCCATAAAGACCTCCCACATTAGACTGGCTGTTATGACCGCCTGGTTAAGCCGGTAGAATCCGGGCAGTCTTACGTCATAACAGAATCTAACCTCGTGTCTTTACCTTAATCACGTATTTAATTTATGGCTAAGACCTCTCACATTGGGCTGACATTTGTAGCAACTGGTTAAGCAGGTCGGGTCCGGGCAGTTTTACACTACAAATGAGTCCAACCTCGTGTCTTAGTCGATTAATTACACCTAATTAATCACCCCCATATTAATTATCCCTAATTAATATCAAGTTTTCCATAACATGGGTAGACCTAACTCAATAGGTAAATTCCCATGGGGTAGACCTAACTCAATAGGTAAATTCCCACTTATGGTAATTTATTTTTATGGTATGCTTAATCATACCCAATCATTCATTTATTAACATATTTACCAACCCCATCGTTCCCCACGTAAATCGTTCTCATTTCATGACATAATAAAGGGGAAGATCCATCACAAATATCATGGGTTTAGCATATAACTTTGTCATGGGTTAAGAGGATGTCAACTTGCATATATGAACACATATTAACCCAACCACATTTAACCCAAACTTGCATATTATCATACACATGATTTGCATAACATGTTGCATATGAGCTTGCATATTATCATACACATATCTTGCATAACATGTTGAACTTGCATATAAGCATTCTCATGACTTGCATAACATGTTAAACATGCATTTAGGCATACACATAACTTGCATAAGCATTCACATACTTGCATAAGCATTCACATACTTGCATAAGCATTCACATACTTGCATAAGCATACATAACTTGCATAAACATGCACAACTTGCATATCATGTCATTTTAGCATATACATATCTTGCATAAGCATTCATATACTCGCATAAGCATGCATAACTTGCATATCACATAAATCTTGCATTTAAACATATACATGACTTGCATAAGCATCCATATACTTGCATAAGCATTCATAACTTGCATATCACATTAAACTTGCATTTTAAACATATACTTAACTTGCATAACTCACTTTGTTAAATATGCATAATTCCACTCATTAAATATGCATAAATCCACTTGTTAAGCATGCATAAACCAACTTGTTAAACATGCATAAATCAACTTGTTAAACATGCATAAATCAACTTATTAAGCATGCATAAACCAACTTATCAAATATGCATAAACATAGAACAACATAGAGTAACATATCATTATAAATGATTCAAACTCACTAATCCGCATTTAAGACATTAAGTCTCATTACACCCAATCTACTTACTTTAACAATTGATGTTAAAGTGATAGAAACTCACCAAACCCAAAATTAATCCACTTATGAAGTGGAATTAGTTGCTAAATATGAAGATGGTGATGATTAGAGAATGATTTGAGAGGGATTAGCTTGCAACTTCCTTCTTAGATTAGTGGAGACTCCTTCTAGGATTTAATTTGGCGGCATGAGGCCTTCATTTCTATTTTTAGTATGGATTAAGGTAGGTTTAGGGTGTATTTATAGATTAAGAGAGTGTTTTAGGCCCTTAGATTAACCCTAGATTAATTTAGGTCCGTTAGATTTAGGAAATCTCTAGAACCAAGCCCAGCCCTAGCCAGAAAACCAGATCTGGTGCACCCAAACTTCTGGCTCGAGACGCCGTGTCGACAGGAAAGTCGACAGGCAAGTCGACACCCCTGTCGATAGGCCTGTCGACAGCCCTGTCGACATGCTTAGGGCGGGAATCTTCCCACCTGGCCCCGCTGGTTCTAATTTAAAATCTAAATTTAAATTCCTAAATCTGTTTTTAGCTCTAATTTTTCTGCAAACTTCTTTGGGCCATAACCGGGCCATACGGACTCCGATTCTCGAAAACTCGGACTCTATTTCGCGTATTTTTCCGAGACGAACGCAATTACGCAGCCCATCACCCCCAATTACCACGTCTGAGATTATTTATCCTGTAATTAGTGAATTTTAGTATTAACTAAAATTCGGGGTGTTACATTCTCCCCTCCTTAAAGGATTTCGTCCCCGAAATCTCTAAGCTAAGGAGAATGCATATCCTACCATCCAAACAACCATCTACTCAAATCATCAACCACGGGCATCCATTGTCCTTAAACAGTTTCTAATGATGTATGAGCATATGCAAAAATTGTGTGTATATATTCCCTATCTAATGTATGAACATATGCAAACCATGATAGTGCCATGCATCCATTATGTATGCGAGAAAACCCTATCGACACATACAATATCTACATGAGTGCACAATCATTCACCAAAATGCATCATCCATGTGATAACACAACCATTATACATCCATAAATATATTTTCCTACACACAATTTTATGCAATATGCAATATGAAGTGACTGAGCCGATCTAGTGCCTAGAGTGTGTGTATATGCATCCACGAGCAACCACTAGCAAACACTTGCATCCACTTGCATCCATCAACCATAACATGTCTCAAACACATGTTTCAACCATAGGTTTACCCTCTCTAAAGGTCAAAGGTACTAACGAGAGGACATACCAAAGATAAGATAAGTACTAGACAAGCGATAAAGGAGAAAGTAAAGACATACCCTCAAAAAGAAATGGGTACAATGAACGCATCTTCGCTTCCGTCTCCCAAGTTGCGTTGCTCTCATCTTCTCCCCATTGCACTTTGACTAGCTGAACCTCTCTGTTTCTCAACTTCCTAGTCTCTGACCCAAGGATGCGAGTAGGGGCTCGTCGAATAGTCGCATCACGCTCTACCTCTACATCTCTAAGCAAGCTTGGCTCTACCACCTCTGCGGTCTCATGTAAGCACTTCCTCAAATGGGACACATGGAATACATCATGAACACCACTAAGTCTGTCGGGCAACTCTACCCTATATGCCATCCGTCCAATCCTTTCCTTGATAGGAAACGCCCCAACAAACCTCGGTGCTAACTTCCCAACGGATCCGAAGCGAACAACATTTCTCAATGGAGATACCTTAACAAAAACCATATCCCCAACCTCAAACTCAAGATCCGTCCTTCTCTTGTCTGCATAAGATTTTTGCCTATCCTGCGCTGCTTTCATCCTTCTTCGAATCAAGTCCATCTTCTCAGAAGTCTCCCTAACCATATCGGGCCCAAGCAAGATCTTATCCGTAGATTCCCACCAACATGTAGGTGATCGACAAGGCCTCCCATAGAGAGCTTCGAAAGGAGCCATACCAATACTGGACTGAAAGCTGTTATTATATGCGAACTCTACCAATGGAAGATGCTCTTCCCATGTACCTCCAAAATCTAAGATACAAAGCCTCAAAAGGTCTTCTAGAACACGATTCACCCTCTCAGTCTGGCCGTCCGTCTGAGGATGATATGCAGTGCTCAGACACAATTGAGTCCCCACTGCTTCTTGCAGACTTCTCCAGAACTCGCTAGTGAAGATAGGATCTCGATCACTTACTATGCTAGAGGGTACCCCATGTAATCGAACTATCTCTCGAAGATATACTGAAGCTAGCCATGGAGCAGTCCTCTTACTCTTCACAGGTATGAAATGGGCGCTCTTAGTAAGTCTGTCTACCACCACCCAAATTCCTGTATTACCCTTCCTCGACCTGGGTAACCCGTCAATAAAATCCATCGAGACGCTATCCCACTTCCATTGCGGAACCTCCAATGGGTGCAGCAACCCACCTGGTTTCCTTTGCTCCGCCTTCACTTGTTGGCATACCAAACATCGAGCGACATACTCGGCCACATCTTTCTTCATACCGGCCCAGAAGAAAACCCTCTTCATGTCTTGGTACATCTTGTCCCCACCGGGATGAATGGTCATCCTAGAACGGTGTGCGTCATCAAGAATAGCCTTCCTCAAACCCTCGTCTTGCGGTACACAAAGTCTACCGTCTCTACGCAAGCACCCCCTATCGTCTAGGGTGTACATACTCAAATGGCTGGACGACTCCCCCCTTATGAGCTTCTCTACTAACTCAACCAACTGTGGTTCGCCCCTCTGTGCTTCTCCAATCCGCCCCAAAAGAGTAGGTCTAACTTCCAAAGAAGCTAGCAAACCGGGTACATAGTTAACGGAAGGTCTGAAATCAAACATCGAGATAAATTCCAAGCTTTGTCGTTCCACGAACAATGGACTTAAGGACAACCTCTTCCTGCTCAAGGCGTCCGCCACCACGTTACCCTTGCCAGGGGTATACGCTATCTCGAAATCATAGGATGCTAAAAACTCCATCCACCTTTGCTGTCTTAAGTTTAAATCCTTTTGAGAGAACAAGTACTTCAATGATTTATGGTCAGTGAACAACTCGAATCTCTCACCAAGAAGATAATGGCGCCAAATCTTAAGCGCAAAAACAATAGCGGCCAGCTCTAGATCATGGGTAGGGTAATTTTTCTCATGTGCCCTCAACTGCCTTCCACCATAGGCTATTACCCTTCCCTCTTGCATTAAGACTGCGCCAAGTCCTATCCCACAGGCATCGGTATAGACAACAAATGGCTTGCTCCCATCTGGCAACACCAAAACTGGAGCCGTGGTTAAAGCTCTCTTTAACCGTCGGAACGCATCATCACAATCTACGTCCCATGTGAAAACAAGATTCTTCTTTGTTAAGCGGGTTAATGGGGCTGATATCTTCGCGAAGTCTTTGATAAACTTCCTATAATAACCCGCCAACCCCAAGAAACTTCTTACTTCAGTAGCATTCTTCGGAACTTTCCAATCCTGAATTGATACTACCTTCGCGGGATCCACAGCTATCCCTTCTTTGGAGACCACATGCCCCAAGAACCGTACTTCCTTCCTCCAGAAGTGACATTTAGAGAATTTAGCCTTAAGGCTATGTGCTCGAAGAGTCTTCAACACTTCCCCAAGATGTAGGGCATGCTCTTCTTCACTCTTAGAAAATACTAAGATATCATCCACAAAGACCACCACAAATTTATTAAGGAACTCCCTGAACACCCTACTCATCAAATCAACAAAGTATGCAGGGGTGTTCGTCAACCCAAATGGCATCACCAGCCACTCATAAAAACCATCCGGAGTCCTAAAGGCAGTATTGTCTATGCTATCCTCAGCCACCCTCAACTGATGAAACCCCGTGGCTAAGTCCAACTGAGAAAATACTGAAGCGCCAACCAACTGATCGAAAAGATCATCAATCCTCGGCAATGGGTGTCTATTCTTCTTTGTGAGCTTGTTGAGTTCTCTATAGTCTACACAAAGTCTGAGGGACCCATCCGCCTTCGTAGCAAATACTACTGGAGCACCCCACTCCGATATGCTCCGTCTTATGAACCCCTTCTCAAGCAACTCCCCTACTTGCTTATGGAGTTCCCTCCTCTCACGAGGAGCCATGTGGCGCACTGGTAAAGATACCGGTTTAGCATTATCCACCAGATATATTCGGAAGTCAATCTCCCGCTTCGGAGGTAAGCCCTTCACCTCCTCAAACACATCCGGATATTCCCGGACCACTCTCATAGATTGCAAACTCTCGACCGAAGCGTCAAGCGATTCAAGATAACTTAGCATAACAGAGTCCATGGGATTACAAGAAATCTCGAGAGTGTTACCCAAGCGGGTCATGAGCCTAACAACTCTCCTTTCGCAATCAAGAACGGCACCATTACTGGATAACCAGTCCATGCCCAAAATCAACCCATAGCCCGTGAAGCTCAACACAAAAGCATCACATCTAAACTCAATGCTAAGTATAGAAATCTTCAAACCCAAACATATCATGGAAAAATAAGTGGAGCCCCCAATTGGGTTTGAAACAACCAAGGGATCATCTACCAGACTGGTGTCTAAGTGTAGTGACTCAAATAATGATGATGAGATAAACGAATGCGATGCGCCTGAATCAAACAATGTACGGACAGGATGGTCAAATAGAAAAACCAGACTTTCAACGGAAATAGTTCTACCTCTCTCCTGAATCGGTGGAACCGCGAGAGCCTGTACTTGCCCCCTAGCCTGACTCGGTGCCATAAGAGCTTGCACCTGTCCTCCTGAGGTAGATCCCGTCCTTTGCCCCTTCTTAGGGCAATCCTTCACTAAATGCCCTGCTTCGCCACAGTGGAAGCAGCCAGTCTTCTTCTTCTTGCGACAATCCTTGCTTAGGTGGCTAGGTGTCCCACAATTGAAACACTTCTTCTTCTTGCCCTTGCCACCGTTGCCTTTCCCACCTTTGCTTTGCTGTTGTTGAGGTCTCTTTTGATCTCCCTTCTTCTCGGGTGCCTTATTAGCATTAGGACCCTTCTCTTCCTCATACATGAGTGCCATGTCAACTAGCTTCTCAAAGGTGGCCCCCATAGGGATGTGAGTCATAGCCAACCCATGCATCGGTTCATTCAAGCCTTTCACGAACCTCAAATCCTTCTTCTCCGGTGTATTCACCATGTCTAGGCCAAACCTTGCCAATTGATTAAACTTGTTAACATATTCCTTCAACGAAAGATTTCCTTGCTTTAGAGTCAAGAATCTTTCCATATACAAGTTTTCCTCCGCCCTTGAGAGAAACTTTGCCACAAATCTTTGCCTAAAATCCGCCCAAGATTCAACGGGGCATTCTCCATTAGTAACCTCCCACCAGAATGAGGCCTCTCCCTTCATTAACCAAGCAGCCAACTTGACTTTCTTTCCTTCTTCCATCTCAAAGATATCTATTAACTCTTCCACCTCCTTAAGCCAATCTCTAGCCTCCACAAAAGTTTCAGATCCTTGAAAAGGTTTCCCTCCCATAGCTTTAAATTCCTTGCAAGTCTTAGCAAAAGTATCCGTGCGAGGAGGAGGGGGAGGAGGAAGATCGGGTGCTACGGTTGGTGGAGGAACATTTGTTGGACCCGTAGTGGTGGCCCTAGCCTCCATCAATCTCCTATACCATACTGGTACCGTCACACCCTCCGGAAGATTAAGATTCTCGGCCATGCTGAAACGAAAAAGGAAAGATTCAAAACGGAGAATTCGAAGGATATAGATATGGCTATTGGGGATTATGCTTTTCTTTCAAAAACTTTTTCTCTTAAAAGACATGTTTTTGAAAATATCTTTTCCAAAAATGTTTTAGAAAAATAGTTTTCTAAAAATTTTATCTGTTCCGGTAACCTTCGCTCTGATACCACGTGTAACACCCCACGCCCGCTATGGTCACTCACTAAGGGAATGCCATAGCATCGGTGGAGTATTTTAGTGAATATAGAACAGAAAAATTACAACAAGACAGATATAATTAGTACTTGAAATTTAAAAATATCATCTCACAATAGCGGAAATAAACATGTCTGGTTACATCATAAAACCACGATAAAAGTCAAGTACAATATCCATCAAAATAAAGAAGTACATAATCCCACTCTCTCATACAATAGCCATAACAAAAGAAAAGATAACTGGATAACTGGAGCGTTACATCTACCCAAGCTCCTAAAGACTGGAACAGCAATCCGATCAAGCTCTACTACCGCTAGGATCCACCGTAGGACCTGAGGGTTGGGAAAAAGATAAAAACAACAGGGTCAGACATAAGTCTGAGTGAGTCCTATAACTTTAACAATACAATCATTAAAGTAACCAGAGAAGACATAAACTTGACCTACGGTAATATCTGGGGATGAATGGCTACACTAAGCAGCTTGGTAGACTTAGGATAAACTAAGATAACCGTCAGGACGCATCTACCCACCCAAGGATAATTACTAACTGCACCACACCAGTCATTCCTACTTAAAGGTTGATCCCTTCTAAGGACTTAGAAAATTTCCCCAGTAGTTTCGCGTACTCCTAGCCCACTACATAGGTGCCGTCTGCCCCTATCTCCACTAGGTGTACTCAGTAATTCTTACCCAGTAGTTTCGTGTACCCCTACATAGGTGCCGTCTGCCCCTATCTTCATTAGGTGTACCCACTACTCCCCATCGATCGGCTCCCTACCGTAGATACCCGTGCTGGTCCCACAGTGGGGGTGTATCACTCCCCTAAAGTGGCTACCCAATACTAACGGTGCACGGCTTTATATCTACACGATGCAACAACGGCTTATCTACCAGCCCGGGCCCACACACGCATATGAAACCCGTTGGACTTGCGTTGCCACCGCTAACCCGTTTTGGCCTCTTATAATCAAGCCCAATATGCGTGTCCCGTCACTCGACATGGGTCGAGCCCACAAAGATACGTTTGGGATATTGGTTGAAATGGGCCCCCAACAAGCTACCCACCTAAGCTTGTCACATATCTAGTGTATCCCACTTAACCCTTTAATCATGTTTAATTACATGTTTCTCTTGGTTAAGTATTCTAATCGTATTTTCTATTGCCACCCAAGGCAACCCACTAGATTCCACATGCCACCCAAGGCAACCATTAAATTTCCACATGCCACCCAAGGCACCCACTTAACCCCTCATGTCCCACTACATGCTACTATGGTTAAGTGTTTCTTAATTAATTAAGACCGTGATCTCCCATAAAGACCTCCCACATTAGACTGGCAGTTATGACCGCCTGGTTAAGCCGGTAGAATCCGGGCAGTCTTACGTCATAACAGAATCTAACCTCGTGTCTTTACCTTAATCACGTATTTAATTTATGGCTAAGACCTCTCACATTGGGCTGACAATTGTAGCAACTGGTTAAGACGGTCGGGTCCGGGCAGTTTTACACTACAAATGAGTCCAACCTCGTGTCTTAGTCGATTAATTACACCTAATTAATCACCCCCATATTAATTATCCCTAATTAATATCAAGTTTTCCATAACATGGGTAGACCTAACTCAATAGGTAAATTCCCATGGGGTAGACCTAACTCAATAGGTAAATTCCCACTTATGGTAATTTATTTTTATGGTATGCTTAATCATACCCAATCATTCATTTATTAACATATTTACCAACCCCATCGTTCCCCACGTAAATCGTTCTCATTTCATGACATAATAAAGGGGAAGATCCATCACAAATATCATGGGTTTAGCATATAACTTTGTCATGGGTTAAGAGGATGTCAACTTGCATATATGAACACATATTAACCCAACCACATTTAACCCAAACTTGCATATTATCATACACATGATTTGCATAACATGTTGCATATGAGCTTGCATATTATCATACACATATCTTGCATAACATGTTGAACTTGCATATAAGCATTCTCATGACTTGCATAACATGTTAAACATGCATTTAGGCATACACATAACTTGCATAAGCATTCACATACTTGCATAAGCATTCACGTACTTGCATAAGCATACATAACTTGCATAAACATGCACAACTTGCATATCATGTCATTTAAGCATATACATATCTTGCATAAGCATTCATATACTCGCATAAGCATGCATAACTTGCATATCACATAAATCTTGCATTTAAACATATACATGACTTGCATAAGCATCCATATACTTGCATAAGCATGCATAACTTGCATATCACATTAAACTTGCATTTTAAACATATACTTAACTTGCATAACTCACTTTGTTAAATATGCATAATTCCACTCATTAAATATGCATAAATCCACTTGTTAAGCATGCATAAACCAACTTGTTAAACATGCATAAATCAACTTGTTAAACATGCATAAATCAACTTATTAAGCATGCATAAACCAACTTATCAAATATGCATAAACATAGAACAACATAGAGTAACATATCATTATAAATGATTCAAACTCACTAATCCGCATTTAAGACCATAAGTCTCATTACACCCAATCTACTTACTTTAACAATTGATGTTAAAGTGATAGAAACTCACCAAACCCAAAATTAATCCACTTATGAAGTGGAATTAGTTGCTAAATAAGAAGATGGTGATGATTAGAGAATGATTTGAGAGGGATTAGCTTGCAACTTCCTTCTTAGATTAGTGGAGACTCCTTCTAGGATTTAATTTGGCGGCATGAGGCCTTCATTTCTATTTTTAGTATGGATTAAGGTAGGTTTAGGGTGTATTTATAGATTAAGAGAGTGTTTTAGGCCCTTAGATTAACCCTAGATTAATTTAGGTCCGTTAGATTTAGGAAATCTCTAGAACCAAGCCCAGCCCTAGCCAGAAAACCAGATCTGGTGCACCCAAACTTCTGGCTCGAGACGCCGTGTCGACAGGCAAGTCGAAAGGCAAGTCGACACCCCTGTCGACAGGCCTGTCGACAGCCCTGTCGACATGCTTAGGGCGGGAATCTTCCCGCCTGGCCCCGCTGGTTCTAATTTAAAATCTAAATTTAAATTCCTAAATCTGTTTTTAGCTCTAATTTTTCTGCAAACTTCTTTGGGCCATAACCGGGCCATACGGACTCCGATTCTCGAAAACTCGGACTCTATTTCGCGTATTTTTCCGAGACGAACGCAATTACGCAGCCCGTCACCCCCAATTCCCACGTCTGAGATTATTTATCCTGTAATTAGTGAATTTTAGTATTAACTAAAATTCGGGGTGTTACATTGATGGTTGATTATCTATCGTTGCTATTATATACATTTGTTGTATGGAATCCATATAATTAACTTTATATGGTAATTGATTGGGCCTCATTCCAATTTGAAAAATAAAGAATAATATAAAATAAAGGTTCATGTGTTGACAGTACTCATCCATTGAGATTGGTCATGTGTTGAACGAAATATTTTAGTAATAAAATTTACATCTTTATCAATATAAAATAAAGGTTCATGTGTTGACAGTACTCATCCATTGAGATTGGTCATGTGTTGAACGAAATATTTTGGTAATAAAATTTACATCTTTATCAATATAAAATAAAGGTTCATGTGTTGACAGTACTCATCCATTGAGATTGGTCATGTGTTGAACGAAATATTTTAGTAATAAAATTTACATCTTTATCAATATAAAATAAAGGTTCATGTGTTGACAGTACTCATCCATTGAGATTGGTCATGTGTTGAACGAAATATTTTTGTAATAAAATTTACATCTTTATCAATATAAAATAAAGGTTCATGTGTTGACAGTACTCATCCATTGAGATTGGTCATGTGTTGAACGAAATATTTTGATAATAACAACTATTTGGAAAAAGAAATATTTGAAATAGAATATTTGAAAATAGAAATTTATGAACCCGTGTTGATTAGATTGACGCCATTTTGATGTGAACGATATTTATATCGATTTTATTCATTTCGAAATGAATTGAATTGAAAACGATTTCGAAATGAATTGAATTAAAACGATTTCGAAATGAATTGGATTAAAAACGATTTCGAAATGAATTGAATTGAAAACGATTTCGAAACGAATTGAATTGAAAACGATTTCAAAATGAATTGAATTGAAAACGATTTTGAAATGAATTGAATATAAAACGATTTCGAAATGAATTGAATTAAAAACGATTTCGAAATGAATTGAATTGAAAACGTTTTCGAAATGAATTGAATTGAAAACGATTTCGAAATGAATTGAATTGAAAACGATTTCGAAATGAATTGAATTGAAAACGATTTCGAAATTAATCGAATAGAAAACGACTTTGGAATTGAAATGAATTGAAAACGAATTCAAATTGAATTGAAATTTGAATTGAATAGAAATGAATTTTAAAACGAATTTATAAAGAAGAATTCAATTTTGATTTGAATTGAAATGGAAGTTGAAATTGCTTTTGAAACGAATTTAAAACAATTTATACAATTCGTTTTAAATAAGAAATCGACGAAATATATATTATATATATTATATATATAATATAATGGCCTGAATAGAACGCGCCGCGCCGCGGCAGTTCGTGAATTTCGACCATTTATTTCAAACGGGTATTACGGGAGATCCGACCGTCGGATTCTCCTAAAACCGGAACCGTTGGGTTCGTATCGAAAAGAGCTTTCGAACGAACATTAGAAATTCAAAATCTAACGGTTGGATTTGGAGTTACGTCCAAATCAAATTTGAAAAAGGTCGCTGTAAGTGCAGTTCGATGGCCATTGATGGAAATCGACTGTACGGGCCTTGATAAAATTATTAAAAATAGTAATAATTTGTGTAAAATCATAAGAAATGATTTGTGCAGAATTGGGATGAAAAACTCCATATTTGAAAAGATAAAAATAGATTTTTATCGAAGTAAACTAGTTTTGAACTAGAATTATAATTCTATTTATTTTTAAATAAATAAATTGAATTCGAAAGGGTTTTAAAAATAACCAGAATTTCCAATGATTGCATTGGAGTGGAATTGAATCGAAATTGTCTTCGGAATATTTCGATGTTGGAATTCGTGATTATACGGATGTTGTTATGGAAATTTGAAAGATATATATTTATATCGTTATTTCCAATACGACATTTGTTAAACGTAGAATTTGATATTGAATATAAGCCGATATATTTTCTATTCAGAGCCTTATATTGAATATCAAATGTGATTTGGGTTTGTCGTGAATGGTGTCTTCACTAACACTGTTCTTGAACCCAGTTGAGAAAAGATTAAATCTTTTTATTTAGATTTAATGAAGTGTACCAATTAAATAATATTTAATTGGAATTGAATTGATATTGATTTTTGGGTTTATCGTGGACAGTGTTTTAAATAACACTCGTTCTTTAACCCGATAATTAATGGAATGTGACTTTGGGTTTATCGTGAACTGTGTTTTAAATGACACTGATTCTTTAACCCAGTTAACGATTAAAACTAAGTGGAGTTTTAATGAATCTTTAATTAGATTGAAATGATCGAGAATGGAGTATTACCAGTTTTGCTCTAGGCGATAGTTAAATCTTTAATTAGATTTGAACGTGAAATGGTAATTGAATTTACCGATAACACCGTGGTGTTAGATATGAAGTATAACCAGTTTTACTTCATGGGATGAATAGGTTGGGATTGGGAAATTAAAACAAATGATTACTTCAGTAAGGTTCGCTAATCCCGACTAGTTTGAATTGATATTCAAAAATAGATTAAAGAATAAATTCAAGAAATTTATCTTGGATAAAATTAATGGGAACCTTTCCCTATGAATGTGAAATTTAGAAACTAACTGTCGGTTAGCCAAGCAGAATGGTTTTCTGGATATTGATCTGATGTTGGTTTCGGCCTTCGGGGTTAATATTTGGGAAATTATTCTCTTGATTAATTTACGGTTAGTGACTGATGAATTGGAATGAGGCGTATGTTGTGTTTGTGTAACACTTTTATAAAATATACGCGAGTTATTCGGAAAGACCGGGTTTATCCCATTCTGAACAACTGATACGACGATAAGTCGAAGATGAAGACGATGGTCGAAGACCGGAAGTCTTCACGTCGTTTGGGTAATTACTGATGATCTTGATTGGGCTGTACACCCAAGAAGATGGAAACAGTTGGTGATCGTCCAGAGGTAGTTGGAGATCGATGGATATGCGGGGTACTAGGTGCCTCCGGTTTCGTTCAGACCCAGAACGGACTTGTAAATGGACTGTGTGTCTGACATTGGATTTTAGTCTGTGTGATTGATCTCTATTAAATATATATCTGTTTGGCGGCGGAGAATTTATTCTCTTGCTTAACGCCCTTCTCTGAGACGTACGAGCTCAGGGGTTATATACTGATGGATATCAAACACATAGAGTGAATTGCCTGTGTGGCATGCCTAAGTGGCAAATGATCAAGGCTTCTGTTGAAAAGCAAAGTCTTGTGGTTGATGATCGAAGCACGGCCTTTGTGGTGTAGCTTTGTGTAACGTTTACTTCGCGAGTATCACACCCGGTATGAACCAAAAACGGGAGACGGACCTCAGGGAGGGCATGCGTTTCCTTCTAGCTAAAAAGTGGCGTCAGTGGTTTTACACGCCCTGACGAGTTTGACTTATGTGGTTGTTGCTGTTGCGAGGCGCCTCGGATTGATCGGTCGTTCTCGAACCGATGGAGTCATTTAGATGGCTCACCTACGCCCCATAGAGCGGGGAAACGCATGTTCAGGGTTTAAGTTTAATCCACATCGGTGGACTGGCCCTGACGATCCAAGGGCCCACCTGTGTCTGGGTCCTGAGACACGGGCTAGAGCGTCTCGAATCGGTTGAGGACTATCTTTTGCCTCGGTTCATAGATGGAAACCCAATTTCCAAATACGCGACTTTGCGATTTTGATTGTATAACCTATATATGGCGACATAGTGTTATGGGGCATTCATGCCGCCTATAATTGATATTTATGATTTGAAGTTGTGTTATACACTATGCACTTATAATAGTATCAAATGATTTGTTTTAAATGTATCAAGCATTCTTGGCTATTATAAGGTAAAAACCCTATCCCCCGGCTTGCGTTGCATTTTGTGATAGGACCTGGGTCTTATAATAGCTTCATTTTTCTTTATTTAGCATTGCGCTGTTTGTTTTATGCACTGGTATTCTTGGGAGGAAACCCGTTCCGTGTTATACGGCGTGGTCCCTTGATTTACCTAACTTTAAAATAAAGATTAATAACTGTTTTAGTTCACACCAGTCACATGACTGACCTGGAGTTTATTGTTTTAACCTAAACTCTGGGTGCCCCTATTTTGACACGGGCAGCTAGTAGTTTTGGTTTTGCAGATTTATATTCACATGATCCTGGTTTACAGCTGGAACGATATCCGGAAAGCTTTATATCCGTATATCTCTTCTAGTTGTGTGTTGTATTATTTTCCGCTGCTATGTATTTAATTGTAATTTAAATCTCTGATATTCCTGTGTAATATTCATTTATACTCTGTATATTCTTGTAATCTGGTGCATTGTTATAATATACAATGAAATGTTCTTCTGTATATGTTCTGTTGTGGCTTGTTCTCAAACTATCCGACGCTTTCCTTTATGGGGAAGTTACGGGTTTTCACAGTTGGTATCAGAGCTTTGGTTTACAGAGCTCGAGAACAAGACACATTAGAACCATACGAAAGAATTCATCAGAAACTGGATTAGTAATATCCAACGGGAATGACTCGTTAGAGATGGGATCAGAAGTATCCCAGAACGAGTGTGAAGAGTATATTTTTCAAATGAAAACAAATTTTGTTTTGAAAATTTAAATCAATTATTCGTATTTGATTATTTATTTGTATTGATTTGGACAGTCCAGTATGTAGAGAATTTGCATATACGCCTTGCAAACGTATATTCAAAGTTTTAATATATTGGATAGATATAGCATCACACTCTAGTCGCCCGGAGATGATTCTGATGATAGTTCGAACATCATCAGAATTGGTATTCGTGTTTCGAAGGTGTGATATCTATATATTTCCTATTGACTGGTGTGAGAACCAAAATTAGATAGGGCGTATTGTTGTGATTTGGCATCAAAAATCTGATTTTTGACTATGTATCAAAGTTATCAATTTGAAAACTCTAACCCACTAATTGATTGATGATTGTGTTGTTTGTTTATTTGGTTGATAATTTTGAACCATTTAGCCTAATTGAACCAAATATTGAATTATATTGAAAATTGGTTGCTTTTGCTTGCATATACAAATACTTACATTGAACAGGTCATAGCAAGGAGGCTAGAGCAGAGAATAAAATTTGTTTGCCCGACAAATAGGTACATGTTTACTACATAATTTACTGTTTTGTTTGGGTGATGATGATTTTATGAGCCTATTGGCTAGCCGCTTGGCGTTTTCTTTTTCTTTTTGAGATCTGAAGGACCGGGGAAGCTATTTGAGATTTCCCGATGCTCCCATTGCAGGGGAGGTTATGGCGAAATTTTTCGAAAATTTAGGGTATTAGCCAAATTTTTGAAATTTTTGAAAATTCTCAGAAACTGAAAAGTTGGAGAATGAAAGCCAGATCGAGCGTAGAGCTGATTAATCAAACCACTTTCGACTTTGTTCCTTTTCGGGGACGAAAAGTTTTAAGTGGGGGAGATTGTAACAACCCGAAAATCTGGGCCAGTTTAAAATTTTTATTTTGGCAATTTTAGCGAACTTTGATTATTTAAAATGGATTATTTTAAATAAAATCGACGAGAAATTTATTTTGAATATAATTCGACGTATATATTATATACGTCATCGTTAGAATATAAATATTTATATATAATTATAAATAGAATTGAAAATGGCTCGGTAGTTCGATAATTCGATTTCAAACTTCAATTGAATGTACCAGGTGCAAAACAATCCGGATTTTAGCGAAACCAAAAACATTAGGATCTAATTGATAATATCTTTCCAACGAATCCGACCAATCGAAATTTCATAGCGGGAATCAAAAGGTATGTCTGGTTGAAAATTCTGAATAGTCGCTATGGAATTCAGGCCCTTAAGAGTGGACATTTTGCAAATGACCTCGGATTTCAGCGAAACCAGTTTTGTTGGGTCCGTGATGTCGAATTATTGCTAGATTCCAAATTTCTTAATTTTTCGAATCAATATGTGAGCGTGGCGAAGGAAAACGCGTTTGACCAGTTTCAGTTGATTTTAATCGACTGGAAAATGGCCATTTTTCTAACGGTCTCAGAATTCGACGAAACTAGTTTTGTTAGGACCGTATCGTCAATACGAAGCTAGAAAATATTTTTCGAGAATTTTTAGAGGCTGTATGTGGCCCCGGTAATTTGAAATGTACGTTTAAAATTCAGTATAATGATTTAAATGAAAATTCAACGGAAACTGTTTGAAACGATCGAATCAACCTACGATACATATCCCATTGTGTTCGGAATGGGGGTAATACGTTATGGACGACAGGCGGTGGGCCTCGTTTAGAGGTCGTATGAAAAAGTCAACTTTTAGAAATTAATTAAAAAAATATAAAAATAAAAATAAATCTCTCCTCCCCCTTAAAAACCGCTGCCCCCCCCATTTCCCCAAACCCGATTCAGATGAAAAAAAAAATCCGAACAACAGACGATCGATGGCCACCACCGATACGCTTCCCCACTCCCCCACCGTCGATTGATTCTCTTCCTCCTCAGATCGACGGTGACCATCGAACCTTTCACCGTGCAACTTCAGGTGTTGTGCATCACTTCGCGTCACCGCCCGGAGCAGCGCCCCTCCTCCATCGTAGACAACCTCATCCTCCTCTCGAGCTCGAGACCGATGTCATCGCCATCGTACGCCGCACCGTTCAGCCCCCTGAAACTGCAACAAGGCCAACCTCCACCAGTTTTCCACGCAGTGCTTCGACCGCCTGTAATGGCATCGTCACCAACTCTGTTCACCGTCGCCCTTCCCTGGCTTGAGCGGCAGCGATGAACTAGGGCTTCCTAAATCAAATTGATGCTGTGAGTTTCTCTACTTTAATTTGCTAGTCAACCCTTCATATGAAATGGTTAAACTAAAAATGGAATTCTTATTATTTGTTATAATATGTCAAGTTTAGATTTTTATCGTTTAAAAAGTTATGATTTTTATATATTGAACATCGAAGTAAAGTTATGATTTTTATATATTGAACATCGAAGTAAAAACATGATTATTATATATTGAACATCGAAGTAAAAATATGATTTTTATATATTGAACATCGAAGTAAAAATATGACTATTATATATTGAACATCGAAGTAAAAATATGATTTTTATATATTGAATAGCATAGTAAAAATATGATTTTTATATATTGAACATCGAAGTAAAAATATGATTTTTATATATTGAAGATCGAAGTAAAAATATGATTTTTATATATTGAACATCGAAGTAAAAATATGATTTTTATATATTGAATAGCATAGTAAAAATATGATTTTTATATATTGAATAACATAGTAAAAATATGATTTTAATATATTGAACATCGAAGTAAAAATATGATTTTTATATATTGAACATTGAAGTAAAAATATGATTTTTATATATTGAATAGCATAGTAAAAATATGATTTTTATATATTGAACATCGAAGTAAAAATATGATTTTTATATATTGAACATCGAAGTAAAAATATGATTTTTATATATTGAACATCGAAGTAAAAATATGATTTTTATATATTGAACATCGAAGTAAAAATATGATTTTTATATATTGAACATAGGAGTAAAAATTCGATTTTTATATATGTAGTGGCTTCGGGCGAAGAAAGTTGACAAAGATGCGATAACGATGAAGATTTCTCTAAAGGAAGAGTCAAGATGATTGGATAGCTATTTGTGAGAATTTCTCACCTTTCAATTTCTTTTTCTAATTATATATATATATACTAGGATGCAGACGGTGTTTAGTAGCACCTGACACAATCGTCCACAGACCATGGACTTGTTTGTTTGGTTGCATAGATTAGTTAGATGATTTGATTTGAAATTGAATTGTTTGGTGAAATTGAATTGTTTGGTGAAATGAATGGATTGATTGATGTGTGAATGGCGTGGGCCTTCACTAGACCGAGGGTAAGGCTAGGCCTTGTCCCGTTTCTAGTATCGTGCCGTTATGCCGCCGAAATTTTCTAAAATAAGTTAGAAAATAAAAATATCATTTTATTTAAAGAATGAACTGAATAGAAATTCATATGTTAAAATAAAATGTTTTATCGTTAAAAATATATAATTTTTAACGTGAATATGAATATAGTGAATGTGAATAAATAAATATTCATTTACAAACCGGACGGTTTGTTTATGTACACCTATTTGAAAGACATTGATTGGGTCGATAAAGTTTACACATCGCCCAACTGCACAACTAAAATCTGTGTTTGATTGTTTGAAAACCCCACACGGGTGTTAGGATGAAGTTTGAAGTTCACTCATCCTGATTGATTAAATATGTCGATCGATTGATTGACAGGCTGTTATAAGCGTTAGAAATCTATATTTGATGCTTATACAGTGTAGTGCACTTTGGTTGATGGTTGATTATCTATCGTTGCTATTATATACATTTGTTGTATGGAATCCATATAATTAACTTTATATGGTCATTGATTGGGCCTCATTCCAATTTGAAAAATAAAGAATAATATAAATAAAGGTTCATGTGTTGACAGTACTCATCCATTGAGATTGGTCATGTGTTGAACGAAATATTTTAGTAATAAAATTTACATCTTTATCAATATAAAATAAAGGTTCATGTGTTGACCGTACTCATCCATTGAGATTGGTCATGTGTTAAACGAAATATTTTAGTAATAAAATTTACATCTTTATCAATATAAAATAAAGGTTCATGTGTTGACAGTACTCATCCATTGAGATTGGTCATGTGTTGAACGAAATATTTTAGTAATAAAATTTACATCTTTATCAATATAAAATAAAGGTTCATGTGTTGACAGTACTCATCCATTGAGATTGGTCATGTGTTGAACGAAATATTTTAGTAATAAAATTTACATCTTTATCAATATAAAATAAAGGTTCATGTGTTGACAGTACTCATCCATTGAGATTGGTCATGTGTTGAACGAAATATTTTGATAATAACAACTATTTGGAAAAAGAAATATTTGAAATAGAATATTTGAAAATAGAAATTTATGAAGCCGTGTTGATTAGATTGACGCCATTTTGACGTGAACGATATTTATATCGATTTTATTCATTTCGAAATGAATTGAATTGAAAACAATTTCGAAATGAATTGAATTAAAAACGATTTCGAAATGAATTGGATTAAAAACGATTTCGAAATGAATTGAATTGAAAACGATTTCGAAATGAATTGAATTGAAAACGATTTCGAAATGAATTGAATTGAAAACGATTTCGAAATGAATTGAATTGAAAACGATTTCGAAATGAATTGAATTAAAAACGATTTCGAAATGAATTGAATTGAAAACGATTTCGAAATGAATTGAATTAAAAACGATTTCGAAATGAATTGAATTGAAAACGATTTCGAAATGAATTGAATTGAAAACGATTTCGAAATGAATTGAATTGAAAACGATTTCGAAATGAATTGAATTGAAAACGATTTCGAAATGAATTGAATTGAAAACGATTTCGAAATGAATTGAATTGAAAACGATTTCGAAATGAATTGAATTGAAAACGATTTCGAAATGAATTGAATTGGAAACGATTTCGAAATGAATTGAATTGAAAACGATTTCAAAATGAATTGGATTGAAAACGATTTCGAAATGAATTGAATTGAAAACGATTTCGAAATTAATCGAATAGAAAACGACTTTGGAATTGAAATGAATTGAAAACGAATTCAAATTGAATTGAAATTTGAATTGAATAGAAATGAATTTTAAAACGAATTTATAAAGAAGAATTCAATTTTGATTTGAATTGAAATGGAAGTTGAAATTGCTTTTGAAACGAATTTAAAACTATTTATATAATTCGTTTTAAATTAGAAATCGACGAAATATATATTATATATATTATATATATAATATATAATGGCCTGAATAGAACGCGCCGCGCCGCGGCAGTTCGTGAATTTCGACAATTTATTTCAAACGGATATTACGGGAGATCCGACCGTCGGATTCTCCTAAAACCGGAACCGTTGGGTTCGTATCGAAAAGAGCTTTCTAACGAACATTAGAAATTCAAAATCTAACGGTTGGATTTGGAGTTACGTCCAAATCAAATTAGAAAAAGGTCGCTGTAAGTGCAGTTCGATGGCCATTGATGGAAATCGACTGTACGGGCCTTGATAAAATTATTAAAAATAGTAATAATTTGTGTAAAATCATAAGAAATGATTTGTGAAGAATTGGGATGAAAAACTCCATATTTGAAAAGATAAAAATAGATTTTTATCGAAGTAAACTAGTTTTGAACTAGAATTATAATTCTATCTATTTTTAAATAAATAAATTGAATTCGAAAGGGTTTTAAAAATAACCAGAATTTCCAATGATTGCATTGGAGTGGAATTGAATCGAAATTGTCTTCGGAATATTTCGATGTTGGAATTTGTGATTATACAGATGTTGTTATGGAAATTTGAAAGATATATATTTATATCGTAATTTCCAATACGACATTTGTTAATCGTAGAATTTGATATTGAATATAAGCCGATATATTTTCTATTCAGAGCCTTATATTGAATATCAAATGTGATTTGGGTTTGTCGTGAATGGTGTCTTCACTAACACTGTTCTTGAACCAAGTTGAGAAAAGATTAAATCTTTTTATTTAGATTTAATGAAGTGTACCAATTAAATAATATTTAATTGGAATTGAATTGATATTGATTTTTGGGTTTATCGTGGACAGTATTTTAAATAACACTCGTTCTTTAACCCGATAATTAATGGAATGTGACTTTGGGTTTATCGTGAACTGTGTTTTAAATGACACTGATTCTTTAACCCAGTTAACGATTAAAACTAAGTGGAGTTTTAATGAATCTTTAATTAGATTGAAATGATCGAGAATGGAGTATTACCAGTTTTGCTCCAGGCGATAGTTAAATCTTTAATTAGATTTGAACGTGAAATGGTAATTGAATTTACCGATAACACCGTGGTGTTAGATATGAAGTATAACCAGTTTTACTTCATGGGATGAATAGGTTGGGATTGGGAAATTAAAACAAATGATTACTTCGGTAAGGTTCGCTAATCCCGACTAGTTTGAATTGATATTCAAAAATAGATTAAAGAATAAATTCAAGAAATTTATCTTGGATAAAATTAATGGGAACCTTTCCCTATGAATGTGAAATTTAGAAACTAACTGTCGGTTAGCCAAGCAGAATGGTTTTCTGGATATTGATCTGATGTTGGTTTCGGCCTTCGGGTTAATATTTGGGAAATTATTCTCTTGATTAATTTACGGTTAGTGACTGATGAATTGGAATGAGGCGTATGTTGTGTTTGTGTAACACTTTTATAAAATATACGCGAGTTATTCGGAAAGACCGGGTTTATCCCATTCTGAACAACTGATACGACGATAAGTCGAAGATGAAGACGATGGTCGAAGACCGGAAGTCTTCACGTCGTTTGGGTAATTACTGATGATCTTGATTGGGCTGTACACCCAAGAAGATGGAAACAGTTGGTGATCGTCCAGACGTACTTGGAGATCGATGGATATGCGGGGTACTAGGTGCCTCCGGTTTCGTTCAGACCCAGAACGGACTTGTAAATGGACTGTGTGTCTGACATTGGATTTTAGTCTGTGTGATTGATCTCTATTAAATATATATCTGTTTGGCGGCGGAGAATTTATTCTCTTGCTTAACGCCCTTCTCTGAGACGTACGAGCTCAGGGGTTATATACTGATGGATATCAAACACATAGAGTGAATTGCTTGTGTGGCATGCCTAAGTGGCAAATGATCAAGGCTTCTGTTGAAAAGCAAAGTCTTGTGGTTGATGATCGAAGCACGGCCTTTGTGGCGTAGATTTGTGTAACGTTTACTTCGCGAGTATCACACCCGCTATGAACCAAAAATGGGAGACGGACCTCAGGGAGGGCATGCGTTTCCTTCTAGCTAAAAAGTGGCGTCAGTGGTTTTACACGCCCTGACGAGTTTGACTTATGTGGTTGTTGCTGTTGCGAGGCGCCTCGGATTGATCGGTCCTTCTCGAACCGATGGAGTCATTTAGTTGGCTCACCTACGCCCCATAGGGCGGGGAAACGCATGTTCGGGGTTTAAGTTTAATACACATCGGTGGACTGGCCCTGACGATCCAAGGGCCCACCTGTGTCTGGGTCCTGAGACACGGGCTAGAACGTCTCGAATCGGTTGAGGACTATCTTTTGCCTCGGTTCATAGATGGAAACCCAATTTCCAAATACGCGACTTTGCGATTTTGATTGTATAACCTATATATGGCGACATAGTGTTATGGGGAATTCATGCCGCCTATGATTGATATTTATGATCTGAAGTTGTGTTATACACTATGCACTTATAATAGTATCAAATGATTTGTTTTAAACGTATCAAGCATTCTTGGCTATTGTAAGGTAAAAACCCTATCCCCCGGCTTGCGTTGCATTGTGTGATAGGACCTGGGTCTTATAATAGCTTCATTTTTCTTTATTTAGCATTGCGCTGTTTGTTTTATGCACTGGTATTCTTGGGAGGAAACCCGTTCCGTGTTATACGGCGTGGTCCCTTGATTTACCTAACTTTAAAATAAAGATTAGTAACTGTTTTAGTTCTCACACCAGTCACATGACTGACCTGGAGTTTATTGTTTTAACCTAAACTCTGGGTGACCCTATTTTGACACGGGAAGCTAGTAGTTTTGGTTTTGCAGATTTATATTCACAGGATCCTGGTTTACAGCTGGAACGATATCCGGAAAGCTTTGTATCCGTATATCTCTTCTAGTTGTGTGTTGTATTATTTTCCGCTGCTATGTATTTAAATGTAATTTAAATCTCTGATATTTCTGTGTAATATTCATTTATACTCTGTATATTCTTGTAATCTGGTGCATTGTTATAATATACAATGAAATGTTCTTCTGTATGTGTTCTGTTGTGGCTTGTTCTCGAACTATCCGACGCTTTCCTTTATGGGGAAGTTACGGGTTTTCACATTGCATGGGATGCAAAGTGTGAGCATGTTTTTATGGTCCTGAAAGAGAGATTGGCCAGTTCTCCTACATTGGTTATTTTTGGTGTGAATGAAGAGAAAGTTGTGTATAGTGATTCATGTGGTACTATATAGGGAGCAATGCTAATGTAGAGAGATAAAGTTATGACTTATGTGAGTTGAAAACTGAAGCTGCATGAAAGGAATTACTCGACTCAAGACTTAGAGTTAACTGCGACAGTGTTTTCTCTGAAGATGTGGAAGAATGATCTGTTGGGAGTTAGGTTTGAGTTTTTTATGGATCATTAGTCTTTGAAGTATCTTTTCTCCCAAAAGGATTTGAATCTTCGGTAGCAATGATGGTTAGATTTCCAAGTGTCGTATGATTTTGGCATTCCGATACTTCTTGGAAATGTAATTAAATTATCGATGCATTAAGTGGTAGACATCCGAGTTTGGATGCTATGTGTGCCGAATATATGCACCCTGAGTATTTGGCCGGGTTTGATTTAGACCTAACTATGAGTTAGAGCCTGAAATGTTGCAAGCATATCAATTAGGCCTACTCTCATCGAAAGGATTGGCGATAGCTAAAATCAAGACGCTAAGCTTGTGGGGATTCTATAAAAATTGGAAATGAGAGTTGAATATGAGGGAATGAATAGTTATGAAGTCGATCGAGATGGTTTGTTTTATAAGGATGAAAATTTGGTTATTTCCGATATAGTTGGTGTAACACCCCATACTTTTTTGAGCCCAAATTTTTATAAATTTTGACAAAAATCGAAAATCGAACACATCCAAGCATGGAGCATGTAGATCTGTTACCTGCAAATAAATGAGCATGAGCATAATCAGATTATGGTAAAATAACTCACAGTGGAAACAAAATAGGATAGACTGGTAATAACTCGAGTAACTACCTTATAAATGTGAGTTACCATGTCAACACCGAGCATGAGAGAGAACGAGGACCGAAAGATAAACTAAGACACATGGGAGAGCCAGACCTTCTTTAGAAAAACAAGGAGTTGTAATGAGGAAGGGGGTCAGAACAACAAGTTCTTGTGAATAGGAAGAGTACAACATGGTTTACAATACGTAGGTGTATCCCGTTTGGTTCAACCAAAGATATATGCCTACCAAAGCTAGTAATTCTAGCCTAACCTTGTAAACATTTACACACGACTCCAACTACCATACCGAGGTAGTATTCCCAATGATAACGATATCGAGATAGAACGTTTATGCATACATTTATGAAGCCTTTAAACCATCGTCTAACTAATTACTAAAACTAAGAGGTGGGCTCTCAGCTATGGAATTCAGTTATTTACGTGTGTATATAATATGTGGATATATATACACACACACAAACACACTTAGCCACTTAATGCCTAATTGTTGGATGATATATATGGGTGGATTATCTCGATCACTTAAGACCCTAGGCGGATCGATTGGCCATTTAATACCTCTTGATGGTATGCTCAACGCTATTATAAATTAGAGGACACTAGCTACGGGTCTTACTAATTAAGGATTCCGTCATTCACATATGTAAACTCACACCCCGCATAAGGCGAGAGATAGTAAGTAGCCACTTAAAACCACTCGGTTTAGGTGGAATTCATACATCTAGGCGCTTAATATTTCTCGTAGGATAGGAAGCTCTACAAAACGACCATACCAGACATTTTGAACTTCAGATTAAGGTAGGATTCATGCACCATTTAAGACCACTTAAGTGGGGACCTATTCCCAGGTGGACCCCTTAACCCAAGTCAGTTAAGACCCAAGGAAGCGGATTATTCGCGGAGATTATCATGCTCATACCCAATTAGCCTTTAATGCTACCATTTATGGGAGGTGGTGTAACACCCTACACTTTTTTTAGCATAAATTTCGACAAAAATTGAAACTTGAAACATCCAAGCATAGAGCATGTAAATCTGGTACCTTGTTAATACCAAAAATAGCACTAATACCCCGTATAGGTGTATTAACACTTTAAAATTAATCAAAAACAAGGTTAAGAGTAAACAGAAGCGAAAAATAGTAGAAGTAGAGAGCGCTTATAATTTTCCAGCCTCAGGTCTGGCCTACGTCCACTATAATCGATGTTTTCATTACGATCTTCATTATAAGGTACATGATTTTCTTTATTTCATACATTTTTTATCTCTCTTTACAATAGATCTCTCTTTTCTCTCTCCAACTGTACAATGATTCTCTATCTCTAGGTTTCTTCAGAGAAACACTTGAATTATCAATGGAAATGTTAATGGAGATGTTTGAATCTCAATTGAAGATGCTTTAATCGATTTTGAGATGTTGGAGAATGAAAATGGCAGGCCTTCGGGGTAGAAAATTTGATCCCCTCAATGTGTGTGGAGACGAGGTATTTATAGATGAAGACTGAATAGAGTGATAGAGTTGTAAATGGTTGTATTTATGCTCATGGATCAACCAATATATATTACTTCACAACGCATAAAACACACCGATCTATGAAAATGAGCTAATCCCATGATGGGAACCTCGCACGATCACTCTTTCTCTCATCTGCATCCACTTTCGATCCATATTGGATCCACCACCTCTGATTCATGAAATAGAGCTAATCCTTTGAATGACACCTTGCCTGATCGTGTTTTTCAGCTTGTGCAACACTATTCGATACTCCTGTATTAGTGACCGATCCACCTGTTATACTATAGCCCAATTCACAACAAAATATTGCTCGATCCACAAGCAAAAACTTTGCCCAATCCATGGTAGAAGCCGTGCCAAATCCATGGTAGCATATGTGCATGATCCACTATGTTTCCATGCCCAATCCATTTGACTGGAGGCCGCCCGATCCATGGCATTATTAGTTAACCAATCCACCAATAAAATGTGCCTAATCCATCGCTAAAAATCTTCCTGATCCACTTCTTTTTAATGCTACCAATCCATACATAATACATTGCCAATCCACCTTTTCAAACTTGGTCAATCCATTGATGAAGCCGTGTTCAATTCACACTACAAAATGATGTCCGATCCACTAACATAGAATCTGACCGATCCATCAATTAAAGTGCAACTGATTCAGCATATTGTACTGTATCTATGTATAATTTTTGAACCGTGTTTTATAACGGGGTTAACATACCTGCAAATAAATGGGCATGAGCATAATCATAGTACGATAAAATAAGTCACAGCGTAAACAAAATAGGATAGACTAGTATTAACTTAAGTAACTACCATTTTAAAGTATGTCACTTTGCCAATACCGAGCATGAGATACAATGAGAACCAAAAGCCAAACATAAACACCTGTGAGAACTCGAAGTTCTCTAAAAACCTGGGAGGTTGTAATGAGGAGGGGTTCATAACAATAAGATTCTGGTGGACAGGAAATGTACACCACAGATTATAATACACATATGCATCCTGTTTGCTTCAACCCAAGATGTATGCCTACCAAGGTTAGTGATTCTAGCCCAACCTTGTAGATATGACTACGCATGACTCTAAGACCCTTCTCAGGTTAGACTTCCCAAAATATGATATTGATATAGCATATTTATGCATATATTTATGAAGCCTTTACACCATAACAATGTTGGTTATTTAATTGAGTGTGGACCCTTAATTACGGAGTTTCTATATATATATATATATATATATATATATATATATATTTCCACTCACTCATCCTTCATTATTTAATGCCTCACTATTAATGATAGATAGGGCGGATTTTCCCTGATCACTTAAGACCCTAGGCGGACCTATTGTTCACTTAATATTCCTCGATGATTTATTCAACGTCAACATAAACTGGAGGGAACTTGCTACGGGGCCTCACTAGTTAAGGGTTCTATCATTCGCACAAATAACCCATACCCCGTGTAAGGTGAGAGATGGTATCTTATCGCTCGTTATACTATTTCGCTGACCTTATTAGATAATCTCTTTAGTCGCTTACTACTTCCCGTAGGATAGTGTAGCGGACCAGGAAATTTTCGACGCTCGAATCTCGACACTAATACATCTCGTATCCAAATCCAAGTATTAAAAACCCAGAAAGCTAATAGAAAGAAATTATAGGATGAGATAGGAAAGAAAGAAATATTAGAATAGAAGAAATAATAAGATCAGTGTCTCATAGCGGAATGGACAAAATATAATGTATCATAATGCTTTATCCAAAAGAATTGTACATGGATTACAACATCAGAGTATACATTCAGATTAATATCACACACAGCGGAAATAAATGACACCAGTATATATATGAACGTCTCGCCTCCTGCTCCTCTTCTGAAGCTCCAAGCGGTAACTAACCTGACAGTATACTCGATCTGACCTGAGCACATTCGAAGCAAAGCAAAATTCACCTGGATCAGTCTAGAATACTTTCAGTAATAAACTCATATGGCAAACAACTTGCTTAACTTTAAAAATCCTTTTGAAAGAAAAGGATAATGGTAAGACCAGCCCACACATAAACACGAACGGTTTTTACCTTACTATAACCCAAACCATTTTGATTTATCAAAATCGACTGATATTATAATAGTATCTATCAAATCACAAAAAAATAATCATTTGGTGGAACACTTGCATCTCACGCTCTACATATTTATTATAAAATCAAAAACTGCTTGGCACTTATTGGAGATTGGATTCCAACTTCGATAAGGTATGGGACCAACTTTCGATCAGTGTACTCTAGAGGGTATACACTGGGGCTCAATAACAACATCTTGTAATCCGGCTAAACATGACCGACCGCTCATTTAACTTGGGTGTATCGAACATATTGTCCCCCTACGTCTTTTATTGTGCGCCTACCGTAACTCCCAAGAGATATAGAATCGAAAGAAAAAACAAACAAGGATTTTCTCTAGATTGGTGATAATACACCCTGCTTGGGTATGACCTACCTAGCCTTGCTGTCTGCCCGTTTTTTGTCATTTTCCAGTTGATGAGGCTTGAGGTCACTATTATCTTTTTTATAACATCTGGCTATCATTCACTTTGAATGCCACATCATCGGAACTGTCAAATCACTAATTGACGTCCACAAATATACTCCGGGTGTTAAGCAAGAGAATTTCTCCCCCACCAAACTTGCTATATTTTTAAAAATCAACGTACGTGATTTTTCGGGAAATACTCTGTTAGAAATTCGTACATACAAGTCATCCAGGAATAGGATTAACCGAAGGCAGCCTCCTGCCACATCCTAGGAATCACCCTATAGATCAGTAGCAAGCAGTCCTTGCAATCCATAGATTTCAACCACGACCGAACCATAGTATATCTGTAGGGATCAGCTAGAGATTTTAAGTAGTTCTTCCATTTTATGAAGATCTATGGTCTTCAATGCTCCAACTTTAGCCTTGCAGATCAGTTTTGTACGCAACGTTGATTCGAAGTGATTTTGGGTCTAGTTTTCACCCTGGTCTCTTCGAAACATCACGTCATAAGGTCCAATAATATATTTAGAGTAGGATGGATGTGTAGCACAAGACTACACAGTCGATTAAGAATTACATTATAATATATATAAGCCAGTTGACAAGCCCAACTAGTGGCTTAAAGTTCGCCAGATAATAGTTCAACAGCAACAAAATACCCGAAGCTAGAAAATACTACAACAAAGCAACGTTGAGACATAATACCATATCATATACACAAACAAGCCAAAATAAGTACCCACTGAAGACATAACCAAACCAAGCAGACAAGACTAAGAACCATCTTGATGAAGATCAGGACTCGAATCACCAAAGTTAGAGCCAACAGATTCAGGTGGACTACTGGTCATAGATAAAGCAAGGCTGAATCGAGCAGAGGAAGATTGACCTGTCCACAATTGAAAGTAGTAAATAATAAGTCTTTCTAATCCTTCAAAATGCTTCAATGGCTTGCTAAATACAACTGCATTTCTCTCCTTCCATATACACTAGCAATATATAGGTAAGAAGGAATCAAGCGCAACATCAAACAGACTGCTTTGCCAATAGTCAAACATTGATGATACTCAGGAATAAAACCAAGCAAATGAATATTGGTGGCAGCTAAAATTGGGTAGGAGAGGTCACACTCAAAAAAAAATGCTAAATAGATTCCTCATAAGTTGAACAAAAAGCACAGCGTGGATCAACAATAAGATTGAGTCTGTACAACCTTGACCTGCTGTTAATCTTTCCATGAATTAAGCACCAAGTGAAGAATAGCACTTTAGGAGGTTGGCGAATTTTCCAAATCCTTGAAAATGAAAAGTTCTACTAGAAAAATTAAGATAATGATACATAGAGGCAACAGTGAAACCCTTCTCTGGAGATAAAGCCCAAACATATTTGCCCGGAGTTAGAGAAATCTGGGTATGAAGAATCAAATTGGAGGCATCAAGAAGATTATTGAGGACATGAACATAAAATAAAGATGAAGGACAAAGAAAAGAAGGATCATTATGAACTAAATTAGCCACTGAAGAACAACCATCAGAGATCAGAGGGAAGAGAGAATGAAAAGCAAGAGAAAGAGGAATCTGACCATGCCAAATATCATACCATAATAAACAAGATTCACCATTACCCAGGCATACATGAAACAAACTTTTAAAACGAGGAATAACTGAAATTACACCTGACCATAATGGGGAAGGTTTAATAGAAGGGAGGAAGTGCAAAACCCAATGGGAATTACCAGAATAGTAAAGTGAAAGAATCCAGTCTTTCCATATGATTAATAGTTGGTATTTTTACTATCAATCTCAAAACTGTACAATCAAGTATATTGGTAGCTCGATCATTATTATTTAAAATCATTC
Organism: Allium sativum; assembly: GCA_030737875.1. NCBI lineage: Eukaryota > Viridiplantae > Streptophyta > Magnoliopsida > Asparagales > Amaryllidaceae > Allium > Allium sativum. Next base: position 50,412,367 of record JASFAX010000020.1, read on the forward strand.
AATAACTCCTTGTCGATCTTTGAAATCATTTCATCGATTTAAACTCGATTTCACTTGTCTCGATAAAACCATATTCTTAACCTCTAATAATATACGTACTTTCTAAACTCCTTTTTATTTCCCCTCACTCCAAAACATTACTACATTTCCTAAATATCCTTCCATTTTCTTTATCTGAAATATTGCCTTGCATGCTTAACAACGCGTTAGTATTCCCTAAATTTTCATATTCTGATTTAAATATATCATACCCTAATGGTATATAACCAATCACACATTCTTATATGGCCAATAATGTCAAATTATTTACTTTAAAACCGAACAATATTATTTACATTTAAAGATCTTGGCCATCTTATTGACATACCTAAATCACGTAACTATTGTTGCAATATTCCTTTATTGAAATACTAATCTAATATTAACATCTTTACCATTACAAAATAATATCACTCATCGATAATAGTGAAGCCGTTCAAGTTGGGGTATTTTACTCACCTCTCAGACCTTGACCGACAACATTCTTATCTTAGAATAGTAGTAGTTCGTAACTCAAAACATATCAACTATATATTATTAATTATTTAAAATATGTTTTTATAAACCATACATTTACTTATAACATCTTTACTTAATCTTTTATTAAGTACATTACTTCAAACCCCTTTTCCATTTCATTTACAATTCAGATTATATTGCGATAATCCATTTGTTAATTCTTTACCCAAAACCATTTACATCATATTATCAAACTAGATTATTTTATCATTGAAATCCATTTAACAACTCCTTTACATAAATCAATAAGTAATTTCCCTTATATTCTGGAAAACTTTTCCTTTTACCTCAATTCAAGTTTTAAACGAAATGTTAACTTGATACTTATCACATTGGCTCAATTTCCATTAATGGCTTTGTTTATATTGTTCAATCACTCTTAAACCATTTCAGAATTAGTTAAACTGATTTCATACTTGATTATCTTCTTAAATAAATTTTATTTAAGAAGAAATCATTTTAAATAAAGTTAACTTCGTTATTTACCGAAGTAAAGGCAGTTTACTTTTCCATTAGATAAAACCAATTAGTTGGTCATTATTAAACATTAAAAGTCAATTACATTGGAGAAATCTCATTAATTTTAAACTCTATTAATAGCCCCTTTTGATCAAGACAGTTGACTTAGTCAACATCAACTCGTCGGTTAAATCGTTAACTGTTTCAGTTACTTTTCATATTAGATTAATATAATTAATCTTATAATATTACATAATCATTTATTTATAATTATTCCAAAATAATAACCCGTAGGTTAATTATAGCTTCATTCGCTTAATATGTTTATTAAAATATCAAATTCCTATGATAAAATCATTTCATGATATTTCAATAAAACTTATTTATACATCGATTTTATTATAATTAAAAATCCTGCTTCCATTATAAAATAAATTTTATAACTTAAACTCGTCAATATCGCTTGACGAAATTTTAATGTTTTAACAAAAGGTAGATTTTTGGCCATTTGCTGCCAATCCCTCAATCAATACTGTATATTGATTCAAATCATAACAATGTTGAATTTTAATTCAACGATCAACAATCAAATCGATTTTAACATCAGTGGCATTTAATCGGTCCATATATAAATAATATGAAATGAAACGACACACAAAAAATTTGAGGAATTTGGTTTGATTCCTCCAACCTGTCCTTCCCTGCATCATAGTTTATTATAACATTTTATAACAACATGTAAAATAGAAGTTTAAATCTAATAAATGACGATAATATAATTAACGTTAATTATTCAATCAACAATGGGCATCCAAGGCAACCAAACATTCAATTATCAACGATTAAATTTAATTATGTGAACTTAATCACATCACAGGATTCCAGAAAAGTGTGAGAGTTAACTCACCAATTTATTCCGATTGATGAATTCAGCATTGTTTCATTTAATTTTAAACTCACGTTTAAAATTAAACGAAAACATGATTGTCTCTGATCCACTCCACATCAACATAGTTCTATTTTCTGTGATTCCAATACCTGTGATTTCATTGAATTCTAGCAACGTATGATCAAGTTAACATGATTCATGTTTATAGATGAATTAAAATGATTTAATTAAATAATTAAAATTAAAAATCTAAATTAGCCATTTAAATAACATAATTAACCTATATTAATTTCTCCTGCTTCGTTTGATTTCCTGAGATCCTCGACATTGCCAAATTGGAATAACTATGCTGCTCGAATCACTACTGCACTAAACACATCCTCTACCTTCCCACGACCTCCCATTCAGGCCTTGTTTTATATTAGTTTTCTTTTCTCTTTTCGCATTTTTTTAAAAGCCCATAACAAAAATCTAAGGCCCAAAGCTCAGCCCACCTCCAATACGCTCCGTCTCCCCCAACGTAATGTCCCCTAATCAGGGAAGAAACGCATGCCATGCACCCCATTCCATTACAACTTGCCTGTTCCTATTTTACTAACTTTCTTCTTCTTAATGAATGAATCCTTTCTACCAGTTATTATTAATTTTAACCGCAACTTCCCTCCTGCTAAAACTCACGCCACATTCAAACTTTATCCACCTCCTCAAACCTCTACCTTCTTCACATTGTAAACATGCACCAATAACACCCCATCGTGACCAACTTAACCCCACCGAGCTGCCTGGCATCTCCGCCTTCCTCAGACGTGTACCCACTGACTAACTCGACACCCACTTTCCTTTTTTCTCTTTATATTAAAAGCACAACTTCCTGTATACCACTATGCACCCATTTCTCCACCGTTGTTACCTTCCTCAAGGCATAGAACACACACGAAAGGACTACAACAGACTCCTTCATCATCCAGCTCCAAAGTCATCCCCTACTTTGCCTTTCAGTCGCATCCACTCCTTTCACTCCATATCTTTTATTTCTTTCTAAGTTTATATATTGCTCTAAGCATGTATTCACATCTTCTGACTTTTTGATCCTCATACTACTTCTACATATCGCGTGCACCGCTCCAAATCCCGAGGCCCCAAAGCCTACACTGTTGTAGTTCAGACACGAAATTCTCCATCCACCGACTAACTTAGACGATTACCGGTGTTGCTAAACAGAGTTCCTCCGACTTCCGCCTAGCCTTCAGACCCACACTACTCCATCCACGAGCCTGAAACACCATTGCCTTTTTTCGTTCGACCTACTACTACCACCACCGCCTTATAGTAAAACGCTTTCTCACGCGCCTTGTATCAGTCCCCCCATACTCCATCGTGCTGCAAAATACCATTGTCGGCCTCGCGTAACGACTATACCCCCTCGGAAAAGCTACAACTTCAATTTATCTTCAGCTTCATTTTTCCCATATGATTTATGTTCAATGGTTTCAAAGAGAAGTCTGCTTTTTGTATTTGCATAAAAAATGATTTGTTTCCACGTGGGAATTATTTCGTTTACCATAACAGATTCATTTTCGAAAATGAAGAGGAAGCGCTGTGATTTTGTTTGAGAAGAAGAAATGAAGTCTGTGTTATATATAGAAGGAAAGCAAGGAGTTAAGATCATTGTAACTTCAATTGGGTGACTGTAGGGTATGCGGCTCCATGCCTGTGCATGGTAGATATTAGCATGGGTTGTTTCATCACTTTAGATATGGTACGCACGTTCTCTAATATAGATTAGGGGTTGACAAAATTTCCTAAAGAATTAAGTTTACCCTCTTTTTTTCTTATATATATAAAAAGGTAGGTATGTGCTCATATTATAGGGTAGGCAGGCTTTATATTTTGGGTTCATACGATTTTGTTTCTTGGCAATGAAGTATGTATTTGTATTTGTTGTTTTAATAGTTAGAGTTGTAGCATACCATATTATGTAGAATTCCGTTTATGTCCATGTCGCTACGGACAGAAATAAAAACATGATTGTGTCGAGCGATTCTCCACGATGCCAACAATATAATAAAATATGCCAGTTAACTTATTTTGTGAAACCCTAAAATGCAGATATAGTGTGTAAAATACTCCAATAAATCATTGCTTATTTTCCAAATTAAAAATTACAGTAAAATTATACTACGTCTTGAAAATCTTGTCCAAATTCGATACTAATAACTTATTATATTTAATAAATCGTATTGGTTTATAAATGATTCCATAGCGACTATTTGAAAATTTTATTTGGACATAAAACAAAATCTACAGTATGGAAATTCGATTTTTTTGTTCCATTAGAAAAATATATTCCAATAGATTCGGACGTTTCTTATTTCGAGGAAATCTGACTTATTTTGGATCATGTACAACTATTTAAAGTTCGGAACAATATATTACAAACTACCACGCCGCTGCAGCTCGTTTCATAATAAAATAATTCATTAAACTTTTAATCATTGTTTAATAAACGAAATCGCTATTATAATTCAATTCTGACTCAATTAAATATTTCCATATTGGCCTATCCATATAATATTACAAATGCAACCAAATTTGGTTATTTCGAAATTTATATCATTATTATGCTATTATTTATTAATAAACTATTCAAGAACTTTAAATTTAACTATTTAAATTCCGAAACAATATTTAAAACCATATTTAAATATTAAATAAAATAATTAAAATTCTAGGCCATTACAAATAGGTATCCATAAATGATACTTTTAAATTACTAGGATTGGGTAGGCCTCACATGCACCATTTGAGACCCCTAAACTGAAAGACCTACTCCCACATGGACTCCTCGACCTAATCCATTTAAGACCCAAGGAAGCGGACTATACGCAAAGATTATTAAGTTCGTACTCATTTAGACTTTAATACCGCTTCTTATGAGAATGAAGTGGGCTGCATTATTGAGTCATTCACGTTTAGTTTCACTTCAAGGGAATACTATACGTACTGCAAGTATCTGTCGTCACGGGTTCCTATGGTAAATAATATTTAACATAATTAACCTTACAAGTCCAATTCTAACTTTTAATTATAATTTCTATATTAATTTGTATAATAAGGAAAGTTATACCCTCCTTATCCTAGGATATTTATTTGAATATTTTCCCTAATTGGACTTAGTAATTTAAACAAACACCAATACCCATTTATCCCTTTTTATTGCTTTTATTTCTGTTCATATATTTATTGCCATTTATAAGAATAACATATTTTCCTAAGGCAACAATTAATCATTAATTTCCTTTTGTTACTGTTGATTACAATTAACATCATTTATGAGCCTAACTTCCATAATTTTCTAAGACATTAATTAACAAAGGATATCCTTATCTTATCACTCCTGAAATTTATATTTGTTTTACCCCAAAAGTCCTTACTATTCTTATTTATTTATTGCGTGTTATATATATATATATATATATATATATATATATATATATGCATCAGACCTCCCACTTTAAGCTAACCAACTGTGGATGCTGGACTCGCTGGGCAGTTCAGGCCAGACTTGTACCATAAATTGAGCTTAACATCTTGTCTTAATGCGGTTATAGTTCAAATTTTCTAATTGGAGTTTACCATATTAATCCTAGTCAATTTAGAAATTGTAACCGTTACTTTGATAAATTCACCTTTCCCTAATCAATGTCGGTTACAATTGTTATTTATTTATTTATGGTTCCATTTATAACAACCAGTCACATTAATTGTCACAATGGTCACCACAAATATATAAATTTGATATGGATTACATCTGCATTTATGATTTCATAAATGAATACCGTTCAAACATTCAATATAATGTATATTTTGTCATTTTACGTAAATTCAGATGAAATAATGTGTATATATTTATATTTATATTTATATTTATATTTTTGCGTTGTCAACGTAGTTATCTTTCTTTATTGTTAAATTTAATAATTTGGTTTAAATAATAACCAAACATTCCTTTTTGCATTCAGTCTTTCCAAAAGGTTCCAAATCTTATAAAAAGACCATTAGCTATAATTGTTGTAAATTATGCACGTTTAATGGAATAGACATACTCTAAAACTGTAAGAAATATACATATATATATATGTCTATGTATATTTTGGAATAGTAGATGCAAACTACGCACAAATATGTATATTTATATTTATACGTACATTTGCACAACTTTCCCCTTTTTGATCTTTTATTACACTTCTTGTGGGTTTCAAAATAATGTCTTTTTGTTCAAAAAGGAGAAAACGACATATTTACAACAACTAAGCCAAAACACCAATGGCATTGAATACAAAAAGGTTTATTCATTTTTTTTTAAATCAGAATCACTTAATTCACCCTTGTGTCTTTTTAACCAAAATTACATAATTCATAAATTAACACTGGAACTAGAGATATGAAATATACCACATCTAAGCAGTGTTTATTGGGACCGATTTCCAAATCTACAGTGTTTTGCAACAACCACAACATATTATCAAACATAATTGCAGGCAATATGTATAAATAATTAAATAAACCAACAAATAATATTATTCATAACCATAAGCTTATACTTTCAAGTTTTGACAAATATTTATAAACAGATCTAATAGGTTTCAATTCAAATTCAACAATACATAAACAGATCTGATGATTTTAGGCATATATTTTGAGATCTAATTCAAAAGAGATAAATAGGCTACTATAACTTTGTATATAAATTTCCCACTCACCTGAAAGCGTCCAAATCTGAAATCTGAATAATCTTTTAGGCATATGATTCCAAAATTCTTATAAATCTACAATTATTTTGAAAAAGGGATACTTTCAGATCAGTAGATTTCCAAGAAAATAGGAAGAGAGGGGAAGATCTGATGTGGAACAACTTAAACGTCAATCCATACTCTTTTCCATTTAGATCTGATAATCCCTTTCTAATCTATAAATTTATATTTAATGGATTGTATATGAATATAATTTTTGACTAAGAATTTTATTTGAAAAGAAAGGGAAACAGCAGAGCTTTGCTGTTGCCTACAGATTTGTGTGGAAAAGTGTGAAGCCTTACCCTTTTATTTATAGGAGTGGAATTGATCATGAACCGTTAGATTTATTTAAATAAATATCCGTTCATTTATTTTATATTTTATAACAAAAATACCCTTCAAAAACTAGTCGTCACTGGGTGTTTCAAGCTCGAAGCGGTCGACACCCTCCCTAAGAGAGGTCAAAAACTCTCTGGCTGAAATGCCTAGTGAGGAATTGTTAAAGAAGGAAAGGAATACATTATTTATTCTATTTATTTATTTCCATCTTTTTTTTGTTTTTCTTCAATAAAATTTTCATACGGACTCCGTTCGCAAAACTCCAAACATGAAAGTTGACCAGAATCCCGAGACAAACGCATCGGTTAAAGTTTCATGGTCAAATTTCATCATTTTCAGAAATTTCTATTTTTGAGAATTTAATTAAATGACTAATCTATTGTCAAAATTTCTGGTTGTTACATTCATCCCCCCTTAAAAGGAATATCATCGCGAAATTCTGACACCTGGTTAGCCTATCCTATACAAACAATTTGTGTACATCCACTTTGCAACCATGTATATATGTGCATGGTGTACATAATGCATTCCAATTGTAAAACAAGCATGCAAGACGATTCTAAATCTAGCCCTCTGTACCTATGCATTGAAATTTAAAACACTTTTGAGAACATGATGCAAAATATCTTAAATGTACTAACAGTTCTATATGAATGCAAATTTAAAAAATTCTTTTTCTTCTATAACCTTCACACAGCTATGAATAGAAGTGTGAAGCAACCAATATTTCCTCCAAACCCTACCACACAAAATGTCTTGAAATCTAATCATTTCCTATTTAATTTCTCCTAAAAAGGAAAAAGGAAATCAAAGAAAAGTATTCTAACATTTCCTTCACGAACGAATATTTCAGTTCCCGCCCTATAGTGGAATTTTCACCTCGGTTACCCAAAATACTCCAAAAATTCCCATTCGTAGACTGTAAATGAGGCATAAAATAAGCTCTAAAACTTAAATGAGTTAATTAATAACTCGCGCATCATTGGCAAGGTATGGAAACAACATTTCCAAGGCTAGAACAGCCTTTTCCTTGTCGTTACAATTTTTATCGTATTGTCAGTACTATTGCACCTCTAAAACGTGCACACAAACCATCCAAACATGTTGCTTACGCTATTCATAAGACCAAAAATCGAAATTTTTCATAAAAGTAAATTTCTCCTTTAAAACTTCGTATATTTGTTTTGAAAATTTCTTTTCAATACCTTTTAACTTTCCGTATGAGATTCATATGAAAAATCAAAATTTCGGTAATGTGCGTTTTGCACTATTCAAAATATGCATTTTAATGTAAAATAGACGTTTAAATATGCAATAATTGTTGTATCCAAATCTGGCATTTTTGCGTGAACCAAAATAAAAGAAGTAATTCAGTAAAAATTAAAATGATTTTTTTTTTCAAACAACGATTTTCAAAAGCTAAAAGAATGTATTTTCCGGAAACTTGAACGATTCAAGTCACATGTGGGTGAAAAAGGAAGCCAGTCATGCAAAAAATGCAAAAACCGAAATCGCACACAAAAGACCAAAATAAATTCTAGCTTAACAAGAAATAGTTATTTATTTATGTATACCCATGACGAAAACAATGTAAAATCGATCCTTTGTTAAAATTTACACGTAGAATTCTATTCTTTCTAGCTCTAAGACAACTACTAGTTTAGATGAGAGAAATGAGATTTTATTCAAACAGGCATGCGGGAATGACATAAACATTCCAAACATAGAAATATCATTAATCTAAGTCATGCGATTTAAACAACACTAATGGTTACAAGCACGAATCACCATAAAGCCAAGAACTTGATGCTGAAAAGGGAAAATAACAATGACGACAACAAAACAACAACACCGAAACTCCAAAAAAAATGGCTATAAACAACGAGATGTCTTGCTCTAAGGCTGGAACTCAAAACAATTTTTTAATCTTTAATTAACGATATCATGATAGCAAAATGCTCAATCCCGTGTTACAAACACTATTGGTGTTGTTGGAGGTTCCCACATCATCATCTCTACTAAGAGAGAATTTGCGATGAGAAAAGAAACCTAGGTATAACACAAAATGGTCAAATGCCTATTGGGTTTTGGGCAATGGTTGTGTAACGTCCCTGAAATTTCGACGACTGGAATATGAGATTATTTAGAGATGTAACGATTAATAATTACTTTTATGTTGGACATTTGGTTTAGAAATTTGAAAATCAATATTTATTTGTTTAAATATATCAAAATTTGCTTAGATATGTGTGTATTTTTGTTTAAATATATCAAAATTTTGGGTCGAAACAGTTATGGGTGGATAAACTGAATAAAATCAGAGAACCGATAAATAATTTAAAATTTAAAATAACATTGTATACAAACGAAGTCGGTTTGCAGCTAGAATAATGTGACGACCCGAAATCCCGATCAGACGGAAACAAGGGTTATCTTTGGAATATAACACAGAAACAGATAATAGCAGAACATAATTAAATAAATACACCAGATAATGAGCAATAGAATATACTGGATAAAAGTAATCATCAGAGTTACATAGTATACAGGATCTTACTTAGTACAAATACAGTTCAGCTATACATAAATGTCTACAGCGGAAAACAAACAAAATATGTACAATAGGAGCTGAACAGCATAAAAAGAGATAAATGATAGAATCCATCTTCAGCTCCAGCTATCCAGAAAGAACCAGCTCAACCTGAATACAAGGATGCCCGTGTAGAAAAAGGGGCACCCGAGTTTGAGAGTGAAACAAACTATGAGTCAGTCATGGGACTGGTATGAGAAATCTATTCAACACATATATAATATGGCTAATCACAGGACCACGCCACTTTCGTGGAACGGGTTTACTCCATTGGATTGCCAGTGCTTTGAAACAAATCTTCCTTTTAAACATCGCTATGCTTTTTATAAAAATGAAGCCATTATAAGACTCAGTTCCCATCAAACAATGCAACGCAAACCGGAGGATAGAGTTTTTACCTTATAACGGCCAAAATATGCTTGATACGAATAAAACAAAGGCATCTTATATTATTACTAGTGTTTATATGTTTTGAAAACAAATTCAAATCATAACTATCAATCATAGACGGCATTAATGCCCCATACCACTATGTTGCCATATATAGGTATACAATCAAATTCACACGATGTCGTATTTGGAAATTGGATTTCCGTCCTGAACCAAGGCAAAAGATAGTCCTTACCGAATTCGAGACGCTCTAGCCCGTGTCTCAGGCAAGTACTCAGTCAAGCCTTTGGATCGTCAGGGCTAGTCCACCGATGTGGATTAAAATACCTGAACAATACGTTTCCCCACACTTTGGGGCGTCAACGAGCCAACGAATGACTCCATCGGACCCGGATTGTCCGATCAAACCGAGGCGCCTTGCAACAGCAACAACCACATTGGTGAAAAGTATATAAATGTCAGGGCTGGTAGGTCACTGACACCACCCTAGCTAGAAAGAAACGCATGCCCTCCCTGAGGTCCTTCTCCTGTTTCTGGTTCATACCGGGGTGTGAGGCTCGCGAATTTATGTTATACACAAAGCTACGCCACACAGGCGATGCTTTGATCATCTCCACAAGACTTTGCTTTTCAACAGAAGCCCTAATCACTGCATCTCAGCATGCCACACAGGCAATCCATGCCACGCGACTGATATCCATCGATATACAACCTCTGAGCTCGTGCGTCTCAGAGAAGGGAGTGAAGCAAAAGAATAAATTCTCCGCCGCCAAATAGATGTATATTTAACAGAAATCAATCAACACAGAATAAACTCCAATGTCAGACACACAGTCCATTTACAATTCCGTTCTAGGTCTGAACGAAACCGGAGGCACTAAATACCTCGCAAATCCATCGATCACCACGTACGTCTGGACGATCACCACTAATTATCCATATTTCGGGATGCCTCCCAATCAGGACCTCGGTTACCATCCAAACGAGGTGAAGATCTCCGGTCTTCGACCACCGTCTTCATCTTCGACTTTTAATCGTCGGTCAATTATTTGAAATGAGAATTAACTCGGCCTTTTCAAATAATTCACGTATATTTAGAATTTCAAATCAATTTATTTCAATGGTTAAATTATTCGACAACACCAATTTGGTTCTTTAATGTAATTTTCACACCAAACACATTCAACCATCAAATACAACATAAATCGAGCAAATTCAGTTTATTTCCATTCCATATTGTTTATGATATTTTATAACGATTTATCGCTATTTTTGTTTATTTTAAAATAGCCAATTTATTCAAAACGACGCTTCGGGCCATAACGCGGCCGTGGCGCTGTTTTTCTTCAGATTTGATTTACACATATCTGAAAATCTAACCGTTGGATCTTCACAAAATTTACATCATTAGAAAGGTCTTTTCAAAACGAATCCAACGGTTCCAGTTTCAGGAAAATCCGACGGTCGGATCTCCCGGTACAATCGTTTGAATTTTCGATCTCAAAATACGAACTACAGCGTCGTTATTCGATTAAATATAATTATATTTATATTTATATATAAATATAATCGTTTCTGGCGTTGTTTTTCTTTAGATTTGAATCAAACATTCCAGACAATCCAACCGTTGGATTTTTACAAGGTTGGTGCCATTGGAAAGATTATTCCAAGGCGAACCCGACGGTTGAGGTTTCGGGAAAATCCAATGGTCGGATTTCCCGCACTAGTTGTTTGAAATCACGGTTTCAAAATATGAACTACACGGCCTCGTTTCGTTTTAATTTTATTTATATTTATATATTTATATAAATATAGTTCATTCAATGATTTCAATATCGTTTTCACTTCAAATATTTCACTAACGCCTTAAAATTTTGGAAAATTTCGCCATAACCTCCCCTGCACCGGGAGCATCGGGAAATCTCAAATAGCTTCCCCGGTCCTTCTAATCTCAAAAAGAAAAAGAAAAAGCCAAGCGGCTAGCCAACAGGCTCATAAAATCATCACCCAAACAAAACAGTAAATGTGTACCTATTTGTCGGGCACAAAATTTTATTCCTCTTCTCTAGCCCCTTTGCTATAACCTGTTCAATGAATATGCATGTACATATATATAGTCCTTATCATTTATCATTTTCTATTCAACTTCATATTTGATTTCTATTTGGTTTAAAAACACCATTCATTCTAATGTTACATACATAGGTACAAATCATATCATTAGCTAATTAATGAATATTACAACTCCTATATGTTTATTTGAACGAGTGGCTATTTTTAACACTTCACGTCTCAACGATTCATGCATAAAATAAAAATGTGATTTTTATTTTAAAACAACTCATTTCAAAACACTATTATTTTATATATTTCATATTGGTGATAAAAATAGGATTTTTCTTATAAAACATTCTTTCAAAATGAGATTATTTTACTAAGTTCATATAGTCGATAAAAGGTGATTTTTATTATCAAACAATTTATTTCAAAATATGAATACCATTCAACACATGAATTTCTATTCAACGAATGAATATCGATTCAACACATGAAGGTTTTCTATAGTTTCTATATATAGATAGAAATGTGATTTTTATATTTAAAACGCGAATACCATTCAACACATGAATTTCTAATCAACGAATGAATATCGATTCAACACATGAAGGTTTTCTATTCAATCAATAAATATAGTTTTAGCAAATGAAAATAATTCAAACACATGAATATTATTCAAAATTTTGGCAGCATAACGGCAGGGTAGTTAAAACCGGGACCGTCCCTAGTACGGCTCCTCGCTCTACCTTAAAACCTCGCGGTTTTTGACAATGGGGATCATGCATCTAGTTCGCACGCAGGCGGCATGTATATATTTGTTTCATTTCCACAAACTAATCCTATGTGGTTTCAACCAAATATTTCTCAACCATAAAGGGGTATTTTTCAACCACAATCAATCAATATCAACCACAAACAATCCCAAACAACCATTCGCTACCAATCAATTTTCACACCAATCACAATCAATAAATATCGTCCATGGTTTGTGGACGAGGGGCGTATATATATATATATATATATATATATATATATATATATATATATATATATATACATATATATATATATAGAAATTCACTTTTATTTCAACACATATATAATTTTTACAACGCATATATAACTTATACATCGAACGTACAACTTATACAACGCTTATACAAGAGGTGTACAATGCTTATATAACTCATACATCGACTATATAATTTATACATCGTCGTTTTCCATATTGTTTTTAAATTAGAAATCTCACCTTATAGCTAAACCAAACATCTCGACTCTTCATATGTAGGAAATCTTCGTCGTTTTTTCTTCTGTCACTTTCATCATTCGTATTCACTACATATATAAAAATCACATTTTTACTTCGCTATTTGATATATAAAAATCGATTTTTTTTTTCGCTATTCAATATATAAAAATCGAATTTTTACTTCGCTATTCAATATATAAAAATCGAATTTTTACTTTGCTATTCAATATATAAAAATCGAATTTTTACTTCACTATTCAATATATAAAAAACGAATTTTTACTTCGCTATTCAATATATAAAAAACGAATTTTAAAAATATAGATTTCGCCTTTATAAAAATATCCACTTTATTCAACGTATATAAAATAAAAATCAGATTTTTATTTTGCTACATATACAAAGATGATATTTTTAATTCTCTACATATGTAAAAATCATATTTTTCTTCATTTAAAAATATTGTCTTCCTTTCTTCAAAAATCTGAACCTTATACCATTAACAATCGAATCTTTAACTCGTTAAAAAAAATCAAAACTTTACTGTTAAAATCAAGATTTTAACTATGCTTTATCTAAAAGAAAACTGATTTAAAAAGGATGTTTTTAAATTACATTAAGCTAACTAATTATATTAAATTAAATTAAAAACTTACATTGTTTTAGAGCTGGGTCCTTAGGGTTTGTTTCGGGGCTTCAGCGTTGATACGGAGGAGAGGGAGGCTGGAGGGAGTTGGAGAGGGTGTTGAAGAAGAGGGGCGACGGGAGGAAAACGGTGGCGGAGGGCGGCGCTGCTGGTGGTGGAGCGGCGGCGAGCTCAGGCGGGTTTGGGTGCGGTTCGGGGTAGGGCGCGGGGGTCTTCCAATCGGAGGGGGAGAGAAAGGAGGGGGCTTGGATGGGTTGGCCAGAGGAGGAGGGGTTCGACGGAGGGGAGGTGGTGCGAGGCCAGGCGGCGGCGAGATCGAAGCACTCGATTGGGAACGGCGGTTTTAGTTTAGGTTTTTTTTTCTTTTTTTTTTATTGTTTTGAACGTTGACTGAGTGGAGAGAGGGAGAGGAATATATATATATATATATATATATATTTAATTTTAATTTCAAATGCAAAAAGCATCCTTAAAATTTCGGACTCGAAACGGGACCCACCGCCTGTCGTCCATAGCGTTTCACCCCCATTCCGAACACAATGGGATATGTATCGTAAGCTGATTCGACCGTTTCGATCAGTTTCCGTTAAAATCAACATATAACTCTATATATTGAATTTGAACGCGCATTTCAATTTATCGGGGTCACATACTAACTAGAAAAATTCTCGAAAAATATTTTCTAGCTTCGTATTGACGATACGGTCCTAACAAAACTAGTTTCGTCAAATTCTGAGACCGTTTGAAAAATGGCCAATTTCCAGTCGATTAAAATCAACTGAAACCGGTCAAACGCGTTTTCCTTTGCCACGCTAACATATTGATTCGAAAAATTATGAAATTTGAAACCTAGCAATAATTTGACATTACGGATCCAACAAAAGTGGTTTCGTCGAAATCCGAGGTCGTTTGCAAAATGTCCATTTTTAAGGGCCTGAATTCCATAGCGACTATGCAGAATTTTCAACTGGACATATCCTTTGATTCCCGCTATCAAATTTCAATTTGTCAGATTCGTTGGAAAGGTATTCACTAACAGATTTAAATATTTTTGGTTTCACTAAAATTCGTTTTGTTTTGCACCCGGTATAGTCCGACAAAGTTTGAATTCGATTTTTGAAACTACAGCGCCCTTTCAGGCCTTGTTTATAATTATAATTAATTATATTCCTTTTCAATTGTCGATTCAAACTCAGTTTTCATTGCCTTTATTTAAAATATTTATTTTAAATATTTAAAATCCATTATTTTAGCCAATTTAAAAATTTTAAATTGGTTCAGATTTTCTGGGTCGTTACAATCTCCCCCACTTAAAACTTTTCGTCCCCGAAAAGGAACAAAGTCGAAAGTGGTTTGATAAATCTACAATCACACAACACAACAACCAATTCAATTGTTTTTAACCTTCAAAAATATACTAATCAAATCCTATACCCTTTAAAAATCCTTCAGACTATATAATTAAAAGTGCACATCTATGAAAAGAAAATAACAATAGAGTAGAGAATTGAATGGTAGTGCAAAGTAGGGTAAATGTACCTTGCACCAGAGTCAATCAGAGATATCTACTCGGCATCTAGGATAAGCCTTCTGAATGCTCTCCTCAGTTTCCCAAGTACAATCTCGCGGATCTCCACTCCATTGCACTTTGACTAAGCGAACCTTCTTGTTCCTCAGCTCTTTGGTTTATTTGCCTATTATCTTTAGCGGCTCTCTTCTCACAGCTAATCTGAGGTTATTTCAATGTCATGTTGGGCCGCTTCTTCCACGATCAAGTCTGGATCATGAACGTGCTTTCGAAGTTGAGATATGTGAAATACATCATGAATTTCAGGCAACCAATTAGGCAGTTTGACCCTATAAGCGAGAGTTCCGATCCTTTCCAGAATACGAAACGGACCAATAAATTTGGGCGCTAACTTTCCAGTTTTACCGAACCGGATAACTCCTCTCATCGGCGATACCTTCAAATATACGTAGTCGCCAACTTCAAAGGATATATCTCTTCTTCTTCTATCGGCATAGCTCTTTTGTCGGCTTTGAGCGGCGAGTAATCGCTTCTTAATAAAATCGACTTTGTCGGCAGCTTCTCGGATCATATCAGGACCCAACACAAGTCTATTTCCAGGCTCGACCCAACTAGCAAGAGATCGGCACGGTCTACCATACAATGCTTCGAATGGCGACATTGTCAGACTCGCCTGGTAGCTGTTGTTATAAGAGAATTCAGCCAAATGCAGATGGTCTTCCCATGCTCCACCGAAATCTAGAATACAAGCCCGCAATAGATCTTCTAAAATACGATTCACCCTCTCAGTCTGACCGTCTGTCTGAGGATGATAAGCCGTGCTTAAGTTCAACTTCGTTCCCAGCTCGACTTGAAATGCTTCCCAGAATTTTCTAGTGAATATTGTATCTCTATCACTTGCTATACTGAGCGGCACTCCATGTAGTCTAACTATTTCCTTGAAGTATATCTGCGCCAGACTCTGAGCAGTTCTGTTTGATCTGACAGGTATGAAATGGGCGGTCTTCGTGAAACGATCTACGATCACCCAAATACTGTCATTTCCTTTTCTGGTTCTAGGCAAACCATCAACGAAATCCATATAAATATGTTCCTACTTCCAACCAGGAACTTCTAGTGGTTGTAATAATCCAGCCAATTTCTGTTGGTCGCTTTTGATTAGCTAGCAAGTAGGGCATCGGCTAACGTATATTGAAATGTCTCTTTTCATAGCCTTCCACCAGAATGTTCGTTTGAGATCGTTGTACATTTTGGCCACACCAGGGTGGATACTCAGCTTGGACTTGTGACACTCGTCTAACACTTCCCTTTTCAACTCTGGGATGTTAGGAACACAAATCCATCCCTTTAACCTCAAGGTCTCATCGCTATCTATTTGAAAACACGAGGGTTCGCCTTTCTGAATCCTTCTGATCATATCCTTAATAAAGTTATCCTCCTTCTGAAGAATAGATATTTTGTCAATCAAGGAAGTCGTGATAATAAAGCTGGCTATCATTACATTCTTTCAGCTCAGCGTATCGGCCACGACATTGGCTTTCCCTGGAGTGTATATAATTTCAAAGTATTATGCTGTAAGAAACTCCAGCCAACGTCGCTGTCTCAGATTCAGGTCTTTCTGGGTGAACAGATACTTTAACGACTGGTGATCTGTAAACAGTTCAAATCTCTCACCCAGAAGATAGTGCCTTCATATTTTTAAAGCGAACACATTAGCCAATAACTCAAGATCATGAGTTACATAGTTCTTTTCGTGCGGCTTCAGTTGACGGCTAGCATAAGCAATCACTTGGCCTCTTTGCATTAACACTGCGCCAAGGCCTTCTCTAGAAGCATCAGTCCAGACCTTTAAGTCCTGGTTGCCATCGATGATGGTTAACACTGGAGCTGTCGTTAATCTTAACTTTAGCTCTTCGAAAGCCTCCTCACTTTCTGGAGTCCATTTGAACTTAGTGTGCTTCTTAGTAAGCTTTGTTAAATGACCAGATATCTTCGAAAAGTTTTTAACGAACTTCCGATAATAGCTAGCCAATCCGAGAAAACTGCGGACTTCAGTGGGGGTACTGGGCTGAATGGCTGTGATTTTGCCTGGATCCACAGCAATTCCCTCTTTCGATACGACGTGGCCTAGAAATTTTACTTCATCTTGCCAGAATATACATTTGGAAAACTTTGCTTTCAATACATTGTTTCTCAGAATTTCTAGAACCTGTTCCAAATGCTTTTCATGTTCGGCCTTTTGATTTAGAAAAGATTAGAATATCGTCAATGAAAACCAGAACAAATTTATTCAAAACTCCTCTGAACACCCTGTTCATTAGATCGACGAAGTAGGCTGGAGCGTTACATAAGCCGAATGGCATTACTAACCACTCATAGAATAAATCGGGGCCTCTGAATGCTGTCATTGGAACACACTCTTCGGCAATTCGAAGTTGATGGAAGCCTGTAGCTAGGTCCATCCTTGAGAATACTTGTGCGCCATTTAATCGATCCAACAAATCATCAATCCGGGGCAATGGATTTTTGTTCTTTATTGTCTGTTTGTTCAGATCCCGATAATCCACACACAGACGTAGAGTACCGTCGGATTTTGGGACAAACACCACTGCTGCACCCCAATCAGAGAAACTAGGCCTGATCAGACCTTTCCATACTAGCTGTCGTGTTTGATTGTCTAATTCCTCCTTCTCTTTCAAGGACATTCTTCGAATAGCGTGAACTACCGGCCTTGCATTGGGAATCAAAGCAATTTTGAAATCAATTTCTCTTTGCGGAGGTAAGCGAACAACTTCTTCGAACACATCCGCATAATTCTTGACGACAGGGATATCTTGATGAGGTCAGGAATATTCTCTGTGACTTCAGGGATATTTTCTATTTGGGCTGGAAAAACATTCAAAGCTGCCCAGAAGTCTTTTCTATTAGTATATTGTCCTTCACAGGGAATGGTTATATAATCACCTGATTTAATCTTGGCCTTTACGACTCTGTCGGCGCATTTAACTTCAGCTTCATATTTGGTCAACCAGTCTAATCCCAAGATAAGATCAAACTCCTTAAAATTCATGACGGCTGCGATGGTAGGAAACCGATATCGAGAAAAGGAAACCGGCACCCCACATATCCAACTGAGATCTATGGAACCCCCAACCGGATTCTGGACAGTCATTGGTTCCTTCAGCTTTTTCAAATTCAAATCCAGTTTCTTAGCTGCACCTTTGGCAATGAAACTTCATGATGCGCCTGTGTCAAACAGTACTTTGACTGGAATGTTTTTGACAGTAAGCGTGCCTTCTAAAACATCGGGCCTTTCCTGAGCAGACGAAGATGCAGGCACTTCTGCTACTTCATTTACATGTACTGCTTCAGATATCTTTGAGGGTGGACACTCCCGTGCAATATGGCCTGCCTGGTGGCACTTATGGCATTTCCTGTCTCCATGGGGGCTCTTTTGTTTCTTAGTGGGCTTAGATCCACTCTTTATCCGCTTCTTTAAGGGCCCGCAATTTATCGACAAATGTCCTTTCTTATTGCAGTTAGAGAAAATAGCAGTTGTTACGGGTTCCTTCTTAGATTTAGCCCTTTTTCTCTTGGCACTGGGCTTCTTACTGGCTTCAGAAATATCAGTTCCCGACTCTTCTTTGTCACTACAACAGACTTCTTCTTCGTCGCGTAACATTCCTTTCTTATGGAGATCTTCATACTGATAAGCCATATAAATCATTTCATAAAAAGGAAGCTTCACATTCCTCATTACACTATTCTGATATTTCCTTTGCAGGCCATGAATAAATCGCAGATTTTTCCTCTTTGGATCTTGAACCAGATGAGGAGCAAAGTGAGCAAGTTCGTTGAATTTCTTATGATATTCTGGGATGGTCATATCACCTTGTATTAAATAAGAAAATTCATCACATAATCTCTCGGTTGCTTCGGCAGGAGTAAATCTTTCTAGGAAAATCACTTTGAATCTGTCCCAGGTGATATCACCTTCTGGATTATCTTTGATGATCGATTCCCACCAGATTAAAGCTTCTTCTTTTAGCGCCCAAGATGCTACTAGCCTTTTTTGGTCATCCCTCAGCTGGATACGCTCAAAAATTCATTCAACATAACTCATCCAAGCTTGAGTTTGAATTATAGATTCATTGCCAGAGAATGGTGCTCCATTCAGATTTCGATATCTCTTTAATAGAGCCTCTAGATCGGGTTCTGCATTTCTTCTATTTCTGACGCTCATTTTTCTAGTACTTCTGCAATTAGCAGATCAAGTGTCAGGTCACAGAAAAGATATTTTAAAACATAGAAACACATACTTGAATGTAAATGTGTCTACTGGGGTGTATTCCATTCTGCTTTACTTATACTAGGATGTTACTGATCCTATCTGTATAGAGTTACCCGTCCTAGAACACTACTGGTTCTATTTCTGACGAGTTCGTTCAAATGTTATATTCCAGAACTAAGCTTAACCAAAGCTCTGATACAACGTTGTGATGACCCGAAATCCCGATCAGACGGAAACTAGGGTTATCTTTGGAATATAACACAGAAACAGATAATAGCGGAACAGAATTAAATAAATACACCAGATAATGAGCAATAGAATATACTGGATAAAAGTAATCATCAGAGTTACATAGTATACAGGATCTTACTTAGTACAAATACAGTTCAGCTATACATAAATGTCTACAGCGGAAAACAAACATAATATGTACAATAGGAGCTGAACAGCATAAAAAGAGATAAATGATAGAATCCATCTTCAGCTCCAGCTATCCAGAAAGAACCAGGTAAACCTGAATACAAGGCTGCCCGTGTAGAAAAAGGGGCACCCGAGTTTGAGAGTGAAACAAACTACGAGTCAGTCATGGGACTGGTATGAGAAATCTATTCAACACATATATAATATGGCTAATCACAGGACCACGCCACTTTCGTGGAACGGGTTTACTCCATTGGATTGCCAGTGATTTGAAACAAATCTTCCTTTTAAACATCGCTATGCTTTTTATAAAAATGAAGCCATTATAAGACTCAGTTCCCATTACACAATGCAACGCAAACCGGAGGATAGAGTTTTTACCTTATAACGGCCAAAATATGCTTGATACGAATAAAACAAAGGCATCTTATATTATTACTAGTGTTTATATGTTTTGAAAACAATTTCAAATCATAACTATCAATCATAGACGACATTAATGCCCCATACCACTATGTCGCCATATATAGGTATACAATCAAATTCGCATGATGTCGTATTTGGAAATTGGATTTCCGTCCTGAACCAAGGCAAAAGATAGTCGTTACCGAATTCGAGACGCTCTAGCCCGTGTCTCAGGCAAGTACTCAGTCAAGCCTTTGGATCGTCAGGGACGGTCCACTGATGTGGATTAAAATACCTGAACAATACGTTTTCCCGCCCTTTGGGGCGTCAACGAGCCAACGAATGACTCCATCGGACCCGGATCGTCCGATCAAACCGAGGCGCCTCGCAACAGCAACAACCACATAGGTGAAAAGTATATAAATGTCAGGGCTGGTAGGTCACTGACACCACCCTAGCTAGAAAGAAACGCATGCCCTCCCTGAGGTCCTTCTCCCGTTTTTGGTTCATACCGGGGTGTGAGGCTCGCGAATTTACGTTATACACAAAGCTACGCCACACAGGCGGTGCTTTGATCATCTCCACAAGACTTTGCTTTTCAACAGAAGCCCTGATCACTACATCTCAGCATGCCACATAGGCAATCCATGCCATGCGACTGATATCCATCGGTATACAACCTCTGAGCTCGTGCGTCTCAGAGAAGGGCGTTAAGCAAAAGAATAAATTCTCCGCCGCCAAACAGATGTATATTTAACAGAAATCAATCAACACAGAATAAACTCCAATGTCAGACACACAGTCCATTTACAAGTCCGTTCTGGGTCTGAACGAAACCGGAGGCACTAAATACCTCGCAAATCCATCGATCACCACGTACGTCTGGACGATCACCACTAATTATCCATGTTTCGGGATGCCTCCCAATCAGGACCTCAGTTACCATCCAAACGAAGTGAAGATCTCCGGTCTTCGACCACCGTCTTCATCTTCGACTTTTAATCGTCGGTCAATTATTTGAAATGAGAATTAACTCGGCCTTTTCAAATAATTCACGTATATTTAGAATTTCAAATCAATTTATTTCAATGGTTAAATTATTCGACAACACCAATTTTGTTCTTTAATGTAATTTTCACACCAAACACATTCAACCATCAAATACAACATAAATCGAGAAAATTCAGTTTATTTCCATTCCATATTGTTTATGTTATTTTATAACGATTTATCGCTATTTTTTTTATTTTAAAATAGCCAATTTATTAAAAACGACGCTTCGGGCCATAACGCGGCCGTGGCGCTGTTTTTCTTCAGATTTGATTTACACATATCTGAAAATCTAACCATTGGATCTTCCCAAAATTTACATCATTAGAAAGGTCTTTTCATAACAAATCCAATGGTTCCAGTTTCAGGAAAATCCGACGGTCGGATCTCCCGGGACAATCGTTTCAATTTTCGATCTCAAAATACGAACTGCAGTGTCGTTATTCGATTAAATATAATTATATTTATATTTATATATAAATATAATCGTTTCTGGCGCTGTTTTTCTTCTGATTTGAATCAAACATTCCAGACAATCCAACCGTTGGATTTTTACAAGGTTGGTGTCGTTGGAAAGATTATTCCAAGGCGAACCCAACGGTTGAGGTTTCGGGAAAAATCCAATGGTCGGATTTCCCGCACTAGTTGTTTGAAATCACGGTTTCAAAATATGAACTGCACGGCCTCGTTTCGTTTTGATTTTATTTATATTTATATATTTATATAAATATAGTTCATTCAATGATTTCAATATCGTTTTCACTTCAAATATTTCACTAACGCCTTAAAATTTTGGAAAATTTCGCCATACCCTCCCCTGCACCGGGAGCATCGGGAAATCTCAAATAGCTTCCCCGGTCCTTCTAATCTCAAAAAGAAAAAGAAAAAGCCAAGCGGCTAGCCAACAGGTTCATAAAATCATCACCCAAACAAAACAGTAAATGTGTACCTATTTGTCGGGCACAAAATTTTATTCCTCTTCTCTAGCCCCTTTGCTATAACCTGTTCAATGAATATGCATGTACATATATATAGTCCTTATCATTTATCATTTTCTATTCAACTTCATATTTGATTTCTATTTGGTTTAAAAACACCATTCATTCTAATGTTACATACATAGGTACAAATCATATCATTAGCTAATTAATGAATATTACAACTCATATATGTTTATTTGAACGAGTGGCTATTTTTAACACTTCACGTCTCAACGATTCATGCATAAAATAAAAATGTGATTTTTATTGTAAAACAACTCATTTCAAAACACTATTATTTTATATATTTCATATTGGTGATAAAAATAGGATTTTTCTTATAAAACAATTTCTTTCAAAATGAGATTATTTTACTCAGTTCATATAGTCGATAAAAGTTGATTTTTATTATCAAACAATTTATTTCATAATATGAATACCATTCAACACATGAATTTCTATTCAACGAATGAATATCGATTCAACACATGAAGGTTTTCTATAGTTTCTATTTATAGATAGAAATGTGATTTTTATATTTAAAACGCGAATACCATTCAACACATGAATTTCTAATCAACGAATGAATATCGATTCAACACATGAAGGTTTTCTATTCAATGAATTAATATAGTTTTAGCAAATGAAAATAATTCAAACACATGAATATTATTCAAAATTTCGGCAGCATAACGGCAGGGTAGTTAAAACCGGGACCGTCCCTAGTACGGCTCCTCGCTCTACCTTAAAACCTCGTGGTTTTTGACAATGGGGATCATGCATCTAGTTCGCACGCAGGCGGCATGTACATATTTATTTCATTTCCACAAACTAATCCTATGTGGTTTCAACCAAATATTTCTCAACCATAAAGGGGTATTTTTCAACCACAATCAATCAATATCAACCACAAACAATCCCAAACAACCATTCGCTACCAATCAATTTTCACACCAATCACAATCAATAAATATCGTCCATGGTTTGTGGACGAGGGGCGTATATATATATGTATATATATATATATATATATATATATATATAGCAATTCACTTTTATTTCAACACATATATAATTTTTACAACGCATATATAACTTATACATCGAACGTACAACTTATACAACGCTTATACAAGAGGTGTACAACGCTTATATAACTCATACATCGACTATATAATTTATACATCGTCGTTTTCCATATTGTTTTTAAATTAGAAATCTCACCGAATAGCTAAACCAAACGTCTCGACTCTTCATATGTAGGAAATCTTCGTCGTTTTTTCTTCTGTCACTTTCGTCATTCGTATTCACTACGTATATAAAAATCACATTTTTACTTCGCTATTCGATATATAAAAATCGAATTTTTTCTTTGCTATTCAATATATAAAAATCGAATTTTTACTTCGCTATTCAATATATAAAAATCGAATTTTTACTTCGTTATTCAATATATAAAAATCGAATTTTTACTTCTCTATTCAATATATAAAAAACGAATTTTTACTTCGCTATTCAATATATAAAAAACGAATTTTAAAATTATAGATTTCGCCTTTATAAAAATATCCACTTTATTTCAACGTATATAAAATAAAAATCAGATTTTTATTTTGCTACATACAAAGATGATATTTTTAATTCTCTACATATGTAAAAATCATATTTTTCTTCATTTAAAAATATTGTCTTCCTTTCTTCAAAAATCTAAACCTTATACCATTAACAATCGAATCTTTAACTCGTTAAAAAAAATCAAAACTTTACTGTTAAAATCAAGATTTTAACTATGCTTTATCTAAAAGAAACCTGATTTAAAAAGGATGTTTTTAAATTACATTAAGCTAACTAATTATATTAAATTAAATTAAAAACTTACATTGTTTTAGAGCTGGGTCCTTAGGGTTTGTTTCGGGGCTTCAACGTTGATACGGAGGAGAGGAAGGCTGGAGGGAGTCGGAGAGGGTGTTGAAGAAGAGGGGCGACGGGAGGAAAACGGTGGCGGAGGGCGGCGCTGCTAGTGTTGGAGCGGGGACGAGCTCAGGCGGGTTTGGGTGCGGTTCGGGGTAGGGCGGCTAGGTCTTCCAATCGGAGGGGGAGAGAAAGGAGGCGGCTGCGATGGGTTGGCCAGAGGAGGAGGGGTTCGACGGAGGGGAGGTGGTGCGAGGCCAGGCGGCGGCGAGATCGAAGCACTCGATTGGGAACGGCGGTTTTAGTTTAGGTTTTTTTCTTCTTTTTTTTATTGTTTTGAACGTTGACTGAGTGGAGAGAGGGAGAGGAATATATATATATTTATATTTTAATTTTAATTTCAAATGCAAAAAGCATCCTTAAAATTTCGGACTCGAAACGGGACCCACCGCCTGTCGTCCATAGCGTTTCACCCCCATTCCGAACACAATGGGATATGTATCGTAAGCTGATTCGACCATTTCGATCAGTTTCCGTTAAAATCAACATATAACTCTATATATTGAATTTGAATGCGCATTTCAATTTACCGGGGTCACATACTAACTAGAAAAATTCTCGAAAAATATTTTCTAGCTTCGTATTGATGATACGGTCCTAACAAAACTAGTTTTGTCAAATTCTGAGACCGTTTGAAAAATGGCAATTTCCAGTCGATTAAAATCAACTGAAACCGGTCAAACGCGTTTTCCTTTGCCACGCTCACATATTGATTCGAAAAATTATGAAATTTGAAACCTAGCAAAAATTTGATATCACGGATCCAACAAAAGTGGTTTCGTCGAAATCCGAGGTCGTTTGCAAAATGTCCATTTTTAAGGGCCTGAATTCCATAACGACTATTCGGAATTTTCAACTGGACATATCCTTTGATTCCCTCTATCAAATTTCAATTTGTCAGATTCGTTGGAAAGGTATTCACTAACAGATTTACATATTTTTGGTTTCACTAAAATTCGTTTTGTTTTGCACCCGGTATAGTCCGACAAAGTTTGAATTCGATTTTTGAAACTACAGCGCCCTTTCAGGCCTTGTTTATAATTATAAGTAATTATATTCCTTTTCAATTGTCGATTCAAACTCAGTTTTCATCGCCTTTATTTAAAATATTTATTTTAAATATTTAAAATCCATTATTTTAGCCAATTTAAAATTTTTAAATTGGTTCAGATTTTCTGGGTCGTTACAAATAATTTTGTTGAATTCAGTAAGCAATAACGAAGAAGTTCGTATAGTTTTTGTCGCATTTCGATCTGGATTGATAGTTAAAACATTGAACTTTCAACATTATTAAGGGTAGAATTTAATGTTAAATATCTAAATCCCAGTTAACACTATTACACGCCAACCTATGTGCTGAATTCGCGTAGACCTATAATCTCGTGATTTTACGTTGTGCTTATCTTTTCTTTTCTGCTTTCTATAAAATAACCGTCCCTTTCCCTAATTCCTGAACAAAAATCAGTTCTCTTTGCTATTTTTAGTGGCAGTCGAGATAAATTCCTTACCAAAATTTTCAAATGCCAAAATCACTTCCTCTCTAAATCAAAATCGTTTCTTCCTTCTAAATAATTAATGGACGAAGCCGAAGCCCTAAGTTTTCCCCAAATTTCAATCTCCAAGTTCGTTTTTCCAAATCAAGGAATCATGGCCGTCCTCCAAATCAAACTTCGCCCTTTTAAAATCGCTTCATCCCTAAATCAATTGTGCCTCTCCTCCTCATTTCGCTGAGCCTCTAACATCTGGAATCGAAGACTAGTCCTCTGCTGCCATCGTCGAATCGTGCCACCGCCGAGCTTCCTGGACCAGCGCCCATCAACCCAGGCACTATAACCGCCTCCAACATTCTTCCTGTCCCTTTTATCGTCACCTAAGGTGACTTGCCTCACTCACGAATAATCATGTTTCAAGTAATTTGATTTCAATTAAATTAGAAATTTTGATAGTAAATGGTTTTAAATATTTAACTGTTGCTTGGTTTGATGCAGTGTGATTTACCCCTTCTCTGTTGCCTTGTTTGAATGTCGTAAGTTTCATGTTTAAATTCTAGAAACAGATAATTGTTCTTTTTCCTGGAACTAACATAAGTTAAAGCGTAAAAGTTATTGGTAAGTTAGTTAGGTAATGTTTGGAAATATTCTACTAACTTGAGCGTCGAAAATCCCAACACGTAGAGGACAAGCTATTTGCCTTTCCTTTGTTCTTCTACACCACCCTCATGATGAATTGAACTCTTTACATCTGGATGTTCCAGAATCTTATGTATGGATTCACAAGCCTTGCATAAATTTGTGATTTCACCAAAGCGGACTGTATAATGGTTTTTAACATTTATATTATTACATCATTTGCAAAAAATCTAACATGCAGACATACTGAAACTACTAAAGCTTTGTGTATACTGACTCATGAAATATCATGTACCGGACTACTACTATGTTTTATTCTATAAGGATGAAAATGGGAGATGACAGTTACGAACTGAATCATTAACAATACTAGAGCGACAAGATTGTTAAGTTTCAATTCTTTTGCCCTTGCTGCTGGAATGCACCGCTGCAGTAAAAAAATAAAAATAAGCAATTTTCAACATCTAAAATAAGAACTTGAAGTTTAACATCATGATATGATCATGTAGCTATTAGTACAAAAAGGATACATGTCTATAAATATAAGTCTATGTGTATATATGTAAATTTTTAGGTGAAGTATTTAATTGTTAGTTAATAATTGGTTGTCTATTTACTATCATCCTTGCATTTGCTTCTATGGATGAATCTGTGTCCCCCACTTATAAAAAGGATTTATGACCATACTTTATTTTTCATTATGTGTTAATCATGTAGTCAGTACATACCTTGAGCGTGACTATAAGATATATTTTTAGTGTAAAGTGGGAATCTTGGAACAAGCATATTAAATTTTGAACTGGAAGCGTTCTACACGAATCAAAAGTCATGCAACATAGTTTTGGCTGACTCCATATATACATATTTTGTCCATAGAGAGCAAGTAAAAGTATAACTTGCATATAGTGGCTGGTCCTAGGCAAAGGATAATACTAAAATGATCAATACTTATAATGTATAAGCAGTCATCATCCACGAGTACATCTTTATGACGATAAGTTATCTGAACTTTCAGAAAAAAGTTGGCACTACTTTCAGTTTTCCTCCAAGCTGATGCTATCTTTAAAAACTGACACTACTTTTGGTTTGCTGAAAGGCCTCGTTATTTGCATATGTCTGAAATTAGATTATTCTTAGTTATATATTTATTATTATTACCACGCTTAGTCATGTATACAAGTTAATAAATTCATGAGGGAAGTTGTTTATATAAGTAATGATGGCATGCTTATGCTAACATGATATTCTATCTTAACGTCAATGACTTGCTTATGTGATCCACTTTACTGAAATAATATGATACTTGTATAAGTGAAACATGGACTCATGTTGAGCTAAATTGTTCACAACTTAACTGTGTCCAGTGACCTGAAATTGTTACAAGTTCAGGCATTTTTCTCTTTTACTTGCACCATACATGTTAATGAAATGTAGTGTACTGTCCTTATCCTCTTGCATACATGTTAATAAATTACACCATACATGTTAGTGAATTGGAGTGTGTTGTCCTTATCCACTTGCATACATGTTAATGAGCTCCACCATGCATGTTAATGAATTAAAGTATGTGTCGCCCTTATCCTCTTGGCATTGATTGCTATTTTACATCCTGTAGACATGATTATGCTTACTTTTGTCACTCTTGTGATGGCCTATTAAAGAAACCAAGGGAATGAAATACATATGATCATTTCGGAAAAAAAGAGAGAAAAAAAGAAGAAATCAGTTGTCAGTATTGTGTTATAGGAATTTCTTTGATATATTCTATAGCTCATACTTCAATTATATGCTAATGCATTGTCATATGAACAAACATATTACACTAAGGCCTCGTGTTTCTCATCTAAGAGTAACCATTGAACAATGCATTGAAAAGTTTTTATTTTATAGATCAATATACTATATATGTGACCAAATATGTGGCCCCTGTTGGAACTGGATATATATGTTCTTATACCATAACATGTATTATTTAATGTGATGTCATGTTTACACCATAGCATGTATTAGTTAATGTGTTGCCATGATGAGACTTAACATGCATATTAATACAACCCACCTGGAAGTTATATTCAGTTTACCAATTTGGTGGCATATTGAATTTCATCTTCGACGTTGCCTACTGTCTAAATGTTAACCATAGCATGTACTTGGACACATTCGCGTTGAGTAATGTATGTGTTGATTGATTACAGATATCCAATTAAATACCAATGTCATTACGACTTCTTGAACTTTGGTGAGACCAAATATATATATATATATATATATATATATATATATATATATATATATATATATGGGATGCTCAGTTTTATCCTTGCATGCTTTGATCATAAGTGGGATCCAACCGTGTATACATGTGTGGAGGCTGACGTATATGTGTACACGTATATTTTGTACATGTGTATACATAGTGTAGGCATACGTATGTATATACGCACCCGCTGTCATGATTCAATACTTGAAAGTTAAATCAACTGTGGGATTAACTATTATATTTCAGTTATATTGAAGTTAATTTACTTGTACTATGATTTAACCCAAACTCGAGTATTCAAAATTTTGCATGGAACGCTCAGGTCAGACCCGAGTGTTACAGATTTAAAGATTACAGTTTAGGGTTCAAAGGTTAGCAAAGTTGGGGTTCTGAAGACGGGGCTCTCCGAAGTTAAGCCTAGTAAATATTTTCTTGCTTCCAAATAGTATTTTACTACCGCTTATAGAAAAATGTTGTATTAAAGCTCTAATTTATATATAAAAGCTTTTATTTTGTTGTTCAATACTGTGTTATTCTTTATTCTGTGCTTTCTGTGTCAGTTCTGTGTTTAAACTCTATAAGCTAAATAACGATCCGTCATTTTGGAGTGTTTTAAGTTGGTTTAAGTACCGATTTAAAATCGTCAAAAATGGCAGGACGTTACAAGTGGTACCAGAGCCAGCTTATTCAAAGCGTAGCTTATCGAGTTTAAATGAATAGGATCGACACTGGAAAAGCGAATTTTTGAAAAAAAAAAAGATTTTGAAATATAAAGTTTGGAAGTATAAATAATTTTAAAATAAATTTTGAAAGTTAAATTATTTTGGAAATATTATTTTTGGAATTTATACAGCGAAAATAAAAAAAATTATTTTGAGATTTAAAAGTTGTTCGGAATCCCCAGTCTTCGGATCTAGAGTTGCAAGAGCCATTCTTCGATAAAATACCCTTTGATTTGAATCTCGAATCCATCATTGGATGGTATTAAAGGAAGACAACGAATAAATTTCTCTAATCGTGTATTTTAACAATCAAAGACAATTGAAATGAGAATTCAGATATGAATTTGAATGGAAATGAAATTTGAAATCGTTTCAAAAATGAAACGATGAATTTTATCTTGATATTCGAAATAAAATTAGATGAAATAGAATCAGAGAAGGATATAATTGAAATTTGATTATGTCGAATTGTATTACGAATTTATTTAGAATTTGGCAAAATGATTTGTAATTGGGTTCGAAATAATAATATATAATCGAATATATACATTCAATAGTAAGTTATAAACTTGTTAATTGATTTACAAGAAGTGAATTGAAAATGAGAGTTATAAGTGGAGCGAAATACGAATGAAGATTTTAGAAAGATTTATGGAATCAAAATTTATTTGATGCGAAGAGTTCAAATTTCGATAAAAGAAATAATATTTACCTTTAGAAGTGAATAACATTGGAAGCAAAAATGTTGCAAATGGAATTGGGTAAAGGAAATGGAGTTGACCAATATGGCGAGATTATTTTGAAGTGCTGAATGAAGATCCTTTGGAATTTTTCGGAAGTTTGGAATATGTTATCGAATATGAGATTATTCGAAAGAAAGTTATTCATGGAAATTAATTGCATCGAATCTCAAGAAAATATTGTTTACTTTCCATTTTAATAAAAGTCTAATATATTACTAATTATTTATTCAGATTAACGAATAAAGTATATTTAAAGTTTAATATTTCGAAGGCGTGAATTATTGTTATAATCAATGATTTCCGTAAAAGTGGTGAATTCTTAACTTTAATTCGGAAGTTATGAGAATAAATGTTTCATTCGAAATTGTAAATTTTATCTATTTCAAAGTTAATAATGTTGTTCAATTAAGGTCAGAGAGGTAAATATACACCAATTTGATTGACTTCATTGTTGACTAAGAAGTGGTTAAGGTTCGATAAAAAAGAGTGGTTAAGTGAAGTAAATGTGTGTCAGTAGTTAAGTGTAAATAGCAGTGTTTTATATAATATCCGTTTAATTACAAATAACAAATGTTCCCCTTGAGAATAAAGTATATTTTCTATAGAAACAAAGATTTGTAAATATATGGAAATGTTTTCCTGTGACAATAAGAAATTTTGTAAAATTATAGGAAAACGAATATAATAATTGGAAATGTTTTTGAAGGTTCGTGAGCGGCTAATGGGTTTCGATAAATCAGAATGGTAAGGACTGAAGAACAAAGAGCCGCACGTCGAGAACGAAGGACGACAAAACAAAGTGGATTCGTAAATTGAATTCGAGAGCTGCATAAGAAATGGTCTGATAAGAAATTAAGAAGTGGAGTTAGGAAAATTTTAAAACTGACTGGATATTAGTTAGGTTGAATAATTTTCTGAGTGTTGATCTGATGTTGGTTTCGGCCTTCGGGATCAATACTTAGCAATTATTCGCTTGCTAATTTATGGTCGAAGGATGTGAATATGAAAAAGAAACAGATCATGAATGAAAAATTGGTTAGAAGGATGAAGAGGAAAAGAATATGGAATTTCAGGAGTGGAATGGTTTAAGTAATGAATTGAATAATTGGAAAATTGGTGAGTAATTGAGAATATGGAAGAAAATTAGGTTGAACCAATAAATTTTTATACATGAGTTTGAAAGGATACCATATATCTGAATTGATTATGAATTCAAAACTAATTTTTTGAAATTTGAATGGGATTTTGAAGATATTCGATTTTAGATAATGGGTATAGAAGTTTCTAAAACTTGTTTGAAAATTATATGAGGATATAGCGAATTCGGAAACTATTGATTTGAAAAGTAATAAAATCTTATATAACAGAATTTACATGTGAAGGACTGAAAAACGTGATTTGGAAAATGTGTTAAGAAAATTTTATAAGTACGAGATATGCAGAAGGTAACAGAAGTATTATATGTACATAATACTATATGTTTTCAAAGCAAAATAAGGAAAGTACCTTCCTCCTCTTTGAACTTCGAGCTTATTTTGATGAGCTGCTGGGGGTAGTAGGTTGTCCGGACATATAACTCTAGTTGTCTGAAAGAACACGACCGTTTAGCATAATTCGCAGGGCTGTAGATGGCCTACAACGGACGGATGTTTCTTGGGGAACTAAGCGTAACCATTGTGTCTGCTGCAATCTACAGTCTTGATAATGGCGTAATCCGCAGAGCTCTAAAAGCTTACGGGTACGGATGTTTCCTGAGGGAATCAGGCGTAATCATTGTACACCTGCGGTCCACATGACATAGCTACAAGTGAAAGAAATGTAACTGTTAGAGTTACTAAAGGTAGAGTGGAGCCATGCGATGTTGAGATATCTTAGTGATATGGAGCCACCTGTTTGATGCAGTACTATGTCTTCGTGACTTAATCGGCCTTCATGACCTGATTTGTCTTTATGGCTTGGTTTATCCTCTTTACTTGAAGTACCTTCATAATTCTAGGATTTGTTTTGTGACCCTGGGATAGAGCAATCAATGCTCGGTGACCTCAAATTTTCTCTTGATTCTTAAATGTCTTCCGTTGATCTACCAATGACGAAATTAGAGGGGAAGTGATTTCCTATGGATACAGATGTTTTTTGGGGGATCCAGATGCAACCATTGTGTATCTGCGATTCACGGATAATCAAAATATCAATATTACATTGGTACTTTCTGTATCTGTTTTTTTTAAAAAAGAATTTTTGAAATGTTTTGCCACTTGGAGTTGAAACAAGGATATTTAGTACTTGGAGGTTTTAGTCGTGCGTCTGGCCAGCGTATGCCTAACACCTGTAAGAACGAAAATAGACTTGTCAAAATTTCGAGTTATCATTCAAATAAATAATTTGAGATTAGAATATATTTAGTTTAATAAGTCAAGAAAAAGAATTTTGGAGTAATAATTCAAATATTTCTATATAAAATTATAAATGATTTCGGATTTAAAAAATTTTCAAGTCGATAGTTTGTGACTTAAAGAGAAAATGTTATTTAAAATTTTCGATGAGTGTTGGGAAGATTAAATGAATTGAATGTAAGAAGATTGAGTTGAAGGTTGTAATCCTATACCAATTACAGTTGCAACAATGGATATCTAACGTTGACAGATGAGGGTTATTGTGACGGCCGGGAATTTCGCTCGATCCGAATCAGTCGTTAAACCGATCTAGACCGTTCGAAACCCCTGATCGTTTGAGAACAGGACAAAATAGAACGCAGACGGAAGAACATTTCATTGCTATTACAACAATTCCATCAGAATACAAGAATATACAGAGTATAAATGAATAAATTACATTCGATAAATATCAGAGATTACAATACATTACATAGCAGCGGAAAATAATACAAAGCACAACTGAAGGTGATATACGGATACAGAGCTTTCCGGATATCATTCCAGCTGTAAACCAGGATCCTGTGAATATAAATCTGCAAAACCAAAACTACTAGCTGCCCGTGCGGAAAATAGGGGCACCCATAGTTTAGGTTAAAACAATAAACTCCAGGTCAGTCATGTGACTGGTGTGAGAACTAAAACAGTTATTTAAAGCTTTACTTTAAAAGAGAGTAATTCAAGGGACCACGCCGTATAACACGGAACGGGTTTCCTCCCAAGAATACTAGTGCATAGAATAAACAACGCAATGCTTTTTCGAAAAATGAAGCTATTATAAGACCTAGGTCCCATCACACATTGCAACGCAAGCCGGAGGATAGGGTTTTACCTTATAACAGCCAAACATGCTTGATACGTTTAAAACAAATCATTTGATACTATAATAAGTGTATAGTGTCAAAACAATTTCAATCATAAATATAAATCATAGACGGCATGAGTGCCCCATCCCACTATGTCGCCATACTAGGCTCTACAAATAAAGCCGAAATACACGTATTGGAAATTGGATTTCCGTCATGAGTCGAGGCAAGGGGCAAGCTCCTCTCTGCGTTCGAGACACTCTAGCAAATGTCCCAGGGCTACGCACTCTGGGCAACCCCTGGATGCTTCAGGGCCGGTCCTCACTTACGTTAGAGGATTAGTATTCCAGAACACACGTTTCCCGGTCCTTACAGACCTATAATCGAGGCGCCTCATCCAACAACCACAAAGGTGAAAAGTATATCAATGTCAGGGCTGGTAAGTCACTGACACCACCAAAGCTAGAAAGAAACGTTGTGCTCTCCCTGTAGTCCGTATCCCATTTTTAACTCATACCGAGGTGTGAGGCTCGCGAATTCACGTTATACACAAAGCTGCCACGTAGGCCGTGCTTTGATCATCAACCACAAGACTCTGCTTTTCAACAAAAGCCTTGATCATTGCATCTTAGCGTGCCACACGGGCAATTCATGCCATGCGACTGATGTCCATCGATATACAACCTCTGAGCTCGTACGTCTCAGAGAAGGGCGTTAAGCAAAAGAATAAATTCTCCGCCGCCAAACAGATGTATATTTAATAGAAATCAATCAACACAGAATAAAATCCAATGTCAGACACACAATCCATTTACAAGTCCGTTCTGGGTCTGAACGAAACCGGAGGCACTTTCCTCGCATATCCATCCATCTCCAGGTACGTCTGGACGTCCACCAACTATTTCCATCCTCTTGGGTGTACAGCCCAATCAGGATCGTCAGTAATTATCCAAACGATGTGAAGACTTCCGGTCTTCAACCACCGTCTTCATCTTCGACATATCGTCGAATCGGTTATTCAGAATGGGTATAAACCCGGACTTTCCGAACAACCCGCGTATATTAAAAACAAATGTTACACAAACTCAACATACGCCTCATTCCAATTCAGAATATTCTTTTATTCATAAAATCACATTTTTAGGGAAAGGTTCCCATTAATTTTATCCAAGATAAATTCTTTAAAATTTATCCTTTAATCATCCTTTTGATGTCGTTTCAAACCAAATTATGGTTTTCTGAACTAGTCGAGATTAGCGAACCGTAATGAAGTAATTATTTATTTTATTTCCCAATCCCAACCTATTCATCCATGAAGAAAACTAGTAATACTCCATATCTAACACCACAGTGTTATCGGTAAAATCAATTACCATTTCACGTTCAAATCTAATTAAAGATTTAACTATCGCTTGGAGCAAAACTGGTGATACTCCATTCTCGCTCAATTTCTAAATTTGATAATTTTGATTATCAATGCACATTTCAATCTAATTGCAGATTCAACAAGACTCCTTTTACTGGGTTAAAGAACTAGGTGTTATTTAAAACACAGTTCACGACAAACCCAAATCACATTCTATTTATTATCGGGTTAAAGAACTAGTGTTATTTAAAGCTCAGTTCACGATAAACCCATGAATCAATTCTGGTTTAATTTAATTCAAATATATTAGGAATTCCGATTATTTAAAAACCCTTTTTAAATCTAATTTATTTATTTAAAAACAAAACGGGTTTTAAATTTAGTTCAAACTAGTTCATTTTGATTAAAATCTATTTTTATCTTTTCAAATATGGAGTTTTTCATCCCAAATTTTCCCAAATCATTTATTATGATTTTACACAAATTATTTATATTTTTAATAATTTTATCAAGGCCCGTACAGTCGATTTCCATCAACGGCCATCGAACTGCACTTACAGCGACCTTTTTCAAATTTGATTTGGACGTATCTCCAAATCCAACCGTTAGATTTTGAATTTCTAATATTCGTTAAAAAGCTCTTTTCAATACGAACCAAACGGTTCCGGTTTTAGGAGAATCCGACGGTCGGATCTCCCGTAATGTCCGTTTGAAATAAATGGTCGAAATTTACGAACAGCCGCGGCGCGGCGCGTTCTATTCAGGCCATTATATATATAATATATATATATATATATATATATATTATATATATATATACTTCGTCGATTTCTAATTAAAAACGAATTTTATAAATAGTTTTGAATTCGTTTCAAAAACAATTTCTACCTTTATTTCAAATTCAAATCAAAATTGAATTTCCTATTATAAATCCTTTTTACTTTCATTTCTATTTGATTTCCATTCAAATCGATTTTAATTCGATTCGAATTCATTTCCTTTTTAATTCAATTTCGTTTCGAATTCATTTTCTTTTTAATTCAATTTCCTTTCGAATTCATTTTCTTTTCAATTCAAATTCGTTTTCTATTCAATTCAAATCAAATTCGTTATATATTCGATTGAAATCAAATTCGTTTTCTATTCCATTCGAATTCATTTCGTTTTCTATTCAATTCGAATTCAATTTCTTTTCAAATCAAATCAAATTCAATTTTCTATTCAAATCAAACTCATTATATATTCAATTCAATTCGAATTCGTTTTATATTCGATTTATTTCGAAATCGTTTTATATTCAATTCATTTCGAAATCGTTTTATATTCAATTCATTTCGAAATCGTTTTATATTCAATTCATTTCGAAATCGTTTTATATTCAATTCATTTCGAAATCGTTTTCTATTCAATTCATTTCGAAATCGTTTTCTATTATTCCTTTTAAAATGAATAAAATCGATATAAATATCGTTCACGTCAAAATGGCGTCAATCTAATCAACACGGCTTCATATATTCCTTTACTCTATTCAACAAATGAATATTTATTTTTGTCAACACACGACTAATCTCAACGAATGAGTACTGTCCACGTGTGACTATTTTTGTTAAATTATTTCTTCAACACATGACTAATCTCAATGGATGAGTACAGTCAACACATGAACCTTTATATTATAATATTGAGAAAGATGTAAATTTTATTATTAAAATATTTCGTTCAACACATGACTAATCTCAACGGATGAGTATAGTCAACACATGAAATTTTATTATAACATTGAGAAAGATGTAAATTTTATTATTAAAATATTTCGTTCAACACATGATTAATCTCAACGGATGAGTACAGTCAACACATGAACTTTTATATTATAATATTCTTAATTTTTCAAATTGGAATGAGGCCCAATCAATCACCATATAATGTTAATTGTATGGATTTTCATACATCACACGTATACAATAGCATTGAAAAATAATCAACCATCAACCAAAGTGCACTATACTGTATAAGCATCAAATGTAGATATCTAACGCTTATAACAGCCTGTCAATCAATCGATCGACATATTTAATCAATCAGGATGAGTGAACTTCATATTTCATCTCAACACCCGTGTGGGGTTTCAAACAATCAAACACAGATTTTAGTTGTGCAGTTGGGCGATGTGTAAAATTTATCGACCCAATCAATGTCCTTCAAATAGGTGTACATAAACAAACCGTCTGGTTTGTAAATGAATATTTTATTTATTCACTTTCACTATATTCATATTCACGTTAAAAATTATATTTTTAACGATAAAACATTTTATTTTAACATATGAATTTCTATTCAGTTCATTCTTTAGATAAAATGATATTTTTATTTTTCTAACTTATTTTAGAAAATTTCGGCGGCATAACGGCACGATACTAGAAACGGGACGAGGCCTAGCCTTATCCCCGGTCTAGTGAAGGCCCACGCCATTCACACATCAATCAAAATCACCAAACAACTAAATTCAAATCAAATCATCTAACTAATCTATGCAACCAAACAAACAAGTCCATGGTCTGTGGACGATTGTGTCGGGTGCTACTAAGCACCGTCTGCATCCTAGTATATATATAACTAGAAAATGAAATTGAAAGGTGAGAAATTCTCACCAATAGCTATCCAATACCACGACTCTTCATTGATAGAAATCTTCATCGTTATCGCATTTTTGTCATCTTCGTTGCTGTAACTACATATGTAAAAATCGAATTTTTACTTCGTTATTCAATATATAAAAATCGAATTTTTACTATGTTGTTCAATATATAAAAATCGAATTTTTACTATGCTGTTCAATATATAAAAATCGAATTTTTACTATGCTGTTCAATATATAAAAATCGAATTTTTACTATGTAGTTCAATATATAAAAATCGAATTTTTACTTTGTAGTTCAATATATAAAAATCGAATTTTTACTTTGTAAAACCAATGTTATTTTTAATTTTAAAACAAAGTATGTTTATATTTTTATCACGCTATTCCTCATAAAAAGATTTCGCCTTTTCAAATATAAAGATTTCGCCTTTTCAAATATAAAGATTTAATTTTTATTTCATCACTATAAAAATCACCTCTTTATTTCAACATATATATAATAAAAATCAGATTTTTATTTTGCTATATTTATAAAGATGATATTTTTACTATCTTACCTATATAAAAATTATATTTTTATTAATAAAAATCAATCCTTTCTTTTATTTTAAAGATCTACTTTTTTCCATAACAAAAATTTATTCTTTTCTATTTTAAAAATCCTACCTTTTCCCCTATTAAAAATCCGATTTTTTTCTATTAAAAATCATAGATTTTCCTAACTAAAAGTCATATATTTTCCTAGCATAAAAATTAGTTTTTTCATAGTTTAAAAATCCGAAAACTTACAGAGTTTTGATCTAGGAAGGCGTCGGAGTAGGAGATCCTGAAGGCGACGGCATCTGGTTTCAGCGGGGAGCCGCATCAGGGGGTAGTTTCATGGATCGAAATGGGGGAACGGGGTTTCCGATGCTGGCAGACGTTCGGGTGGGTGGTGGACTGTCGAAGGCGGCGTTGGGCTGATTTAGGCGGCGGATTGGAGAAGCAGGAGGTGGAGGAGGTCGGGGAAAGAGGATGACGGTCGTGGGGAGAGGCGGAGGGCGGATTCAGGCGGTAGGGGCGGCTAGGGTTTCGGGGGGGGGGGGGGGGGGAGGGGTTCAGGACGTCGCCAATTCTGGTCTTCGCGAGGTGGAGAAGTAGAGAGGAGAGAGAGGGAGCTGGAGGATCGTCGGCGAGGTCTGGGGCGTGCGACGATGGGTGGCGGTGGTCCGATGTGGGAGGCGGCGGCGATGTGGATCGATCGGAGGTTTTTTTTTTGTTTTATTTCTGAAATGATTTTGAAAAAAGGGGGGGCAGAACGTATAGGAAGAGGGAGGGGATTAATTTTTTATTTATTTAATTATTTTATTTTGCAAAAAAGTTGACTTTTACATACGACCTCTAAATGTGGCCCACCGCCTGTTGTCCATAGCATTTTACCCCCATTCCGAACACAATGGGATATGTATCGCAAGCTGATTTGATCGTTTCGATCAGTTTTCGTCAAAATCAACATATAACTCTATATATTGATTTTGAACGCGCATTTCAATTTACCGGGGTCACATACTAACTCGAAAAATTCCATAAAAATATTTTCTAGCTTCGTATTGACGATACGGTCCTAACAAAACTAGTTTCGTCGAATTCTGAGACCGTATGAAATATGGCCAATTTCCAGTCGATTAAAATCAACTAAAACTGGTCAAACACGTTTTCCTTTGCCACGCTCACATATTGATTCGAAAAATTATGAAATTTGGAATCTAGCAAAAATTTGACACTGCGGATCCAACAAAAGTGGTTTCGTCGAAATCCGAGGTCGATTGCAAAACTTCCATTTTTAAGGGCCTGAATTCCATAGCGACTATTTAGAATTTTCAACTGGACATATCTTTTAATCCCCGCTATGAAATTTCGATTTTTCGGATTCGTTGGAAAGATATTCTCAAATAGATCCTATTGTTTTTGGTTTCACTAAAATCCGGATTGTTTTGCACCCGGTACATTCAATTGAAGTTTGAAATCGAATTATCGAACTACCGCGCTATTTTCAATTCCTATTTTAATTATATATAAATATTTATATTCTAACGACGACGTATGTAATATATACGTTCGAATTATATTCAAAAACAAATTTATCGTCGATATTATTTAAAATAATCTATTTTAAATATAGAAAATTCGCTAAAATTGCCAAAATAAAAATTTTAAACTGGCTCAGAATTTCCGGGTTATTACAGTTATAAAGAAATATGGAATAATTTGAGATGCACAAATCCGACTTATACAGGACTTGAAATTTAAAAAGAGATTGGTTTGATAAAGGAATTATACGATTTTGAATATCTTAGAAGATTAGATAAAATGAGAATCGGGAAGTATCTCAAAATGATCTGCGATAGAAATTGGTACGGGAAAATTGAATATAATTTTAGAAGCATGAAAAATAAATAAAACATGTTTGTAAAGAAAGGAAATTTGACTTTCCGAGTACTTGAATATGATGGATAAACAAAGAGGATCAATGATTTGAATATAGATATTTAAATTTATTTTGGGAAAAATTAATAATGTACATTGGTATAACTCTAACGATCTCGCCTTTTTGAGGACGAAAAGTTTTAAAGGGGAAAAGATTGTAACGTCCCAGAAATTTTGACGACTAGAATATGAGATTAATTAGAGATGTAATGATTAATAACCACTTTTATGTTGGACATTTGGTTTAGAGATTTAAAAATCAAAATTTATTTGTTTAAATATATCGAAATTTGCGGATAAATCTCTTTTACTGGATGGAACCCTAATTCCCAAATTCCCATTTAATCCAGTGATTTTCTAAATTGATTTCAAGAAGAAAATCGATGGCATCCTCTATTTCAGGTAATCCATCTAGCATGGTCATTGAAAGAATTCTGTACGATATTCATGGGATAAGTTTGTTTGATATTTGCCGAAGAGAAGGTCCTGTGAGGTTTAAAGCAGGTCTTAAAGAATCTAGTATTCAATTTCTGAGATCCGGCATGGTTTTATTAAAGAATTTCATAAGTCTTCGAGATCAGATTCAAATTGTTAAAATCTGCCAAGAACTTGGAATTGGCAAAGGTGGCTTCTATAGGCCAAGTTTTGACAATGGTGCCAAAATGAATCTTTTTATGATGTGTCGTGGAAGAAACTGGGATCTGCAATCTAAAAAATATGTAGATAGGCGTTCATGTGATGGATCTACAACCCCTGGTATACCTGAAGATTTCAAAAAGTTCGTTTGTGGTGCCATCGCCGCGGCTCATAAAGAAATAGAGGTGAATGGCGATAGGGCTTATGAGGAAATACCACATATATCTCCAGACACATGC
The DNA here is from genome assembly GCA_030737875.1 of Allium sativum. NCBI lineage: Eukaryota > Viridiplantae > Streptophyta > Magnoliopsida > Asparagales > Amaryllidaceae > Allium > Allium sativum. Next base: position 50,453,429 of record JASFAX010000020.1, read on the forward strand.
ATTGTTAATTTCTACAACGAGGAAGGTAATCTAGGTATGCATCAAGATTTAGACGAAAGTAAGGAAAGCCTTATGGCTAGTATTCCAGTTGTATCATTATCCATTGGAGATTCGGCTGAATTTGTTTACAGCGATGAGAGGGAGAAGAGTATGGTACAAAAAGTATTACTGGTATCTGGGGATGTTTTGATTTTTGGTGGTAAATCAAGAAAGATTTTCCATGGTATTACTAGTATTATAAAAAATACAGCTCCAGATTTGCTGATTAAGGAGACCAATTTGAGGTCGGGTCGTTTGAATCTAACTTTCAGGCAGGGAGGATGTTCGAGATCATACGCGGAGGTGATCAAGCAATCTATTCCAAAATCTATTTCTATTTCTAAGCGGCTTCTTTCTTCTTACAAGAGCAATGATAGAATGTATATTTTCAGAAACTGCCATTGCTTCAGATGTGGTGATTCTGATCATCTAGCTAGAGATTGTAGAAATGCTAGTCGATGTTTAAGTTGTAAAGGTGTGGGACATCAGAAGAGCAATTGCCCAGAGCGTTTTAAAGGTAAATCTGTCTTTGAATTAATGAGCTTCAATTGTTTGATGATATGCCAGAAAATAAATGCTCTGGAAAAGTTTAAGAATGATGGGGAGTATATATTACTTTGTTTGGGCTGGCATTTAGAGGGACTGGTTGATCGTGTATTGTGGCGGAAATTGAATCCAGATGGTTTGATCCCGGATGTGATTCCACCTTTGCCGAGGCCGTTGGCGAGGAAGGAGCATGCCTTCTTCTTCATTTTAAATCTCCTAAAATTACAGAGACTTTTCTCGGATTCTTCTCGGTTTAGTAAGGAGAAGGCTTCTCTGCTATTAGGCGAAATACTGATTCACTTTGATACAATTAACACAGTTATTAATTGTGACCGCAGTGTTCCGGATTTTCAGTCTTTTCAGTTGAATGTGGAGGCTGTCGTATCAGAGCATGAGATTTCCCCTTATGTTGTCAATATGGAAGAGAGTCCGAGGTTGGTGGACAAGTCTGTTATGGATTATGATTTTGACGATGGACAGATATGTCTTGAAGGAGATGTGAAAGTTCTGTTGAAATGGAATTCGGAAATACAAAGGCTGGATTCAATGATGCTCGATCCTTCGGTGTAGGAGTACCTAGGAGTACTTGATTCTGTTGATGTTATGTGTGGAAAATTTTCTGGTTTTTGGAAGAGGAAGGATAGGATGACTGGTTGTGACATGATATACAAGCGGGATTGTGATGCAGATATTGTTCCTTATAACTTAGAAAGTTTTACATGCAACTCAGATGGTCAGAACTGGTTCGTGGCTGAGGATATCGGCCTGAGTAACAGTTTTTTTTTTGTTAATGGAACTGGTGGATGATATAGGGTCTCGTTCGGAAGATAGATGTGGTTCTTCTACCTCTCAAAATATGCCAGTAAAGTTAGCACATGCTAAGAAGTGGGCATTTAAGGTAGGAAGACGCCACGTTAGATTGGCTGCCAGGCATGGTAGGACTGTTTTCAAGGATGGTTTGGTTAGTTCCGGTAGGGGACTATACACTGATGATGGTAGAAAGGTAAGTCATTTCTATTCTTCTGGGGGCAGCAATGTCTTTACTGTCAGTAGGGGTCAGTTGAGTGGTTGTTTGGTTAATGTTGGTGGAACTGGAAGAGGTGGGTGCGTGTTGGAGGGAGGTAACAGTGTGGAGTCGTTTTTGTGTTTGTTGTCTGATGGGCGGATGTGTTTTAATGCGAGAGGTCATTGTTTTTCATTTGAAATGAAGGATGGTCTGTGGCTATTGAGACTGGAGGATGTTAGATTATGTTCATTGTTAGTGCGGCTTGATAATGGGGTTCCATTTGTGGGGAGTGATTTGCCTTGGGTGTCGGAGGATTCATTTGTTCAGACCGGTGTTGTGATTAGATGTGAGTCGATTGAGTATAGTGGTGGGTCTTCTTCGTTCAGTGGCAGGTCAGCTTCTTTGTCTAGGAGGGGGAGACGCAGAAGAGCAACCCCAAATATGGGAGTGGTTCGTCGTAGTGCAATAATTAGAGCATCTACCTCTTCTTCTCAAGGTAGGTTCCCGAACGCGAGTGCTAGTAGTAGAAATTCGGGTTCAGGCCCAGGAATGTCCCCTATTTATGGTAGTGAATATTCACCTTTTGCTTTAGGAAGTCTCTCTACTAAGCAGTTATTTCAGCTTGCAAATGATACTTCTTTTTCTTTTACGGATGTTGAGTTGGATGCGGAGTACATTAGGAGTAGGGAATTAGAGAGAGTTAATTCAACTCGATGTTGAGGGTTGTTAGTTGGAATATTAGGGGTCTTAGCAAGCCCAAAAAATGTGATAAATTTAGGGCATTTTTTAGAGATTTTCATATCGACATTGTTTTGCTTCAAGAAACCAAAATTGAGAATCCTGATTTTAATTTTTTTTTGAGGTTAGGTGGTTCTCATTTTAGAAGTTGGGTTTGTCTCCCAGCTATTGGGAATGCGGGGGGCCTTATGATAGGTTGGAAGGATAACCAGTTTAAACTCATTCAAGAGGTTAAGAAATTGCATTCCTTACACATTGTTTTGGGTTCTCTTATTGATAACTCTGTTCGGGGCATTTCTAATGTGTATGGTCCTCATACCGAAATAGATAGGAGGCTTTTATGGGTTGAATGCTCCGAGTTTAGAAATCTTATTCCCAATCATTGGATTGTGGGGGGGGGGATTTTAACGTCACTAGGATTTTAGGGGAGAGATCACCCCGAGAAGGAGATTTCTCTGCCATGGAGGAATTCAATGATTTTATTTTAGAAAATAATCTCATCGACATTCCTCTCAACAATAGATCATTTACTTGGTCTAATGTTAGAGATAGCCCTTCTTATGCTTTATTAGATAGATTTTTTATCAGCACTGAGGTAGAGGATAGATTCTCTATCTGTGGAGTTAAGGGTTTGCCTTTTTTATTTTCTGATCACTATCCTATTGTCCTGTCATGTGACTCAAATATAGCTATTAGTAGTAGCTTTAAATTCGAGAAGATGTGGTTATTGGATGCCAGTTTTAGTAATCTGGTGTCCGCTAAGTGGAAATCGTTGTCTTATTTTAATAATTTGTATAGGGAAAATTCTACGAAGATTTTTGTGGCAAATCTAGGTAAGTTAAGATTTTTTCTCAAGCGTTGGCATAAGTATGTCTTTGGCAGTATTAGAATTAAAAAGATAGAATTATGTGTGAATAGTTAGACTTAGATAAGATTGGTGAATCCAGGTTCCTTAATCCTAATGAGTAGGATAGACTTTGTAATCTCAGAAATGATCTAAAGATGACCTTAGAAATAGAAGAGATCATGTGGAACCAAAGATCCCGAATTCAATGGATTAATGAGCGGGATAATAACACGAAATTTTTTCATAGTGTGGTAAATAAGAGGAGGCGAGATAATTTGATTCACTCTATATGTATTAATGATGTGGAATTGACAGTTCATCGGGATTTAAATGAAGCTTTCACCAGATATTATAAACAGATTTTTGGGACTAGGATCAAGAGAAGAATTAAAGTTAATTAGAAGGACATCTTTCCTAATGATATTAAGGATGAGTTAGTAGATTTAGATAAGCCATTTTCTGAGCAGGAAATTTGGAAGGCTATTAGTGATTTGCCTAGTGACAAAGCTCCGGGTCCGGATGGTTTTTCTGTTCTTTTTTATAAGCAGTTTTGGGAGGTATTGAAATTTGATGTTATCAAATTATTCAATGATTTTTATAGCGGGGATTTGTGTCTAGGTAATTTTAATTTTGCTAATGTTATCCTTATTAAGAAGAGAGAGGGGGCTAAATTTTTAAAGGATTTTAGACCTATCTCCTTAATTAATGTTTCTGTTAAGATTATTTCTAAAGTTCTAGCGAATAGGCTTAGTAGAAAGATGAATGATATTATAGACAATGCACAAACGGCTTTTATTAAAAGTAGACAAATAGTGGATGGAGTGGCAGCTGTTCAGGAGTACATTAATTTATGTATTAAAAATAATTTTACATGTACTATTTTGAAATTAGATTTTGAGAAGGCTTTTGATTCTATCGACTAGGATTTCATCTGCGAATTATGTCTTGCTAGAGGACTCAGTGTTAGATGGATTAACTGGATCATGCTCTTACTTAGGTCTGGTAGTTCTAATATTGTTGTTAATGGGGTTGTGGGAAAGAAGATCCAATCTAAAAGGGTCCTAGACAGGTTGACCCCCTGTCACCTCTTCTATTTAATTTAGCGGCTGACGTTTTTACTAGAATTATTAAGAGAGCTGGTAGATTAGGTGTTTTAGGCAATGTTGGTAATGAGGAATTTAACAATGAATTATCTATACTTCAATTTGCGGATGATACCTTATTATTTTCTTCTCACCTACCAAAGCACATTATTGCTCTTAAGTTTATTCTTTATTGTTTTGAGATGTTATCAGGTCTTAGTATTAATTTTGACAAGAATTCTGTTATGGTCATTAATGATTTTGGTAATGTAGAGGCGAAGGTTGCTAGCACCTTAAACTGTTCTGTCATGAAATTTCCTTTTGATTATTTGGGTTTTAATATTAGGCCTTCGAAACTAAAGAAGGAGGATTGGCTAGTCATAATTGATAAGATTAATAATAGACTATCAAGTTGGAACAATAGATTTTTGTCTAGAGCAGGTAGATTATTTCTGGTTAATTCGGTACTATCTGCTATCCCTGTTTATTGGATGTTTGTTCATAGATTTCCTCAATGGGTTATTGAAAAAATTGATAGAATAAGGTGAAATTATCTATGGAGTGGGGGTGGTGATCCTATTTGTAGGGGTTTCAAATGTTTAGTAAACTGGGAGGTTTGTTGTAAGCCTAAGAAAGATGGGGGTTTGGGGATCATTAATTTATATAATTTTAACTCTTACTTATTAGCCAAATGGTTGTGGAGATTTAGGTGTCCTGAAGTGTCGACAAAGTGGAAGGTTATTACATGTAAATTTTACTATTCATGAGGTGAGTTTATTGTTGGATCTAGTGGGGGTTGGTATAATAGTTTATCTTACTTTTGGAAATCAGTATTAAAGTGCTTTGATTTTTTTAACTTAGGTTATAAGGTGATTGTTCATTCGGGTAATTTTACTTACTTTTGGCATGATATGTGGATTTCTCGTTTACCACTTAAAACTGAATTTAGGGAACTCTATAATAATTGTAGTTTTAAAAATGCATTGATTAAAGATATTTATAGAAGGGAATTGGATCCCCCAAGGGAGTTTACTTTTGATAATATCTTAGAAGGGGAAATGTTTAGACAATTAGCTTTACTTAACGCTAAGTTATCATTATATCACATTGATGAGTGCAGTGATTCTATTAGTTGGAGTATGGATAAAAGTCAAGTTTATTCGGTTAATTCTATGTATAACTTCATTAATTTTTCAGGAATTTCATCTCGGTCTTTTAAGTTTATTTGGAAATCCAATTCTCCCCCTAAAGCTAAATGTGGTTAATCACTCATAAGAAGCTTAATACAGTTGAGCTTCTAAAGAAGAAGAATATTTTTTTTTGACGTTAAGTGTTATTATTGTAATCTTTCGAATGAGGATGTTGATCATCTATTTTTCTCTTGCAATATCACCAATTTTATTTTTAATATGGTTTTAAGGATATTTGTATTTGATTGTCCTATTTCTTTCAGTAGATCTGTTGATTACTGGGATTCTTATAGATTTGTTTATAATGTTAGTAAGAGATACGTTTTAGATTCTTTAGTCACTATCATAAGTTGGTTCATTTGGTTAGAGAGAAATCAGAGATTTTTTCATTCTAATTCTGTTTCTACAGATAATTTAGTTATTAAGATAGTTTATTTTTGTTTGGATTGGATGTCTAATTCGCATTACAAGCTATTCGGGAAATTGTGCTTTGAGAGTTTTTTGAATAAGGTTAGACTTAATTTGAGCTTATTTATGAGGTTCAGCAGATTTTTTCGTAATAGATTTCGTATTGGTTGTTAATCTCTTCCACTAGTCTTTCCTTGTATCTTTTTCTGTAACACATATATATATGGTATATACATATGTATGTTTATATATATATGTTCATTAATATATATATATATATATATATATACACATATATATTTCCATATATATGTGTGTGTGTGATAATTTACTAATAGTTTGTTGAGTTTCTTGCAGATTCAGGTTGTTGATTAAGAGGAAGAACATAGTGGATAGCTGGATGGATTGCTAGCAGTTGTTGGATGGGATGCTTTTATTGTGTAGTCTTGGAGTGTTGTACTTAGATGTTTTGTTTCTCTTTGGCTATTTTGATGTGTTTTGTTTGTATTGGAGTAGATATACTTTAATATTGGGTGGTGGCCTTGCCGGAATTCGATATTGAAGTATGATTGGCGGTGGTCTATCGGGAGGTCATCTATCTACCTCCTATACATCTATATAGCAGAGTCTGTTATTATGTAGTTGGATTTTGTAGTTTTGGCTATATATATATAGATGTGTGTGTGTGTGTGTGTGTGTGCTCTCTTCTTTTCAGAAGATCACACATTTTTGTTTCAAAAAAATATATATCGAAATTTGCTTAGATATGTGTGTATTTGTGTATATGGATTTAACGTTTCAAATTTTTGGTTGAAACAATTATGGGTGGATAAACTGAATAAAATCGGAAAACCCATAAATAATTTAAAATTTAAAATAACATTGTATACAAACGGAGTCGGTTTACAGCTAGAATAATTTTGTTGAATTCAGTATGCGATAACGAAGAAGTTCTTATAGTTTATGTCGCGTTTAGATTTGGATAGACAGTTAAAACATTGAACGTTCAACATAATTAGGGGTGGAATTTAATGTTAAATATTTAAATTTCGGTTAACACTGTTACGTGCCAACCTATATTCTGAATTCGCGCAGACCTATAATCTAGTGATTTCGCGTTTGATTATCTTTTCTTTTCTGCTTTCTATAAAATCAACGTCCCTTTCCCAATTCCTGAACAAAAATCAGTTCTCTTTGTTATTTTTAATGGCAGCCAAGATAAAGTCCTTACCAAAATTTTCAATTGCCAAAATCGCTTACTCTCTAAATCAAAATCGTTTCTTCCTTCTAAATCATTAACGGCCGAAGCCGAAGCCCTAAGTTTTCTCCAAATTTCAATTTCCAAGTTCTTTTTTTCCAAATAAAGGAATCATGGCCGATCCTCCAAATCAAACTTCGCCCTTTTAAAATCGCTTCAACGATAAATCAATTGTACCTTTCATCCTCATTTTGCTGAGCCGCTAACATCTGGAATCGAAGACTAGTCCTCTACTTCCATCGTCGATTCGTACCACCGCCGAGCTTCCTGGACCAGCGCGCATCAACCCAGGCACTATAACCACCTCCAACATTCTTCCTGTCCCATTTATCGTCACCTACGGTGACTTACCTCGCTCACGATTAATCATGTTTCGAGTAATTTGATTTCAATTAAATTAGAAATTTTGATAGTAAATGGTTTTAAATATTTAACTGTTGCTTTGTTTGATGCTGCATGATTTACCCCTTCTCTGTTTCCTTGGTTGAATGTCGTAAGTTTCTGGTTTAAATTTTGGGAACAGATAATTGTTCTTTTTTCCTGGAACTAGTATAAGTTAAAGTGTACAAATTATAGATTAGTTGGTTAGATAATGTTTGGAAATATTCTACTAACTTTAGCGTCAGAAATCCAAACATGTAGAGGGCAAGCTATTTGCCTTTCCTTTGTTCTTCTACACTACCCTCATGATGAATTGAACTTTTTAACTCTGGTTGTTCCAAAATCTTGTGTATGGATTCACAAGCCTTACATAAATTTGTGATTTCACCAAAGCAGACTGTATAATGGTTTTTTAACCTTTACATTATTACATCATTTGCTAAAACTCTAATGTGCAAGCATACTGAAACTGCTAAAGCTTTGTGTACACTGACTCATGAAATATCATGTACTGGACTACTACTGTGTTTTGTTTTATAAGGCTGAAAATAGGAGATGACCGTTACAAACTCAATCATTAACAAAACTAAGATGATAAGATTGCTAAGTTCCAATTCTTTTGCCCTTACTACTGGAATACACCGTTACAGTAAAAAAATAAAAATAAGCCATTTTCAACATCTAAAATATGAACTTGAAGTTCAACATCATGATACTATCACGTAGCTATCATTACAAAAAGGATATATGTCTATAAATATACGTCTATGTGTATATATGTAAATTTTAAGGTGAAGTATTTAATTGTTAGTTAATAACTAGCTGTCTATTGACTTTCATCCTTGCATTTGCTTCTATGTTTGAATCTGAGTCCCCCACTTATAAAAAGGATTTATGACCAACTGTAGTTTTCACTATGTGTTAATCATGAAGTCAGTGCATACCTCGAGCATGAGTATAAGATATATTTTTAGTGTAAAGTGGGAATCTTGGAACATGCATATTAACTTTTGAAATGGAAGTGTTCTACATGAATCAAAAGTCATGCAACGTAGTTCTGGTTGACTCCATATATACATATTTTGTACATAGAGAGCAAGTAAAAGAATAACCTGCATATAGTGGCTAGTCCTAGGATGAGGATAATACTAAAATGATCGATATTTATAATGTATAAGCAGTCATCATCCACGGGTACATCTTTATGACGATAAGTTATCTGAACTTTCAGAAAAAAATTGAAACTACTTTTGGTTTGCCTAAGAGCTGATGCTATCTTGTAAAACTGACACTACTTTTGGTTTTCTGAAGGGCCTCGTTATTTGCATGAGTCTGAAATTAGATTATTCTTAGTTATATATTTATTATTATTACCACGCTTAGTCATGTATACAAGTTAAAAAATTCGTGAGGGAAGTTGTTTATATAAGTAATGATGGCATGCTTATACTAACATGATATTCTACCTTAACGTCAATGACCTGCTTATGTAATCCACTTTACTGAAATAACATGATACTTGTATAAGTCAATGAAGATCTCATGTTGAGCTAGATTGCTCACGACTTAACTATGTCCTATGACCTGAAATTGCTACAAGTTCAGGCATTTTTCTCTTTTACTTGCACCATACATGTTAATGAATTGGAGTGTGCTATCCTTATCCTCTTTCATACACATTAATAAATTGCACCATACATGTTAATGAATTGGAGTGTGATTTCCTTATCCTCTTGCATACATGTTAATGAGTTGCACCATGCGTGTTAGTGAATTAAAGTTTGTGTCACCCTTATCCTCTTGGCATTGGTTACTATTTTACCTCCTATAGACATGATTATACTTACTTTTGTCACACTTAAACCAAGGGAATGAAACACATATGATCATTTCAAAAAAAAAGTAATCAGTTGTCAGTACAGTATTATAGGAAATTCTTTGATATATTCTGTAGCTCATACTTTATTTATATGATAATGCGTTGTCATATGAACAAACATATTACAGTAAGGCCTCATGTTTATCATCTAATACTAACCATTTAACAGTGCATCGAAAAGTTTTTATTTTATAGATCAATATACTATATATGTGACCAAATATGTAGCCCCTGTTTTAGAACTGCATATATATGTTCTTATACCATAACATGTATTATTGAATGTGCTGTCATGTTAACACCATAGCATGTATTAGTGAATGTGCTGCCATGTTGAGACCCAACATGCATATTAATACAACCCATCTGGAAGATATATTCAGTTTACCAATTTGGTGGCATATTGAATTTCATCTTTGACGTAGCCTACTGTCTAAATGTTCACCATAGCATGTACTTGGACATATTCGCGTTGAGTAAAGTATGTGTTGATAGATTACAGATATCCAATTAAATACCTGTGTCATTACGAGTTGTTGAACTTTGGTGAGACCAAATATCTATATATATGGGCTGCTCAGATCTATCCTTGCATGCTTTGATCATAAGTGGGATCCGACCCTGTATACATGTGTGGAGGCCGACGTATATGTGTACATGTATATTTTGTATTTGTGTATACATGGTGTAGTCATACGTATGTATATATGCACCCGCTGTCATGATTCGATACTTGAAAGTTAAATCAACTATGGGATTAACTATTATATTTTAGTTCTATTGAAGTTAATTTACCTGAACGATGATTTAATCCTGACTCGAGTGTTTTATGTTTTTGCGTGGAGTGCTCAGGTCAGACCCGTGTGTTACAGATTTAAAGATTACTGCTTACGGTTCGAAGATTAGCAAAGCTAGGGTTCCGAAGACGGCGCGCTCTGAAGTTAAACCCAGTAAATATTTTCTTGTTTCCAAATAGCATTTTACTACCGCTGTATAGAAAAATGTTGTATTAAAACTCTAATTTATGTATAAAAGTGTTTATTTTGTTGTTCGATACTATGTTATTCTTTATTCTGCGTTTTCAGTGTAGGTTCTGTGTTTAAACTCTACAAGCTAAATAATGATCTGTCATTTTGGAACGTTTTAAGTTGGTTTAATTACCGATTTAAAACTTTCAAATATGACGGGATGTTACAGGTTGAATCTTGACCATATTAGGTCGGATTAAAATATTAATCGTCTTGGGTTAACTTCTAAAATTTGAAGCGGCCCGAAAAACAATTATCCGTATCATGCTGGTATCGAAGACCACGGTCTAACTCCGAACCTTCTCCAAAGATTCAAAGTAGTCTCAACAATGTTGCTGCGACCACAAAGCAGACGAATTCCAAAACAATTTAGCTACAAATCTGTAATTAAATGAAAACGGATTTTCCCCTTACCATTTGACAAGCAAACAAACGATTCAAAATCAAATACCCAAAAATTTAGATGAAGTATTTTTCTTAATCTTTTCAAAGGAAAATTTGAAAATGAAATTTAATATAAACTAATGGCCTCGTATTTATAAATCCAATTTATTATCACTATAATAAAATTTTTTTCCAGTTTGTATCGCAAACTAAAAAATCATTTCATGTTCAAAAATGTCGGAACCTTAAATTTTCAAGGATTAGTTATGATAATTTCAATAAATTATCCGATATATATAGAAAGAGGGATACTAAAAATACAAGGAAGGGATATTTATTATTCTCAAGTTTAGTGGCATATTCCTTGTTATTTTTAATTCCTTTCTTCCTACCAATCGGATTATATTTATTAAAATTACACAAAGCCCTAACAAATTTTGAAACAAGAATAGATTAAAATTTAAAAACCATACGTTTATAAAACTAGGCCTCTATAAAACCATTTTCTGAAACTGTATCAAAACTTACAAAACCCATTTTTATTTTTCCAAATAGTTTTTAAAATAAATTTCTTTGAATACAAGGCCAAGGAATCAATTAAATACTTTCGATAAAGGTAGATCGAAAATTCAATGAAGTAACAAATGGGTATAGTTCGTAATTATATCCAATGGATATGACATACTAACTTGAACCTTCCCCGTTTTGGATCGAACAATGGTCTTAACTGGAACTACCAACGAAACCAAAGATCCGAAACCGCGACTATCTCGGTTGTAGCTAGATTTTTGTCCAGTCTCCAAACTCGAATCAACGGAAATCCAACATATTTTGTCCTTATGCTCTTCCCAACGGGATCACCAACGTACTGTGGGGTAAGACAGAATTGGCTAGAAAACCGAATTCAACATGCTTCAACTCTAGGTTGCTTAAAGCCCATTTATATATTTAGGCCCATAACTAACTCATCGTCGAAATAAATTAAAGTCGAGTAAGAAAGACGAAGAAAACATAAATTAAAATCGAACTACATTATCTTACAGGTCCTAGTTTAACTAATTCTTCTGATTGTCTAACTTATGCTTTGATACCAAATGTAACACCCCACACTATTCTGAGCCCAAATTTCGACAAAAATCGAAGCTCGAACACATCCAAGAATGGAGCATGTAAATAAATCAGCAGGAGCATAATCAAATTACGATAAAATAGCTCAAGTGGAAATAAAATAGGATAGACTAGTATTAAATCAAGTAACTACCTTTGTAAAGTAATTCACTTTGTCAATACCGGGCATGAGAAAGAATGAGAACCGAAAGCCAAACCTAAACACTTGTGAGAACTCGACCTTCTCTAAAAACCTGGGAGCTTGTAATGAGGAGGGGGTCACAAAAACAAGATTTTGGTGAATAGGAAATATACAACACATATTATAATACACATATGTATCATGTTTGGTTCAACCCAAGATGTATGCCTATCAAAGTTAGTGATTCTAACTCAACCTTGTAGATATGATTACGCACAACTCTAACTACCCTTCCCAAGGTAAACTTCCGAAGATATGATACCAAGATAGAACATTTATGCATATATTTATGAAGCCTTTATATTAGAACATGGTTTGTTATTTAATCGAGGGTGGACCCCTAATTATGGAGTTTCTTTTTTTTTCATTCACTCATTATTTATTATTTATTGCCTCACTATTAGTGATAGATAGGGTGGATTCTTCCTGATCATGCAAGACCCTAGATGGACCTGTTGTTCACTTAATATTCCTTGATGATTTATTCAACGTTAACATAAACTAGAAGGCACTGGCTATGGGGTCGCTACTAGTTAAGGCTTCAGTCATTCACGCATATAACCCATACCCCATGTAAGGTGAGAGATGGTATCTTATCGCTCGTTATACCATCTAGCTGACCTTATTGGATAATCTCCTCGGTCGCTTACTACTTCCCGTAAGATAGGTAGTCGTATCTGGCATTTTTAAGTTTTCGGGTTTGGGTAGGCCTCAAACACACCATTTAAGACACCTAAACTGAAAGAACTACTCCCAGGTGGACTCCTCAACCTAAGCTACTTAAGACCCAAGGTAGACGACTATACATGAAGATTATTACGTTCGTCCAACTTGCCTTTAATGCCTGTTCTTATGAGATTGAAGTGGTCTGCGTTATTGAGTCATTTCTCCTTAGTTTCACTTCACAGGAATACTATACATACGCCAAGTCTCTGTCGTCAGGAATGGTAAATAATATTTCACATCATTAAACAACCAAGTCCAATTCTAACTTTTAATTATAAGTTCTATATTAACTTTTATAATAAGGAAAGTTATATCCCCCTTATCCTAGGATGTTTATTTGACTATTTTCCCTAATTGGTCTTAATAATTCAAAAAACCATCAGTATCCATTTATTCCCTTTTTCATCTATTTCTTTTCATTTATTTATTTCCCTTTATAACCGTAATGGTCATATTTTCACAAGGCAACAATTAATATTTAATTTCCTTTTATTACAATTGATTAAAATTAATGTCATTTATGAGCTTAACAGCCATAATTTTCCTAAGACATTAATTAACAATGGATATCCTTATCTTATTAGTCCCGAAATATCTATTTGTTGTACCCCAACAGGCATTACTATTATTATTTATTTATTTACTGCTTGTTATATATAAACATATATTTGTGCACCAGACCTCTTACGTTACGATGACCATCTGTGGATGTTGGATTCGCCGGGTGGTTCCAGGCAGACATCTACTACAAGTTGAGCTTAATCTCATGTTTTAATGCGGTCATAGTTCAAATTTCCTAACTTGGGGTTTACAAAATTAACCTTAGTCAATTTAGGAACTGTAACCATTACCATATTAAATTCACCTCTCCCCAATCAACATCTGTTACAACTGTTATTTATTTATCTGTGGTTCTAATTATAACAAATAATCACATTAATTGCCACAACGGTCACCACAAGTATATATATTTAATATGGATTACATTTACATGTATGATTTCATAAATGAATACCATTCGAACATTCAATATTATGTATATTTTGTTATTTTACGTAGATTCAGATGGGTAATGTTTATATATTTGTATTTATATTTTTGTGCGGTCAACGTAGTTATATTTCTTTGTTATTATTTATTATTAAATTTAATAATGTGGTATAATTAATAAATTCCTTTTTGAATTTAATCTTGCTAAAAGATTCCAAATCTTACAAAACGACCATTAGCTATAATTATTGTAAATTATGCATGTTTAATGGAATATACATATGTCAAAACCACAAGAAATATATATGTTTATGTATACTTTGGAATAGTTGTTGAAAACTACGCACTAATATGCATAATTATATTTATACGTACATTTGCATGACTTTTCCCATTTTTGATCTTTTATTGCACTTCTTGTGGGTTTCAAAATAATATATTTTTGTTCAAAAAGGAGAAAATGACATATTTACAACAACTAAGACAAAACCCCAACAACATTGAATACAAACAGGTTTATGTCTTTTTTCTAAAAATCAAAAGCACATAATTCACTATTGTATTTTTTTAACTAAAATCACATAATTCAAAAATTAACACTAAAACTAGAGATCTGGAATATACTACATTTAAACAGTGTTTATTGGGGCAGATTTCCAGATCTACAGTGTTTTGTTACAACCATAATATACTATCCAACATAATTGTTGGCATTATTTATAAACAATTAAACAAACCTACAAATAATATAACTGAAACACCCCACCTCTGTTAGGGTCACTCTCAAAGGGAATGCCCTAATTTTGGTGGAGGTTTATAAGTATAAGTCACAGATATACAAGACAGATATAATAACACATATTTTTTTTTGAACAGCGGAAAACAACAACTTTTATTTCATCAAAATACGTGTTACACAAACCATGCCATAATTGTCTTACAATACTTCCAAAATCATAACTGTCTTGATTACATTATTTAAAGAAGAATAAAGAAAACATAAATAAACTGCAAAAGTCCCATAATTGCTGTCCAAAGCCATAGTCCAAAACGGAAAAGATCCAAGCAATACATTCTTTCTCTTCAAGCTGGATGTGAAATCTGGTCAAGCTGCGGTGTTCCCTCCCTGTGGACCTGGGGGGGGGGGGGGGAACGAAAGAAAAGAAGGCGAAAGAAAAGTAGAGTCAGACATAAAGCCTGAGTAAGTCTAGGACTATTCAGTCTATGAATAAAGAAATCGGTATGATAAGTATAAACTGGAAATGGGAAAGCACCATAAACTAAGTTAAGTTGTCTAGGGTTGAATATACTATCGTACCCCATATTAATCTCTGTACCCATATAAACTAGTTCCCAACAGGCACCCCATAATCAGGGTGAAGTGATCCATTTCTGGTGATCGGCTCCTACTCGCATAGTTACATGTGTCTTACGGCCCCCGATGTTGTAGTTACCTGCGCTGGTCCCACCATGGGGTGTATCAAGTCCCATGGTGGCGGCCCGACACAATCCTAGAATGCACAGGTATGCTACTGGTGCCCAGTGCCTTATTTTTCTGCGCCGGAGTGTGTGCACGCCCGCACCCCGTTAGAACCTACACTGCTGCACCACCGCCGTCAATTTGACCTCTTACAGTCAGCCCAGTAATCGTGCCCCACCCTGCCTAGTTTCAGGGTATCATGATACGCCTTGTAAGGTTACTGCTGAAAAGGGTCCCCCGCTACTAGGTTTTCTATTTCTAGCCAACATGCTAAGTTGGTTAAGTGTTTTATAAACCTAACCCCCAATCAGTCTGTTTAGTTTAGCATGTTCCATTTTGATTAAGTATTAATATAATTTACTTAATCCTATCAATCCTGACTCAGCCTTAATTGTCTTATTAAAGCCTCAACCTCTCACATTAGACAGGTATTGTTGTGGCTGCCTGTTGTCGGTTGGGTCCGGACAGTCTTACACCACAACTCAGTCTAACCTCGGGTCCTTATTGGGCTCCATGTTTAACCACCCACATTGGATAGGTATGGTTGTGACTACTGGACAGCCGGGCGGTTCCGGGCAGGTTTACATCACAACTCAATCCAACCTCGGGTTAAACACATCGTATTTTCTACATTTACATATTTTGTCTCTTTTCTTTTTATATGTAAATACTTGCGGCCCATTATTCAAATTCATCTTTATTTATTAAAATTTATGTATGCCACTTAATTGCTTTTCAAGATTGTTGGCATGCGTCAAACATGCCAACACATATGTTCTATATTTTAGCCCAAACGTCATTACCCCCGTTTTATACGTTCGCTCCAATGTTAAGGTGTGTTGGGGTTAATACTTAAACCCAATTTAGCCAAATGAAAAGGGGTGGCTTATAACATGGTGTTTATAAGGTAACATGAAAAGGGGAGTGTGAACGCATGAACTTGCAATGAATGATTCAATTAACATAAAGTAGGCACATGTGAACTTGCAATTGTAACATCATGGCATAACAATACTTAAACATGAATCATTCTATTCATATAATCATGGCATAAACAATACTTAAACATGAATCATTCTATTCATATGATTATGGCATAAACAATACTTAAACATGAATCATTCTATTCATATGATTATGGCATAGACAATACTTAAACATGAATCATTCTATTCATATGATTATGGCATAAACAATACTTAAACATGAATCATCCTATTCATATGACTATGGCATAAACAATACTTAAACATGAATCATTCTATATGATTATGGCATAAACAATACTTAAAAATGAATCATCCTATTCCTATGATTATGGCATGAACAATACTAAAACATGAATCATTCTATTCATATGATTATGGCATAAACAATACTTAAACATGAATCATTCTATTCATATGATTATGGCATGAACAATACTTAAACATACCTAAACTTAAATCATGGTTTTTACTCTATCTGTGTAAACTTGCAAGTGGAATGTAATTCTAATATAATTCTAATGTAACTTATGTGTCACATATATTATCATATGATTATGATAACAACATAAGCCTAAAAACATGTTTTTCAATTAGGCATAATAACAAACATAGTTTAGTCATGTTCATAAAATTAATACAAGTTCACAAAGATGCTTGCTTTTGTCGCTATCACAAAAGCATGATTTTTATACTTGAACCATGATGCCAATTCCAACATAACTTCATATGAATCATAATACTCAAATGGATCAAATTACACTTAAGATGACCATAAAATTATACATCATGTTGGCATAACAGTAAATCATATACTTGCAAGAATCTCAAATTAACTATTACAACATATAGTTATTACTTTCAACATGAATCATATACTTGCAATTATCAAATGGGTGTTGTAAATAACTACCACAAACATGTAGTTTTCAATATGAATCATATGCTTGCGAATATCAAATCGTATGCCACAACATTCCCAAATCGTTTAGAATAAAAACAACATACAAATATAGATTTTTGTCTCCACAATTCCATTTCGTTGTTAACTTCCAACGCAAATCACGTACTTGCAAATATCCAATCGTATACCATAATATTCCCAAATCGTTTAGAATCAAAATAACATACAAATATATATTATTATCGCCACAATTCCATTTCGCATCTTACACAAATCAAACGCAATTAATTATTCACATCGGAATAGCACTCTACTTACAACGTAAGATGAATCTTCAATTCAGGAATCTAAATTCTGAATTTGGAGATGCTATCCTTTGTCGTAGGCATTTCTTTGATTTGATTAACGTTGCTTTAAGCTTTGAATTATCTCCTAATTGCCTCTCAATTTCTGACGGCTATCCTTAGTCTCTCCTCAGCAACATGACAGTCTCATCTCCATTTTAGTTTGTGTGAATTAGGGTTAGTCTTAGATCCTTTTTATAGAGTTTGTGAGTTGATTTAGACCGTCGATGGAGCTTCGTTCAATAATAGCCGTTCGTTTGAAGGGGAGACCAACCAGGAGCTGACACCTAGCCCTAGTGACAAGGCAAGGCTCAGAAAATCGACCAAACACAGACCTGGCAAGCCAAGACTTGACCAGCAGGTCATTCTGACCTGGGCGCACTTGGCAGGTGCGCCAGGCTAAAAATGTACTGGCGCACTTCCCAAGTGCGCCAGTTCATTTTTGTTCTGGCGCACTTCCCAAGTGCGCCAGTGCATTCTGACCCGTTTTCTGGTTTTTCGCCCAACTTCGTTCGTCCATATCTTCTTCATACGATATCCGTTTTACGCAAACTCGGACTCTATCTCAAGCAGAATTCCGAGACGAACGCAATGGCATATCCTGTTTCCCTTAATTCTTTGATTTGAGATTAGTTATACTTTAATTTGTGAATTTCACAGTTATAGAATACATGGGGTGTTACATTCTCCCCCACTTAAAAGGATTTCGTCCCCGAAATCTTCAAGTTTAGGAAGAATGTACATCCTAACATCCAAACATCCATCTACTCATCCATCAAACACGAGCATCCATTGTCCTTAAAAGACTTCTAATGCTTCATGATCATATGTGAAGTGTGTGTGTACATGTACTTATCTAATGCAAAATCAGGCGGTCTACTGATTCAGCTGACCTCCTTAATGCAAATTATGTAATTGCCATGAATCCATCATGTATGCAAATTTTCCTATTCATGATTCTACATGAGTGCTCAACCATTCATATAAATGCAACATCCATATGACAACACATTAAACTTCATCCATATACGAATATAAATACATATATGCATATGCAGTATGAAGTGATTGAGCCGATCTAAAACCTAGATTGTGTGTGTATATGCAACCACGAGCAACCACTAGCAATCACTTGCAACCACTTGCAACCATCAATCATAACATGTCTCAAACACATGTTTACACCCAATTGTTCCTATCTAAAGGTATAGTCGAATGATAGAAGCAAGTAAAAACTTTGTGCCCATTAGGCAATGTCAAAACTGGAAATCTATGCCACATATATATTGATTAGGAGAAGAACTCTCTAAGCGTCAGGCCCGAAGACCGAAATCAACATCAGACTAACACCCAAAGAATTACTCAACCCAACCACTAGATCCTAGGAAACTAAGCATGATGGACTCCTTTTAGGTCACAAGGGAGTCCCTTCCTAAGACCAACCCGTATCCTATAAAACCCAAAAAAAAGTTTAGTCAAACCAACGAACACCCTCAAGCCCCAACATGTGTTACTAACAGATGAGTCATACTCCCTATGGGGTTTGCAACAGAAATTGGATTGAGATTGGGACCGAGAGGATATACATAAAAGATAGCATGCAAGTAAGCTCTACAGGAAGAGAAGGATCAAGGATATACTCTTAAGAAGAGATATGATGCACGAATCTAGTCTTCAATCTTCTAAGTCGCATTTCCTTGAGCTTAACTCCATTATGCTT
This sequence comes from Allium sativum, assembly GCA_030737875.1. Lineage (NCBI taxonomy): Eukaryota > Viridiplantae > Streptophyta > Magnoliopsida > Asparagales > Amaryllidaceae > Allium > Allium sativum. Next base: position 50,472,674 of record JASFAX010000020.1, read on the forward strand.
TGTCCGTCTTTAACTTCACAATTTCGTAGCTTCTTAATTCTTGTTTCCAAAATATGAGTTGGAACCTATTTCACTGTTGCCTCTCGTTCCTCTTTCACTTACTCAACCTCTAGTATACTCGGCTCAAACATAACGGCGTACTCATGGTTTCATGCAAGCTCTCCAAAATTCACTAGTGAATCTTAGATCTCGTCCACTTACTATCAGGCATTCCACGTAGAAGAACTATCTCTTGGAAATAAATGCCAACCATGTTGCCAAATGTACTTACTAAGGTGATTCTCCACAACTCATGCATAAGCGAAATGAACCTTCTGCCTTAGTGGCGAACACTACTCGATCGGATTACAAATTACCAATAAATGTGTCAAGAGATTCTAGGAAACAAATCATGATAGAACCCTAAAGGGTTACCTGCGACTTCGAGGGTATTACCGAGGCAAGTCAAGAGTCTAACTACCCTCTTTTCGAAACCGAGATGTCACCCTTACCGGATAACCACTCCATCACTAGAATCAACCAATGGCCCAAAACAAAGGCACTACATTTAAACTCTACGCTTAGAATAGAAATTTTTAATCCCACACAAATCATAGACAAATGAGCCGGGCCCCCAATTGGGTTTGAAACAATTAAGGGGTCCTCTACCATACTAGTTTTTAGGTGCAGAGATCCTACTAAAGCAGACGAGATAAAGGAGTGTAATGCGCCGGAATCAAATAAAGTGCGAACGGAGTGATCATAAAGATAAACTACACTTTCTACAGAAGTATTTATACCTCGCTGTTGCAGAGGTGGCGCTTCTAGCACATGAACCTGCGCCCCTGAGGTGGATCCAGCCCTCAGCCCCTGTCCTCGTTTCTTTGGGCAGTCCTTAGCCATGTGGCCTGTCTCACCACAAGAAAAGCACCCGCCGTTCATCTTAGCCTTCTTTTTCCGGCAATCTTTTACTAAGTGCCCCACTTTGCCATAGAATTTACACTTCCTCTTCTCTTGGGACTTGTTGTCTTTCCCGCCCTTCTTAAAGTCTGTTTTCTCAGGGCAGTCTTTGCTGATCTGTCTAATCTCCCCACAATGAAAACATTCTCCTTGCTTTCTTTTCCTCTTTCTACAATCCTTGGCTATGTGCCCTTCCGTACCGCAAAAATTGCATTTCCTTTTTTTCTCGTTTTTTGTCATTACTGTTACGATCCTTTCTTGTTTGACTATTATTCGTCTTCCTGCTTTGGGACTCTTCCGCTTGCTGGTTCACGTGGAGGAGGAGGAGTGAAAGCGTCAGCAGCTAGGGAGTAAGGTCTCCAAACATGCTGAAACAGAAAGGATAGATTCAAAACGAAGGATAGAAGACAGTACCTATGGCTTTGGGGGACTTTGCCTTTTTAAAATAAAATAATATTTTATCTTTTAAAAATGCTTCTTTAAATTTCCTTTTTGAAAATAAATTTTCAAAACTTTTTATCTTATCTGGTAAACCTATGCTCTGATACCAAGTGAAACACCCCACCTCCGTTAGGGTCACTCTCAAAGGGAATGCCCTAATTTTGGTGGAGGTTTATAAGTATAAGTCACAGATATACAAGACGGATATAATAACACATATTTTTTTTTGAACAGTGGAAAACAACAACTTTTATTTCATCAAAATACGTGTTACACAAACCATGCCATAATTGTCTTACAATACTTCCAAAATCATAACTGTCTTGATTACATTATTTGAAGAAGCATAAAGAAAACATAAATAAACTGCAAAAAGTCCCATAATTGCTGTCCAAAGCCATAGTCCAAAACGGAAAAGATCCAAGCAATACATTCTTTCTCTTCAAGCTGGATGTGAAATCTGGTCAAGCTGCGGTGTTCCCTCCCTGCGGACCTGGGGGGGGGGGGGGGGGAACGAAAGAAAAGAAGGCGAAAGAAAAGTAGAGTCAGACATAAAGCCTGAGTAAGTCTAGGACTATTCAGTCTATGAATAAAGAAATCGGTATGATAAGTATAAACTGGAAATGGGAAAGCACCATAAACTAAGTTAAGTTGTCTAGGGTTGAATATACTATCGTACCCCATATTAATCTCTGTACCCATATAAACTAGTTCCCAACAGGCACCCCATAATCAGGGTGAAGTGATCCATTTCTGGTGATCGGCTCCTACTCGCATAGTTACATGTGTCTTACGGCCCACGATGTTGTAGTTACCTGCGCTGGTCCCACCATGGGGTGTATCAAGTCCCATGGTGGCGGCCCGACACAATCCTAGAATGCACAGGTATGCTACTGGTGCCCAGTGCCTTATTTTTCTGCGCCGAAGTGTGTGCATGCCCGCACCCCGTTAGAACCTACACTGCTGCTCCACCGCCGTCGATTTGACCTCTTACAGTCAGCCCAGTAATCGTGCCCCACCCTGCCTAGTTTCAGGGTATCATGATACGCCTTGTAGGGTTACTGCTGAAAAGGATCCCCCGCTACTAGGTTTTCTATTTCTAGCCAACATGCTAAGTTGGTTAAGTGTTTTATAAACCTAACCCCCAATCAGTCTGTTTAGTTTAGCATGTTCCATTTTGATTAAGTATTAATATAATTTACTTAATCCTATCAATCCTGACTCAGCCTTAATTGTCTTATTAAAGCCTTAACCTCTCACATTAGACAGGTATTGTTGTGGCTGCCTGTTGCCAGTTGGGTCCGGACAGTCTTACGCCACAACTCAGTCTAACCTCGGGTCCTTATTGGGCTCCATGTTCAACCACTCACATTGGATAGGTATGGTTGTGACTACTGGACAGTCGGGCGGTTCCGGGCAGGTTTACATCACAACTCAATCCAACCTCGGGTTAAACACATCGTATTTTCTACATTTACATATTTTGTCTCTTTTCTTTTAATATGTAAATATTTGCGGCCCATTATTCAAATTCATCTTTATTGATTAAAATTTATTTATGCCACTTAATTGCTTTTCAAGATTGTTGGCATGCGTCAAACATGCCAACACATATGTTCTATATTTTAGCCCAAACGTCATTACCCCCGTTTTATACGTTCGCTCCAATGTATGGTGTGTTGGGGTTAATACTTAAACCCAATTTAGCCAAATGAAAAGGGGAGGCTTATAACTTGGTGTTTATAAGGTAACATGAAAAAGGGGAGTGTGAACTCATGAACTTGCAACGAACGATTCAATTAACAAAAAGTAGGCACATGTGAACTTGCAATTGTAACATCATGGCATAACAATACTTAAACATGAATCATTCTATTCATATAATCATGGCATAAACAATACTTAAACATGAATCATTCTATTCATATGATTACGGCATAAACAATACTTAAACATGAATCATTCTATTCATATGATTATGGCATAGACAATACTTAAACATGAATCATTCTATTCATATGATTATGGCATAAACAATACTTAAACATGAATCATCCTATTCATATGACTATGGCATAAACAATACTTAAACATGAATCATTCTATATGATTATGGCATAAACAATACTTAAACATGAATCATCCTATTCATATGATTATGGCATGAACAATACTTAAACATGAATCATTCTATTCATATGATTATGGCATAAACAATACTTAAACATGAATCATTCTATTCATATGATTATGGCATGAATAATACTTAAACATACCTAAACTTAAATCATGGTTTTTACTCTACCTATGTAAACTTGCAAGTGGAATGTAATTCTAAGGTAATTCTAATGTAACTTATGTGTCACATACATTATCATATGATTATGATAACAACATAAGCCTAAAAACATGTTTTTCAATTAGGCATAATAACAAACATAGTTTAGTCATGTTCATAAAATTAATACAAGTTCACAAAGATGCTTGCTTTTGTCACTATCACAAAAGCATGATTTTTATACTTGAACCATGATGCCAATTCCAACATAACTTCATATGAATCATAATACTCAAATGGATCAAATTACACTAAAGATGACCATAAAATTATACATCATGTTGGCATAACAGTAAATCACATACTTGCATGAATCTCAAATAAACTATTACAACATATAGTTATTACTTTCAACATGAATCATATACTTGCAATTATCAAATGGGTGTTGTAAATAACTACCACAAACATGTAGTTTTCAATATGAATCATATGTTTGCGAATATCAAATCATATGCCACAACATTCCCAAATCGTTTAGAATCAAAACAACATACAAATATAGATTTCTGTCGCCACAATTCCATTTCGTTGTTAACTTCCAACGCAAATCACGTACTTGCAAATATCCAATCGTATACCATAATATTCCCAAATCGTTTAGAATCAAAATAACATACAAATATATATTATTATCGCCACAATTCCATTTCGCATCTTACACAAATCAAACGCAATTAATTATTCACATCGGAATAGCACTCTACTTACAACGTAAGATGAATCATCAATTCAGGAATCTGAATTCTGAATTTGGAGGTGCTATCCTTTGTTGTAGGCGTTGCTTTGATTTGATTAACATTTCTTTAAGCTTTGAATTATCTCCTAATTGCCTCTCAATTTCTGACGGCTATCCTTAGTCTCTCCTCTGCAACATGACGGTCTCATCTCCATTTTAGTTTGTGTGAATTAGGGTTAGTCTTAGGTCCTTTTGTGAACACCCGTAACTTCCCAGTAAAGGAAAGCGTCGGATAGTTCGAGAACAAGCCACAACAGAACGCATACAGAAGAACATTTCACTATATATAACAACAGTGCATCAGATTACAAGAATATACAGAGTATAAATGAATATTACACAGAAATATCAGAGATTTAAATTACATTTAAATACATAGCAGCGGAAAATAATACAATACACAACTAGAATGAGATATACGGATACAAAGCTTTCCGGATATCGTTCCAGCTGTAAACCAGGATCCTGTGAATATAAATCTGCAAAATCAAAACTACTAGCTGCCCGTGTCAAAATAAGGGCACCCAGAGTTTAGGTTAAAACAATAAACTCCAGGTCAGTCATGTGACTGGTGTGAGAACTAAAACAGTTATTAATCTTTATTTTCAAAGTTAGGTAAATCAAGGGACCACGCCGTATAACACGGAACGGGTTTCCTCCCAAGAATACCAGTGCATAAAACAAACAGCGCAATGCTAAATAAAGAAAAATGAAGCTGTTATAAGACCCAGGTCCTATCACACAATGCAACGCAAGCCGGGGGATAGGGTTTTCCCTTATAACAGCCAAAGAATGCTTGATACGTTTGAAACAAATCATTTGATACTATAATAAGTGCATAGTGTATAAAACAACTTCAAATCATAAGTATCAATCATAGGCGGCATAAGCGCCCCATCCCACTATGTCGCCATATATAGGATTACAAATAAAACCGCAGATGTCACGTATTTGGAAATTGGATTTCCATCTATGAACCGAGGCAAAAGATAGTCCTCAACCGATTCGAGACTGCCTAGTCCGAGTCTCAGGATCAGAGCTCGAGTGACCCTTGGATCGTCAGGGCCGGTCCACACGGAGTGGATTAAAATGCCTGAACATGCGTTTCTCCGCCCTATGGGGGCGTAAACGAGCCAACTAAATGACTCCATCGGTTCGAGAACGACCGATCAATCCGAGGCGCCTCGCAACAGCAACAACCACATAAGTCAAACTCGTCAGGGCGTGTAAAACCACTGACGCCACTTCTAACTAGGAAGAAACGCATGCCCTCCCTGAGGTCCGTCTCCCTTTTTGGTTCATACCTGGTGTGAAACACGCGAGGTAAACGTTACACAAAGCTACGCCACAAAGACCGTGCTTTGATCATCACCACAAGACTTTGCTTTTCAACAGAAGCCTTGATCATTTGCATCTTAGCATGCCACACAGGCAAACCATCCTATGCAACCGATATCAGTCACACAGAGTGAAATCCGATGTCAGACACACAGTCCATTTACAAGTCCGTTCTGGGTCTGAACGAAACCGGGAGCACCTAGTACCCCGCATATCCATCGATCTCCAAGTACGTCTGGACGATCACTAACTGTTTCCATCTTCTTTGGTGTACAGCCCAATCAAGATCATCAGTTATCACCCAAACGACGTGAAGACTTCCGGTCTTCGACCATCGTCTTCATCTTCGACTTATCGTCGTATCAGTTATTCAGAATGGGATAAACCCGGTCTTCCCGAATAACTCGCGTATATTTTATAAAAGTGTTACACAAACACAACATACGCCTCATTCCAATTCATTAGTCACTAACCGTAAATTAATCAAGAGAATAATTCCCCAAATATTAACCCCGAAGGCCGAAACCAACATCAGATCAATATCCAGAAAACCATTCTGCTTGGCTAACCGACAGTTAGTTTCTAAATTTCACGTTCAAATCTAATTAAAGATTTATCTATCGCCTGGAGCAAAACTAGTGATACTCCATTCTCGATCTTTTCAATCTAATTAAAGATTCATTAAAACTCCACTTAGTTTTTAATCATTATCTGGGTTAAAGAATCAGTGTCATTTAAAACACGATTCACGATAAACCCAAAATCACATTCCATTAATTATCGGGTTAAAGAACAAGTGTTATTTAAAACACTGTTCACGATAAACCCAAAAATCAATACCAATTCAATTCCAATTAAATATCATTTAATTGGTACACTTCATTAAATCTAAATAAAAAGATTTAATCTTTTCTCAACTGGGTTCAAGAACAGTGTTAGCGAAGACACCATTCACGACAAACCCAAATCACATTCATTAATTATCGGGTTAAAGAACAAGTGTTATTTAAAACACTGTTCACGATAAACCCAAAAATCAACATCAATTCAATTCCAATTAAATATTATTTAATTGGTACACTTCATTAAATCTAAATAAAAAGATTTAATCTTTTCTCAACTGGGTTCAAGAACAGTGTTAGTGAAGACACCATTCACGACAAACCCAAATCACATTCATTAATTATCGGGTTAAAGAACAAGTGTTATTTAAAATACTGTTCACGATAAACCCAAAAATCAATACCAATTCAATTCCAATTAAATATCATTTAATTGGTACACTTCATTAAATCTAAATAAAAAGATTTAATCTTTTCTCAACTGGGTTCAAGAACAGTGTTAGTGAAGACACCATTCACGACAAACCCAAATCACATTCATTAATTATCGGGTTAAAGAACAAGTGTTATTTAAAACACTGTTCACGATAAACCCAAAAATCAATATCAATTCAATTCCAATTAAATATCATTTAATTGGTACACTTCATTAAATCTAAATAAAAAGATTTAATCTTTTCTCAACTGGGTTCAAGAACAGTGTTAGTGAAGACACCATTCACGACAAATCCAAATCACATTTGATATTCAATACAAGGCTCTGAATAGAAAATATACCGGCTTATATTCAATATCAAATTCCACGACTAACAAATGTCGTATTGGAAATAGCGATATAAATATATATCTTTCAAATTTCCATAACAACACCTGTATAATCACGAATTCCAACATCGAAATATTCCGAAGACAATTTCGATTCAAATCCACTCCAATGCAATCATTGGATATTCTGGTTATTTTCAAAACCCTTTTCAAATTCAATTTATTTATTTAAAAATAAATAGAATTATAATTCTAATTCAAAACTAGTTCATTTCGATAAAAATCTATTTTTATCCTTTCAAATAGGGAGTTTTTCATCCCAATTCTTTCTAAATCATTTCTTATGATTTTACATAAATTATTACTATTTTTAATAATTTTATCAAGGCCCGTACAGTCGATTTCCATCAATGGCCATCGAACTGCACTTACAGCGACCTTTTTCGAATTTGATTTGGACGTATCTCCAAATCCAACCGTTAGATTTCAAATTTCTAACATTCATTAGAAAGCTCTTTTCGATACGAACCCAACGGTTCCGGTTTTAGGAGAATCCGACGGTCGGATCTCCCGCAATGTCCGTTTGAAATAAATGGTCGAAATTCACGAACTGCCGCGGCGCGGCGCGTTCTATTCAGGCCATTATATTATATATATATATAATATATATAATATATACTTCGTCGATTTCTATTTAAAACGAATTATATAAATAGTTTTAAATTCGTTTCAAAAGCAATTTCAACTTCCTTTTCAATTCAAATCAAAATTGAATTCTTCTTTATAAATTCGTTTCAAAATTCATTTCTATTCAATTCAAATTTCAATTCAATTTGAATTCATTTCAATTCGTTTTCAATTCAATTCATTTCGAAATCGTTTTCAATTCAATCCATTTCGAAATCGTTTTCAATTCAATTCATTTCGAAATCGTTTTCAATTCAATTCATTTCGAATTCGTTTTCAATTCAATTCATTTCGAAATCGTTTTCAATTCAATTCATTTCGAATTCGTTTTCAATTCAATTCATTCCGAAATCGTTTTCAATTCATTTCATTTCGAAATCGTTTTCAATTCATTTCATTTCGAAATCGTTTTCAATTCATTTCATTTCGAAATCGTTTTCAATTCATTTTGAATTCAATAAAATCGATATAAATATCGTTCACGTCAAAATGGCGTCAATCTAATCAACACGGCTTCATAAATTTCTATTTTCAAAATAGTTGTTATTATCAAAATATTTCGTTCAACACATGACCAATCTCAATGAATGAGTACTGTCAACACATGAACTTTTATTTTATAATATTATTTATTTTTCAAATTGGAATGAGGCCCAATCAATTACCATATAAAGTTAATTATATGGATTTTCATACAACACATGTATATCATAGCATTGAAAAATAATCAATCATCAACCAAAGTGCACTACACTGTATAAGCATCAAATATAGATATTCAACGCTTATAACAGCCTGTCAATCGATCGATCGACATTTTTAATCAATCAGGATGAGTGAACTTCAAATTTCATCCCAACACCCGTGTGGGGTTTCAAACAATCAAACACCTATTTTATTTGTGCTGTTGGGCGATGTGTAAAATTTATCGTCCCAATCAATGTCATTCAAATAGGTGTACATAAACAAACCGTCCGGTTTATAAATGAATATTTTATTTTATTCACTTCACGTTAAAAATTATATTTTTAACGACAAAACATTTTATTTCAACATATGAATTCCTATTCAATTCATTCTTTAAATAAAATGATATTTTTATTTTTCTAACATATTTTAGAAAATTTCGGCGGCATAACGGCACGATACTAGAAACGGGACGAGGCCTAGCCTTATCCCCGGTCTAGTGAAGGCCCACGCCATTCACACATCAATCAAATCAATTCGTTATGCAAACCACAAAATTTGGAGTAAGAGTCTAACCTAGCCTTACTCCTTCGCCTTATAACGGCGCACGTCTAATCCTAACCAATTTATCGATTCGATTTTTCACACCACAAATCACATTCAAACCAATATCGCAATCAATCACCAAACAGTCAAACAAACAAGTCCATGGTCTGTGGACGATTGTGTCGGGTGCTACTAAGCACCGTCTGCATCCTAGTATATATATATATATAACTAGAAAAAGAAAGTGAAAGGTGAGAAATTCTCACCAATAGCTATCCACTCACACGATCCTTCTTTAATAGAAACTCCGCCTTCTTGTTGCTTTCGTTGACTGTATCCTCTACATAGGTAAAAATCGGATTTTTACTATGTTATTCAATATATAAAGATTGCATTTTGACTTCGCTATTAAATATAAAGATTATATTTTTATTATTCTTATGATGCAACTATTATATTTTTATTGCTTTAAAAATATAAGAATCATACCTTACTATTTCTACTTAACAAAAATTCCATCTTTTCTGTTTTTAAAATATGATCTTTATTTTCAAGTTCAAAATTTTTCTATTAAAAGATCAAACCTTTTTCTTATTTCAAAGTTAAAAATAAAAATCATTTCCTTTTCCTTTTCAAACCAGTTTTTATTTTCTTTTCAAAACAGTTTTTAAAATATTTTTTTCAAAACAGTTTTTAAAACTCTTTTATAAAAATGCAGTTTTTTTCTTTCTCTTTTAAAAATTCTGTTTTTAAAAACTTAAAACAAAAATCAGTTTTTAAAATTCTTTTAAAAATAACAGTTTTTAGTTTCTTTTAAAAATAACAGTTTTTAGTTTCTTTTAAAAATAACAGTTTTTAGTTTCTTTTTTAAAAAAACAGTTTTTAGTTTCTTTTTTAAAAAAACAGTTTTTAGTTTTCTTTTTTAAAAAAACAGTTTTAACCTTTAAACATTTTTCAGTTTTTTTTTTATTACTTTTAAAAATATCAGTTTTTTTTTTCCCTAATTAAAATTCAGTTTTATACCTAATTAAAATTTAGTTTTATATCTAATTAAAATTTAGTTTTAATACTGTTTATATACAGTAAAAATAAAATAAATGAAATAAAATAAATAAAATAAAAAACTTACGGAGGAGGGGGGGTTCGTAGATCGTCGGAGAGGTGGTGCTCTCGCCGGAGTTCGGCGTCGGAAGTGCTCGCAGGGGGGAGGCTTCTCTGGCGTGGCGGATGAAGGGGGAGGGGTCTCGACGGTCTTCGAACGGAGGCGGGGAGGGACAGGCGATGGTGGAGGAGACTGGAGGGGTGCGGCGAGGTCGGCCGACCTCCGGCGGCGGCGCGAGACGGAAGCGTGGGGGGGGGGGGAATATCGAGGTACCGGAGGTTTTTTTTCTTTTTTTTTTCCTGGAGATCTGATTTTTTGAAGAGGGGGGGGGGCAGCGGGTTTAAAGGAGAAAGATATATATATATTTTTTTTATTAATTTATTTTATTTTCAACCCTAAACGTTGACTTTTAATTCGAACACCTAACGAGACCCAACGACTGTCGCCCCTAGCTAAATACCCCCATTCCGAACACAATGGGATATGTATCGCAAGTTGATTCGATTGTTTGAATTAGTTTCCCGTTGAATTTACATTTAAATCTCTATATTGAATTTTAAACGTACATTTCAAATTACCGGGGTCGCATACGAACTCTAAAAATTCTCGAAAAATATTTTCTAGCTTCGTATTGACGATACGGTCCTAACAAAACTAGTTTCGTCGAATTCTGAGACCGTTTGAAAAATGGCCAATTTCCAGTCGATTTAAAATCAACTGAAATGGTCAAACGCGTTTTCCTTTGTCACGCTCACATATTGATTCGAAAAATTATGAAATTTGGAATCTAGCAATAGCTTAACATCACGGACCCAACAAAACTGGTTTCATCGAAATCGGAGGTCGTTTGCAAAATTGCTATTTTTAAGGGCCTGAATTCTATAGCGACTATTCAGAATTTTCAACTGGACATATCTTATCATTCCTAAGATGAAATCTTAATTTTTCGGATTCGATAGAAAGATATCCACTATTAGATTCCATTATTTTTGGTTTCACTAAAATCCGGATTGTTTTGCACCCGGTACATTCAATTGAAGTTTGAAATCGAATTATCGAACTACCGCGCCATTTTCAATTCTATTTATAATTATATATAAATATTTATATTCTAACGACGACGTATATAAATATATACGTCGAATTATATTCAAAATAAATTTCTCGTCGATATTATTTAAAATAATTCATTTTAAATAATCAAAACTCGCTATAATTGCCAAAATAAAAATTTTAAACTGGCCCAGATTTTACGGGTTGTTACACCTTTTTATAGAGTTTGTGAGTTGATTTAGACCGTCGATGGAGCTTCGTTCAATAATAGCCGTTCGTTTGAAGGGGAGACCAACCAGGAGCTGACACCTAGCCCTAGTGACAAGGCAAGGCTCAGAAAATCGACCAAACACAGACCTGGCAAGCCAAGACTTGACCAGCAGGTCATTCTGACCTGGGCGCACTTGGCAGGTGCGCCAGGCTAAAAATGTACTGGCGCACTTCCCAAGTGCGCCAGTTCATTTTTGTTCTGGCGCACTTCCCAAGTGCGCCAGTGCATTCTGACCCGTTTTCTGGTTTTTCGCCCAACTTCGTTCATCCATATCTTCTTCATACGATATCCGTTTTACGCAAACTCGGACTCTATCTCAAGCAGAATTCCAAGACGAACGCAATGGCATATCCCGTTTCCCTTAATTCTTTGATTTGAAATTAGTAATACTTTAATTTGTGAATTTCACAGTTATAGAATACACGGGGTGTTACAATAACTATAAGCTTATACTTTCAAGTTTTAACAAATATTTATAAACAGATCTGATAGGTGTCATTTCAAATTCAATAATGTTATAAACAGATCTGATGATTTTAGGCATATATTTTGAGACCTAATTCAAACGAGATAAATAAGCTATTATAACTTTGTATATAAATTTTCAACTCACCTAAAGGCATCCAAATCTGAAATCTGAATAATCTTTTAGGCTTGCGATTCCCAAATTTTTACAGATCTACAATTATTACGAAAAAGGGATACTTTTAGATTTGTAGATTTGCAAGAAATAGGAAGAAAGGGGAAGATCTGATGTGGAATAGCTTTAACATCAATCCACACTCTTTTTCATTTAGATTTGATAATCCCTTTCTAATATACAAGATTTATATTTGATGGATTGTATATGAATATAATTTTTGATTAAGAATTTTATTTGAAGAGAAAGGGAAATGATAGAGCTTCGCTACTGTCTACAGATTTGTGTGGAAAAGAGTGAGGCCTTACTCCTTTATTTATAGCGGTGGAATTGGCTATGAATCATCAGATTTATTTAAATAAGCGTCCTTCCATTTGTTTTTTATATTATAACGAAAATACCCTCCAAAACCTAGCCGCCACTCGGCATTTAGGGTCGAAGCGGTTGACACTCTCCCTAGGAGCGGTCGACCACCCTCTAGCCGAAATGCCCGGTGAGGGTTGGTTAAAGAAGGAAAGGAATCTATCACTTATTCTATTTATTTATTTTCATTCCTTTTTCGTATTTTGTCCGTAACTTTTTCATACGGACTTCGTTCGCTATACTCCGAACATGAAAGTTGACTAGAATCCCTAGATGAATGGCATTGGTTAAATTTTCGTGGTCAAATTCCATCATTTGCAGAAATTCTTTTTTTTGAGAATCTAATTAAATGACTAATCTACAGTCAAAATTTCAAGTTGTTACAAGTGGGCTATGCAATGGGTTAGTACCTTTTTATAGGTGGATCTAACCACTTAAGACCTTAATCCTGAAGCAGGCTATGCTTATAGATTATTTCCTATTTGGCTTCTCCTTACGGACGAGAGGAGGACCCCTTTTGGTCACTTAAGACCTCACTCATGGAGTAAACCTTATTTTTGGAAATAATCAACGCTACACAAACTATCGTCACAGGTTCATATAGTTAATGATATCTCACATTAGTTGGACATAAGTTTGATTGTTGAAAAATGCAGACTTCTGTTGAATAAGGCAACTGACCTCGCATCATTAACCAACTTAGTCCAATTCTAAATTTTAAACGTTAATTATAGATTAACTAGTATAAAATAGGGAAAGTTATATCCTTCCTATCGTAGGATATTTAATTCCTTTCCTCGTTAGAATTAGTATTTAAACAACAATCAATACCCGTTAACCCTTCTTTCATTGTATTATTTTTTATATTTCTATTTAATAGGGTGATTGCCATTTATAACCATAACCGTCGTCTTTCCCTAAGGCGCTAATTAACACCTAAATTGGTATTTACTGCCATTGATTGTAATTAATGTCGCTTATGAACCTAAAAGCCATAATTGTTAATTATCAGTCCGGAAATATCAATTTGTTGTACCCCAACAGACACTGCTAATTTTCATGTATAATTCCATAAAATGACAAACAATCAAAAATTCATTATAATTTATATTTCGTTGTTTACGTAGATTTGGACGGATAATGTATATATATTTATATTTTCACGCGGTTAACGTAATTATTATTCTTTATTTATTATTAAATTAAATGTTTTAGTTCAAGCTAATAACCAAACATTCATTTTTGCATTCAGTTCTGTAATAAGATTCTAAATCTTAAGAAGGCTGTTAATTTTAATTATTGTAAATTATGCCTGTATATTTAGGAGAGGAATAAACATAATTCAAACAACAAGAAACATATAATATGTATAATTTGGAATAGTTAATGTAAACTACGCACAAATTTATATATTTATATTTATAAGTAAATTTACACAACCTTTCCCTTCTTAAATTTTAGACATATTTCTTATTGGTTTCAAATAATGTCCTTTTATTAAAAAAAGAGCAAAAAGGCGTATTTACACCAATTAAGTTAAGACCCCAAACAAAACTGAACACAAACAGGCTTGTATATTTTTAATCAAAATTACATGAAAAGTTGTTTAACACCGAAACTATAGACCTAGAATTAAACGACATCTCAACAATGTTTATTGTGTCTGATGTCCAGATCTACGGTTGTCAATGATATTTTTCGTCAACACCGAAGATGGGTCAACTAGGGCGGACCTAAAGGAAAAATAGGCGGTTCGGCTATTTTTGGGTTAAATCGGATCACCACCCTAGATAACGAAGTCTGAAGGAGTGGGATTGGTAAAGACTTCGTGAATGGATCTAAACTCAGAGTAGGTATATATCCTCCTATTCGAGGACATATTCAGACGGGAATCCATGCTTATCTGGAAAATGAACATTAAACTGCAACAGTGATGATTGGAAAAAATAACATAAACTTACAAAGAAATTTTCTATAAGAAGATCCCTTTTTATTAAACTTTCATTTTGAGTACATGAATGTAATAGGAGAAATTCTCTGGTTTATCTAAGCGCTAAGCTTTTTTGAGGAGTACTAGTATGAAGAAAATCGATTCCCTAAATGTGACCCCGGGGTCTAATTTATAGTGGTTCTGGGCTCCTTCCATTATTGGGCTATTGGGCCTGCGGGGGCCTTCGTCGGCCTCTTTTTTCCTTAGTTTCGGGTACTTGACTTCCGGTCGTCTTTGGAGTATCAATTACGATCTTTGGATGGTGTTTGAACCCTTGGAAACAACTCCTGAACGTAGGCCCTCGAATGTAAGCTTCTGAATGTAGGCCTCCGGCTTTAACGTGAATACTTATAGGGGCCTTCCCTCATGATGTACGTAGATAATTCCGGTCTGAAGCCACTGTGGGTTTCGTTACTAGGTAAATCAGTATGGGTAGCCTGTATCTCCGCTTGGGTCCCTGTTATCCTTTCGGTACTTAATTGGCAGACGCTCCGGAAGTTGGTTCTGGGTGATCCTTGCGCTCTCTGTCTTAGTACCTTTTATGCCCTTGCCTTTAGGTGCATCGGTATTTAGGCAGGTCATTACCATTAACCCTTCCAGGTTTTAAGGAGGGTAGCTCCTGGCTTCTTCTTTCTTCATTTCTCTCTTAGGGAGGTCTTCCGCTACGAAATCTCCTGTCGAATAGGTCCTATCGGAAGGGTTTTGTCGGACGTTCTTTGTGGGTATTTTGTAGACTTTGAGTTTTCTTCCCTTCAGGAAGGTGTCGGTTTGTGTTGCTTTCCAACTATTTTCTCTGGCTTTCGGTTCGACATATTGCTTAGATTTCTGCTATCGGCGGACTTTCCTACACTTGTATTCTTCCGACACCCCTTCATTGCCAGCAAGCTTTGGAGTCAATTTTGGTGATAACATTTGCTCCCCTAGTGAAGCGATGTTTTTGACTTTCCAAGTCAATTTTTTTGCCTTTTCTTTTCCGAAGTGTCACTTCAAGGTCTTTTGATCTCCCTCGATCAGAAGCGTTGATTAGTCTTTACCTGTACGGCCTAGATTGATCTTAAAATTTGAACATAAACTCTTCTTCCCCCTCGTTCCTGTCTTTTACCTACAAATTAAATCCTTCAACAAGATTACTGCTATACTAAAAAGACGCTCAAATTCTTCCCCTTTTGAAGATACAAGTTCGATTATTGGTGAGTACCTTTACTTCTTATATGAATCGCATTCCTAATTACGCGTCAAAATTGACACAAAAGTTGGTTAGGACTATGTTGTTCATAAAATAGGTTTAGGTGTCAATCTTACTGCCGTTGCTGAAATGATTCTAATGTTATTAGGGTTGATTTACCTTCATTAATTATGTTGGTTCGTCTAGGTTTCTTGGACGATTATGTTTGACTTAATCATATGTTAGCTAAGATATAAAAGATATAATCTTCCTCATACCCCCTATTTGGGTCTGATTTAGGTTTTCGCCTAATCGACCTTTGTGTTAAACGAGACACAATGGTACTCATTAATGTATGATAGTTATATGTGTATTTGTGTAAGAGATATGCATACTAATTACATTGTCATGGAACGAGGTTACCTAGTAGATCATGTCTCACAAAAGCCCTGCTAAGGAGAAGATCAAAGATTCCAAGGTCTCCCATCCCAAGAAGGCATTCGCGCCTAAGCCATCCTTAATCATATTTCAACATTCTTTGGATGGCATATTAGACAAATTTGGCATAGTGGATACAGATTCTTTGATAGCTGCTTCTCCAAATTTTCTCAAGAATCATCAAGAAGGGTTCTTTGTGTATTCGACTATATATATCTGGCATATAGGTTTTCTTCCTTTCCCTCCCTTTCTACACAATCTTTTGGTTGACTTGAAAGTTGTTCCTATTCAGCTTACGCCTAATACATTCACGACACTTTTGTGCTTGGAGGCTCTGGCGCTTGCTTCGGGTCAGGGTTCTTTAAGCCCCAAACTCATCTGTCACATGATCCGGTTCTCCAAGACCTCAGAATCACATATCTGGAGAGCTAACCCCATAAAGAGGCTGATTACTGATGGCATTAACAAAACTAGGCCCGTGGGAGGACCAATACTTCCTTTCTTAATGTCCACCCATCATATCAGGACAATTTATTGACGACGGTAAGTCTCTTGCTTTTAGAAAGTAAACGTCTTATATTTGTGGGTTTTTTTTGGTTTACTTGAACCTTCCCTTTATCGCAGAACCCCCCTCTCCAAGAATGTGATTTTAACTCCGGAGGAGGCTCTAGTGGTTCATGCTGCCTTCAACGCACCGGTGGAGCATATGTGCAGGTCATTTCTCTTGACCATCGATAAACTTCACGAGTATGGTTTGCTTCCTCCTAGACAAAACATCTTGGGGCAGCCACCCACCAAATTCTCTGGTCCTAAGGGATTATTGTTGGGTTCTGTCTCGTTTAATGCAGGCTCTCCCATCCGTCAAGGTGTTTTGGATGGGATTTATTCGTTTGTCTTGGCAACATATTTCATTCTTTCTCTTGTTTTCTGGTTGTTGCATTTTCTAATTCATCTTTCTCTTTGTTTAGGATCTTTAGTCCTTCAGATGCAACTGTCCTTGCTGCTTATAGTCGGTCCAGTGCCCAGGCCATGAAGAGGCTTGCTCAACCCATCGTTGACCCTCCATCAAAGTAGCCCAAGTGTGATGAGTCGGTTAGCTTCTCAGGAGATAGTTCTGCTACTCCGAAAACAAAGAGGACTTTTGATCCTTTTACTATTGCTGATGAATAGGTGGTTGATATTGATGCTTCCCCAGAAGTCTCCTCGAAAGGTAAATCCACGAGCGGTTCTGTCCCTTTCGATGCTTTTGATGAAATAGATGGGGTAAGTCTTGATCTTTCGGCACCATCTTCTGCCCAGTCAGTTTCTTATTTCGTACCTCCTTCACCGGCCTTAGATTTTGATAAGCTTGTGGAACAGGCTCTTTCTTCCCCCGAAGTTTTGAATATTGCCTCAAGTTCTGTCATTTTGCACTCGGTAGATTTCCATAGACGACAAATCTGGGATTTCCTTTTCGTATTATACATACACCGTTCTCTTTTTTTTTGAGAGATTTATCCTATTTATCTTCTTTGGATGATGAAAACTTGATATGTCTCCCGGGGATTAGCTTCCATCTCAGCGATTGTGGTCAATACTTTAAGGGAGGAGAATACGGTGTTGTCGGATAAAGTGAATCCTTTGTTGCATGAGAAGAAGGAGGGAGATAATGAACACGAGGAGTTGGCGGCCTCCTTAGAGGATGAGCGGAAGGCTAAAGAGGAGTTGATGAAGAAGGTTGAGGACATTAAGTAGAGAAAACAGATTTAGGGATTGACTATGCTACCGAGATGGACAAGATGAACACTGGGCTTTCCCACCGCAAAGGGAATCACTTACAAGCCCAGTGATAGAATTTCAAATTTTTTGAACGTCCACCTAAACACCATAGCCATGGAGTATTATGAAGATGCCCTCATCCTTGCTTTTTCAGACAACTACGAAAGGCTTTAGAAATTTAGCTTTTGATCCCTGTATTCGAGACAGAGTTCTAAAGAAGATTGAGCAAGTGAGGCGGGAGCAATAGGTTCCCCCAATGAACAAGATAGATCCCGCGTCAATGTTTTTTATTGATGAATTTTCTAAAGATTAAGAGGAAGAAGCAGAGGAGGAAAACACAACAGACGGAGGATGGAAGGTCACGTGGGTCAGCCACATGGGTCCGGAAAAGGTGCTGGAAAATATACTCTTGCATCACAGGAGTTGCCTTTTAAGGATGGCAGTTCTTTAGATTCTGGGAAGAAGAGGACTCCCGATCAGTCTGATGTTCATGTCGCATAGGTATGGCTTTCACTTTCAAAGTGCTTTCCTTTCCCTTGAATTTCGTTAATAATTAGGTTTCCCAAATTTAGGGGGAAAAACTCAAGGGCTTGGTTCAGCGCAAACAATTTTAAAAGGGATTTTGGATGTAATTGTATTAAGCGTACATTTTCTTTTGATATGTCCGTGAATTGTGTTGATTTTGCAATACTTAATAGTTTATGATGTTGTGGTAATATGCTAGTGTGGACGTGGTGTCTATGGTGTATATGAATTGATAAAGGTTATGTGATTGTTCTTCTTTCCTTGGGATGTATGATGTAATTAGCATATACTTAATCTTTGTAATTTACATATTATGATATTTCATCTTGTCTGTGGCTAGGAGGATTCGTTCCAGACCCCTTCTTCACAATTTAGGGAGGAAAGTCCGAACGCCGTTGGTTGAAAAGATATTTTTGGCAATGCTCCCCTGTCGGGCTACAAAAAGATGTATTACCTCCAAAAGGTGATAGTCACAAACCTCAAGGAACAAGTGTCCTATTTTGAAAAGCAACTGAAAGAAAAAGACGAAATTATTTGCAATTTACAATGTAAATTATCAACAAAATCCTCTGAGATCTTAGATGCAGTGGTTGATAGATTATGCTAACAAATCGATAAGTTGGAGGATGAGCTGAAGAAAGCAAAAGAGGACTACGCTTCTTTGGAATTTGCTTTGTAATACCCTGATTCAAAAAGAGAGATTTATATTGTATGTTTGGGATGTGAAAATTTTCTTCTCTTAAAATGATGACTATGTTTGTGTAATGGTTTGTGTCGTGACTTCCGGTGTGATTGTCAGTGTGTTGTGCGATTTATATGATGTATCTCTTTTGCCAGAAACAATATCACTGTAACCCAGGGTGTTGTAATGAGTGGAAACCTACATGTGCTAAGTGTTAGTAAAAAGTTTCTTTATGTAACAATTATCCTTGGGAAATTTCCTAACAAAAGATCGCCTAGAACAAAGGGACAGTCAGCTATAGGACGCTATTAGAAATGTTTGGAATCTTTTTCCCAGCTGTTCCTTGAACCAGTATTATGATATGTTGTCATTTTCAGAGTAACATAAAGGACTGATATGTTGAAAAGAAAACAATCTAATGAACGTATAGGTTAAAGGCGCTTCCCCGAGAGGATCATAAGCTCATCCTTGGTAGTAAATTTTGAGCCCTACTTGAATTTCTGAGAGTGGCAAGCAATTCCTTCTTATTTTGATCAGGAGTTGGACTCTACTTAAGTTTAGGGTAACCGTGATGACATCGGAACCCCATATCCGGCTGCGATTTACTTCAGCATCATCCTGGGTTTAGGTATCGAGTTGTAAGACCACGGGATTGCTTTAGGACTTTGTTGAGAAACCAATTCTACCCAGATTCGGGTATTAAAATATGGAAGACCAGAGCCTCTTTCGGCATTTGTGAAGAGCCGAATCGAGCCAGATTCGGGTAGATGTGTAAAGGACTAGAACCCCTTCCAGTATTTGTGAAGAGGCGAATCGACCCAGATTTATGTATTGATATGTTGAGGACCGGAACCCCTTCTGGTATTTGTGAAGAGGCGAATCGACCCAGGTTTATGTATAGATATGTAGAGGACCGGAACCCCTTCCCGTATTTGTGAAGAGCCGAATCAACCCAGATTCGGGTATTGATATGTAGAGGACCGGAACACCTTCCGGTATTTCTGAAGAGCCGTATCAACCCAGATTCGGGTATTCATAAGTAGAGGACCAGAACCCCTTCCAGTATTTGTGAAAAGCCGTATCGACCCAGATTCGGGTATTCGTATGCAGAGGACCGGAACCTCTTCAAGTATTTGTGAAGAGCCGAATCGACCCGATTCGGGTATTCATATGAAGATGACCGGAACCCCTTCCAGCATTTATTGTTTTGGCATCCCTTTTGGATTTGATTGGTGAAGCAGAGGATGCACGTGCTTCTTGAGCCACTCCATAGGCTTTTGATGTCAAAGCAGAGGATGCACGTGCTTTGTTGGCCACTCTATGGGACTATGCGTCGAGTGCGCTTGGCTTGCTTATCCACAAGCAGGGCCCAACACTTACCCGACCTCCCTCTAGGAGGTGCCTGATCCTGACCATCGTAGACAATGATAAGGTATTAGAATCTTAGACGGGCCATCGTACGCACAGAACTAAGGTTTACTCTTTAATTGCTCCATACTGACCATCGTAGGTTCTAATAGAGGCTTATACACCCCCTCCATCCGAGTGGTGCCCTATCTTGACCATCATAGGCAATTATAGGGGTTTACGCTCCCTTATGCAGGTAATGCGGAACATAAGCAGAGGTAGGACTTGCTCCTCTACAAGCAAAGGTAGGACGTGCTTATTTCTAGCGCAGGCAAGGCATACTCTTCTGCGAGCAGACGCCGAACGTGCTAAAGTTAGATGCATCGCCATGACCATTTCTGGTGTGAAACGGAGGCTTACACTTTTGATGCTTTAACTCTGCGTCTCTGATTTGGGCATGGAGAAATACTAACATGTCACCACCCTTCAGGGGATGCATCGCCCTGACCAATTTGGTGATTACGAGGGATTTAATCCATTTATATTCTGACCCCTTTTGGGTTTCCTTGTAAATTCTAGGAAGAGGGTTTTCCATACCCTTGAACATGTTTGGTATTCTTTTTCCTAAGGATTATTACCAAATTAACCTCGATCTTTTCATAAATTCTCATAGTTGGCCTTGGCTGGAAAATCTAAAGATGGTTTCCTCGTGGGTTCTGTAGTGATAGTCTCATGTCCATTCATCAGGTGGTAATGGCAGTAAAGCCCTCCCGTTTCCTTTCGTTTTTGGGCTTTTACTTCGTGAATGGCCAATAGTTGAGTTCGTGTTTGCTTAGGAAGTAAATGTTCTCCAACGAAGTAGTGAGGTAGTATTCCATGAGTACCCTCAGTGTACCTTCTTCTATTTGCTGCTCAGGTCTAATCCTCCTACGACTTAGCCTAGCTGCGGTGCCTATACTTCCGTTATTTCCTCCCGGAACATATTGAAATTGAGGTGACATCTCTTTAGACCATTTGTTGGCGAAGTGGTTGAAATCGTCCGTTATTTCTCATTCGAGTGTCATTCCCTTTACTTTCCTGTAGAGAGAATTCTTTAGGTGAGAGATATAATTAGTATCCTCTAATGCAGTCCACTATGTGAGGGCGCTGAGATTTGTGCTATGTGGGAAAAGCTATCATCCCCAGTATCGTAAGCATGTAGTTCCATTTTTCTTTTCCGCTTTATTACCAGCAAGGCTTCTGCTCTTAATCTTTGCTCCTCCATCACCCTAGGGTTGGTGGTTTTTGACTTATCCCTCGAGATCCTGAAAA
The DNA here is from genome assembly GCA_030737875.1 of Allium sativum. Taxonomy (NCBI): domain Eukaryota; kingdom Viridiplantae; phylum Streptophyta; class Magnoliopsida; order Asparagales; family Amaryllidaceae; genus Allium; species Allium sativum. The sequence continues at coordinate 50,494,641 of JASFAX010000020.1, forward strand.
CTTTTTTCCGAGTCTCTTACTCATAACCTTTTTCTTCAAAGCTAATCCAATCCAGGACAGAACAGATCAGGTAGATATGTGATGGGGTTAACCAAAGGATTGGAGGTTCAGGCCCTCCTTCTAGCGCCAAAATGTTAACGATGTTTTTCGTTAACACCGGAGATGGGTCAACTGGGGTGGATCTAAAGGAAATATGTGGTTTAGTTGTTTTTGGGTTAAATTGGATCACCACCCTAAATATCGAAGTCTGGCGGAGTGGGATCGCCAAGAACTACCAGAATGGATCTAAACTCAGAGGAGGAGATATATCCTCCTATTCGAGGACATATTGAGGCCGGAGTCCATGCTTATCTGGAAAATGAACAGTAAACTAGAACAGTGATGATTGGAAAAAATAACATAAGCTTACAGGTAAATTTTCTATAATAAGATCCCTATTTATTAAACTTTCATTTGGAGTACATGAATGTAATAGAAGAAATTTTCTGGTTAATCTAAGCGCTAAGCTTCTTTGAGGAGTACTAGTGTGAAGAAAGCAATCCCCTATATATGATCGTGGGGTCTAATTTATAGTGGTTCTGCGATTCTTCCGTTGTTGGGCTATTGGGCCTGTGGGGGCCTTTGTTGGTCTCTTGTTTCCTTAGTTTCGGGTACTCGGCTTTCAGCCGCCTTTGGATTATCAATTACGGTCTTTTGATGGTGTTTGGACCCTTGGTAACAGCTCCTGAATGTAGGCTCTCGGACGCAAACTTTCGGATGTAGGCCTCCGGCTTTATCTCGAATAATTAGAGGGGCCTGTCCTCATGTGTATGTAGATAATTGTCGGTTCTAAGCCGTTGTTGGTTTCGGTACTAGGTAAATCAGTATGGGTATCCTGTATCTCCGCTTGGGTCCCGATTAGCCTTTCGATATTCATGCGAAAGATGCCCTGGAAGCTGGTTCTCGATGATCCTTACGCTCTCTTGGATTAGTACCTTTGATGCCCTCGCCTTCATATGCATCGGTATTTAGGCAGGTCATTACTGATAACCCTTCCGGGCTTTAAGAGGGGTAGCTCATGCCTTCTTCTTTCCTATTTTCTGTCTTAAGGGGGTCTTCCGCTATGAAATCTCCTGGCGAATAGGTCCCATCGGAAGGGTTTTGTCCAACGTGCCTTGTGGGCATTTTGTAGACTTTGAGTTTTCTTCCCTTCAGGAAGGTGTAGGTTTCTGTTGCTTTCCAACTATTTTCTCCAGCTTTCCGTTCAACCTATTCTTCAGCTTTCTGCTTTCGGGAAACTTTCCTACGCCCGTATTCTTCCGACACCCCTTCATGGCCAGCTAGCCATGGAGTCAATTTTAGTGATAACAACGTTGTTTACAATAGCCACAATATTTCTAAACACAATTGTAGGCTATAATTAAAAAGCAAGTAAGCCTACATATTATAATATTACTTAATCCACCATAATTCTTTCAGATTTTGATAGTATTCACAAATAGATATGATAGGCGTTATTTCGAATTAAACAAATTTGATAAATGTTTATGCATATGTTTAAGATTTAGTACAAAAGAAATAATTAAGTCGTTGTATACTATGTATGTAAATTTCCCACTCTCATGAAAGCATCCAAATCTAGAAACTGAATAATCTTTTAGGCCTATAATTTCAAAATTCTTATAGATCTATAGTTACTCTAAAAGGGATACTTTCAGATTTGTTAAAAAATAGGAAAAGAGGCAAGAAATCTAATGAAGAAGAGCCTAGACGTCGATCTATATCCTTTACCACTTGAATCTGATTACCCTTTCCAAATTGTATTGCTTATATTTGATTTTGATTGTCTATGAACATATTTTTATTTTAGAATTCATTTGAAGAGGAAGGGAAATGGTAGAGCTTTGCTGCTACCTACAGACTTGTATGGAGAAGACTGAGGCCTTACCACTTTATTTATAGAAGTCGAAATGGCCATGAACCATTAGATTTTATTTATTAGCATCTATCTGTTGACATAATAATTTATATATAGGGTGCGATCTTTACAAGTCCCTATTAAGTTTCAAAATTAGGCTCACATCCAGTCATAAACTTAATATAAATTAGGCCCCTAAATTTGAATTGTGCGTTAACAAATTCCATTTTTGACATCTGACTTTACAAAACCTGAAACCACGGATCTAAATATAATTTCTAGACTTCGAACTCGTTCTTTGTCATGGCGGCGACATCTTCTTCTTTCTGAATTTCTGGACGCCGAACTCGTGCGATATGAAATTCAATTTCATCAATGGTTTTTCCACAGAATTATTTTGATCGAGCATTTTTTTTTTAAAAAATGGATCCGTCCTCGTCAAGGTAATCTATACCGCAATTTTTTTTCATTTTGAATACTGGTTGCACATTTGCAATCGATTTTTGTTGATTCATTATTCTACATTAGTTTAATTGTCTAGTTTTATTGATGGATTGTTTAATTATTTTATAAAGTTTTACTGTTATTGCTGATTATACAGCCGCATAAATTAATTTGTCAGCATATTTCTTCATTTATTCTGCATAGATGTATAAAAATATGCACATAATGTTAATAAGAGCATACAAAAATGCAACTATTGGTGTAATATGAGTGGTTGGATGTATTCAGAAAAGTTTGCGTATATGTATGCAAATTATCTATATATATGCATAAACATATTCAGCTCATTTGTATTTCTGTTTGTTTGGATGCCTGAAGATTAGTCGAGTATATCTATGAATATATTCTTGATATATGCATATTAGGATTGTTCTGGATCTATTTTTTAACAAAATATGTGCTAATATTTTTCAATTTTGCATATAAGTATGTAGATATTACTGTTATTTGCGTATAACTATGCAGTTAGTTATAATTATGTGAATATGTTTTTGTAATTTTATTTGATTGCTGCAGATTAGGATGATTAATTTTTTTTTAAACAGTGTTCATGCAAATATTGGTGTATTGTTCGATCGTCGTGAAGTTGATTCTACTTGGAATAGCGTTTTAACTCGGTTAGGGAATCTACATTTAGAAGAAGCGTCGTGGTTTGTTATTAAATCAAGTGAATATAGTATTGATTTTGATACTTGTTAATGGCTTATGTAATAGAGTTTGTTCTTGCAAAATGTGGCAAATTATTCTATATAGTTGAATACAAGCATGCAATTATTATGTATAGTTGCATAGATGTATGCGATTATACTGCAAATATGTATGCAATTATACTGCATCCCTTGTAACGTAAACGGTTGTGAACTTTTACGTACTGCTTTAAATTTAGTTCGGTATTTTAATGATAATTCTGTGTTTTTAACAGTTATGTTAGTTCAAAACTCTTGTGTACACAATTATTGTACATAGTTGGATAGAATTATGCAATTATTATGTATAGTTGCATAAATGTATGCAATTATACTGCATATTTCTATCAACGTTGCATTTTTTTGCATATATGAATAAATGTATGAAAAAATTCATTGTAGATAAACACAGGTACGAAATTATTCTTGTAAAAGGATAATTTAATACAAGTATTATCATTGTTGCATACAAGTATGCAACTATTCTCTTTATTTGCATGCAATTATTCAAAATTTAGTGCTTACGCATACAAGTGTGCAATTATTATATTAAAAAAAATATAATCATCTATTGCAGTAATGCTGCAAATATTTGTAATTACCTGAAGAATTATATTCAATACATGCATATAAATATGCAAAATATTATGAATAACTATACATATGAACACAACAATTCATAATTTCATGTAAAAGTAGAAGAACTTAATTTAAAGCGTAGAATAAGAAACTAATTCAGTTTACACACTTTATAAGCATGCCCATGTAGTTTAAAAAACAAAATAGCAGTCAACATTTTTATAACAAAATATAAATGACCCTTTTATACATTTTAATCACTAATTTTGTTTTCTTTTGATAGCAAGAAATTCTGTGTTAGGCGATTCTCTTTAGTCTAACTATAAAGTTTCCATTTGAGTATTTCTTGAACAAGGTCAGCACGTTGATTACTAACAGCCTCAACACCATATATTTCTTCATCTCTAATGATTTCTTTGTCCTCACATCTATGTTTCAGTATGTTAATAACAAACATGCCACAATCGACGCTGTAGAAAATTATAAAACATTATTAATTTGTTTGAGTAAATTTACTTGGTATTATAACAAGTGTAAAAATATGTAATCATTCTAAATATCTTCGAACTAGTAAATGTATTCTACTTTTTAAAAATCCCAGCATACATGTATGTTATTATTTACAAAATCTGCATACTTGTATGCTAGTATTAAAATTACATACATACCTGGAAAATACCTTTAACTTGCATGCAAGCATGCAAAGATAGCCATTATCTGCAAACATTCATGCAGATATTGTCAATATGTACATACAATATATTAAAGATTGTACAAATATATTAGTACTGATCTAAACAACTAATCTGAAATCTTGCATAAATATATGTAATAACTTATTATATTTGCTAGGTGGTATTCAACATTTAACTCTAATTTATAAATGTGCATATAAACTCAGAAATTTTCAATATATGTATGAAAAATAATTTAAATCCTCATAGAAGCATGCAAATATTTTCAATATCTATTACAAGAATGCATAAAAACATAAAATTTGTAGTAGATACATGCATTCAGGAATACAGAAATTGTCAATAGTTGCATACAATCGTGCAATAATTCGTATTAACATCATACAACTTTGCGAGAATTCTTATTAACAGTTAACAATCACGCAATAATTATTATAAACAATATACAATGATGAAAATTATTTCGTCTACTCTTATTAGAGTATATTATAAGAAGATCTTATCAATAGTCGCATAAGAAATAATACAATTAGAATTTCACCTTCATTCTCATTGTTCTACCAGTTACGTTGATAGTTGCACACATATATGCTCATATTAACAAAATATGCATATTTTTATAAACGTATTCAGAATGGAAAAAAAATATGCTAAAAATTAAATTATATTGCGGTACAATCTATGATAACCATAAAACTAGAAAATTTTCACAAATTCAGATTAATGAATCAACAAATATCGAGTAAAAAAAATCTGTATACAAAAAATACTAAATTATTAAAAACCGTAAATCACCTCAAAGAAGTAACATCGATCCTATAAACGAAGAATCGATCCAACTCAATATCTGGAAAAATTGCCGATTTAAGCTGAAAATATTAAAATAGAAGACCACGCCATGATTAATACAGAAACGGTTATGAAAAAATTAAAACCCTAATACGTAATATAGATCATGATAAGCACGCCGTGAATTTGAAAAAGGGGAATCGTAGGAAAAAATAGCAACTTTTTAAAAATAGGTATGAAATTTATATGTTTCGAAATAGGAGGATGTGAGCTTAATTAACTTTGGTTTTGGGGATGTGTGCCTAATTTTCACTTATATATAAACCCTAGTTGTCACTAGGCTGAATCTGCCCGAAGCAGTTGACTGCTTTGGTCATGTCGACTAAAATTCCGAGATGAACGCAATGGTAAAAGTTTCATGGTCAAATTCCATTGTTTGTAGAAATTTCTATTTTTAAAATCTAATTAAATAACTAATTTGTTTATTTTCAAAATTCTAGGTTGTTACATCCCCCCCACCCTTTAAAAGGAATTTCATCCCAAAATTCTAATACCTACTTATTCCACCCTATACAACCAATTTGTATACATCCACTTTGCAACCATTTGCGCATGTGCATAGTGTACATAATGCATTTTAATCACAAATCATGTATGCATATGATTCTAAATCGGATCCTCCTATAAGTATGCATTAAATCTTTAAAACACTTTTGAAAACATGATGCAAAACATCCTAAATATACTCGAAGTTCTATATCAATGCAAATTTTAAAAAAAAATCATTCTAAACCTTCACACGACAACGAGTAGAAGTGTAAAGCACCCAATTGTGCATCCCAATCATACCATCCAATAAGTCAACATATCTAATCGCTTCCTATTTAGTATATCCTAAACTGGAAAAAGGAAATCAAAGAGAAGAATTTTAACGTTTTCTTCTCTTATATATATATATATTCTATTTCCCATCCTACGATGGAAACTTTACCTCAATTCCACAAAATACACCAAAAATTTCCATCTATAGACTGTAAAGGAAGCTTAAAACAAGCTCTAAAACGTAATACAAGTTAATTAACAACTCACGTGCATCGTTGATAAGATATGAAAACAATGTTTCCAAGGCTAAAACAGTCTTTTTCTTGACGTCATTAACATTTTTCTTGCATCCTCGATCCTACTACACCGCTAAGACGCGCACACAAACCACCCAGAAATCTTCCTTATGATGTTCATGTGACCAAAAGTCGAAAAAATTTACAAAAATAAATTTCCGCTGTAAAACTTTTTATATATATCTTGAATTTACCGTTTCAACACTGGTTCGATTTTCAAATGAGATCCACACAAAAATTAAAATTTTAGTAATGTGCGCTTTACGCCATTTAAATCATCAATTTATTCCAAAACAGTCATTTAAACCCATGCAAAATATCATGGACAAATTATGCATTTTCGCACAAATAAAGAAAGTAAATCAGTAAAAATGTAAATTTAAGAATGATAAAAGTTTTTTCAAATAATGTTTGCAAAAAAATTTCAAAAATGAATTTTGTGGTAACTTAAATGATTCAAGTCACATGTTGGCAAAAAAAGAAAGTCAGTTACGCAAAAATGCCAAGCCTGAAATCACATACAGAAGAACACACTAAATTTAAGTTTTAACAAGGAATAGGTGATTAATATACTACGACGAAAATGAGTCAAAACCCGTCCTTCGCTAAAATTTATCCAACACAGAATTCTTTTCTATCTAGCACTAAGAAAACTGTTAGTTAAATAAGAAAAATAAGATTTCATTCAAACAAACATGCGCTAATGATATAAATATTTCTAAACATAGAAATCTCATTAAAAGTCGTGCGGTTTCAAAGACAACAAATACTAACAGTTACAAGCACGAATTACCATAGAGCCAAGAACCAAGCGATGGAAAGGGAAAACAACAAAGGCGATGACAAAACAACAAAACCAAAAATATCAACAAAATGTCTATAAAAACGAGATGTCTTGCTCCACGATTGAAGCTCAAACCATTTTTATGACCTTTTATCAATCGTATCATGGTAGCAAAATGCTCAATCTCATGTTACAAATATTGTTGGTGTTGTTGGAAGTTCCCACATCACCATCTCTTCTGAGAGAGAATTTGCAATGAGAAAAGAAATCTTCCACCAAACTGCTTCTCATGGAAATCCACCAAATAATGTCTAAAGCAAAATGAATAAGTGAAATTATAGAAAGCAACTCCATTGAGACAGCACACAAGAACAAAAAGATAAATCAAATATGAAGCGGCACTAAATGATGGTCACATCATCGATCAAGCAAAAGATTAATTTTCGCATTATGACACAAATCTAGACTTGACTTCCTATTATTGGAACAACATGTTTAATGAGTCACACATCAACGTGGGTAGTTTCGACATTGAACTCTGAACACGAAAACCGACATTATGAAAAAGAGATTTACTGCAAATCTCCAAAGCCGGTCAAACTAAAGACCATTCAAGCCCGCATGCAAAAAGGATGCATCTAAAATCTCGTCAAGATTATCCTCATAAAAACCATACAAAGTTAGCTTGATCATTATCTTCGAAACGACGATCATCAAAATATATTCCAACAAGATATGGCAAAGGCGGATGCAGCATAAGCATCAAGGATAAATTTGCTTAGCCCTAAAGCGGTGAGACCTTTTGCTTATTTCGATCCAATAGAATGATCTCTCCCTAAGGAGGAGATTTAAATGGTACTAGAAAGGTCAGGTAGTGCAAGTAGGTATTATGGACTAAGAAATGATCGTAGAGAAGAAATGGGATTTAAATCTTAGAGTATTAGTGGAGCAAGATTTAATATGCAAACTAGTATGGAAAAGGGGGAGATGAGGTCACGACAAAGAAAGAGAAGATGGATAAGAATATGGTTCGGCTAGACGAGGAAGAAAAGACGAAAGAAAGAAGTTAAGGGGCAATATGGGCGCAACTTTAATGGTTGACTCCTAGGTCCAAGTTGCACTAAAACACATCAACAAGTTGACCGCTTTAGGTATATTTCTGAATGGTCAAATGTCAAATGGGCTTTGGGAAAAGGTTGAACCTTGACCTTAGTAGGCCAAATTAAAATACTAATCGTCCCACGTCATCTTTTAAGATTTGATGCAACCCAAAAAACAATTATCCACAACACGACAATATCAAAGCCCGTAGACAAATTCTGAAACAACTCCAAGGATTTAAGGTAGTCACAACAACGATGTTGCGACCACGGAATAAACGATTTTCCAAAATAATTCAGCTAGAAATCCGTAATTTAATTAAAACGGGTTTTCCCTTTACCTAACTAATAAGCAAATAAACGATTCATGAAATTAAATACCCCAAAAATTAGGATGAAGGATTTTCCTTATAATTTTCGAACGAAAGTTTAAAATTTTTCAAAAATAGAATTTAATATAAACTAACAGTTTCGTATTTATAAATCTAATTTATTATTATTATCTAGTTTACATTACAAACTGGAAAACCTTTTTGCATTCAAAAATGTCGGGATTTTAAAATCTCAAAATTAATTGGGATAATTTCGATAAATCATCCAATACATGTAAAAGGAGGGATATTGAAAATCGCAAGGAATGGGTATTAATTATTTTTAATTTTCGAGGCATATTCCTTGTCATTTCCAATTCCTTTCTTTCTACCAACTGGATTATTTATTAAAATCACACAAGGCCCAACAGTTCAGAAACACGATAGATTTAAATTTTAAAACCATATCTTTATAAAACTAAATTTTATAAAATCATAATTTCAAAAACTTTCTGAAATCCATTTTAGTTTTCTAAACAGTTTAAAAAATGAAATTCCCTCGAATACAAGACCGAGAACTCGAATGAATATTGTTTGCTAAAGAATATCTGGAATTTTAGCGAAGTATCAAATTGATATACCTCATAATTATATTTCCAAAGGGATACAACATATTATGTAACACCCCGAATTTTTAACGATATTAAAAAAGGATAAATTAAATAATAATTTATTTAATATTAAGAATTAAGGAAAACGGACTGCACCATTGCGTCCGTCTCAAAATTCTGGTCAAGATAGACATTTGGTTTACGTAAAATGGTCAACGTATGAAGAAGTTATGAGGGTTTAAAGTTTGTAAATGCACAGAAAAAATATATATACACATATGAGTTACGTGTGGGTCATAGATGAGTCAGAATTTTATCCAAAAAAGTCCAAATTCGAAAATTGAAAAGTAGCGGCAGATTTCCCACTCTAGGCGGTCGCACCACCTAGAGGGGTGTCGACGCTGGGGTCGACCCCCCTTAAGGGGTGTTTACCTATGGGTTGACCCACCCACGGGGGTATCGGGTGATATTTGCGAGATTTGATACAATGGAGACAGATTTCCCGCTCTTGGGGGTAGACCCCCCTAGATGGGTGTCGACACTGAGGTCGACCCCCCTTAAGGGGTGTCGGCCTATGGTTCGACCCACCCACAGGGATGTCTACACCCCTAGGGCTGAGGTGGTAGTTGGTTTCAAAGGGTTCTACAGCTATATAAATGTGTCCAATTCTCCTATTTCTTCATTGGAAATTATGGGAGCCAAATGCTGCTGGTGTGCGAACTAAGACGGATTCGTTTTCTTCAACAATGTACAACATTCAACTTTGCAAATCAAATCCAGAAATTCAAAATCCATTCTTTCTCTATTCTCTAAACCTAACACAGTGAGTTTCTAGTTGCTTTTAGGTTTAAATGAATAAAAGTGAATTATGAAAGACTGTGAATTCGATATGATGTAAACTAAGAATCTATGCTTTTGTTAAATCTTATACTATGTCATGATAGATCCACACCTTTAGATCTAATGCAATTGTGGTTATTCTATTATATTGCCTATGTGGATCTTGACTTGTAACTATATTATGGTGGATGTAAATCTGTTAATTTGGACAGTTGCAACATTGCTTAGATCTAACTCTTTATGTAAATCACCTTTCACCTGTCATATTGTGATCAACTTAGATATGTTGTAAATTGGACATGTGAATCCGTATTTAGATCTAAACATGCTATTATGTCACCCTAATGGTGTTAGATCTATTTTAACCTCTGGATCTGAATTATGTGATCTAATTTATCACCTTGTGTTTATCATGTTAGATCTAAACCAATTGGACGTCTAAACTGCTAATTTAGATCTCACTATGCTTATTGAGACATCGTAGTTATATTAGAATCAATTGACTACCACAAGTTCACCAGTCTTATGTCCATCTTGTTATGATGTTATTTACATGTCCATGCCAGTATGTATATTCACCTTATCACCATGATAGTATATGCCTATGCCAAGTTATGTCAAACAATCACTTTATTTTTTCCTTTTTATCGTTTATGGCTAGGCTATTATCTAGCATAGGCATGCTGCCAATTTTGTGAGGGCACTAGTTAAGGAACGGGGGAAAAAGTGTTAATAGTGGCATAATTGGAATATGACCATTTTTGGATATATAATTCAAATTATTAGGTAGAGTAAGGCATTAACACATATGAAGGGAAAGGTTTAATTAATTGATTAGTTAATTAATAATGTAATGTCTAGTAATTACATTTAGGAAATGTAATTGTACTTATGACACGAGGTTAGGTTGCATTAGTGGTGGAAGTCTGCCTAGACCCAACTGGCATATCCAGCAACCACTAATGTTGAACCTAATGTGGGAGGTCTAAGTACGTAAATACGAATCAGGCTAAGTCATGAGGTTAGGCCCAAATGTGGAATAAGACTGCCTGATTCAAATTATTGGGTAGAGTAAGGCATTAACACATATTAAGGGAAAGGTTTAATTAATTGATTAATTAATTAATAATGTAATGTCTAGTAATTACAGTTAGGAAATGTAATTGTACTTATGACACGAGGTTAGGTTGCATTAGTGGTGGAAGTCTGCCTTGACCCAACCGGCATATCCAGCAGCCACTAATGTTGAACCTAATGTGGGAGGTCTAAGTACGTAAATACGAATCAGGCTAAGTCATGAGGTTAGGCCCAATTGTGGAATAAGACTGCCTGGACCAGACCGACATTTCCAGCATCCACACGTTGTAGGCATAATGTGGGAAGTCTGGCCCATTATAAACCATAAATGGACATGGTAATGAATTGGACTACTTAACCAAATCTAATCCATAGGGATTGTATGATTATGAACTAAAGTTAGGGTTAAGTAAATTAATTGGATAATGGATGGGTTAAGAAAATCTGGAGGGGGTGGGTAATATCTACATATAGGCCCACAAAATTTACCCGATAAGGTTATGTAATTAAATACACCTAGTGGTATACATTACCATAGGGAATAATAGAGTTATGTAATTAAAGTCACCTTTTAGGGTAAGAATAACTAATATAGGGCTATATAATTAAAGACACCTAACAGTAAGTATAGTCAATGAAAACCTAGCGGGGGGGGGGGGGGGGGAGGGATACAAGACAATGGGGAGAGCTTGTATTATATTGTGTGGGACCCATTTTAGTTAGTAACCCGAAGTAGGTATCAAATAAAGGTACTCCGTACTAGGCGGAGAGGGGACACACTTTGTAACAACCTGAATTTTAATAACATGTTAAAACCATAAATCAAGGCAGAATTAATTTCTAAAATAAGAATCAAGGGAAACGGGTTGCGCCATTGCATTCATCTCGAAATTCTTCTTGGAAACAAGTCCGAGTTTTCGAAAATTGGAGTCCGTATGACTGAGTTATGACCTCTAGAAGTTTCACAATTTTCGGAATCAATAACAGCTCAGAAATTCGAATTCAAATTCGAATTCAAGACCCAGAAGCGGGCTGGGCGGGAAAAATCCCTCCCAGAGCCCAGGTCGACCATATGATCGACCTGACCAGAACAGGTCGACCATAGGATCGACCTGGCCAGACCAGGTCGACCATAGGGTCGACATGGGGGTCGACCTAACTCCCGAACCCACTTTTTGACCTAGATGCATCCTGATGTATCTGACCACGTTTTTTGTCCAGATTCGTCTGCCTAATCCTATATAAACAGCCTCCTAGACTCATTCTCTTTACACCATTCTTCTCTAACCTTATGCTGCTCAAACTCTTGATGATCATAGCTTCTTCTTCTTCCTCTAAATTAAATTAAGATAAATTAAATTAAAACGTGAAGATTATTTCTTGAAGATGATGGCTAGGAATTTCATATTAGGGATTTGCTTCTACGATCAAAGCAAGATTCAACGATTCAACGACAAATTTCTAGACTTGACTTCTACATTAAAATTTCTTAGACCACGATCTGTAAGTTCTAGTTACTTTTAGATAAAAACTATAAACTTAATATGGACGTGTTATAAACTAAAATGGGATCTATGTATGATTCATATCTATGTTTATTCATCTTGGATCTTGACTTTTGGGAATATTGTCTAAGACTTTGAAATTATTACAGTTAATTGCCTATGACGTTGAAACTATTGTTAATGGCCTATGCCTATGACTATGAACATAAGACTATGCCTATGACTATGAACATAAGACTATGCCTATGACTATGAACATAAGACTATGCCTATGCCTATGACTATGAACATAAGACTATGCCTATGCCTATGACTGTGAACATAAGACTGTTGCCTATGACTATGACAAGGACAATTATGGCTAATCACCTATGATTCATGACCATGAGGTTATTGACTAGGATTATGACTATGAAATTGGATCTAAGCTTGACTTTCTTTATCTATCCTTGGATCTTGATTTTGGGGATTTTTCTATTAAAGTTAGATCTATCCATGTTTTTGAACCTAGATTATTATTCAAACCTTTTTCATGTTCATAATGTTATCAGATCTATATGCCTGTGATGTTTTAATCAATTTATTCAATTATATCATAAATTGATAATAGAACAATGTTTATTATGTTATATGTGGAATTGAATTGATCTGAGCTTGTGGTTCTATTTTATTATCATGTTGAATTGATGAATAAGTCTATTCATATGTATATGAACTTGAAATATAACCTGTCAGGACAAGTTGTGTAGTTTATCATATTATGCAAGTTTTAGGTTGTAAAATCATATCACATATATGACCCAACGTTAGATCTACATGTTTATGTGTATATGTTAAACCTATGTCATATTTCAAGTTCACACTTATTCATATGTTCGTGATTGATTTGCAAGTTCACATATATGTAAATTGATTTAGTCTATGTTGCAAATTCACATATATGTATGTTGATTTAGTCTGTGTTGCAAGTTCACACCCATGATATTCATGTTGATTATTTCGCAAGTACACACCTATGGTGTTCATATTGACTATGCCGAGAATGCCAAGTTTACACCTATGTCATGTTTATATTAAATGGATTTCTTTATGCAAATTTTGTGTACGTTAAACTAGGCTAAGTTTTTAGCCTAATATTATATATCAAAAATCATGCGGACGGAAAATTAGGCTAAGATTGTTAGCCTAATATTTAGACGGGGTAACGATGGGAAAAATTGGTAATTATAGGAAACTTGGCATGAAACTTATCCTTGAAACTCGACACGAACTTGACATGAAAATTTGAATATGGGCATGACACTAGAATGAACTTGAAAATGGCCAACTCAAGGTTGGGTTGAGTTTGCAGTGTAATTCTGCCCGGAACCGCCCGGCAAATCCAGTTACTGCAAACAATAGGATCCAATGTGGGTAGTTGGTCACATTGCACTTGAAAACCTGAGGTCAGACTGAGTTGTGGTGTAATTCTGCCCGAAACCGCCTGGCATATCCAGTGACCACAACAACAAGTCTGATGTGAGAGGTTGGGGTGCATTAATGAATTAATGCCACATGATAGGGTTAAGTCATGAACATGAAAGACAACAGTTAACCAACTTGACACTTGATTTGTAGGGCTAAGTCATGAACTTGAACGACAATACTTTGCCAATTTGACATGACACGTGGGTGGGTTAAGTCACGGATTTAAATGTCAACACTTAACCTATTAGACAGAAACCCTAGTTACGCGGTCCGTTTCAGCAGTAACCCACTAGATGTATCATGGTTGTAACAACCCGAAAATCTGGGCCAGTTTAAAATTTTTATTTTGGCAATTTTAGCGAATTTTGAATATTTAGAATAGATTATTTTAAATAATATCAACGAGAAATCTATTTTGAATATAATTAGAACGTATATATTATATACGCCGTCGTTAGAATATAAATAATTATATATAATTATAAATAGAATTGAAAATGGCGCGGTAGTTCGATAATTCGATTTCAAACTTCAATTGAATGTACCGGGTGCAAAATAATACGGATTTTAGTGAAACCAAAAATAATGGGATCTAATTGTGAATATTTTTCCAACGAATCCAAAAAATCAAGATTTCATATCGGGAATCTAAAGATATGTCCAGTTGAAAATTCTGAATAGTCGCTATGGAATTCAGGCCCTTAAAAATGGACATTTTGCAAATGACCTCGGATTTCGACGAAACCACTTTTGTTGGGTCCGTGATGTAAAGTTATGGCTAGGTTTCAAGTTTCATAATTTTCTGAATCAGTATGTGAGCGTGGCGAAGGAAAACGCGTTTGACCGGTTTCAGTTGATTTTAATCGACTGGAAATTGGCCATTTTTCTAACGGTCTCAGAATTCAACGAAACTAGTTTTGTTAGGACCGTATCGTCAATACGAAGTTAGAAAATATTTTTCGAGAATTTTTAGAGTTAGTATGTGACCCCGGTAATTTGAAATGTACGTTTAAAATTCCATATAGTGATTTAAATGTAAATTTAACGGAAATGGATTCAAACGATCAAATTGGCCTACGACGCATATCCCATTGTGTTCGGAATGGGGGTAATATGCTAGGGACGGCAGTCGGTGGGTTCGATTTTGAGTTCGGATTAAAAAGTTGCTTTAAGAGATTAATTAATTAAATAATTAATTAAAAGTCAACCCCTTTTCTTTCTAAAGCACCCCCCCCCCCTTTTTGAAAATCAAAACAGATCTGGAAAAAAAACCGATGAATGGGAATCGCGCTCCGCTCCACATCGCGCCTCCCCGACCGCCGATGGCCAGCCCCCCCCCCCCGGAATCGCCCAGACACCCACCCTCCTCGCGCCCCTCCTCCTCCTTCCCTTCTCCATCCGCTGACCCCGACATCCAGCCCCAAATCGCCCCTTCCATCCCTGAAATCCCCAAATCGAAGCCGTGGCTTCTTCCCTTCACCGAACCACACTGGAAGTCGCCTCCGCCTCGGTCAGGCCGCCAATGTCCGACGCCTACACCCAAACCGCTCAAGTCGTTCAGCGACTGCGACTGGATCCATTGAGCTGCCATCGTTCGAAGTCGAATAGAGAGCTGGGGAGGAGCTCGAGTTTCGAGCGACGCCGAGTGGTGGTGTAGCATCGGGGGGCGCAACTCGCGATGCATTCTGATCAACTTCCGGCACCCCATGCGGCGGCGACTAAGGATTCCGAGCAAGATTTTTGGGTTCGAATTTTGCAAAGGGGCTCGGGTTTGTTCCAGAGGTTTAAACGTGGAAGGTAAATAAAAATTTAACTAATTATTTATTAATAATTCTAGGTTAATTTAATTAAGGCAATTAACATAGTTTAAAATCTGAAAATAATATGAAAATTGTTTTAAAGATCTGAATTTTTAATTAAATAACATAGATTAAAAATATGATTTATATTTAGATATAGTTTTGAAAAGTAAATAGCCTAGTTTTAGAAATATATGTATATAAATATATGTATATATATATAATATGATTTTTGAAAATATAGGTAGAATGATTTTATTTATATAACATACTAGAAAGGATTAGAAAGGAAAGGTTAAATTTTTAATCGCCATAAAGTTCATATTTTTAATCGCCAGAAAGATAAGATTTTTATGTTTGAAAAGCTCGGATTTTTAATGTGAAAAGTTCAGATTTTTATATAAAGAAAGTTATGATGTTTAATTATAAAAAGATTTGATTTTTGCTTTTGAAAAGGTAAGATTTTTAATAACGAGAAGATTAGATTTTTTATCGTATAAAGATACGATTTTTAGAACTGAAAGATATGAAATTATTTTTAGAAGAATAAAAATATCGTCTTTGTTTTGAAAAGAACAGTATAAAAATATCGTCTTTGTTTTGAAAAGGAAGGCATAAAAATATAATTTTTATCATGGTAGTATTAGTGTAAAAGAGTGATTTTCACATATGTAATAGAGAGATTATAATACGATCTTTATATATAAAGATATGATTTTCATATAGAGAATGGCGATAGAAAAATAGCATCGTAAAGATTCGATTTTTACATATGTAGAGAATACGGGCGAAAGCGACAAAAAGGCGAGGTCGACGAAGAATTCTGCAAAAGAAGAGTCAAGATAATTGGATAGCTATTAGTGAGAATTTCTCACCTTTCAATTTCTTTTCTAGTTATATATATATACTAGGATGCAGACGGTGCTTAGTAGCACCCGACACAATCGTCCACAGACCATGGACTTGTTTGTTTGGTTGCATAGCTTAGTTATATGATTTGATTTGAATTTGGTTGTTTGGTGAATTTGATTGATATGTGAATGGCGTGGGCCTTCACTAGACCGGGGATAAGGCTAGGCCTTGTCCCGTTTCTAGTATCGTGCCATTATGCCGCCGAAATTTTCTAAAATAAGTTAGAAAAATAAAAAAATATCATTTTATTTAAAGAATGAACTTAATAGAAATTCATATGTTGGAATAAAATGTTTTATCGTTAAAAATATATTTTTTAACGTGAATGTGAATAAATAAATATTCATTTACAAACCAGACGGTTTGTTTATGTACACCTATTTGAAGGACATTGATTGGGACGATAAATTTTACACATCGCCCAACTGCACGAATAAAATATTTGTTTGATTGTTTGAAACCCCACACGGGTGTTGGGATGAAACTTGAAGTTCACTCATCCTGATTGATTAAATATGTCGATCGATTGATTGACAAGCTGCTATAAGCGTTAAATGTCTATATTTGATGCTTATACAGTGTAGTGCACTTTGGTTGATGGTTGATTATTTTTCAATGCTATTATATACATGTGTTGTATGAAAATCCATATAATTAACATTATATGGTGATTGATTGGGCCTCATTCCAATTTAGAAAATAAAGAATATTATAAAATAAAAGTTCATGTGTTGACAGTACTCATCCATTGAGATTGGTCATGTGTTGAACGAAATATTTGGATAATAAAATTTACATCTTTATCAATATAAAATAACGGTTCATGTGTTGACAGTACTCATCCATTGAGATTGGTCATGTGTTGAACGAAATATTTTGATAATAAAATTTACATCTTTATCAATATAAAATAACGGTTCATGTGTTGACAGTACTCATCCATTGAGATTGGTCATGTGTTGAACGAAATATTTTGATAATAAAATTTACATCTTTATCAATATAAAATAACGGTTCATGTGTTGACAGTACTCATCCTTTGAGATTGGTCATGTGTTGAACGAAATATTTTGATAATAACAACTATTTTGAAAAAGAAATATTTGAAATAAAATATTTGAAATAGAAATTTATGAAGCCGTGTTGATTAGATTGACGCCATTTTGACGTAAACGATATTTATATCGATTTTATTCATTTCGAAATGAATTGAATATATAACGATTTCGAAATGAATTGAATATATAACGATTTCGAAATGAATTGAATATATAACGATTTCGAAATGAATTGAATATATAACGATTTCGAAATGAATTGAATATATAACGATTTCGAAATGAATTGAATATATAACGATTTCGAAATGAATTGAATATATAACGATTTCGAAATGAATTGAATATATAACGATTTCGAAATGAATTGAATATATAACGATTTCGAAATGAATTGAATATATAACGATTTCGAAATGAATTGAATATATAACGATTTCGAAATGAATTGAATATATAACGATTTCGAAATGAATTGAATATATAACGATTTCGAAATGAATTGAATATATAACGATTTCGAAATGAATTGAATTGAAAACGAATTCAAATTGAATTGAAAGCGAATTGAAATGAATTCAAATTGAATTGAAATTTGAATTGAATAGAAATGAATTTTAAAATGAATTTATAAAGAGGAATTCAATTTTGATTTGAATTGAAATGGAAGTTGAAATTGCTTTTGAAACGAATTTAAAACTATTTATATAATTCGTTTTAAACAGAAATCGACGAAGTATATATTATATATTATATATATAATATAATGGCCTGAATAGAACGCGCCGCGCCGCGGCAGTTCGTGAATTTCGACCATTTATTTCAAACGGACATTACGGGAGATCCGACCGTCGGATTCTCCTAAAACCGGAACCGTTGGGTTCGTATCGAAAAGAGCTGTCTAACGAATATTAGAAATTAGAAATCTAACGGTTGGATTTGGAATTATGTCCAAATCAAATTTGAAAAAGGTCGCTATAAGTGCAGTTCGATGGCCATTGATGGAAATCGACTGTACGGGCCTTGATAAAATTATTAAAAATAGTAATAATTTGTGTAAAATCATAAGAAATGATTTAGAAAGAAGTGGGATGAAAAACTCCATATTTGAAAAGATAAAAATAGATTTTTATCGAAATGAACTAGTTTTGAACTAGAATTATAATTCTATTTATTTTTAAATAAATAAATTGAATTCGAAAAGGGTTTTAAAAATAACCAAAATTTCCAATGATTGCATTGGAGTGGATTTGAATCGAAATTGTCTTCGGAATATTTCGATGTTGGAATTCGGGATTATACAGATGTTGTTATGGAAATTTGAAAGATGTAGATATTTATATCGTTATTTCCAATACGACATTTGTTAATCGTAGAATTTGATATTGAATATAAGCCGATATATTTTCTATTCAGAGCCTTATATTGGATATCAAATGTGATTTGGGTTTGTCGTGAATGGTGTCTTCACTAACACTGTTCTTGAACCCAGTTGAGAAAAGATTAAATCTTTTTATTTAGATTTAATGAAGTGTACCAATTAAATAATATTTAATTGGAACTGAATTGATATTGATTTTTGGGTTTATCGTGAACAATGTTTTAAATAACACTCGTTCTTTAACCCGATAATTAATGAATGTGATTTTGGGTTTATAGTGAACCGTATTTTAAATGGCACTGATTCTTTAACCCAGTCGAAGATTAAAACTAAGTGGAGTTTTAATGAATCTTTAATTAGATTGAAATGATCGAAAATGGAGTATCACCAGTTTTGCTCCAGGCGATAGTTAAATCTTTAATTAGATTTGAACGTGAAATGGTAATTGAATTTACCGATAACACCGTAGTGTTAGATATGAAGTATTACCAGTTTTACTTCATGGGATGAATAGGTTGGGATTGGGAAATAAAATAAATGATTACTTCGGTAAGGTTCGCTAATCCCGACTAGTTTGAATTGATATTCAAAAGAAGATTAAAGAATAAATTCAAGGAGTTTATCTTTGATAAAATTAATGGGAACCTTTCCCTATGAATGTGAAATTTAGAAACTAACTGTTGGTTAGCCAAGAAGAATGGTTTTCTGGATATTGATCTGATGTTGGTTTCGGCCTTCGGGATTAATATTTGGGAAATTATTCCCTTGATTAATTTACGGTTAGTGACTGATGAATTGGAATGAGGCGTATGTTGTGTTTGTGTAACACTTATTTAAAATATACGCGAGTTATTCGGAAAGACCGGGTTTATCCCATTCTGAATAACTGATACGACGATAAGTCGAAGATGAAGACGATGGTCGAAGACCGGAGGTCTTCACGTCGTTTGGGTGGTTACTGATGATCTTGATTGGGCTGTACACCCAAGAAGATGGAAACAGTTAGTGATCGTCCAGACGTACTTGGAGATCGATGGATATGCGGGGTACTAGGTGCCTCCGATTTCGTTCAGACCCAGAACGGACTTGTAAATGGACTGTATGTCTGACATTGGATTTTAGTCTGTGTGCTTGATTTCTATTAAATATATATCTGTTTGGCGGTGGAGAATTTATTCTCTTGCTTAACGCCCTTCTCTGAGACGTACGAGCTCAGGAGTTATATATTGATGGATATCAAACGCATGGAGTGAATTGCCTGTGTGGCATGCCTAAGTGGCAATTGATCGAGGCTTCTGTTGAAAAGCAAAGTCTTGTGGTGATGATCAAAGCACGGCCTTTGTGGCGTAGCTTTGTGTAACGTTTACTTCGCGTGTTTCACACCCGGTATGAACCAAAAACGGGAGACGGACCTCAGGGAGGGCATGCGTTTCCTTCTAGCTAAAAAGTGGCGTCAGTGGTTTTACACGCCGTGACGAGTTTGACTTATGTGGTTGTTGCTGTTGCGAGGCGCCTCGGATTGATCGGTCGTTCTCGAACCGATGGAGTCATTTGTTAGTTCATTGACACCCCAAAGGGTGGGGAAACGCAGTGTTCAGGCATTTTAATCCACATCGGTGGACCGGCCCTGTCGCTCCAAGGGTCACTCGAGCTCTGATCCTGAGACACGGGCTAGAGCGTCTCGAATCGGTTGAGGACTATCTTTTGCCTCGGTTCATAGATGGAAATCCAATTTCCAAATACGTGACATTTGCGGTTTAATTTGTAGAGCCTAGTATGGCGACATAGTGGGATGGGGCGCTCATGCCGCCTATGATTGATACTTATGATTTGCAGTTGTTTTATACACTATGCACTTATAATAGTATCAAATGATTTGTTTTAAACGTATCAAGCAATCTTTGGCTGTTATAAGGGAAAACCCTATCCTCAGCTGCGTTGCATTGTGTGATGGGACCTGGGTCTTATAACAGCTTCATTTTTCTTTATTTAGCATTGCGCTGTTTGTTTTATGCACTGGTATTCTTGGGAGAAAACCCGTTCCGTGTTATACGGCGTGGTCCCTTGATTTACCTAACTTTAAAATAAAGATTAACTGTTTTAGTTCTCACACCAGTCACATGACTGACCTGGAGTTTATTGTTTTAACCTAAACTCTGGGTGCCCTTATTTTCGACACGGGCAGCTAGTAGTTTTGGTTTTGCAGATTTATATTCACAGGATCCTGGTTTACAGCTGGAACGATATCCGGAAAGCTTTGTATCCGTATATCTACTTCTAGTCGTGCATTGTATTATTTTTCCGCTGCTATGTATTTAAATGTAATTTAAAATCTCTGATATTTCTGTGTAATATTTATTCATACTCTGTATATTCTTGTAATCTGATGCATTGTTGTAATATACAATGAAATGTTCTTTTATATGCGTTCTGTTGTGGCTTGTTCTCGAACTATCCGACGCTTTCCTTTACGGGGAAGTTACGGGTTTTCACAGTTGGTATCAGAGCTTTGGTTTACAAAGCTTAGAGAACAAGACACATTAGAACCATACGAAAGAATTCATCAGATATTGGATTAGTAATATCCAATGGGAATGACTCGTTAGAGATGAGATCAGTAGTATCCTAGAACGAGTGTGAAGAGTATATTTTTCAAATGAAAACAAATTTTCTTTTGAAAATTTAAATCAACTATTCGTATTTGATTATTTGTTTATATTGATTTTGGACAATCCAGTATATATAAATTTTGCGTATACGTCTGATCCGCGTGTATTTGAAGTTCTAATATACTGGATAGATATAGAGTCACACTCTAGTCGCCCGGAGATGATTCTGATGATTGTAGCTACATCATCAGAATTAGAGTTCGTGTGTCGAAGGTGTGATATTTATATATTTCCTATTGACTGGTGTGAGAACCAAAATTAGATAGGGCTTATTGTTGTGATTTGGCATCAAAAATCTGATTTTTGTATATGTATCAAAATTATGCATTTGAAAAGCTAATCAACTAATTGATTGATGGTTGTGTTGTTTGTTTAGTTGGTTGCTAATTTTGAACCATTACGCCTAATTGAATCAAGTATTGAACTATATTGAAAATTGGTCGCATTTGCTTGCATACATGTATATCTTTTGAACAGGTCATAGCAAGGAGGCTAGAGCAGAGAATAAAATTTGTTTGCCCGACAAATAGGTACATGTTTACTACATAATTTACTGTTTTGTTTGGGTGATGATGATTTTATGAGCCTATTGGCTAGCCGCTTGGCTTTTTCTTTTTCTTTTTGAGATCTGAAGGACCGGGGAAGCTATTTGAAATTCCCCGATGCTCCCGGTGCAGGGGAGGTTATGGCGAAATTTTTCGAAAATTTAGGGTGTTAGCCAAATTTTTTAAATTTTGAAAATTCTCAGAAACTAAAGAGTTGGAGAATGGAAGCCAGATCGAGCGTAGAGTTGATTAATCAAACCACTTTCGACTTTGTTCCTTTTCGGGGACGAAAAGTTTTAAGTGGGGGAGATTGTAACAACCCGAAAATCTGGGCCAGTTTAAAAATTTTATTTTGGCAATTTTAGCGAATTTTGAATATTTAGAATAGATTATTTTAAATAATATCGACGAGAAATCTATTTTGAATATAATTAGAATGTATATATTATATACGCCGTCGTTAGAATATAAATAATTATATATAATTATAAATAGAATTGAAAATGGCGCGGTAGTTCGATAATTCGATTTCAAACTTCAATTGAATGTACCGGGTGCAAAATAATCCGGATTTTAGTGAAACCAAAAATAATGGGATCTAATTGTGAATATCTTTCCAACGAATCCGAAAAATCAAGATTTCATATCGGCAATCTAAAGATATGTCCAGTTGAAAATTCTGAATAGTCGCTATGGAATTTAGGCCCTTAAAAATGGACATTTTGCAAATGACCTCGGATTTCGGCGAAACCACTTTTGTTGGGTCCATGATGTAAAGTTATGGCTAGGTTTCAAGTTTCATAATTTTCTGAATCAGTATGTGAGCGTGGCGAAGGAAAACGCGTTTGACCGGTTTCACTTGATTTTAATCGACTGGAAATTGGCCATTTTTCTAACGGTCTCAGAATTCAACGAAACTAGTTTTGTTAGGACCGTATCGTCAATACGAAGTTAGAAAATATTTTTCGAGAATTTTTAGAGTTAGTATGTGACCCCGGTAATTTGAAATGTACGTTTAAAATTCCATATAGTGATTTAAAGGTAAATTTAACGGAAATGGATTCAAACGATCAAATTGGCCTACGATGCATATCCCATTGTGTTCGGAATGGGGGTAATACGCTAGGGACGGCAGTCGGTGGGTTCGATTTTGAGTTCGGATTAAAAAGTTGCTTTAAGAGATTAATTAATTAAATAATTAATTAAAAGTCAACCCCTTTTCTTTCTAAAGCACCCCCCCTTTTTGAAAATCAAAACAGATCTGAAAAAAAAACCGATGAATGGGAATCGTGCTCCCCTCCACATCGCGCCTCCCCGACCGCCGATGGCCAGCCCCCCCCCCCCCGGAATCGCCCAGACACCCACCCTCCTCGCGCCCCTCCTCCTCCTTCCCTTCTCCATCCGCTGACCCCGACATCCAGCCCCAAATCGCCCCTTCCATCCCTGAAATCCCCAAATCGAAGCCGTGGCTTCTTCCCTTCACCGAACCACACAGCAAGTCGCCTCTGCCTCGGTCAGGCCGCCAATGTCCGACGCCTACACCCAAACCGCTCAAGTCGTTCAGCGACTGCGACTGGATCCATTGAGCTGCCATCGTTCGAAGTCGAATAGAGAGCTGGGGAGGAGCTCGAGTTTCGAGCGACGCCGAGTGGTGGTGTAGCATCGGGGGGTGCAACTCGCGATGCATTCTGATCAACTTCCGGCACCCCATGCGGCGGCGACTAAGGATTCCGAGCGAGATTTTTGGGTTCGAATTTTGCAAAGGGGCTCGGGTTTGTTCCAGAGGTTTAAACGTGGAAGGTAAATAAAAATTTAACTAATTATTTATTAATAATTCTAGGTTAATTTAATTAAGGCAATTAACATAGTTTAAAATCTGAAAATAATATGAAAATTGTTTTAAAGATCTGAATTTTTAATTAAATAACATAGATTAAAAATATGATTTATATTTAGATATAGTTTTGAAAAGTAAATAGCCTAGTTTTAGAAATATATGTATATAAATATATGTATATATATATAATATGATTTTTGAAAATATTGGTAGAATGATTTTATTTATATAACATACTAGAAAGGATTAGAAAGGAAAGGTTAAATTTTTAATCGCCATAAAGTTCATATTTTTAATCGCCAGAAAGATAAGATTTTTATGTTTGAAAAGCTCGGATTTTTAATGTGAAAAGTTCAGATTTTTATATAAAGAAAGTTATGATGTTTAATTATAAAAAGATTTGATTTTTGCTTTTGAAAAGGTAAGATTTTTAATAACGAGAAGATTAGATTTTTTATCGTATAAAGATACGATTTTTAGAACTGAAAGATATGAAATTATTTTTAGAAGAATAAAAATATCGTCTTTGTTTTGAAAAGAACAGTATAAAAATATCGTCTTTGTTTTGAAAAGGAAGGCATAAAAATATAATTTTTATCATGGTAGTATCAGTGTAAAAGAGTGATTTTCACATATGTAATAGAGAGATTATAATACGATCTTTATATATAAAGATATGATTTTCATATAGAGAATGGCGATAGAAAAATAGCATCGTAAAGATTCGATTTTTACATATGTAGAGAATACGGGCGAAAGCGACAAAAAGGCGAGGTCGACGAAGAATTCTGCAAAAGAAGAGTCAAGATAATTGGATAGCTATTAGTGAGAATTTCTCACCTTTCAATTTCTTTTCTAGTTATATATATATACTAGGATGCAGACGGTGCTTAGTAGCACCCGACACAATCGTCCACAGACCATGGACTTGTTTGTTTGGTTGCATAGCTTAGTTATATGATTTGATTTGAATTTGGTTGTTTGGTGAATTTGATTGATATGTGAATGGCGTGGGCCTTCACTAGACCGGGGATAAGGCTAGGCCTTGTCCCGTTTCTAGTATCGTGCCGTTATGCCGCCGAAATTTTCTAAAATAAGTTAGAAAAATAAAAAAATATCATTTTATTTAAAGAATGAACTTAATAGAAATTCATATGTTGGAATAAAATGTTTTATCGTTAAAAATATAATTTTTAACGTGAATGTGTGTTAGACCCAAAAGTGGTTCTAACACCCAAATTGATTTGAAACAAGATAGAATGAAATAGAAATAAAAATGAACACACAAGATTTATAGTGGTTCGGCGAACAAATGCCTACGTCCACTTGTTCTTTACTATATTCAATAATTCAGTTGCAAATACAATGATAGATTCACTCACAACTCACTTTTGTTCACTCAATTGACTAAAACAAGAAATAAAAGATGATTTGGATTTTCCGGGAGTAATGGAGTTCGGATGTCGAAGGTGATTGAATTCTTTAAGTGCTGAAAAAAGATCCTTCTCTTTGTCTCCAGATGGGGTATTTATAGGTGTGAATTTGCTT
Organism: Allium sativum; assembly: GCA_030737875.1. Lineage (NCBI taxonomy): Eukaryota > Viridiplantae > Streptophyta > Magnoliopsida > Asparagales > Amaryllidaceae > Allium > Allium sativum. Next base: position 50,520,353 of record JASFAX010000020.1, read on the forward strand.
GAGACTTGATCCGGGTCGGGCCACGTGTCATCCATCGCATTCTCTTCGGGTTCGGATGGACTATCAAGTTGACAACACATCAAAAGGGAGGACGTTAGGGATAGGAATCAGTCATAGCCGGTCCGGTTCTCCAGGCTATTTTATAGGAGATTAACATAGATCATGGGTGCGGGTCGGAGACATGCAGGTAAGGGGTTCGGATCGGGATACCCGATCCGACCCGAATTGGCTTGGGCGCCTCTCCTTCTCTAACCTATTCCGCTCCGCTCCAGTGTTGTGGCAAGCAGATGGCTTTCCGATCCATTTGAGATTTATTCGCCTTCCGATCCGATTGGATATGCTTTGCCAATCTATCCAGTAAGAGACAACCGATCCGAACAGAGAACTCTATCCGATCCGAACCAATATGCTGCTATCAATCTGAATTGTGGTGTTTTCTTCCAATCCGAACCGAAGTCTTATAACTTAAAATACTCTTCAATGGTTGGTTTCTTGACTTTGTGTTGCCTAGTTCACAAAGTAGGCTAACATTTTGCCCCCTCAAAGGATGCTTCTGTTGTACAAAGCGTGCTTTGATGTTGTTTAAATGCTAGTTCTTGAATCAGAACAGTCAGGAGTAATGCACAGATTTCCATTCGGTTCGGCATCCGACCCGAGCACATTTTCTTCATTTCTGAGCAAATTTGGGAACTCTTCTCGCCATGTAATGCTTCTTGCAGGTATGCTTTTCCTTTATTCTTCCTCTCTTCAATTCGAGTCGGATGCTAAATTAATGTGTGAAATTTGCTCGGTTCGGATTCCGATCCGAAGCGTTTTCGTGGATTTGGTTCTTAGACAGTGGGCCTTCAGGCAGAGTTGTGCTACTGGGCCTTCACTCCGGTCCGAGTGGGTGAGACAGAATAGGAATACGAGGAGTCAACACCATTCCTTTTATAAACTCACTACTGTCTTCATTCTTTTCTCCTTCTTTTCTGTCGCCGCGTCCAAGCCTAGCATTGAAAACTTCAAAAACTCCCATATCCTGAAACCATTCCTTGTAGATTTCTTAAATCGAACACATAGGTAGCTCTTTAATCTCGAATAGCTTCATAGTAACTGCTCTTGATTTCAATTTGTGTTGGATTGGGATGGTTTAGTCACAGGCTTTGCTTGAACTCCACGTCGTTACTGGTGGATGCGCCATCGCTTCGAGGCGTTGCGAGGCTGGAGAGGGCAAATATTTGCCCTCAACGGTAGCTTTGGTGATAAAACGGATTCGTTTGTGAGTAGGGGGGAAAGAGGAAGAAGACGAAGGGCGTGATGACAAATCGGAGTTGATTCGGGAAGAATACGAAGAAGCAAAAAAGAAGGAGAAGGATAGGGGATCGGTTCGGGTTTAATACTTTAGAAAGACAGGAAGGAAAGAAAACGTCGGTTCGGGTCGGAGAAGTGAATGGGATAAGAGGTTGAAGTAAATGGTCCGGTTAAGCGATACTGGTTCGGTTGGGATCGGGTCACCCGATCCGATCAGATCAGTCCTGCTTCCGAACCCGTTGCTTCCCTTGTCTTGAACTGACCTTGCTTTAATGAAGCATCTGAACCGACTGTTATCCGTATTTGTATTGAGCCAGTCGTCATATGCATATCCGAACCGAACCGAACGTATCAAATTTGGCACATAAAGACTACCCAACTAATTCAACTAACACTTACTCTAGACGAATATGCTTCGCGGACAGTTAGGATAGTGCCTTGTGAACATAAACGAGAATTAAGAACAACTCTGACTATCACTCTCTCTTTAAAGCTTCGTCTTACATTGCTGTACTTTTATTTTGTATTTCCCACATTTGCTGCACACACTTTAGTTCACACACATACACAAAAAGGGGGACACGGGATAATTCACTCTAATCCGTGCTATTGCTTCTTCAATAGTTCCATGACAATGAGGCCCAGACGCTCTTCTCGTCTAGCTGAGAGGAAAGAAGCTCCGGAAACTTCCAACAAAACCACTCTTGAGGATATATCTTCTTCATCTGACCCAGAATGGGACAGTGAGGGTCCGGATTACGGAGTTGGTCATCGGGAAAGCGACGAAATGTCTTCAGAAAATGAAGTTTCCCTAGGCTTTGAGGAGGAAGGAGGGATTGGTGACAATCGAGCACCCGATGAATTTGACTCGGCCATTATATTGGAGTCACCTCCAGATTCCGTAGAATCGACAATCGACAACGACCGACTTGTTCGAATTTGCTTGAAGTATGGAATAATGAAAAGGGACACTTTAGTGCCCTCACGCTCTGACCGTCCCCACAACCCTCCGGAAGGATATATGACGGTCACTCGACTGATGTGCATGGTCGGCGCCATTCCTCCATTCTCGCCTTTCATCGTTGATTTCCTAAGACAAATGCGGATTGCCCCCATGCAGTGGCATCCCAATTCATATGCCTATCTGCATACCTTATTCATAGCATATCGTGAAATTCTAGGCGTAGAGCTCACGTTCGATGATGTTCATTTCTTCTATAATTTCAAACATCGGACTAGAGAAACTCCATCTTTCTGTTACTTTGAATCAGTCCCAAAGAGGAAGATAATCTCTACGCCGTTTAGCAGTAAAGCTGGAGATTCCAGACTAGAGTGGTTCTATATAAAGCAACAGTCTGGATGCGCCAGGAGATGGACAAAATCAAGTAAAGCATTAATTTTCTGAACCCGGACTCTATACACTTGAATCATCACTCTGACCTGTTTTCCTTTTTTGTTTGCAGTCGACAATCCCAAACAGATATCAGACCAAGTGTTCTTTGATCGGATGCACCGTCTTCTCAATGCCGACCAAAAATTCCTGACTATTGACGAGGTCCTTAAAGATGAGTACCTTCATTTTCACGGGCTGCTATCCGTTTTCCGTAGCATCGGTCATGGGACGGTCCCTTATGCATACATTCCTCCAGTGGAAACAGTTCCAGAAATAGGAGAAGGCTCGGGAATTCCTGCAGCTCCTCTTCAAACTTCACCTTCTCCCTCTTCCACACAAGATGACGAACTGGCTAATCTGGCCGAAAAACATCGTGAAGGGTATATTGCCCCCGAGGAAACTACTTCTCCAGATAAGTCAAAGTCTTCCCAAGAGTCGCCACTTCGCGCTTCCGAAGGGGATGTTCCTAGCACCGACGAGCACATATTTCAGGGTTTGGGGGATCTCCCCTTACCCGAGACTATATATACTTCAGAAGATTTCGGGAAGGACCCTTTAGTCTTCACTTCTTCTGAAGAAACTACTCTTGCTAAGGCCAAAGAGTCTGCCCGCACCAGTCTAGCTTCAGACTCGGGTTGGTTGGGGGGGGACACACACACCACTTAGGATGCACTTTATACCACAGCATTAGCATTCATTGCACTTCTTTCTCCATGAATCCATTGATTCTAAACTTCGCTTATTTTATCGTGCAGGTACAATGTCTCGGTCCTATTATGATATAAGAAAGCTTCGTCGCAGCATGTCCAATCCTCCTCAGGATGCCGAGTATGATCGCCGGGATGACCGTGGTAGGGAGGAAAGAAGACCCTATGATCCCTATCGATCTCGACCCTCACGCTCCCGCTCACCAGTTCGACCGGAACAAGAGAAATACAAGAGCTATCAAGGTCGTAGGGAGGAGGATAGACCACAATCTAGGGATTCCACTTCCTCCCATGAAAAGCGGAGTAGAGAGAAAACTCCTCCAAAGGAAACTGGGTCTAGAAGTAAGCAAAAAGTCCCTGCTACTAAACGACCTAGGACAGACAAGGGCTCTACAGAATCTTCTTCAGGAAGGGACACTGAACTAACAATCCTCGCTCCTCCTCCACCAGATGCGGGAACCGCAGTAAGGCTGGCATATTTAAAAGAGCAATTTCCCGAGCACTACTTCGAGACTCTGACCTTTCTACCTACCCTTGAACCTATTTCTTCTAATTGGGCAGATGAGGCTAAGGCAAAAATTGATTTGGTAGAAAAACAATATTCCGAGATGTTCAAGTATTCTCGCAGTCTTTCTAGAATCATCCGCACTCTTGACTCAATGCAAAAGACTGCAGAGGAGGATGCTAAGGCCTTAAAAACCTTAGGAAAGGACCTAGAAGACACTCAATCCCAACTAGCTGTCGCTCAAAAGAACGCTTCTAATTTCAAACAACAATTTGAGGACATGCAAAAGCATTATCATGACTTACTTGAGTCCCACACTCAGGAGCGTTCTGAGTTGAAGAAGCAAGCTGACGAGGCCAAATCAGAGGCTGCTAAGACACGCCTTGCTTATGCTGAGCTTGAGCAGAAAAACACCGAGTTAGCGAAAAGGAGTGCTGAGTTAGAAAAGAAGAACGTTGACTTGGCTTCAAAATTGTTGGAGGCGGAAAACAGGGCTGCTCTGGCTGAGGGCAATGTGGAATGCGCTATTAAATCTGCGGAGGAAACCCGTAAACAACTATCAGAGGCGGAGGCTGATATTCAGGGCTTCGGCGAGCTAATGATTGAATTCTTCGCGCACATTATTCGTCGTCGAAACATTTCTTGGATCGAGGACTATCCATCTACTCTGGTTCAAGTGTGGAATCAAATCGTCGAGTGGGAAAAAGAAGAACTTAAGGTCGATTCCCTCGATGAAGATAAGCTGATGGAGAAATACTTGAGAGACGACGAACCGGAGCGCCTAGCTGAAGGGCGCCGTCTAATTGCTGAGGCCATGGAAGAAGAGAGGCGGAAGTCTAAACAGAAAATCATTCCTGAAGCTGGTTCCTCTTCTTCTGCTCCTGTAACTCCCGAAGTAGAAGGGTATGATCCCGAAAACCCGGGAATTCCCCGAACAACTTTGCTATCTCCTATTCCTGAAATAACTCCAGAGGTAGTAGTCACCCCCGCTGAAAAGTCTTCAGAAGGTATCCCTATCTTTTCTCCTCAATTTGCCAAGGCTACTACTACCTTTGGCTACATGATTGAACGTTCGATGAGAAATCCTTTGCTTTCGCCTGAGTTGATAACCGATGTTTCTCATTTTGTAGGTGTTGAATCATCCGCAAAGACAGATGTAGCTCAAGGAGCTACCGCTGGGACAAAGCCCGCTGATAGGGTCAAAGAAGGGGAAGACAAGGCTGCTTCCACAGACCTGGGGGAAAGAAGTGAGCCAACTAAGGTCACTACTCCCCATGATGAAGAAATGATTGCAGCTTTAAAAGACGACGGAGGAGACGAGGGGCATGATGAGGAACCGGAGGTTACAATAACCGGGGAGTCAAAAAGCGCTGATGACGTTACCTTGGCGGCCATGAAGGCCGATCAAGACAAGCGCTTGCAATTAAAAGCTGAAGAATTAGACCCTGAGGTCCTCAAGCCCCTCGCAGTTGTGGATGCAGGTTCAAGGTTAGTTGTTAAGCTCTCAACTAGATCTATTACCGAAGAACTTGCTAAAAAATCTTCTCTTGATTCCAGTGCCCCGCCCTCCGGGAAGAAGTCTGCTGGCTCCAGTACTACATCTTCAGGGAAAAAGAAATCAAAGCGAATCTTGACTGAAGCCGAGAAGGAAGCAAAGGATGCGGAAAAAGCTGCCAAGAAATCGAAGGCTCATCCCAAACCCAAATAGTGGGTTCCCCTGTGTCCTTTTAGCATCTTTGTAAACCAATAAGTGCTGCTACAACAGCAGCTTCCGCACTTTCTTTTTTAGTTATTTCCCTGTACAAATTCATTCATTTGTAAATAAAAATAATTCACTTTTTGCAATGTTTATTTGTTAGCAGTTCTGCACTTATGTAAAAATGCATGTCTATAGTTATGAAACAAAGTTGTGGAGAGGGGAGATATGTGTATGTATATGTGTCCCCAGTCAATTTCCATAAGTTATTCAATGCTTAACCATGCAATCTGAATGCTCCCGATTCTCTAACGGGATAGCATTTCCTGTGTCATCAATACCTGTTGTTTTTCCTGGCATTTCTTTTATACTCTCTCTCATTCTTTTGAGAGTTAGAGTTCGAGTTCAGTTATTTGTTTATTCCCCGGTCGTTCAACGGGAAAAGATTTCTTTCTCGGCGCTCGGTCGGAGACGCCTTTATACTCTCTTTCTCTCTGGAAAGTTAGAGTTCGGAGTTGAATCTCTTTCTCAGCGCTCAGTCGGAGACGCTTTTATACTCTCTCTCTTTCTCTGGAGAGTTAGAGTTAAGAATAGAATTTCTTTTTCAGCGCTCAGTCTGAGACGCTTTTATACTCTCTCTCTTTCTCTGGAGAGTTAGAGTTAGAATGTCGTTTTCTCATTCTTTTATGTCTTATTGCACAAATAATCATTGTGCTTCTTTTTATGTCCAAACTGTTTTCAACCTTTTTTAGGCTCTGAGTTATCCTGTATTTTATAATCACAACAGAACAACTAATGAATGTAAATGCATAAAGGTAAATAACACACAATATTTTTATAGTGGTTCAGCTAAGTCGTAGCCTACGTCCACTTTATAGTCCTTTATTCATATCACCAGATTTTCCCAAGGCAAAGCATGTCTTGTTACAGAATCCACAGTAAAAATAACAAAAAATATAGCATTTCTAATCCGAATATCGCATTAACTGTTGGGCATTCCATGCTCGAGGAACTTCTTCGCCATCTACGGTCGTTAACTTGAAGGTTCCTTTTTCAAGTTTCCGTTGGATGACAAAGGGTCCTTCCCATTTTGGGCCGAGGTGAGGAAGGGATGGAAAAACTCTCTTTAGCACCAAATTTCCTGGTTCAAAAGTTCTGAGGCGAACTTTTTTGTCATTATAGCGTGCCATCTGACGCCGATGTCTCGCTGCACGCAAGTCTGCTTCGTCCCTTTTCTCTTCGATTTCATCAAGAGACTCAAGTAAAAGTGCCCGATTCGTCATCGGATCATAATACGTCACCCTGTGGGAAGGAACTTCCAGTTCAATTGGAATTACTGCTTCTGAGCCAAAGGAGAGAGAGAAAGGGGTATGACCGGTAGCCGTTTTAAACGTTGTTCGGTATGCCCACAAAGCTAGGGGCAATTCATCAACCCATTTTGCCTTTGCACGCTCTAATCGCTTCTTGAGGATGGATTTTATAACCTTGTTTATTGCCTCTACTTGCCCATTCGATTGTGGATAGGCAACTGCAGTATATCGTTTGTCTATCTTATATTTCTGGCAAAAATTTCTGAATTCAGAGCTATCAAATTGGGTCCCGTTGTCAGTAACAATCGTCCTTGGGATTCCGAATCGGCATATAATATTTCTGACCACAAAACTTATCACCTTTCTTGTGGTGATCTTAGTCAAGGGCTCAGCTTCCACCCACTTTGTGAAATAATCCACGGCTACTATTGCATACTTAGCTCCTCCTTTAGCAATCGGTAAAACTCCAATAATATCAATTCCCCATGTGGCAAATGGCCAGGGACTCACCATCGATTTAAGCTGGGTTGACGGTGCCCTGGGGATTTTGGCGAATCTCTAGCACTTATCGCAGCGTCGTGAATAATCAGCTGCATCTTTGTTGATCGTAGGCCAGAAGTATCCGTACCGTAATATTTTCTTTGCTAAAGTTTGACCTCCCGTATGATCTCCACACTCACCTTCGTGTACTTCTCTTAGTACACGCTTGATGTCGTCGTGTGCGATACATCGTAACAGGGGCATAGAAAATCCTTGTCTATAGAGAATATCGTCTTGTATAACATATCTGGTTGCTTTGCGCACTACAGCTCTCTTTTCACTCTTCTTTGATGGGAGTGTCCCATTCTTAAGAAAATTCTTAATCGGAGTCATCCATGACTCCTTCTCTGGTTCCGCTTCAAAAGCGAATTCAATTTCCATTGACTCGAAGCTTGGCAACTCCAACGTTTCAATTGGAATTACCTCAGTCTCTTCTGGATTGTCGGAACTAGCCAACTTTGCCAGTCTATCCGCTTTCTGGTTTTCAATTCTGGGAATATGTGTTATGTTGTACCGCTCTAAGCTATTTAATAGCTCTTTCACTTTCTTGAGGTAGGCGATAAGTCGAGGTCCTCGAGCCGCGAATTCCTCTCGCACTTGACAAACAACAATCTTAGAGTCACAAAATATGTCCATCACTTTTACTCCGAGGTCTTTAGCAAGTTTCAGCCCGGCAATCAGGGCTTCATACTCAGTATCATTGTTAGTTGCTGAAAATTCTAATCGCAGGGCGTAATATAACGACCGTCCCTCGGGAGTGACTAAGACAATTCCAGCTCCGGACCTTCGGTCATTTTTAGCTCCATCTGTATATAACTTCCACGGATTCATCTCTAGCTCATCCTCGGATTTGACCACTCGGTCATTGATTATTTCCTCCTCTGGAACGGTGAACTCCGCAATAAAGTCTGCTAGAGCCTGCCCCCTGACTGATTTTCGTGGTTGAAAATTCAAATCAAACTGGCTTAGTTCTATGTTCCATTTAATCAACCTTCCCGATGCTTCGGGTCTCTGCAACACCTGTCTTAACGGCTGATCGGTGTATATGGTTATTGGATGGGCTTGGAAGTAGTGACGAAGTTTTCGGGATGCAATCAGGAGGCTGTAAGCAAGCTTCTCAATCTTTGGGTAGTTGCGCTCTGCCGCTGTTAATTTCTTACTCACATAGTATACTGGCCTTTGTACTTTGTCTTCTTCTCGAACCAGGGCTGTGCTGACAGCGTGAGCCGAGACTGCTAGATAAACAAATAATTCTTCGTGATCTACGGGCTTCGAAAAGATTGGCGGTTTTTCTAATAGTTCTAACAGATTTTGAAAGGCCTCGACACAATCGGGAGTCCACTGGAAGTTCTTCTTTCCCCTTTTTATCAAATCAAAAAACGGAACACATTTATCGGTGGCTTTGGAGATGAATCTACTCAGCGCCGCTACCTTCCCTGCCAGACTTTGGACGTCTTTAATTCTCCTTGGTTCTTCGATATTTCTAATCGCCGCTATCTGGCTAGGGTTGATCTCAATTCCTCGGGAACTCACAATGAAGCCAAGGAACTTTCCCGACGCCACTCCAAATGAACATTTTAAAGGATTCAATTTCATACGGTATTTTCGCAAGATACCAAACATTTCCGCTAAGTCTTGCGTATGACTGGAAGACTGCTTTGATTTAACAAGCATATCATCCACATAAACTTCCATAGTTTTTCCTATTTGATTATAAAACATTCTATTTACCAACCGCTGATAAGTAGCTCCAGCGTTTTTTAATCCGAATGGCATTACAACATAACAATATAGCCCCAAATTCGTAATGAAACTCGTATGCTCTTGGTCTGGTACATGCATAGGAATTTGGTTGTATCCAGAGTATGCATCCATGAAAGAGAGAAGTTCATGACCTGCTGTCGAGTCTACAAGCTGGTCAATCCTGGGAAGTGGGAAACTATCTTTTGGGCAAGCCTTATTTAAATCTGAAAAGTCAATACAAGTTCGCCACTTTCCGTTTGGCTTCTTTACCAAGACGGGATTCGATATCCAGTCGGGATAAGTCGAATCTCGAATAAATCCATTTTGCTTCAATTTCTATACTTCCTCTTTGAGAGCAGCCGACCTCTCTGGGCCCAGCACGCGTCTCTTTTGCTTTACAGGTGGATGCTTCGGATTTACATTCAATTTGTGACTGATAATGGAAGGTGATATCCCACACATGTCAGCATGGGTCCAGGCGAACACATCTAAGTTTGCCTTCAAGAAGTCTGTCAGTTCTTCAGCACGACGTGGATCCAATTGGGAACCAATCTTCAAAACTTTCGTCGGATTAGCTTTATCAACAGGAATTTCCACTGTCGCTTCATTAGGAGTTGCATTTCTAGCCTCTGGTTCCTCGTCTTTTCTAGGATCCAGGTCTTCAGGTGTTCCTTTGGGCAACTCCTTTGGGATCAATTTCTCTAATTGCTATGCCGAGTCCCCCTTTGAGGGAGACGAGGCATCCTTACTTTCAGCATTAACTCCTTTCATCAACATCTTCAGTTCGGCCACATAGAAGGCCCGTCCAGAGACCTGATCCCCTCTTATTACTCCAGTTCCTGCTTCGGTTGGGAACTTTAGTAACAAGCACCAAGGGGCGATACAAACTCTAAATTCAGCGAGGGCAGGTCTCCCTAAAAATGCGTTATAGGGCGAATCTACGTCCAATACTACGAATTGAAGCATTCACACTCTTCTACGTTCTCCTTGCCCTAAGGTCACGGGCAACTCTATGTATCCCATGGGAGCTGTCGTCGCTCCGTTGAAGCCTCTAATCCATCCTTCACAAGGTTTCAGATCTTCGGGCTCAAGCTTCATCTGAACAAATGACTTCTTGAACAAAATATTAACGGAACTTCCGTTGTCTACTAATACCTTATGGACCAAGGCCGGCCCAATGGTGGTAGTAATAACCAACGGATCATTGGTGGGAGATTGTATCCCCGTGTTGTCTCGGCTGCGAAATACCACGTCGTCGAACATGGTTTTTTGTTGTTTTATGGGGGTGACATCTTCCAAATCGTCACCTTCATTCACATCTAGATGCTTGGCAGCATTCACATATTGGTCCATTGACCTAAAACTTCGGATTGCCGGGTGAGGTCCGCCTACTATGGAGTTGATGACAATCCCTTTACCTTTCTGCTGCGCGGTAGGCTTAGGAGCAGGTAGGATCTGTTTTGGAGCCTGCTCTCCTTGCCCCCTGTCCCTCGGGGCAACCTTGTACTCATCCAACTTTCCTTCACACAGCAGCTTTTCAATTACATCCCTCAAATGCCGACATTCATTGGTTGAATGTCCATGTGTTCCGTGAAACAAGCAAAATTTCCCTGTCGCCATTTCTTTCTCGGTCGAATCACGAGGTGGCGGTCTTTTGTACTGCAACACATTGTACGTATCCAGGTAAATATTTTCCAGGGTGTCATTCAATGGTGTATAGTTCTCGTAGTTCTGGAATCGGGGCCTTTTGTTAGGGTCGCTTCCCCTATTTCTGTTTCTCCTGTTACCGCTCGAATTACGGTTGTTGTTGTTTCCCCCATTTCCAGTATTGCTGTTTCCACCCTTGTTTCCTACATTTACTTCAACCTTGCCAGAACTTTCCCCAGACTGCTTCACGGCAATATTACTTTACACATTCTCCTTTGAAGCTGTCTCAGACTTTCTTTTTCGGTTTGCCCTGGCTTCCTCTCGTCTCAGATAAATATCGGCTTTTTCGTAGAATATCGCCCTTGTGGGGGGTGTTTTCCCAGAAAGGTAGTCTCCAAACTCGGATTCAGGATCGACTCCTTCCTTCAATGCCATCAGAATAGTGGGCTCGTGCGGGTCACTGACCTCAGTTACAGCTTGGTTAAAACGATCTAGATATGCCCTTAAAGACTCTCCCGGTGCCTGTTTGATTCTCGACAATTCAATAACACTCTTGGACTTTCGGGCATATAGTCGGAACTGGTTCATGAAACGATCGCTTAGTTCTTTGTAATTAGAAATTGACCGAGGAGGAAGTCGGGTAAACCAAAATAATGCCACATCTTCTAGGTAGATTGGGAATGCTTTGCACTTCACTTCATCAGGGGCAGCAGCGGCATTCATGAGCCACGAATACCGCATCAAATGCTGTCCTGGATCAGTCCTTCCGTTATATTTGTCCATCTGTGGCAAGTTAAAGCATCGGGGAAACTGGAAGTCTAGGATATCGTCAGTGAACGGAGTATGGCTTCGCTCAATGCCATAGTCTTCATTTGTGTAATTCCGGCTCTCGGACATAATTCGGCGAACCATTTCCTGCACATCGGCACTAGTTAGGGGCTGCTCAGGTTCCCTGGCCCTAGTGTCCGAGTTCCTTCGGGGCTCTTGCTCAGGAGATGCCCTTCTTCTTCGAGCTGCCTCTGCTCGATTCCTTTCCCTGTGTTCCCGGTCGATCTCGGGAAGAGGGGACTGGAGTCTTTGCCCCCGAGTGGGGCTATCGTTTCCTAATGCTCGTGCGATATCCTCGCGAGATCCCAAAGATCCAAACGTTAGCTGCTCCACGTTCTGAGGTCGTTCGAGTGGCCTTCGTTCACGGGGCCTTTCTTCCTCGGAAGATGAAGATTGATCTACGGGTGTGTGACGAACCGGTGATGGAGTTCTCTGCCGGCGGAGCTCATTGATCTCCCGACTCATGAGCCTCATATTTTCCTGCATCATGAGATTAGTGCGCTCATGAACTCTCATAGCTTCCCTCGTGCTCTCAAGCATATCAAGCAAGCGCGAGAAATCTCCTTGAGTGATGGGAGCAGATGGATTGACCTGATCTCCAACCCTGGCAGCTGGAATTGGAGCATTCGTGGGGACTCGAGTAGATGTTCCAGCTTCACCAAGCATCGGGTCGGATCGGAGGTAGGAAGTCGGGTCGGATCGGAGCTGGGGTGCCTGGTCGGATCGGTGTGCAGCGAGCAACTCGGGTCGGTTCAGATTGGGGGAGTGCACTGCTTCAGAGTCTCCTACCCGGATCGGATCGGAGCTCTCCCCTTGCTGTCGGTTCGGATTTCCTGCATTGATTCTTCCTGCTGCTGAACTCTGCCCCCGAGACCTTGTTACAACAGCATGTTGCTGATCTTCGCCAGCTCCATTTCCTTGAACAGACTGAACTTCCTTGCCTTTTCCTTTGGCCATGAGTTTTTGACAATTACTTCAACGAATGTAAGAAAGCGGAGAAACTTAAGGATTCACTTCTTTGAACTCAACGGTCCAAAAAGTAGAAAGAGATCCCGGAAAATAAAGAATTTAGATGAGGATTCTCAGTGAAAGCACCAAAATGTTAGACCCAAAAGTGGTTCTAACACCCAAATTGATTTGAAACAAGATAGAATGAAATAGAAATAAAAATGAACACACAAGATTTATAGTGGTTCGGCGAACAAATGCCTACGTCCACTTGTTCTTTACTATATTCAATAATTCAGTTGCAAATACAATGATAGATTCACTCACAACTCACTTTTGTTCACTCAATTGACTAAAACAAGAAATAAAAGATGATTTGGATTTTCCGGGAGTAATGGAGTTCGGATGTCGAAGGTGATTGAATTCTTTAAGTGCTGAAAAAAGATCCTTCTCTTTGTCTCCAGATGGGGTATTTATAGGTGTGAATTTGCTTGAGACTTGATCCGGGTCGGGCCACGTGTCATCCATCGCATTCTCTTCGGGTTCGGATGGACTATCAAGTTGACAACACATCAAAAGGGAGGACGTTAGGGATAGGAATCAGTCATAGCCGGTCCGGTTCTCCAGGCTATTTTATAGGAGATTAACATAGATCATGGGTGCGGGTCGGAGACATGCAGGTAAGGGGTTCGGATCGGGATACCCGATCCGACCCGGATTGGCTTGGGCGCCTCTCCTTCTCTAACCTATTCCGCTCCGCTCCAGTGTTGTGGCAAGCAGATGGCTTTCCGATCCATTTGAGATTTATTCGCCTTCCGATCCGATTGGATATGCTTTGCCAATCTATCCAGTAAGAGACAACCGATCCGAACAGGGAACTCTATCCGATCCGAACCAATATGCTGCTATCAATCTGAATTGTGGTGTTTTCTTCCAATCCGAACCGAAGTCTTATAACTTAAAATACTCTTCAATGGTTGGTTTCTTGACTTTGTGTTGCCTAGTTCACAAAGTAGGCTAACAATGTGAATAAATAAATATTCATTTACAAACCAGACGGTTTGTTTATGTACACCTATTTGAAGGACATTGATTGGGACGATAAATTTTACACATCGCCCAACTGCACGAATAAAATATTTGTTTGATTGTTTGAAACCCCACACGGGTGTTGGGATGAAACTTGAAGTTCACTCATCCTGATTGATTAAATATGTCGATCGATTGATTGACAAGCTGCTATAAGCGTTAAATGTCTATATTTGATGCTTATACAGTGTAGTGCACTTTGGTTGATGGTTGATTATTTTTCAATGCTATTATATACATGTGTTGTATGAAAATCCATATAATTAACATTATATGGTGATTGATTGGGCCTCATTCCAATTTAGAAAATAAAGAATATTATAAAATAAAAGTTCATGTGTTGACAGTACTCATCCATTGAGATTGGTCATGTGTTGAACGAAATAATTTGATAATAAAATTTACATCTTTATCAATATAAAATAACGGTTCATGTGTTGACAGTACTCATCCATTGAGATTGGTCATGTGTTGAACGAAATATTTTGATAATAAAATTTACATCTTTATCAATATAAAATAACGGTTCATGTGTTGACAGTACTCATCCATTGAGATTGGTCATGTGTTGAACGAAATATTTTGATAATAAAATTTACATCTTTATCAATATAAAATAACGGTTCATGTGTTGACAGTACTCATCCTTTGAGATTGGTCATGTGTTGAATGAAATATTTTGATAATAACAACTATTTTGAAAAAGAAATATTTGAAATAAAATATTTGAAATAGAAATTTATGAAGCCGTGTTGATTAGATTGACGCCATTTTGACGTAAACGATATTTATATCGATTTTATTCATTTCGAAATGAATTGAATATATAACGATTTCGAAATGAATTGAATATATAACGATTTCGAAATGAATTGAATATATAACGATTTCGAAATGAATTGAATATATAACGATTTCGAAATGAATTGAATATATAACGATTTCGAAATGAATTGAATATATAACGATTTCGAAATGAATTGAATATATAACGATTTCGAAATGAATTGAATATATAACGATTTCGAAATGAATTGAATATATAACGATTTCGAAATGAATTGAATATATAACGATTTCGAAATGAATTGAATATATAACGATTTCGAAATGAATTGAATTGAAAACGAATTCAAATTGAATTGAAAGCGAATTGAAATGAATTCAAATTGAATTGAAATTTGAATTGAATAGAAATGAATTTTAAAATGAATTTATAAAGAGGAATTCAATTTTGATTTGAATTGAAATGGAAGTTGAAATTGCTTTTGAAACGAATTTAAAACTATTTATATAATTCGTTTTAAACAGAAATCGACGAAGTATATATTATATATTATATATATAATATAATGGCCTGAATAGAACGCGCCGCGCCGCGGCAGTTCATGAATTTTGACCATTTATTTCAAACGGACATTACGGGAGATCCGACCGTCGGATTCTCCTAAAACCGGAACCATTGGGTTCGTATCAAAAAGAGCTGTCTAACGAATATTAGAAATTAGAAATCTAACGGTTGGATTTGGAATTATGTCCAAATCAAATTTGAAAAAGGTCGCTATAAGTGCAGTTCGATGGCCATTGATGGAAATCGACTGTACGGGCCTTGATAAAATTATTAAAAATAGTAATAATTTGTGTAAAATCATAAGAAATGATTTAGAAAGAAGTGGGATGAAAAACTCCATATTTGAAAAGATAAAAATAGATTTTTATCGAAATGAACTAGTTTTGAACTAGAATTATAATTCTATTTATTTTTAAATAAATAAATTGAATTCGAAAAGGGTTTTAAAAATAACCAAAATTTCCAATGATTGCATTGGAGTGGATTTGAATCGAAATTGTCTTCGGAATATTTCGATGTTGGAATTCGGGATTATACAGATGTTGTTATGGAAATTTGAAAGATGTAGATATTTATATCGTTATTTCCAATACGACATTTGTTAATCGTAGAATTTGATATTGAATATAAGCCGATATATTTTCTATTCAGAGCCTTATATTGGATATCAAATGTGATTTGGGTTTGTCGTGAATGGTGTCTTCACTAACACTGTTCTTGAACCCAGTTGAGAAAAGATTAAATCTTTTTATTTAGATTTAATGAAGTGTACCAATTAAATAATATTTAATTGGAACTGAATTGATATTGATTTTTGGGTTTATCGTGAACAGTGTTTTAAATAACACTCGTTCTTTAACCCGATAATTAATGAATGTGATTTTGGGTTTATAGTGAACCGTGTTTTAAATGACACTGATTCTTTAACCCAGTCGAAGATTAAAACTAAGTGGAGTTTTAATGAATCTTTAATTAGATTGAAATGATCGAAAATGGAGTATCACCAGTTTTTCTCCAGGCGATAGTTAAATCTTTAATTAGATTTGAACGTGAAATGGTAATTGAATTTACCGATAACACCGTAGTGTTAGATATGAAGTATTACCAGTTTTACTTCATGGGATGAATAGGTTGGGATTGGGAAATAAAATAAATGATTACTTCGGTAAGGTTCGCTAATCCCGACTAGTTTGAATTGATATTCAAAAGAAGATTAAAGAATAAATTCAAGGAGCTTATCTTTGATAAAATTAATGGGAACCTTTCCCTATGAATGTGAAATTTAGAAACTAACTGTCGGTTAGCCAAGAAGAATGGTTTTCTGGATATTGATCTGATGTTGGTTTCGGCCTTCGGGATTAATATTTGGGAAATTATTCCCTTGATTAATTTACGGTTAGTGACTGATGAATTGGAATGAGGCGTATGTTGTGTTTGTGTAACACTTATTTAAAATATACGCGAGTTATTCTGAAAGACCAGGTTTATCCCATTCTGAATAACTGATACGACGATAAGTCGAAGATGAAGACGATGGTCGAAGACCGGAGGTCTTCACGTCGTTTGGGTGGTTACTGATGATCTTGATTGGGCTGTACACCCAAGAAGATGGAAACAGTTAGTGATCGTCCAGACGTACTTGGAGATCGATGGATATGCGGGGTACTAGGTGCCTCCGGTTTCGTTCAGACCCAGAACGGACTTGTAAATGGACTGTGTGTCTGACATTGGATTTTAGTCTGTGTGCTTGATTTCTATTAAATATATATTTGTTTGGCGGCGGAGAATTTATTCTCTTGCTTAACGCCCTTCTCTGAGACGTACAAGCTCAGGGGTTATATATTGATGGATATCAAACGCATGGAGTGAATTGCCTGTGTGGCATGCCTAAGTGGCAATTGATCGAGGCTTCTGTTGAAAAGCAAAGTCTTGTGGTGATGATCAAAGCACGGCCTTTGTGGCGTAGCTTTGTGTAACGTTTACTTCGCGTGTTTCACACCCGGTATGAACCAAAAACGGGAGACGGACCTCAGGGAGGGCATGCGTTTCCTTCTAGCTAAAAAGTGGCGTCAGTGGTTTTACACGCCCTGACGAGTTTGACTTATGTGGTTGTTGCTGTTGTGAGGCGCCTCGGATTGATCAGTCGTTCTCGAACCGATGGAGTCATTTGTTGGCTCATTGACACCCCAAAGGGTGGGGAAACGCAGTGTTCAGGCATTTTAATCCACATCGGTGGACCGGCCCTGTCGCTCCAAGGGTCACTCGAGCTCTGATCCTGAGACACGGGCTAGAGCGTCTCGAATCGGTTGAGGACTATCTTTTGCCTCGGTTCATAGATGGAAATCCAATTTCCAAATACGTGACATTTGCGGTTTTATTTGTAGAGCCTAGTATGGCGACATAGTGGGATGGGGCGCTCATGCCGCCTATGATTGATACTTATGATTTGTAGTTGTTTTATACACTATGCACTTATAATAGTATCAAACGATTTGTTTTAAACGTATCAAGCATTCTTTGGCTGTTATAAGGGAAAACCCTATCCTCGGCTGCGTTGCATTGTGTGATGGGACCTGGGTCTTATAACAGCTTCATTTTTCTTTATTTAGCATTGCGCTGTTTGTTTTATGCACTGGTATTCTTGGGAGAAAACCCGTTCCGTGTTATACGGCGTGGTCCCTTGATTTACCTAACTTTAAAATAAAGATTAACTGTTTTAGTTCTCACACCAGTCACATGACTGACCTGGAGTTTATTGTTTTAACCTAAACTCTGAGTGCCCTTATTTTCGACACGGGCAGCTAGTAGTTTTGGTTTTGCAGATTTATATTCACAGGTTCCTGGTTTACAGCTGGAACAATATCCGGAAAGCTTTGTATCTGTATATCTACTTCTAGTCGTGCATTGTATCATTTTTCCGCTGCTATGTATTTAAATGTAATTTAAAATCTCTGATATTTCTGTGTAATATTTATTCATACTCTGTATATTCTTGTAATCTGATGCATTGTTGTAATATACAATGAAATGTTCTTTTATATGCGTTCTGTTGTGGCTTGTTCTCGAACTATCCGACGCTTTCCTTTACGGGGAAGTTACGGGTTTTCACAATGGTACCCTGGAACTAGGCAGGGTAGGGCACGATTACTGGGCTGATTGTAAGTGACCAGAACGACGGCTGTGTTGGTGCACTAGTCTAGGTTCAGGCGGGCTATGGTCGTGCACGTGGTCCGAAGTTGAAAAAGCAGGCATTGCGCATCAGTAGGTTTATCTATGCATGCTTGGTTCGTGTCGGTGGTTGGCACCATAGGGCTTGATACACCCTATAGTGTACCTAGCACAGGTAACTACATTCGTGATAGGGTCGTATGACACAGATACACATGACGTGCTAGAACTTGTAGGGAGTCGATCGACTAGTGGATCGTTTCGTTG
Organism: Allium sativum; assembly: GCA_030737875.1. Taxonomy (NCBI): domain Eukaryota; kingdom Viridiplantae; phylum Streptophyta; class Magnoliopsida; order Asparagales; family Amaryllidaceae; genus Allium; species Allium sativum. The sequence continues at coordinate 50,538,838 of JASFAX010000020.1, forward strand.
GACCCAGAAATGGGAAATTTCATGATATTGGGCCAAGGGATCATTTTATGATTAATATAAGACATGGGTTTGGGATTCTAGTACAGTTGATGCAGCGAACCTTGAATATGTGATGCTATACTTGATTACACTTGAATTTTCATGCTATCTTAGTCTATCTTGCCATCTTGACAGCATCCTTATGGTTACTTTCAGTTTATACATGCCATGTTACCTTTACCAGTTTTTATGCTAAAAGTCACTTGGACTTACCAGTCTTTATGACTGACCCATTTTCTTTTGCCTCTTTTTCTTTCATTCCCCCCCCCGGTTCCCAGGGAGGAAACTCTAGCACTTAGCTTGGATTTCGCTTGCTTTCGGTTCAGCTCATGTATGGTTTGATCTTGAGCTATGCTATGGATGCATTTCTGGTACCTTTGGGGAATTAAGCTACTTTTGTTATTTTAAGATTATGCTTCTATATTTATGCAAGACAGAATTTGTTGTAATGGAAAATAATGACTTTGGCTATTCGGTACTTTGGATGTAAAAGGTTTTGACTCTTTTTGAAAATAATGAAATTTATCTTTTGATTCTTCCACTGTTTTATCTATGTTCTATCTTGTGATATTTCTGTGATTGTTTACCTCGATAACACTCCTCCAAAACTAGTGCATTCCCTTTGTGAGTGACCCTAGCGGAGGTGGGGTGTTACATTTGGTATCAGAGCAAAAGGTTACCAGACTGGGAAAAAGTTTTTAAAAAGCCTTCTGAAACTATTTTCAAAACCGTTTACAAAGAAGCACTTTTCAAGAAAAGTCTTGTTTTATTTAAAGGCTATTCCCCAAAAGCCATAAGCACTATCCTTTGTTTACTTGTTTGAATCTCTTCTTTTTCATTTCAGAATGTCTGGGAATCTTAACTTTCCAAAGGGCGTGTCCATACCTGGCTGGTTCAGGAGGTACTTAGAGGCTAGGGCCAACGATGCAGGCCCAGCAGATATTCCTCCTCCAGCTGCAGCAATTCCTCTTCCTCCGCCCCCTCCTCGTGCAATCGCTATCTCAAAGATCTGTAAAGATTTTAGGGCCATGGGTGGAAAGGATTTCAAGGGAACTGAATCATTCGTAGAAGCGAGGAACTGGCTCAAAGAAACTGAGGATCTGTTCGTTATCTTTGAGGTGGACGATAGGCAGAAGGTACAGTTGGCGGTATGGTTGCTCAAAGACGAAGCTTCCTATTGGTGGGAAGTCACAAATGCCGAGAGGCCGGTTGAAACATGGATGGATTTCAGAACAAGGTTCGAGATGAAATTCCTCTCGCAAGCTAAATGAAGTTTATAGCTGGAAAAGTTCTTATCTCTTAAGCAAGGAAGTATGACTGTCAAAGAGTACGTCAATCAATTTAATCAGCTGGGCCGAGTTGGACTAGACTTAGTGAATACCCCTCATAAGAAGGCTCTCTGTTTTGTCAAAGGATTGAATGAGCCACTTCATAGCTTGGCCATGACCCACGTACCTATGGGGGCTACTTACGAAAATCTAGTAGACATGGTGCTCTTAAATGAAGAAGACAAGAATGGCAAGAAGGAAGTCAAGTCGAATGAGTCTCAAAATAAGAAGATAGACTCCGAGAAAGGAGGCAAGAACAACAACAACAATAATGGTAACAAGACATGTGAGAAAAGAAAATACCACTTCTATGGTATTGAGGTGCATATAGTCCAGGATTGTAGAAAGAAGAAGATGAGGATGGGAGCATGCTTTCAGTGTGGTGAAACTGGACATATCGACAAGAACTGCCCTAAGAAGCAAGGGCAAGGCTCGCAGACGGGACCTTGTTGGGGTACATCTTTAACTTGTTCTCCTTGATGCTTTGTTTTATCTTGCTTATCTTCTCAATCCTATCTTGAGAACCTTAGGTAGAACCCTTTTGGATGTAAACATGTGCTTGAAAACATGTTATGTTTGATGTTTGCAAATGGTTGCAAGTGGTTGTTCGTGGTTGCATAACACACATTAGGCACTAGATCGGCTAAGACACATTTTCATATTGCATATGCATGAGTGTTTATAATTGTTTATGGATGAAATTGAATGTGTTATCATATGGATGTTGCATATGGACGGATGTTTGTGCACACATATAGTGTTTATATGGCTAGGACTATTTGCATACATGTTGGACTCATGGCACTAAACATATTTTGCATTAAGAAGATCAATCAGGCCTGATCATTAGCATTATATAAGGAACATATACACACACTTTCTGCATATGATCATACAGCATTAGAAATATTTTAAGGACAATGATTTCTTTTAGATGATGGTTGAGAAGATGGTTGATTGGATGATAGGATGCATTCTTCTTAACTTGAAGATTTCGGGGACGAAATCCTTTAAGGAGGGAAGAATGTAACAACCCGAATTTTAATAACATGTTAAAACCATAAATCAAGGCAGAATTAATTTTTAAAATAATAATCAAGGGAAACGGGTTGCGCCATTGTGTTCATCTCGAAATTTTTCTTGGAAATGAGTCCGAGTTTTCGAAAATCGGAGTCCGTATGACTGAGTTATGACCTCTAGAAGTTTCACGAATTTTCGAAATCAAAAATAGCTCAGAAATTCGAATTCAAACTCGAATTCAAGACCCAAAAGCGGGCTGGGCGGGAAAATTCCCTCATAGAGCCCAGGTCGACCATAGGATCGACCTGGGGGTCGACCAGGTCGACCATAGGGTGGACCTGGGGGTCGACCTGCCTCCCAAACCCACTTTTTGACCCAGATGCATCTTAATCTATCTGACCTCGTTTTCTGTCCAGATTCGTCTACCTAATCTTATATAAACAACCTCCTAGCCTCATTCTCTTTACACCATTCTTCTCTAACCTTATGCTGCTCAAACTCTTGATGATCATGGCTTCTTCTTCTTCCTCTAAATTAAATTAAGATAAATTAAATTAAAACGTGAAGATTATTTCTTGAAGACAACAGCTAGAAATTTCATATTGGGGATTTGCTTCTACGATCAAAGCAAGATTCAACGATTCAGCAATTCAACGACAAATTTCTAGACTTGACTTCTGCATCTAAATTTCTTAGACCACGATCTGTAAATTCCAGTTACTTTTAGATAAAAACTATAAACTTAATATGGACGTGTTATAAACTAAAATGGGATCTATGTATGATTCATATCTATGTTTGTTCATCTTGGATCTTGACATTTGGGAATATTGTCTATGACTTTGAAATTATTACAGTTAATTGCCTATGACGTTGAAACTATTGTTAATGCCCTATGCCTATGCCTATGACTGTGAACATAAGACTATGCCTATGACTATAAACATAAGACTATGCCTATGACTATGAACACAAGACTATGCCTATGCCTATGACTATGAACATAAGAATATGCCTATGCCTATGACTGTGAACATAAGACTTTTGCCTATGACTATGACAAGGACAATTATGTCTAATCACCTATGATTCATGACCATGAGGTTATTGACTAGGATTATGACTATGAAATTGGATCTAAGCTTGACTTTCTTTATCTATCCTTGGATCTTGATTTTGGGGATTTTTCTATTTAAGTTAGATCTATCCATGTTCTTGAACCTAGATTATTATTCAAACCTTTTTCATGTTCATAATGTTATCAGATCTATATGCCTGCGATGTTTTAATCAATTTATTCTGTTATATCATAAATTGATAATAGAACAATGTTTATTATGTTATATGTGGAATTGAATTGATCTACGCATGTGGTTCTATTTTATTATCATGTTGAATTGATGAATAAGTCTATTCATATGTATATGAACTTGAAATATAACCTGTTAGGACAAGTTGTGTAGTTTATCATATTATGCAAGTTTTAGGTTGTAAAATCATATCACATATGTGACCCAACGTTAGATCTACATGTTTATGTGTATATGTTAAACCTATGTCATATTTCAAGTTCACACTTATTCATATGTTCGTGATCTATTTGCAAGTTCACATATATGTAAATTGATTTAGTCTATGTTGCAAATTCACATATATGTATGTTGATTTAGTCTGCGTTGCAAGTTCACACCCATGATATTCATGTTGATTATTTCGCAAGTACACACCTATGGTGTTCATATTGACTATGCAGAGAATGGCAAGTTTACACATATGTCATGTTTATATTAATGGATTTCTTTATGCAAATTTTGTGTACGTTAAATTAGGCTAAGTTTTTAGCCTAATATTATATATCAAAAATCATGTAGATGGAAAATTAGGCTAAGATTGTTAGCCTAATATTTAGACGGGGTAACGTTGGGAAAAATTGGTAATTATAGGAAACTTGGCATGAAACTTATCCTTGAAACTCGACACGAACTTGACATGAAAATTTAAACATGGACATGACACTAGAATGAACTTGAAAATGGCCAACTCGAGGTTGGGTTGAGTTTGCAGTGTAATTCTGCCCGGAACCGCCCGGCAAATCGATTTAGTGCAAACAATAGGATCCAATGTGGGTAGTTGGTCACATCGCACTTGAAAACCTGAGGGCAGACTGAGTTGTGGTGTAATTCTGCCCGGAACCGCCCGGCATATCCAGTGACCACAACAACAGGTCTGATGTGAGAGGTTAGGGTGCATTAATGAATTAATGCCACATGATAGGGTTAAGTCATAAACATGAAAGATAACACTTAACCAACTTGACACTTGATTTGTAGGGCTAAGTCATGAACTTGAACAACAACACTTAGCCAATTTGACATGACACGTAGGCGGGTTAAGTCACGGATTTAAATGACAACACTTAACCTATTGGACAGAAACCCTAGTTACGCGGTCCATTTCAGCAGTAACCCACTAGATGTATCATGGTACCCTAGAATTAGGCAGGGTGGGGCACGATTACTGGGCTGATTGTAAGCGACCAGAACGACGGCTGTGTTGGTGCGCCAATGTAGGTTCAGGCGGGTTATGGTCGTGCATGTGTTCCGGAGTTGAAAAAGCAGGCATTGGGCATCAGTAGGTTTATCTTTGCTTGCTTGATTCGTGTCGGTGGTTGGCACCATAGGGCTTGACACACCCTATGGTGGACCTAGCACAGGTAACTACATTCGTGATAGGGCCGTATGACACAGATACACATGACGAGGTAGAAATTGTAGGGAGCCGATCGACTAGTGGGTTGTTTCGTTAGACCTAGAAATGAGACATTTCATGATATTGGGCCAAGGGATCATTTCATGATTAATATAAGACATGGGTTTGGGATTCTAGTATAGTTGATGCAGCGAACCTTGAATATTTGATGTTATACTTGTTTACACTTGAATTATCACGCTATCTTAGTCTATCTTGCCATCTTGACAGCATCCTTATGGTTACTTTCAGTATATACATGTCATGTTACCTTTACCAATTTTTATGCTGAAAGTCACTTGGACTTACCAGTCTTTATGACTGACCCGTTTTCTTTTGTCTCCTTTTCTTTCGTCTCCCCCCCCCAAGCATCTCAGGGAGGAAACTCTAGCACTTAGCTTGGATTTCGCTTGCTTTTGATTCAGCTCATGTATGGTTTGATCTTGTGCTATGCTATGGCTGCATTTCTGCTACCTTTGGGGAATTAAGCTACTTTTGTTATTTTAAGATTATGCTACCTTATTTATGCAAGACAGAATTTGTTGTAATGGAAAATAATGACTTTGGCTATTTGGTACTTTGGATGTAAAACGTTTTGACTCTTTTTGAAAATAGTGAAATTTATCTTTTGATTCTTCCGCTATTTTATCTATTTTCTGTATTGTGATATTTCTGTGTTTTTTTACCTCGATAACGCTCCTCCAAAACTAGTGAATTCCCTTTGTGAGTGACCCTAGCGGAGGTGGGGTGTTACACACTTACTGACTGATAGTAAGAGATCCAAAATTGGAGGGCGGTGTGTGTGGCGCTAACCGACCGGGCCATGTGCGTGCATAAGCCAGGCAGAGGGGGATAAGACGACTGTGACGCCTGTAGATACGGGGCTGTGCATATCACTGAGGGGTTGCCACTTTAGTACATGATACATCCTATTGTGGGGCCGGCATAGAGTATATACGGATTAGGGAGCTGATCGATTAGGGTAGTGATTAAGGTACACTTAGACGTATGCCCTAAGTCTACCAACTTATAGTGGAAGGGATCATCTCATTCTGGTTATATTAGTAATAGTGCAGAGCAATCATTAGAAAAGTGTACACACCTTATCCAGTCTACCTTCTCACACCTGCTATTTATGTAATGATTTCTCTTATCCACTTTATATGCCTATCATGTTACTTTTATTTATTTACTGGCTAAAAGTAACTAGACTCGCCAGACCTTATGTTTGACCCTTTTGTTTCTCCTTCTTTCTTCCGTTCCCCCCGGTTCTCAGAAAGGAAGCACTCAGGCTTAGTCAGGACTCAGATATCATCTTGCTAAGAGCTACTTCTGAAGTATGGCTCAAGTCCTTGTCTTTACTATGGCCTAACTCTTTTATTTGGGAAATTATGCCTTTTATATACTTATGTACTCTGATGGTGCAAGATAGAAGTTATTTTATTGCAATGGTTTTTGTGACATATGGTATTATGGACCACGACATTGTGATTTATGTTTGAAATAAAATTTAAATTTCTGCTGTTATCTTATTTATATCTTTCTTGTAATTATTCTGTGTTTGTTTACCTATAACGCTTCATGAAACTTAATGCATTCCCTTAGTGAGTGACACTAACGGACTTTGGGTATCACATTTGGTATCCGAGCTAAAGGTTACCAGATTAGATAAAGTTTTTGAAAATTATTTTCCAAAAGATTTTAAGAGAAAGCATTTTCGAAAAGAAAAGTCTATTTTTAAAAACATTCCCCAAAAACCCATACGTAGTATCCTTCGGTCCTTTATCTAATTTTTTTTCCTTTTTCCTTTTTCAGCATGTCTGGGGAAAAAACCATTCCTAATATCCCAGAGGGCATCACAATACCCGGATGGTTCTGTAGGTATATGTAGGCCACGGCGCCTGCCGAAGGCCAAGGAAATGTTCCTCCCCCAGTTGCACCAGTCATTCCTCCTCCTCCCCCTCCAAGAGCAGATAACTTCGCCAAGATCTACAAAGACTTCCGTGCTATGGGAGGGAAGCCATTCCATGGGAACGAGACATTCGTAGAAGCTCGGAATTAGCTCAAGGAGACCGAGGACTTGTTCGTTATCTTTGAAGTAGAGGATAGAAGGAAGGTTCAGTTAGCTGTTTAGCTACTGAAAGACAAAGCCTCATTTTGGTGGGAAGTCACCCAAGCTGGACGTCCGGTGGAAAGTTGGGTAGATTTTAGACAGAGGTTCAAAATGAAATTTCTTTCCCAAGCCGAAAGAAGCATGAAGATGGAGAGATTCTTAGCACTCAAACAAGGAAACTTTTCGGTAAAGGAGTATGTGAATAAATTCAACCAGCTAGCAAGGTTCGGTTTAGAGTTGGTGGATACGCCGCACAAAAGGGCTTTGTGGTTTGCTAAAGGGATGAATGAGTCTCCACATGGGTTAGCCATGTCCCATATTCCAATGGGGGCCACTTTCGGAAAACTTGTCGATATGGTCCTAATGCATGAGGAAGACAAGGGAGAAAAGAAGGTTGAGGAGACTTCGTAAAATAGGAGTGTATGGCCCAAGATGGGGCAGCAACAACAACAGCAGACGAAAGGAGGGAAAAATGATAAGGGCAAGGATAAGAGAAAATGTTACAATTATGGGAAGGAAGATCACCTAATTAAAGACAGTAAGCGAAGGAAGAACTCTTGTTACCACTGTGGAGAGGTCAGACATTTTGCTAGAGAGTGCCCGAAGAAACAGGGATCACAGGGACATGGTCAAAGGACAGGGACTTCTAAAGGGTAGTGCATGCTCTCGCGATCAGTGCTCTAATAGAGGTAGAAAAATTTTTGTGGAAGGTTTAATTTCTCTTTCAAACCAACCTATTAGAACACTTTTTGATTCCGGTGCCTCACATTCATTTATATCAAGTTGTGTAGTTGAATCTCTGCACTTAATTACTGGTATGGTAGTGGATCCCATAGTTGTTACAAACCTCATTGGTGGTTCGGCTCATTTATCTATGATTTGCCGGGGTTTGAAAATATCTGTGTTAGGCGTCGAGTTTGAATGCGACGCGTATGTGTTTGGGTTTATGGGCTATGGGTTGATTCTGGGAATGGATTGGCTTACGCATGGTGCCATTCTGGATTGTGAGAAGAGGATTGTTAGGCTTCTGACTTGTCGTGGAAGGAACCTCGAGATTTCTTGTGACCCATAAGGGTCGGTTTGCCTTAGTTTCCTAGAGTCTCTTGATGCATCTACCAAGGATCTACAATTTGTTTTAGTTAGTCCAAAATTATTCCGATGTTTTTGATGAGGCTCGGGGTTTACCTCCGAGACGTGAAATTGACTTTCATATATATATTTGGTGGACAATGCAAAGCCAGTGGATTGTCAGTGCGCCATATGGCTCCGAGTGAAAGGATTGAGCTGAGTAAGCAAGTAGGGGAGCTACTTGAGAAGGTGTTTATCCGGTGAAGCATGTCTGAATGGGGTGCTCCAGTAGTATTCGCGAATAAGTCAGATGGTTCGCTTCGTTTGTGTGTTGACTACAGAGAGCAGAATAAAATCACTAAGAAGAACAGGCACCCGCTTCTAAGGATTGATGATTTATTTGATCAGCTTGTTGGTGCCTCGGTATTCTCCCAGTTAGACGTAGCCACGGGGTTCCATCAGTTGAGGGTGGTTGAGGATAGCATAGATAAGGCTGCTTTTAGAACTCCAGATGATTTCTTTGAATGGCTAGTTATGCCATTTGGGTTGACTAATGCACCCGCCTATTTTGTTAATCTGATGAGTAGGGTGTTTTGGGAGTTCCTAAATAAATTTGTTGTAGTCTTTGTTGATGATATTTTGATCTTCTCCAAAAGTGAAGAAAAGCATGCCCAACATGTGAGAGAAGTTTTGAAAACTCTCCATGACCATCAGCTTAAAGCAAAATTCTCCAAATGCCATTTTGGAGAAAAGAAGTAAGATTTTTAGGGCATGTAGTCTCTAAAGAAGGGATAGTTGTAGATCATGCGAAGGTGATTGCAGTGCATGATTGGCAGATTCCAAAAAATGCAACTGAGGTAAGAAGCTTTCTTGGGTTGGCAGGTTACTATAGGAAGTTCATTAAGGACTTCGCAAAGATATCAGCCCTACTCCCCAGGATGACGAAGAAGAACGTGACATTTTCGTTGGATATAGGCTGTGACATTGCTTTTCAACGACTGAAGAGGGCTCTGACAACAACCCTAGTCTTGACCTTGCCTGATGAGAGTAAGGTGTTTATCATTTACACTGATGCGTGTGGTATAGGGCTTAGTGCGGTTCTAATGCAAGAAGGGAAACTAGTGTGTTATGGGGGTAGACAGTTGAGAGTTCATGAAAAGAACTTCCCCACCCATGACCTAGAGTTAACTGCCATATTATTTGCATTAAAGATGAGACTTCATTATTTACTTGGAGAGAAGTTCGAGTTATACACCGATCATAAATCTCTCAAGTATCTATTCTCGCTAAAAGACCTCAATTGAAGGCAACAACGGTGGATGGAGTTTCTAGCTTCTTATGATTTTGAGATTGCTAATACCCCTGGCAAGGGTAATGTGGTGGCGGATACACTAAGTAGGCAGAGGATAGCCCTGAGTCCTCTGTTTGTGGAAAGAAAGAACTTGGAGTTCATATCAGCTTTTCATTTTAGACCCTCCGTTGAGATTTTTCCAGATTTGCTTACATCATTGGAGATACAACCAACTCTTATAGACCAGATAGGAGCTTCACAACAAGGTGACCAATAGATTCTAGACATCATGGATAAGCTCAGAAGAGGTGATACTTCTAGTCACCTCAGTAGATATACCACAGACGAAAAGGGGTGGTTGCGACGAGATAGACGGCTTTGTATTCCTCAAACTGGAAGCCTGATAAAGGTAGTCCTAGAAGAAGCCCACCATTCTAAGATGACCATTCATCCAGGTGGTGATAAGATGTATAGGGACATGAAGAGGGTTTTCTTTTGGGATGGGATGAAGAAAGATGTAGCTAAATTGTTTTCTCAATGTTTAGTTTGCCAGCAAGTTAAAGCTGAGCAAAAGAAGCCCGGGGGATTACTTCATCCGTTGGAGGTTCCGCAGTGGAAATGGGAGAGTGTCTCTATGGATTTCAAAGATGGTTTTCCTAGATCGAAGAAGGGAAACACCAGTATTTGGGTTATGGTAGATAGAATCACTAAGAGTAATCACTTTATTCTAGTTAAGAGTAAAAGGACGACATCGCGGTTAGCAGCAATTTATGTTCGTGAGATAGTTCGTCTTCATGGATTACCTTCCAGCATCACAAGCGATCGTGACCCCATCTTTACCAGTGAATTTTGGAAAAGCTTGGAAGAAGCATTAGTTGCACAGTTATGTTTGAGCACCACTTATTATCCTCAGATCGATGGACAGGCGGAGAGGGTGAACAGGATTCTTGAAGATCTTTTGAGGCTATGTATCCTAAACTTCGGAGGGACTTGGTAAGAGCACCTTCCTTTAGTAGAGTTTGCATATAACAACAGCTATTAGTCCAACATCGGCATGGCACCCTTTGAAGCATTGTATGGATGACCCTGTAGATCACCAACTTGTTGGTGGTAATCTACAGAAAGGTTGTTACTTGGACCAGAAATGGTTAGTTAAACGTCCGAAAAGATTGGCCTTATTCGACGGCGGATGAAGACAGCTCAAGATAGTCAGAAATCCTATGCAGACAAGAGAAGGATTGACATTGAATTCGAAGTAGGAGATTTAGTTTTTATCAAAGTGTTACCGCTGAGGAATGCGGTTCGCTTCGGATCGGTAGGGAAGTTGGCACCTAGGTTTGTGGGACCATTTCCCATAACCGAGAGGATTGGCCAAATGGCCTATAGAGTAAAGCTCCTAGAAAATCTATCCGGTGTTTATGATATTTTCCACATTTCTCATTTGCGAAAGTGCTTGCATGACACTGCAGTAATTGTTGAGTGGAGTGTGTTGGAAGAAGTCGAAGTGGAACGCGAGGCGACAGTCAGGCGAGTCCCTACCCGTATTCTGGGATCAGAAGTTAAGAAGCTACTCAATACAGAGTTCAGGTTGCTAAAGGTTCAATGGGGAGATAACCCAAAGGATGCAACTTGGGGAAACGAAGATAAAATTCGTGCTTTGTACCCTTTCCTTTTTGAGGGAATGTTCTTAACTCCTTTTTCCAAAGTTTTATCAGCGCTTGTTTCTATCATTTGAGTATATCTTATCCATAGTATTTTTCGACCTTTAGATAGGAATCCTATGGATGTAAAAATGTGTTTGAAACATGTTATGCTTGATGGATGTAAGTGGATGCAAGTGTTTGCTATTGGTTGCCTGTGGACGCATATACACGCACAATAGCCACTAAGATCGGCTCAATCACTTTCATACTGCATATGGATATGTGTGCGTTTTGTTTTCTTTTATGGATGGAAGTGGATGTATTAGCATATGGATGTTGCAATTGGACGAACGAGTGTGCACACATATAGATCTTAAATGTTATAATAAGATTATTTGCATACATATTGGATTCATGGCACTAAGTTACATTGCATTAAGGAGGTCAACTGAACAAGTAGACAACCTGATTTTTCGCACTAGTGTTTGGACATAAACACACAACTTTGCATACATTCATATAAGCGTTAGAAGTCTTAAAGGACAATGGATGTCATTGGTTGTTGGATGAGTAGATGGATGAAGGATGGTAGGATACGCATTCTTCTCGAATTAGAGATTTCGGGGATGAAATCCTTTGAGTAGGTGAGAATATAATACCCCGAATTTTTAACAACACTAAAAGAGGATAAATTAAATAATAATTTATTTAATATTAAGAATTAAGGAAAACGGACTACGCCATTGCGTTCGTCTAAAAATTCTGGTCAGGATAGACATTTGGTTTACGTAAAACGGACACCGTATGAAGAAGATTGAGGGTTTTAAGTTTGTATACACGTAGAAAAAACATATATACATATATGAGTCACGTATGAGACAGAGATGAGTCAGAATTTTATCCAGAATAGTTCAAACTCTAAAATTGAAAAGTGGCGGAAGACAAGGTTTAAAATCTCGGATATCGGTCGCGTTTCGTCTCGGGGATTTTATAGACTCGGTCTCGTATCGGGGGAGATCTCGGGCGAGATGAGTCTAACACGGGAGTTTGTCTTGGATTTTCATCTCGGGTCTGAAAATTCATATCGGAACAATCTCGGGGTACATGATATGTTAAAAATGATATTTTAATAAAATGATTTTTATGAATGCTGAAACACCCCACCACCATTAAGGTCACTTACAAAGGGAATGCCTTAACTTTGGTGGAGGGTTATAGGTACAAGACACAGAAAAATTTACAAGATAGATAAATATAAGCAGCGGAAATCAAACATTTATTGAATATGTAGTTTAATACAAGAGCATTACATCAAATTGTCTCAAAACAACTTCAAAACATTACACCATAATTTCTGTCTTGATTATTCAATAAAGAAGCATAAACCAAAAAGCAAAAATGCATAAATCCCCAAGGATCATATCCAAAGCCATAGCCAACGCAAGAGAGTGCAAGTCATACATCTACTTTCTTGAAGCTTGTAAAGATTCTGATTAAGCTGGAGTATTTCCTCCCTATGGACCTGTAACACCCCACTCCCGCTATGATCACTCACTAAGGGAATGCCATAGCATCGGTGGAGTATTTTAGTGAATATAGAACAGAAAAATTACAACAAGACAGATATAAATAGTACTTGAAATTTTAAAACATCATCTCATAACAGCGGAAGTAAAACATGTCTGGTTACATCATAAAACCACAATAAAGGTCAAGTACAATATCCATCAAAATAAAGAAGTACATAATCCCACTCTCATACAATAGCCAAACAAAAGAAAAGATAACTGGATAACTGGAGCTTTACATCTATCCAAGCTCCTAAAGACTGGAACAGCAATCCGATCAAGCTCCACTACTGCTAGGATCCACCGTAGGACCTGAGGGTTGGGAAAAAGATAAAAACAACAGGGTCAGACATAAGTCTGAGCGAGTCCTATAACTTTAACAATACAATCGTTAAAGTAACCAGAGAAGACATAAACTGATATACGGTAACATATAGGGATGAATGGCTACCCTAAGCAGTCAACTAAACGAAGATAAAGGATAAAGACGCATCTACCCTCCCTAAGGTAAATTACTAAACTGCACCACACCAGTCGTTCCTAACTTAAAGGTTGATCCCACCCAAGGACTTATAAAATTTACTAATTAGTACCTGCGTACCCCTAGGTGACCAAGTAGGCGCCACGGGGCCCTACAATCCACTAGGTGTACACACTACTTCCCATTCGATCGGCTCCCTAACGTAGATACCCGTGCTGGCCCCACCGTGGGATGTATCATTCCCCAATGTGGCAACCTGATGAAACTAAAGGTGCACGGCTTATATCTACTCGATGCAACAACGGCTTACCTACCAGCCCGGGCCCACTCACGCATATGAAGCCCGTTGGACTTGCGTTGCCACCGCTAACCCGTTTGCCTCTTACAGTCAAGCCCAGTATGCGTGTCCCGTCCTCGACATGGGTCGAGCCCACAAAGATACGTATGGGTTACTGGTTGAAATGGGCCTCCACAAGCTACCCACCTAAGCTTGTCCCTTTTTCTAGTATATCCCACTTAACCCTTTAATCATGTTTTAATTACATGTTCTATTTTGGTTAAGTATTCTAATCGTATTTTCTATTGCCACCCAAGGCAACCACTAGATTTTCTCATGCCACCCGAGGCACCCACTTAACCCCTCATGTCCCTCTACATGCTAATGTGGTTAAGTGTTTCTTAATTAATTAATTAAGAACGTAACCTTTGTAAAGACCTCTCACATTAGACTGTCTTTTATGACCGCTGGTTAAGCCGGTTGGGTCCGGGCAGCCTTATGTCATAACAGAGTCTAACCTCGTGTCTTTACATTAATTACGTATTTAGTTTGTGCCTAAGACCTCTCACATTGGGCTAACATTTGTAGCAACTGGTTAAGCCGGTTGGGTCCGGGCAGTTTTACGCTACAACTGAGTCCAACCTCGTGTCTTAGTCAATTAATTACACCTAATTAATCACCCTCATAATTTTATATTAATTATCCCTAATTAATCAAGTTTTCTTAACATGGGTAGACCTAACTTAATAGGTAAATTCCCATGGGGTAGACCTAACTCAATAGGTAAATTCCCAACACATAGTATGGGTACACCTAACCAAATAGGCAAATTCCCATACTATGTTTATTTATTTTGTGTTATGCATAATTATATTAATTTCACACAATCTTATTAACTTATGCATTTAATTACCCCATCGTTTCCACGTAATTTCGTTCATGATATAACACATATAAAAGGTGTCAACTTGCATATGAATGAACATGTTTCAAAGGTGCCATCTTGCATATTAACAAACACATAACTTGCATATGAACTTGCATAACATGTCACATAACTTGCATATAATATGTCACATAACTTACATATTCATTTTGCATAACAAACTTGCATATTAGCTTATAGACTTGCATAATGTGTCATCATGAACTTGCATATTAATAAACATGTAACTTGCATATTTACATACATGTAACTCGCATATTAACAAACATGTAACTTGCATATAAAGAAACATGTAACTTGCATATTTACATACATGTAACTTGCATATTAACAAACATGTAACTTGCATATTAACAAACATGTAACTTGCATATTTACATACATGTAACTTGCATATTAACAAACATGTAACTTGCATATTAACAAACATGTAACTTGCATAGCATATTACCATGAACTTGCATAACATGCATATGATTACATAGCCCACAACTTGCATATTTAGCATCATGCAAACATAACATACATCATATTAAACTTGCATAAGCTTACATACTCAACATGCATAAACATAAGATTAATGCTAACATCATATCATATGATTCAAAGCTCATTAACCCACATACAAAACCATAAATCTCATCACATCTCATCTAATTAGTTTACCAAAAGATCATCAAAGTGATAGAAACTCACAACTAGCAACTTTGAACACCAAATGAAGAAGATTAAGATGCTAAGAAGGGATTAGAAGTTGATTAGAGAGTGATTAGTATGCAACCCTCTTCATAAAATTAGTGGAGGCCATGAGAGCTAGCATTTTGCCATAGTTTAGTCACTAGGTTTAATTATGAATGAATTAGGGTAGGTTAGGGTCTTATTTATAGATTAGGCAAGTGTTTTAGGCCATAGGATTAACCCTAGATTCAATCCA
This sequence comes from Allium sativum, assembly GCA_030737875.1. Taxonomy (NCBI): domain Eukaryota; kingdom Viridiplantae; phylum Streptophyta; class Magnoliopsida; order Asparagales; family Amaryllidaceae; genus Allium; species Allium sativum. The sequence continues at coordinate 50,554,294 of JASFAX010000020.1, forward strand.
AGCCATCAAAGCATGTCTTGGGGAAGAAGTCAAGTGTAGGAACCATCTAGGGCCTTTAGATTAAAGATGGACCATGAGAACCATTCAAATGCAAAATCTGCACTTGAGCGAATCGGCCCACGGGTTGACAGCCAAACACCCTGGATTAACCCCTAGTCGACCCAGCGGGCTCGGGTCGACTTCAAAAATCGGCCGGTTCGGTTATTCCCCTCTCCCAATTCGCTGTTTTGAGCATTTTTGCATATTTATTTATTAAATTTTCAATTATATATATATATATATATCAATATATATATATATATATCTACACAACCCATTTCACTTAATTAAGTATACTTTAATTTGGGAATTTTCGTGAAACTTCGCGAGGCCATATCTTGGTCATACGGACTCCGATTTTCGAAAACTCGGACTCTATTTCGCGTATTTTTCCGAGACGAACACAATGGCATAGCCCGTTTCCCTTGATTCCCATTTTAGAATTAAATTCTGCCTCGATTTATGTTATTACAGGTTATTGAAAATACGGGTTGTTACATTCTCCCCTCCTTAAAGGATTTCGTCCCCGAAATCTTCAAGTTAGGAAGAACGTATCCTACCATCCAATCATCCATCTACTCAAAGCATCATCCACGAGCAATCATTGTCCTTACAAGATTCTAAATGCTGGATGGATATATGCAAAAGTGTGTGTATATGTACTTACCTAATGCGAAAATCAGGCGGTTACTGATACAGTAAACCTCCTTAATGCAAACCATGATAGTGCCATGCATCCAATATGTATGCGAAACCCTATTGACACATACAAATTTCTACATGCGTGCACAACCATACACAAAAATGCATCATCCATATGATAACACAGCCATGATACATCCATCAATCTAACTACCACATCCATTTATGCAATATGCAACATGAAGTGACTGAGCCGATCTAGTGCCTAATGTGTGTGTATATGCATCCACGAGCAACCACTAGCAAACAATTGCATCCATATGCATCCATCAACCATAACATGTTTCAAACACATGTTTCAACCATAGGTTTTACCCTATCTAAAGGTCATAGGTATTAGCGAGAGGATATACTAAAGATAAGATAAGTACTAGACAAGCAATAAAGGAGAAGTTAAAAGACATACTCTCAAAAAGAAATGGATACAAAGAACGCATCTTTGCTTCCGTCTCCCAAGTAGCATTGCTTTCGTCATCTCCCCATTGCACTTTAACTAGCTGAACTTCTCTGTTCCTCAACTTCCTAGTTTCTGACCCAAGGATGCGAGTAGGAGCTCGTCGAATCGTCGCATCACGCTCTACCTCTACATCTCTAAGCAAGCTCGGCTCTACCACCTCCGCGGTCTCATGTAAGCACTTCCTCAAATGTGATACATGGAATACATCATGAACACCACTAAGTCTGTCGGGCAACTCCACCCTATATGCCATCCGTCCAATCCTTTCCTTAATAGGAAACGGCCCAACAAATCTTGGTGCTAACTTCCCTACGGACCCAAAGCGAACAACATTTCTCAATGGAGATACTTTGACAAAAACCATGTCCCCAACCTCAAACTCAAGATCCGTCCTTCTCCGATCCGCATAAGATTTCTGTCTATCTTGCGCTGCTTTCATCCTTTTTCGAATTAAATCAATCTTCTCTGAAGTCTCTCTAACCATATCCGGCCCAAGCAAGATCTTATCCGTAGATTCCCACCAACATGTAGGAGATCGACAAGGCCTTCCATAAAGAGCTTCGAAAGGAGCCATACCAATACTGGACTGAAAGCTGTTATTATATGCGAACTCCACCAAAGGAAGATGTTCTTCCCATGTACCTCCAAAATCCAAGATACAAAGCCTCAAAAGATCTTCTAAGATACGGTTCACCCTCTCGGTCTGACCGTCCGTCTGAGGATGATATGCGGTGCTCAAACACAACTGAGTCCCTACCGCCTCTTGCAAACTTCTCCAAAACTCACTAGTGAAAATAGGATCTCGATCACTCACAATGCTGGATGGTACGCCATGCAATCTAACAATCTCTCTAACATAGACTGAAGCAAGCCATGGAGCGGTCCTCTTACTCTTTACGGGTATAAAATGGGCACTCTTGGTAAGTCTGTCTACCACAACCCAAATTCCCGTATTGCCCTTCCTCGATCTCGGTAACCCGTCGATGAAATCCATCGAGACACTATCCCACTTCCACTGTGGAACTTCCAATGGGTGTAGCAACCCACCGGGTTTCTTTTGCTCCACTTTAACTTGTTGGCACACTAAGCATCTAGCCACATACTCGGCCACATCTTTCTTCATACCGGCCCAGAAGAAAACTCTCTTCATGTCTTGGTACATTTTGTCTCCACCGGGATGAATAGTCATTCTTGAACGATGTGCATCATCCAAAATAGCCTTCTTCAAACCCTCATCTTGCGGTACACAAAGTCTACCGTCTCTATGCAACCATCCCTTATCATCTATGGTGTATCTACCCAAATGGCTGGACGACTCCCCTCTTATAAGCTTCTCTACCAACACAACCAACTGTGGGTCGTCTCGCTGAGCCTCGCCAATCCGTCTCAAAAGAGTAGGTCTAACCTCCAAGGATGCCAACAAACCAGGTACAAAATCAACAGAAGGTCTGAAGTCAAACAAAGAAAGAAACTCCAAGCTTCGTCGTTCCACGAACAATGGACTCAAAGATAGCCTTTTTCTACTTAAGGCGTCTGCCACCACGTTACCCTTACCAGGGGTATACGCTATCTCGAAATCATAGGATGCTAAGAACTCCATCCACCTTTGCTGTCTTAAGTTTAAATCCTTCTGAGAGAATAAGTACTTCAATGATTTATGGTCGGTGAACAACTCGAATCTCTCACCAAGAAGATAATGGCGCCAAGACTTAAGTGCGAAAACAATCGCGGCCAACTCTAGATCATGGGTAGGGTAATTCTTCTCATGCACTCTCAATTGTCTCCCTCCATAGGCTATTACCCTTCCCTCCTGCATCAAGACTGCGCCTAATCCTGTTCCACAAGCATCGGTATAAACAACAAACGGCTTACTCCCATCTGGAAGCACTAAAACTGGAGCGGTGGTCAAAGCTCTCTTTAACCGTCGGAAAGCATCATCACAATCTACATCCCATGAGAAAACCAGATTCTTCTTCGTCAAGCGGGTTAATGGGGCTGATATCTTCGCGAAGTCTTTGATGAACTTCCTATAATATCCTGCCAACCCCAAGAAACTTCTTACCTCGGTAGCATTTCTAGGAACTTTCCAATCCTGGATAGATACTATCTTTGCGGGATCCACAGCTATCCCTTCCTTAGAGACCACATGCCCTAAGAATCGCACTTCTCTTCTCCAAAAATGGCATTTAGAGAATTTAGCTTTAAGACTATGCGCTCGAAGAGTCTCCAACACTTCCTTGAGATGTAAGGCATGCTCTTCTTCATTCTTGGAAAAGACCAAGATGTCATCCACAAAAACTACTACAAACTTATTCAGATACTCTCTGAACACTCTACTCATGAGATCAACAAAGTATGCGGGGGCGTTTGTCAACCCAAATGGCATCACTAGCCACTCATAAAAACCATCCGGAGTCCGGAAAGCAGTCTTCTCTATACTGTCCTCCGCCACTCTTAACTGATGAAACCCTGTAGCTAAGTCCATCTGCGAAAATACTGACGCGCCAACCAACTGATCAAAGAGATCATCTATCCTCGGTAATGGGTGTCTATTCTTCTTCGTGAGCTTATTAAGTTCCCTATAATCCACACAAAGTCTGAGGGACCCATCCGCCTTCGTGGCAAACACTACTGGAGCTCCCCACTCCGATATACTTCGCCTTATGAACCCCTTCTCAAGCAACTCCCCTACTTGCTTATGAAGTTCTCTTCTCTCACGAGGAGCCATGTGGCGTACTGGCAAAGACACTGGTTTGGCATTATCCACCAAATAAATTCGGAAATCTATCTCCCGCTTCGGAGGCAAACCCTTTACTTCTTCAAACACATCCGGATATTCCCGGACTACTCTGACAGAACACAAACTTTCGACCGAAGCATCGAGCGATTCAAGATAACTTAGCAAAACAGATTCCATGGGATTGCAAGAGATCTCGAGAGTGTTACCCAAGCGGGTCATGAGCCTGACAACTCTCCTTTCGCAATCAAGAACGGCACCATTACTGGATAACCAGTCCATGCCCAAGATCAACCCATAGCCCGTGAAGCCCAATACAAAAGCATCACATCTAAACTCAACGCTAAGTATAGAAATCTTCAAACCCAAACATATCATAGACAGATATATGGAGCCCCCAATTGGGTTTGAGACAACCAAGGGATCATCAACTAGACTGGTGTCTAAGTGCAGTGACTCAACTAACGATGATGAGATAAAAGAATGCGATGCGCCAGAGTCAAACAAAGTACGAACTGGATGATCAAACAGAAAAACCAGACTTTCAACGGAAATAGTTCTACCTCTCTGCTGAATCGGTGGAACTGAGAGAACCTGAACTTGCCCCCCTGACTGAGGTGGTGCTATAAGAGCTTGCACCTGGCCTCCTGAGGTAGACCCCGTCTTCTGCCCCTTCTTTAGGCAGTTTTTCACAAGATGCCCTGCTTCACCACAATGAAAGCAACCGGTCTTCTTCTTTTTGCGACAATCCTTACTGAGGTGTCCTGGTGTTCCACAATTGAAGCACTTCTTCTTCGTCTTCTTTTTGTCACCATTGCCTTTTCCGCCCTTGCCTTGTTGTTGCTGTTGCGGTTTCTTCTGATCCCCCTTTTTCTCTGGTGCCTTAGAATTCTTATCATCCTCATGCATAAGTGCCATGTAGACAAGCTTCTCAAAAGTGGCCCCCATAGGAATGTGAGTCATAGCTATTCCTTGCAATGGTTCGTTCAAGCCTCTAACGAACCTCAAAGCCTTCTTCTCCGGTGTATTCACCAACTCTATGCCAAACCTTGCTAATTGATTGAATTTGTTGACATATTCTTTCACCGTGAGATTCCCTTGCTTCAAATTCAAGAACTTCTCCATAAACAGATTCTCTTCCGCCCTTGAGAGAAACTTAGCCCCAAACCTTTGCTTAAAATCTGCCCAAGAGTCAACAGGGCGTTCTCCATTAGTGACCTCCCACCAGAATGAGGCCTCTCCCTTCATTAACCAAGCCGCCAACTTGACTTTCTTTCCCTCTTCCACTTCAAAGATATCTAGCAACTCTTCCACTTCCTTAAGCCAATCTCTAGCCTCTACGAAAGTCTCTGAACCAAGAAAAGGTTTTCCTCCTATAGCCTTGAACTCCTTGCAAACCTTAGCAAAATTATCCACTCTAGGCTGAGGAGGAGGAGCGGTTGTCTCTGGTGTAGTAGCATTGGCCGGACCCGCAGCCGCGGCCCTAGCCTCTTGCAACCTCCTATACCATAGTGGTATAACTAAACCCTCCGGGATGTTAAGATCTTCAGCCATGCTGAAACGAAAGAGGAAAGATTCAAAAAGGAGATTCCGAAAGATAAAGATATGGCTATTGGGGATTATGCTTTTCTTTTTCAAAAACTTTTTCTCTTAGAAGACATGCTTTTAAAAATACTTTCTTCGAAAATACTCTTAGAAAGTAGTTTTTCTCAAAAATTTTATCTGTTCTGGTAACCTTAAGCTCTGATACCACGTGTAACACCCCACTCCCGCTATGATCACTCACTAAGGGAATGCCATAGCATCGGTGGAGTATTTTAGTGAATATAGAACAGAAAAATTACAACAAGACAGATATAAATAGTACTTGAAATTTTAAAACATCATCTCATAACAGCGGAAGTAAAACATGTCTGGTTACATCATAAAACCACAATAAAGGTCAAGTACAATATCCATCAAAATAAAGAAGTACATAATCCCACTCTCATACAATAGCCAAACAAAAGAAAAGATAACTGGATAACTGGAGCTTTACATCTATCCAAGCTCCTAAAGACTGGAACAGCAATCCGATCAAGCTCCACTACTGCTAGGATCCACCGTAGGACCTGAGGGTTGGGAAAAAGATAAAAACAACAGGGTCAGACATAAGTCTGAGCGAGTCCTATAACTTTAACAATACAATCGTTAAAGTAACCAGAGAAGACATAAACTGATATACGGTAACATATAGGGATGAATGGCTACCCTAAGCAGTCAACTAAACGAAGATAAAGGATAAAGACGCATCTACCCTCCCTAAGGTAAATTACTAAACTGCACCACACCAGTCGTTCCTAACTTAAAGGTTGATCCCACCCAAGGACTTATAAAATTTACTAATTAGTACCTGCGTACCCCTAGGTGACCAAGTAGGCGCCACGGGGCCCTACAATCCACTAGGTGTACACACTACTTCCCATTCGATCGGCTCCCTAACGTAGATACCCGTGCTGGCCCCACCGTGGGATGTATCATTCCCCAATGTGGCAACCTGATGAAACTAAAGGTGCACGGCTTATATCTACTCGATGCAACAACGGCTTACCTACCAGCCCGGGCCCACTCACGCATATGAAGCCCGTTGGACTTGCGTTGCCACCGCTAACCCGTTTGCCTCTTACAGTCAAGCCCAGTATGCGTGTCCCGTCCTCGACATGGGTCGAGCCCACAAAGATACGTATGGGTTACTGGTTGAAATGGGCCTCCACAAGCTACCCACCTAAGCTTGTCCCTTTTTCTAGTATATCCCACTTAACCCTTTAATCATGTTTTAATTACATGTTCTATTTTGGTTAAGTATTCTAATCGTATTTTCTATTGCCACCCAAGGCAACCACTAGATTTTCTCATGCCACCCGAGGCACCCACTTAACCCCTCATGTCCCTCTACATGCTAATGTGGTTAAGTGTTTCTTAATTAATTAATTAAGAACGTAACCTTTGTAAAGACCTCTCACATTAGACTGTCTTTTATGACCGCTGGTTAAGCCGGTTGGGTCCGGGCAGCCTTATGTCATAACAGAGTCTAACCTCGTGTCTTTACATTAATTACGTATTTAGTTTGTGCCTAAGACCTCTCACATTGGGCTAACATTTGTAGCAACTGGTTAAGCCGGTTGGGTCCGGGCAGTTTTACGCTACAACTGAGTCCAACCTCGTGTCTTAGTCAATTAATTACACCTAATTAATCACCCTCATAATTTTATATTAATTATCCCTAATTAATCAAGTTTTCTTAACATGGGTAGACCTAACTTAATAGGTAAATTCCCATGGGGTAGACCTAACTCAATAGGTAAATTCCCAACACATAGTATGGGTACACCTAACCAAATAGGCAAATTCCCATACTATGTTTATTTATTTTGTGTTATGCATAATTATATTAATTTCACACAATCTTATTAACTTATGCATTTAATTACCCCATCGTTTCCACGTAATTTCGTTCATGATATAACACATATAAAAGGTGTCAACTTGCATATGAATGAACATGTTTCAAAGGTGCCATCTTGCATATTAACAAACACATAACTTGCATATGAACTTGCATAACATGTCACATAACTTGCATATAATATGTCACATAACTTACATATTCATTTTGCATAACAAACTTGCATATTAGCTTATAGACTTGCATAATGTGTCATCATGAACTTGCATATTAATAAACATGTAACTTGCATATTTACATACATGTAACTCGCATATTAACAAACATGTAACTTGCATATAAAGAAACATGTAACTTGCATATTTACATACATGTAACTTGCATATTAACAAACATGTAACTTGCATATTAACAAACATGTAACTTGCATATTTACATACATGTAACTTGCATATTAACAAACATGTAACTTGCATATTAACAAACATGTAACTTGCATAGCATATTACCATGAACTTGCATAACATGCATATGATTACATAGCCCACAACTTGCATATTTAGCATCATGCAAACATAACATACATCATATTAAACTTGCATAAGCTTACATACTCAACATGCATAAACATAAGATTAATGCTAACATCATATCATATGATTCAAAGCTCATTAACCCACATACAAAACCATAAATCTCATCACATCTCATCTAATTAGTTTACCAAAAGATCATCAAAGTGATAGAAACTCACAACTAGCAACTTTGAACACCAAATGAAGAAGATTAAGATGCTAAGAAGGGATTAGAAGTTGATTAGAGAGTGATTAGTATGCAACCCTCTTCATAAAATTAGTGGAGGCCATGAGAGCTAGCATTTTGCCATAGTTTAGTCACTAGGTTTAATTATGAATGAATTAGGGTAGGTTAGGGTCTTATTTATAGATTAGGCAAGTGTTTTAGGCCATAGGATTAACCCTAGATTCAATCCAAGCCATCAAAGCATGTCTTGGGGAAGAAGTCAAGTGTAGGAACCATCTAGGGCCTTTAGATTAAAGATGGACCATGAGAACCATTCAAATGCAAAATCTGCACTTGAGCGAATCGGCCCACGGGTTGACAGCCAAACACCCTGGATTAACCCCTAGTCGACCCAGCGGGCTCGGGTCGACTTCAAAAATCGGCCGGTTCGGTTATTCCCCTCTCCCAATTCGCTGTTTTGAGCATTTTTGCATATTTATTTATTAAATTTTCAATTATATATATATATATATATCAATATATATATATATATATATCTACACAACCCATTTCACTTAATTAAGTATACTTTAATTTGGGAATTTTCGTGAAACTTCGCGAGGCCATATCTTGGTCATACGGACTCCGATTTTCGAAAACTCGGACTCTATTTCGCGTATTTTTCCGAGACGAACACAATGGCATAGCCCGTTTCCCTTGATTCCCATTTTAGAATTAAATTCTGCCTCGATTTATGTTATTACAGGTTATTGAAAATACGGGTTGTTACAGGACCTGGGGGGGAGCGGAAGAAAAGATGACGAAAGAAAACGGGTCAGACAATAAGTCTGGTAAGTTCAGTGGTTACTAGTATTTAAACAAGGGATCATGAAAGTGATAACAAAACATAGGACAATACCCTAATACAAGATAAGAGGGATGTGTGATCGCACCCATTACTATAGTCTCTGCACCTACTTAACCATTGGAACCAGCCCACGTGTTTACAACAAATGATCCCCTTAATGATCGGCTCCTATTCGCATGTATTCATGTCTTGTGTCCTTCGGCCTCGCTTGATTGTAGTCACCTTTGCTGGTCCCACCATGGGGTGTATCAGTCCCTCTGGTGGCAACCTGACATGATTCAAGATGCACAGTGTACACTACTGATGCCCAGTGCCTGATTTTTCCACTCCGGAGTACGTGCATGCCCATACTCCGCCAGAACCTACACTGGCCCACCAACCGCCGACGTTTTGACCGCTTATAATTAAGCCCAGTAATCGTGCCCTACCCTGCCTAGTTTCAGGGTACCATGATACATCTGTGTGGGTTACTGCTGAAATGGGTCACCGTTACTAAGGTTTTTTAATCAACATGTTTATTTGGTTAAGTGTCCAAGTTTACCTAACCCAGCCCATTCGTTTTAGTTAACATGTTGAATCGGTTAAGTGTTTTCCTAATTTACTTAACCCTACCAATCCTGACTTGGCTTTAATTTATTAAAGCACCAACCACTCACATTATACAGGTCTTGTTGTGGTTACTGGATGTGCAGGTCGGTTCCGGGCAGATTTACACCACAACTCAGTCTAACCTCGGGTTCTTTTTGGGCTTGATGCACTAACCACCCACATTAGACAGGTCTTGTTGTGGTCACTGGATATGCCAGTCGGTTCCGGGCAGATTTACACCACAACTTAGTCTAACCTCGGGTTAGCAATATTCGTCTTTTCTAAATTCATATTTTTCTATATATGTCAAATTCCTTTTATGTAAATTAATTTTAGTTTGATCACGGCATAATTATCATGTGATTATGCCCAACATAAATGGTATATAAAATATACCATTTAATGAACAAATCTATGCCATGAATTTTCATATTTCCCATTGCTACCCCTGTGGAACCTATGTGTAAATCACATAAAATGTTGGGCTAGCAAATTAGCCCACACCCATAAACAAAAAGGGGTGATAAACAAAGAACGTGAAATGATCATACAATAGCATACATTTAACTTTACACATGTAACTTGGCATAGATGTATGTCATTAACTTTAATCACTTGGGTAAAGGTGAACTTGTGACTAAGTTGAATCTAATGGTCATGTAAACTCGACAAAGGTCTAGCATGAAAGTTTAACATATAATCATAGTTTCAACCCATAACTTGGCATATAATCTTATGTATGTCAAAACATAAGAAAGCTATCATATTCATTTTCTTATCACAATTTAGCATGATGTTAACAATATAAGAGGACTACAATTCCACTTTTACAACATAAATAGATTCAACTTGACATAGTTCTAAATATTCATAGATGTAAATCTAACATGTAAACATGTGATTTAGATCCTAAACTTGGAAATAACCATCAAATTACAACATGACATGTTTCATCATTTTGTTGGTAATAATAAGTTCTTTACCCCATCATAATAGATTACAATAACATACAATGTTGTACATCACCCAAGCATATAGACATGAAATATACAACATGTTCATCGCCATAAGCATATATACATGAAATATACAACATCTTCATTGCCATAAGCATATAGACATGATTAATTACAACGATATTTTAAGATAAACAAGAATCAAATCTCATACATAAGCATCGTATTATATTCCAATTACAACATTTCATGATTAAGTCGAAAGGAATGTTTAAATCTGCGTAACAACTAACTTACAAACTAAAAGAAATTCTTGCGTTCTGAAATCTGAATTCTGAAATTGGAGATGAGCGCCTTTGATGAAGATCGTTGAATTAAACTAGTTGTAATTTGATTTTAGTTGTAGCTTTTTAACTCGTCTTTGAATTGAAAAGGGTGACGGCTACTCCAAGTCCTCCATTGACAGTATTTCAGTTCTAGGATTATTTTTCTGTGTGTTTTTAGGTTAGGAATTGAGTTGTTTATATAGAATTTCAGTTTGATTGTAGCCGTCAGATGAACCTAGGGTTAATCACAGCCACTCAGACCCGATCAGGACCATCCAGACACCTTAGTGACTCAGCAGCTAGTCAGCAAACGTTCAAATTTCAGATCTAGCCGGGGTCCAGGTCGACCCTAAGTTCGACCCCTATGTCGACCTCTAGGGGGGAGGTCGACACTAGGGTCGACCCCCTGGTCGACTTGCCTGGGTGGGAATTTTCCCGCCCAGCTCGCTTCTGACTTCTGTTTTGAATTTTTAACTTGTTTTCTCGAGCTGTTCGAATTTATTCGAATTTTCTAAAACTTCTAACAGCCATAACTTTTTCATACGAAGTCCAATTCACGCAAACTCGGACTCTATCTCAACCGGAATTCCGAGACGAACACAATGGCGTAGCCCGTTTCCCTTAATTTTCACATTTTAAATTAAGTATTATAGGATTCGTTATTATAATGTTAATAGAAAGTACGGGGTGTTACATTCTCCCCTCCTTTTAGGATTTCGTCCCCGAAATCTTCAAGTCGAGAAGAACTTATATCCTACCATTCAAACACTCATCTACTCAACCATCAAACACAGGCGTCCATTGTCCTTAAAATATTTCTAATGCTTCATGATCATATGCATTGTGTGTGTATATGTCCTTATCTAATGCAAAAACCATGTGGTCTACTGATTCAGTTGACCTCCTTAATGCAAATTATGTCAGTGCCATGAGTCCTTTATGAATGCAATTTTTCCTACTCAACATGAGTGCACATACATTCATACAAATGCATCGTCCATATGATAACACATCAAGTTTTAATCCATAAACTAATACATATATGCATATGCAATATGGAAGTAACTGAGCTGATCTAATACCTAGTGTGTGTGTGTGTGTATGCATCCACTAGCAACCACTAGCAACCATTTGCAACCACTTGCAACCATCAATTATAACATGTTTCAATTACATGTTTACATTCAAATGGGTTCCTACCTAAGGATAAAGGATAGGATCGAGGAGATATACCTAAAAAGATAGATACGAGTATAGACTTGAGGAAAAGAGATTAAAGACGTAACCTCAAAAAGAAAAGGGTAGGTTGCGCGTATTCTGTCCTTGGTTTTCCAAGTCGTGTCTTCCTCGGTGTCGCTCCATTGAACTTTGACGAGCTTAACTTCACAGTTGCGTAGCTTTTTGATCTCTGTTCCCAAGATACGGGTTGGAACTCTCCTCACCGTTGCTTCTCGTTCAACTTCAACTTCTTCTAGCGTACTTGTCTCTACCACTTCCGCAGACTCATGTAAGCATTTCTGCAGGTGAGAGACATGAAAGACATAATGAATCCAGGCAAATCCTTCGGGCAGCTGTACCCTATAAGCCATCTTCCCAATTTTCTCGATGATAGGGAACGACCCTACAAATCTTGGTACTAGCTTTCCTGTGGATCCAAAGTGAACGACGTTCCTCAAAGGAGATACTTTAAGGAACACCTTGTCTCCAACTTCGAACTCAAGGTCAGTTCTTCTTTTGTCTGCGTAGGACTTCTATCTATCTTGGGCAGTTTTCATTCTTCTTCGTATCAAGTCTACTTTCTCTGAAGTCTCCCTAATCATGTCTGGTCCAAGTATGAGCTTGTATGTTGACTCCCACCTGCAAGTTGGTGACCTGCATGGTCTTCCATATAAAGCTTCGAAAGGTGCCATGCCTATGGTGGTTTGGTAGCTATTGTTGTAAGCGAGTTCCACCAAAGGTAGATGATCCTCACATGTTCCTCCGAAGTCAATAATGCATAACCTCAAGAGGTCTTCTAATACCCTGTTGACTCTTTCCGTTTGGCCATCGGTTTGAGGGTGATAGGCCGTGCTTAAGCATAATTGTGTGCCTACAACCTCTTGTAAACTCTTCCAAAACTCGCTCATGAAGATAGGGTCTTGATCACTCATTATGCTGAAGGGCATCCCATGGAGTCGAACTATCTCCTTAAGATATATGGATGCTAGAGATGAGGCAGTCCTTCTACTCTTGACGGGTATAAAGTGGGCACTTTTTGTGAGCCTGTCCACTATAACCCAAATGCTAGTATTGCCCCTTCTTGACCTAGGCAACCCATCTATAAAGTCCCACTACTACAAAACAGGTCATTTGCATCAGTTGTTAATCCCTTGTTGCATCAGTTGTTGAACTGATACAAGTGAAGATGATGCAACTGACAAATTTTTATTGCATCAGTTAAAGAACTGATGCAAATGATGATCACTTGCATCAATTGTTTAATACAACTGATGCTATAGAGCAGATGTAAATGTCTACATTTGCTTTCGAAGCCTTGGTCAATTGCATCAAAGTTTTGAAACAACTGATGTTAACGAACAGATGCAAAAATGACATTTGTTATGACCTTTAGCGTATTGCATCAGTTGCCTATGCCATTACAACTGATGCAAATTAAGTGAAGTAAAAAAACCCACTATTTTAAAACTGAAGCAATATTAAATAGAATTTAAAATTCTACAGATGCATTAATACCACCAATCTGATAAAACAATAAATATAATTGTATTATCAATCACCATAGTTCATGTTTACAACCCAAAAAAAAAAACACATACTCTGATCATAAAACTAAAGTCAACGTACATAACAATAGACTAACATAACTACATCCAATTATGCATGATATAAATCGCTAAGCAATCACGAACTTCACCTATCTCTTGGCGGTCATAAGAACCACGTTGTGCTAAGTCCTGTAATTTATAAGAGTAATGTTGTTTTAAAACGTCGTAAATAACATATAATCACTAGGCGAATGAAATAAGTTAAAATATACCTTTCGTAAATCGATGCTTTGATTGTGGTGTTTTACTATGTCAAGCATATATCCCATCACAAAATGTACACAATCCGTTGCTTCAGATTGCTGCGGACACTGGCAATATTACAAAATAATTGAATAGTTAGTTTAAAATGAAACAAAAAAAGGCATAGTATTAATTCATTGCAGCTTATAATGTGTGTCAGTGTTGCATGATGCTGCATAATACAGTGAAATAGTTTATTTGTATATGTCAGAACCTAACTAGATAGAGTTGAATATATGGTGATGCATGTATGGGGAAAACTCAATGTAACCCTTATATCAACCTGGAAATAACACATGTGATGTTGTGTAGATTAATATTAATCCAGATTTAAATACTGGTAGTCATGATAATGATAGCTCCGGTCTAGAAGACACAAGGAAGAAATAGACAGTTAAAATCCCAGTTTCTATAGGGGGAGAAGCAGAATTAATCTGAATAACCTTAAAGGTGAGGAAGTAGTAATCAGTGTGACCATTTGTTGAATCTAATCAAAAGTGGAACAATTTTGTTTCCCAGATTAAAACCATATCAAAAAAAATTAAAGTCATTTCAACTGAAACTCCACTAGACTGTTTATAGTAAATTTACCATGCCATATTACTTTTATGCTAAAAAAACACAGTTTGAACTTTGGGGAAAAAAATGAACAAATTAATTATCTACAAAACAAGTGAATTAACTATATACGACCAACATTAATAATAGTTTGTATGTTGGTGGAGCTAAGCACAATTCAAAAAACCACAGCCATATCTGAACCAAGACTTATTTTAGAAACTGACTTCAAACCCATATTTGAACCATCAATAATCTGACCGACACTGTCTCCATTAAAACCAATGAAAACTACTGGACAGTCAGCAGCATAACATCCAGAAACAAACCTCGAAATACATTCATAAAGACAACTACTTTTAGGAAAATGAAGAGTTTTGTAACCAGGCAAATCTTACAAATTTTCTAAAATGCACTCATAAAGACAACTACTTCTAGAAAAATGAAGCAAAATCAAAGTAGCACTAGTACCTGAGAATTTCATTGATATTAACATCTACAGTGTGAATTGCAAGCTAATTTATGAAAATAGAATTTGGTACTTGCACAACTGAACTGACTAGCAAAGATCGCACCTTCATATTCTGTGATGACCACAATCCACAATCAAGAAGTAGCTTGTTGCCAGGAGCATCTTTATTATGTGTTATGCTTTCAGCAACAAGCTCTTTCCCTGCACCTTCAGCAATAAAAATAGCCCTGTGCCCATTCTCTTTCAGTAGCTATTCAACATATTCCAGAAGCCCACTTTTTCCCTCAAAATAAAATGCCGACTCAGGGATCTGGTAGCAATCCTAACAAGTGGCATAAAATCCTTTTAGGTAAGTGCACCGGTTACATATGTAAAAGAAATCTGTGTGATGATGAACATACCACATCCCAACTAAATATATGTAAAATAAATCTATTCAGGTAAGTTGCATACATGGCGATAAACCCTGAAACAATAAGTATCTCCAATAAAATGAGTGATCATACCGATGCAGAAAGATGGACAAATTACCATGGATGCAAGTAATAGAATTGAATATATGCACCTATCTAATACAGCAATTTAATGTATGTAGTAAAAAATAAGGTAGTACAAGGGACTAACCACTACATCAACCCATCGGTTTTACAACGCCGATACCATTTTTGGCACTTTCAGCTTCTACATGTGCTGCATTGATAGCCATTTGTGCCTCTTCAACAGCAGTACCAAATCCAAATGACTTTTCAATAACCATTTTATAAAATAATTTAGATTAACAGCAGTACCTAATCAGAATTGCAAGGTATAATAAATCTCAGTTAATCTAAATTGACGCTAATTAAATTAGTGAGGTTCCTGTGCATTATCATGAATGTAAATTCAAACGTCAAATTGTGATTAAGTTTGTACGAATATGGAACTCCAATGACAATCTTTGTAGTCCATGGTAATTATGGTTTCGTAGAATCTGTCACCTTAACTGGCTTTAAGAATCTAATACGCACAAATACAGATATGAACCGGGTTTACTGATTGTCAAGAAATATAGGCAAACTATGGCTACATACTAAGCACTTTTGGCATGATCTTTCAGTTAAGTATCATATTTAAATTTCTATAATGCAAACACAGTTAAATATGACAGTATTATTATACTTAATATAAAGATAGAATAAGTCAATTGTAATAGAATGTCTTTTATGCCTATATCAGAGACAAAAATAGAATAGGTAATTATATATATATATATATATATATATATATATATATATATATATATATATAAATTGAATCACCCGCTTGTCTGAAATAGGCAATTGTAATACAATATTGCTGGTATATGGTTCCAAAATCTGATAGGGTAACTTTGTGCATTCCTTTGGTGCAACTGCATCACAACCATGAAGTGCTTTTGAGATAACAAAACTTTTTTGTCTCATTATGATTTTATCCAATTGATAATCGAGAAGCCAATTCAGAGTAAATTAATTTGATAAATATAAAGCATACTAAATTATATAAGTTGCACTGAGATATGAATGGGTGGATGTAGCTAGCAAATTCCACAAACTTTAAGTAGAAAGTACCATGCATCAGAATTATCATTTCTTTCTTAGTTTGAATGTTGACAATTCTTAAGCATAAAAAGAAAACTTGATCAAGAATTTTTTAAGACATAGCATATAAGCACTAATATATGGTATTATGAATTGGTACTATAAAGTACTGTCTTTGAGAAAAAATTAGTATATCGTAAATTGAGAGCTAATTTAATTCATAATTTAAAAACACTCTGTTAGCTAGACAATCAAATTTATTTAAGAAACTAATATTTTTGAAGCTAATTTATTTTGCATAATGTTTCAGATGACAATCTATGCATAAAAATGATTCAATAATTGATAAGCGACTAAAAATACATTACTAATCATAATAAACAATTATTTATGATATGATATTTAATTTGAAGGGTGTATTTAATTTCATAAACAATTATTAATTTTCATTAATCATTTTATTCACTAATAGTATCACCAAGAGGAATTCCGTCGAAGTTCTTACATAGGTACCATCTGTAAGGGACGAAGTGAAGAAAAATTTCATTTATCACCACCAATATTAAGGATACTAATTATAAAACCGAATCTAAACATTTATATATAGGTACTCACATTGCAAAATAAATGCTACTACGAAACAGACGAATAAACCCATTTTATTAGTTGAAACAGTAAAAAGTTATCAGAATAATTCATTGCAAGTAAATTGTATATTCAGTTATAAAGATGTAAGTAACAATAAGTCCATGCTTTTAAGTAACAGAGTTGAACACACAATCAGAATTTCATCAAAGTTCCTAAAATGTCACACATAAAGAACATTATATTTTTTTACCTGATCTTCATACCGTAGTGTAGCGTTGTAGTAAGAACATGTAACTGCTTGTGGATCAAAGTTCCATGGCAATAAGATTTGACCTGCAAGTTTATTAACTTAATTTTGCTAAAACAGGGAAACAAACATAACAAAATTAAATTGTACGCCTTTAGGGAAACAACAACGTTATGTGCAAATTTTGAGGATGGTTCAACCCCAACAGGGCTGACCAAAACATAATCAGAAGTAGCGTATTCTATCTGTATTGTCGAATAATAAAATGCTAGAAATAAATTTATCGGACATGGAATCAGATATTCATATCCATCATTTCATATACGAATACAGACGTTAGTAATACTGAGTAAACCGAAAAAAAGTTTGTACACAGTTTAGGTTAGTTAACCGTAGACAAATATAGGAAAAAAGAAAAATGTACTTACTTGATGCTGCTCTACCAGCAGGCTTGTGCTTCAAACTATAATGCATGTTCACCAGATTGAGGAGACAGCCTAAACAGAAGTGGACATTAGGAATTGCACATTGACTGTTGTCGAACATGTAAAATTTTCTGGGTGAATAGACAAATATAAAAGTACATGATACCTCCTCTCATCTACTTGTCCATTGCTGTCAACATGTGGTTGCCCTGATGGTGATGGGTTGCAAAAAAGTTTGTAGCACAACTTCCAAGCAACGGCTATGTGGAATAAAATGAGCAGGAAGGACACCCAGGTTATAAAATTGATGCGAGCGAAAATGAAGGAAGCAAAGATGCATCCTCCTGACGCCTAAATCAGACTTGGTAGAGGTCAACCAACTTTCCTAGACTGGTCATAGTGGCGCTGGTTGGATGAGGAAGATAAAATTGTTTCAATTTCTGGTACAATAGGAGTGATGAACAGTGGGTTGCAGTTAGGCGGGCAGAGTAGATGGCAAGCATGGTTGAATTTTTTATTTTTGCATTAAATAATTTAAGAAACACGTCTGATTATCACGATTGTATTATTTTAATGCTCATGGTTTCACTGTAGCTGGCCCTGATAAGTTTGCAAACATCTAATTATCAGGAAAAGGTCAAATAAAGTTAGGCGTATAAATCTAAAGAGATGCTAATATCATGTAAACTTAAACGAAGAAGGACTATAAACATCATATTAATATCACATGCAATTAGAAAATTAGGAAGCTCATGGTTGTATTATACTACTATTTTAACTTCTGTAATATATTTTCCATTAAATAATTTAAGAAATGCATCTGATTACTGTTCTATGGGCATGGACCAATTTAGAATTTCTAATAAAATCAAACTCTCGCAGATCATTATTCAATAGTTAACACAACAAAAAGGTAATTCAATGTGTTCTGGTGGTAAAAGTCAAACCTAGTGGTTTGTAGTTGTGCTCGTGGGAGGAGAAGTTGGGTGTAGGGAAGACTGATGGATCAAAACTCTCGGTTCCTGTTGATGTGAAAAATAACAATGCAGTGGTTGGTGGAAATATGCTTTCTAACTCTTATTTGTTACTAATTCTATGCTTTCGCTAATTCTATGTGTTTTAGTGTGAAAATTGAAGGCGAATAAAAAATCTATGTGCATGTGGATGCATGAAAGGCAGCGATGTCAATTGAAATAAAATCTTCTAATGCAGGACGATCGATTGGACATGAAAAGAGTATCAAGCGAGGGTCTGTAATTCATACTAGTATAAATGAAGGATGCCCAGGTTAATAAATTGATGCGAGCGAAAATGGGAAGAAGTGAAGATGGGTCCTCCTGACGCGTACAGAGTTGGTAGAAGTCAAACAACCATCCTCGATTGGTCGTCGTGCGCTGGTTGAATGAGGAAGATGACAACCATGGGGTGATGAATGGTGGGTTGCAATTAGGCAGGCGGAGTAGATGACAACCATAGGGTCGGATTTACCAGATAAATCAGTGGGAAGGAAATAGAAAATCGTGCACTGTAATGGGGAAATAAAGAATTTTGTTGGGGAGGGAATAGTTGGTAAGGTAGATGAAGAATTTCAGAGGTCGGGTGAAAATAGATTATTTTGAATTGGTATCGAATAGTGTATGCCAAGTCAGCGTGGCTATGTTCCTATTTTCTATTATAAGTAATAGATTGGTAAGGTAGATGAAGAATTTCAGATGTCAGGTGAAAATGGATTGTTTTGAATTGCTATCGAATAGTGTATGCCAAGTCAGCGTGGCTATGTTCCTATTTTCTATTATGAGTAATAGTTTTCAAATACAGTGTGCATTGCTATACTATTAGCATTTAGTCAATGATTAACATTTACCACTCCGCTAACATCATAGTTGACTGAATCTTTGTGCGAGCTTTTATTATTTTCTTGACCAAGATACGAGTGGAAGACAAAATCAACATGTACCAACAGATCCTTAGTCCTGGGGTGTTTCTTACTGGAGAAAAGAATTCCTCAAGGATAGAAACATATATTAAAGTTACTACTGCATCCAAATTATGGTCAATAATATATGATCGAAGCACATCATGTAAGCTAAAGTTTCCAAAATCCAATCTATAGGCTCTATACATGATTCAGATGAAAGAAAATAAACAGAAAATAGTATATCAATAATGGTCACATTTAACTCTAATAGCCACTGATATTCATGCATCATATATTTTTCAGTGCAAGAAAAATGAAAAACTAGATATACATGGCCGTTGTCAACTGTAATACTGCATACTATAAAAGAAATAGGCAAAAGGATTTCTCAGCCCAAGGTAATAGGCAAACTATACATGCATTCATTTTGAAGGCTTTTAGGATTGCACTTCAAAATAATTAGTTTCAAGGACGAAATTACCTGAAGTGATAGGGGAAAATGATACTTAATGATATATTTTTAATTGTTTGTCACTGAAACCAATTATTTTTAAGCATTTTCCTACAAACTTAATACTCTGATCACAAACTACCAACCAAGTTTCCTGTTCAACGTCGGTATATGTATGGAATATAGTAGGTCATGTGTTCATCATATGAATCACAACTGAAAACATCCAATTTTAGATGATCAATTAGCATTTCCTATGTGAATATTCAGACTCATAATTTTCTCATAACAAAACAAATGTGAACGGAAATACATAATAACATCAACCATGAAAAAGTCTTCCACCGACTAATTTGAACAGAGGAGGTTGCAACTGGTCAAAAAATTATAGACACAATAATGACCCATCAAACATAGCAAGCCTTTATTTTTGGTGGATATTTGGTGTAAATCAGACATGGATGTTCAATAAGTAGACGACCTTGGTAAAGCTATATTCTTGTGTTTCTACATAATCCTAATGTTACTTATCCAAGATAATACTCACCCGGTTGCTGAAGTGTTTGCCTAAGGATTGGAAATTCCGGTTGGAATTACAGTTAGATGAGAAAAAGTTTACTGTATCTTAAATCTGCGCAACACTTCCAGGCTACACTTTACAGTTTGATACACCTTATCTTGAACCATGGCAATAGGTAGGGATACAAACCACAAAATGACATGTTCAGGATAATGCAGTATCTGCTTTTTCCATTGAAATTTTACGCCTTCTAAATATAGAAAAAAAAAAGTATTTTGAAGCAGTAGATCCACGTAATAACGAACACCAACAATAATAATCAGAGCAACAACCAAGAGTTTATGGGAGAATAAATGAAAAAACTGTAAACATGTAACATTGTGGTCATATATGTTTGTTAGAAAAAAGGGAGGAAGAAAGGGATGGGTTTTTTCCTTCTTTCTTTTTACGGGAAGGGGGGTGTTGGATTGTAACAGGTATCTGCTTCACTAACCGCACAATGGTACTTGAATATTGGCATTAAAAAGGTGACAACTATCCGCTTCACCACCGCACAATAGTAGTTTAAATGTTGGCATTACGAAGAGATATAATGCAACCTTACCATTATGATCAGAAACAGTATTTGAAGGCCTAATCCAATATGGACATCGATGAAGTCGAAAACCCCTGAGCATGCTTCTAATACAACAATCTACTTTTAGAATTTATCCAAAAGTAAAATTGACTCGGAATAATCTATCTGAAATTTTGAGGTTTGTGTTCAAACAGATATACCTATGGCCAGGCAGATTTTCACCGTTGAAGTATGTCAAAAGACTCAAGACACGCTCAAAATACTTGACATATCCGAGTCGTTACAGTTATTATCAAAGAAGGGAGAGAGTAGAATATCATAACATATGATTTTTGTTTAATGATAATTAAACAGGGGTATTTTGAGAGGTGTTGGATTCAGCACTACTGCAAAATCATAGATAGAAGTAAGCAAATGAAACTTTATTTCAAAGAACATAGCTTTTCAATACAATTTAAAATAGTACACATTTACAACACAGTCTCCGTTTGTGTTTCATTTAAGAATAGAACGCTACATTTTCACTCTTGTGTAAAGCGCACTCCCAGATATAATCCCACCTAACCTCGATCAACTGAAAATAATTTGTTGTCTTCTTGCTCTAACTTTTCTTTATTAAGCGCTTTGTCTGTCAAGCAACAATATTGTAAAAAAGATTAAAAAAACAAACAAACTAAAATTTCAAAAATATAAATAATTTTTGGAATCAAAACCATCTTGATTTATTCGTTTTGTTCTTTCCATGTTTTTTAAAATACACAAATTCTTGTAAAATAATACTAATATACACAACACAGTGCCGTACGTGTAATAAAGCAAAGCCCATACACAAAATACACTTGCGTCATTAAATTATAGACACAGATGCAACGTCAAGCTAAATAGCTCAACATAAACAGTGGAAGGTCAAGCTAAGCTGCTCGACACAAGGGATGTAAAACAGAAACTCAAAATCAAGTGTACATGAAGATGTAAACGCACAAGATCAAAACTAGCAGAAGGATGGAAAAGTGCAAAACTGAAAGTAGCAGAGATGCAAAGCATAATACAAGAAGAATACAAGCATACACAACTGTGCAACATGTAGCATACTAAACAAAACAATCGTAACTCAAGTCGAGTGGGTGCAATAAGGCTGTTAGCCTGTTACCGGACAAGAAGGAAGTGCACAAGTGTACAACCACAAAACGCAACTAGGTGAACATAGAAAATACCAGCATAACCAGTTCAAAAGTGCACAGACAAGAATGAACACATTCAAATACCTGCACAACCAGTATGACACATTCATGCAGCGTAATAGGAAAATGCAACAACAAACAAGTATGGGATGGATTCAACCAGTTCAGCATCTCAAATAGCAGAAGCACAAGGATGCTTGACACTCAAACATAAAGTAGAAACCTATGCAGTTAGACTGTTTAATGATTCTTCAGTAGTGGAGGTACAAAAAGTTATAGTAAAAATAAAACAGAGATATAACTGAAATATAAGGAAAGTGTATAAAGGTTCATCTCATGTAAAATCAAATATTTAAAATTAATTAATTATCGTTATCAAATCCTTTTTGTTGAAAAACTAATATTGTTTAAGCTTTTATAACAAAATCAAAGAATATCATGATTATATACACTAAATTTGATAATAACAATAGATTTTTAATTTATATTGGACATTTGTCCCTTAAAACTCACTATTTATAATATCACTTTTGTTTTGTTTTGAAAAAGATACAGTCAAATATACCTTTGTATAATAACATTGCTAATGCGAATGTTAAAAAAAAACTTTAATTTAGCAAATGCAATGGAAATTAATGAAGTTAAAAACGGATCTATTGTTCATTAACGTTAAATTAAAATAACGCAACGGCTGAAAAAAGTTATGAGTTATAGCGATGAATTTGCAAGGCTTTAACTACATGCAGAATGCACAATACAGACAAGAAATTAGAACATACAATTGCAACTAAACACAAGTACATACAAATATAACATCAAAGCATGTACAACTGGAAAACCAATTATGTATGTATATATGTATGCATATGTATATAAATATACATACGTACATACACATAAGCATGCATGAATATGAGTATGTAGAGGGAAATTAGGCGCACCACAGTTCAATGAGGAAAATGGACAACAATACAAACAAATGCACATACTCATGCACTAGGGAAAATGCAACATGCAAGTTCAAATTTCAACAATGAGCAACGCATATCTGAAAGTAACACTGATTTAAGTTACAAAGGCAACACCAGTACAGAAAGCCAAAAAGGTGAAGCTGTGCAAAATCTTTAGAACTAGCTCAGAAGATCACAGTTCCAGAAGTAAGTGCAAAATCTTTAGAACACTGATTTACACCACAACTCAGTATAACCTCGGGTTCATTTTGGGCTTGATGCACTAACCACCCACATTAGACAGGTCTTGTTGTGGTCACTGGATATGAGGTCCGTTCCTGGCAGATTTACACCACAACTCAGTCTAACCTCGAGTTAGGCATATTCGTCTTTTCTAAATTCATATTTTTCTTTATATGTCAAATTCCTTTTATGTAAATTAATTTTAATATAATCACTGCATAATTATCCTATGATTATGCCCAACATAAATGTATATCAAATATACCATTTATTGAACAAATCTATGCCATGAATTTTCATATTTCCCATCGTTACCCCCGTGGAACATATGCGTAAATCACATAAAATGTTGGACTAGCAAATTAGCCCAAACCCATAAACAAAAAGGGGTAATAAACAAAGAACATGGAATGATCATACAATAGCATACATTTAACTTTTCACATGTAACTTGGCATAGATGTATGTCATTAACTTTAATCACATGGGTGAAGGTGAACTTGTGACTAAGTTGAATCTAATGGGCATGTAAACTCGACCAAGGTCTAGCATGAAAGTTTAACATATAATCGTAGTTTCAACCCACAACTTGGCATATAATCTTATGTATGTCAAAACATAAGGAAGCTATCGTAATCATTTTCTTATCACAATTTAGCATGATGTTAACAATATAAGAGGACTACAATTCCACTTTTACAACATAAATAGATTCAACTTGACATAGTTCTAAATATTCATAGATGTAAATCTAACATGTAAACATGTGATTTAGATCCTAAACTTGCAAATAACCATTAAATTACAACATGACATGTTTCATCATTTTGTTGGTAATAATAAGTTCTTTATCCCATCGTAATAGATTACAATAACGTACAATGTTGTACATCACCCAAGCATATATACATGAAATATACAATGTGTTCATCGCAATAAGCATACAGACATGAAATTTACAACATGTTCATCGCCATAAGCATATAGACATGATTAATTACAACCATATTTTAAGATAAACGAGAATCAAATCTCATACATAAGCATCGTACTATATTCCAATTACAACATGTCATGATTCAGTCGAAAGGAATGTTTAAATCTGCGTAACAACTAACTTACAAACTAAAAGAAATTCTTGCATTCTACAATATGAATTCTGAAATTGGAGATGCGCGCCTTTGATGAAGATCGTTGAATTAAACTAGTTGTAATTTGATTTTAGATGTAGATTTTTAACTCGTCTTTGAGTTGAAAAGGGTGACGGCTACTCCAAGTCCTCCATTGACAGTATTTTAGTTCTAGGATTATTTTTCTGTGTGTTTTTAGGTTTGGCATTAAGTTGTTTATATAGAATTTCAATTTGATTATAGCTGTCATATGAACCTAGGGTTAATCACAGCCACTCGGACCTGATCAGGACCATCCAGAAACCCTAGTGACTCAGCAGCGAGTCAGTAAACGTTCAAATTTCAGATCTGGTTGGGGGCCAGGTCAACCCCCAGGTCGACCCTAAGGTTGACCCCCATGTCGACCTTTAGGGGGAGGTCGACACTAGGATCGACACCCTGGTCGATCTGCCTGGGCGGGAATTTTCCCGTCCAGCTCGCTTTTGACTTCTGTTTTGAGCTTTTAACCTGTTTTCTCGAGCTGTTCGAATTTATTCGAATTTTCTGAAACTTCAAACAGCAATAACTTCTTCATATGAAGTCCAATTCATGCAAACTCGGACTCTACCTCAACCAGAATTCCGAGACGAACACAATGGCGTAGCCCATTTCCCTTAATTCTATCATTTTGAATTAATTATTATAGGATTCGTTATTATAACGTTAATAGAAAGTACGGGGTGTTACATGCTATCAAAAACTAGTAACTTAAATTTAAAATGCAAAATAACTTTATTATTCTTTATTTTGCAAAAGATCATTCATACTATAAATCATAATATGCTTAAAATAGGAATATTGTTAGACAGGAAACATTAATGGATCCAAAACATTAAAAAATTCAGCGTAAATAGACCATAAAATACATAATTTCGTAAGTAACATGTATGTAAAAAGACGAATACGAAAACCATAAGCACTGTAAAACGTATACGAACATACAATATAGTCATTTAACATGCAAAATGTAAAATAAAAAAAGATTGATATGGACAGATTTGAGTTTTTAATTATAGTTCAAGTTCAGGTACAAATTTAAATTTTAACCAAGAAAACTAAGATCTCGGACGATATTCTTGTATTTCGTCTCAATCGATATATCGTTCGATATTGCTATATCTTGGGCGATATATTCGAAAGGAGATTTAGAGTGATATTTGCTGTTTCAATTAGGAAGGAGTCCAAAACGAGATCTCGAAGGAGATATCGGGCGATATTTACGAGATTTGATACAGTGGCAGCAGATTTCCCGCTTTAGGGGTTTGACCCCCTAGACGGGTGTCGACACCGGGGTCGACTACCCTTAAGGGGTGCCGACCTATGGGTCGACCCACCCACAAGGGTGTCGACACCCCTAGGGCTGAGGTGGTAGTCGGTTTCAAAGGGTTCTGCAGCTATATATATGTGTCCAATTCTCTTATTTCTTAATTGGAAATTACGGAAGCCAAATGCTGCTGGCGTGCGAACTAAGGCGGATTCGTTTTCTTTAACAACGTACAACATTCAACTTTGCAAATCAAATCCAGAATTTCAAGATCCATTCTTTCTCTATTCTCTAAACCTAACACGGTGAGTTTCTAGTTGCTTTTAGGTTTAAATGAATAAAAGTGAATTATGAAAGATTGTGAACTGGATATGATGTAAACTATGAATCTATGCTATTGTTAAATCTTATACTCTGTCCTGATAGATCTACACCTTTAGATCTAATGAAATCGTGGTTATTCTATTTGCCTATGTGTATCTTGACATGTAACTATATTGTGGTGAATGTAAATCTGTTAATTTGGAAAGTTGCAACATTGGTTAGATCTAATTCTTTATGTAAATCACCTTTCACCTATCATATTATGATCAACTTAGATATGTTGTAAATTGGACATGTGAATCCATATTTAGATCTAAACATGCTATTATGTCATCCTAATGGTGTTAGATCTATTTTAACATTTGGATCTGAATTAGTAATCTAATTTGTCACCTTGTGTTTATCATGTTAGATCTAAACCAATTGGACATCTAAACTGCTAATTTAGATATCAATATGCTTATTGAGACATCATAATTATGTTAGAATCAATTAACTTCCACAAGTTCACCAGTCTTATGTCCATCTTGTTATGATGTTAGTTACATGTCCATGCCAGTATGTATACTCACCTTATCACCATCATAGTATATGCCTATGCCAAGTTATGTTAAACAATCACTTTTTTTTCCTTTTTCTCGTTTATGGCTAGGCTGTTATCTATCCTAGGCATGTTGCCAATTTTGTGAGGGCGCTAGTAAAGGAATGGGGGAATAAGGGTTAATAATGGCATAGTTGGAATATGAACATTTTAGGATATATGATTCAAATTATTAGGTAGAGTGAGGCATTAACACATATAAAGGGAAAGGCTTAATTAATCGATTAATTAATTAATAATGGAATGTCTAGTAATTACAATTAGGAATTGTAATTGTACTTAGACACGAGGTTAGGTTGCATTAGTGGTGGAAGTCTGCCTGAACCCGACCAGCATATCCAACAGCCACTAATGTTAAACCTAATGTAGAAGGTCTAAGTACGCAAATACGAATCGGGCTAAGACACGAGGTTAGGCCCAATTGTGGAATAAGACTGCCCAGGCCCGACCAGCATTCAGCATCCACACGTTGTAGGCCTAATGTGCAAGGTCTAGCCTATTATAAACCATAAATGGACATGGAAGTGAATTGTACTACTTAACCAAATCTAATCCATAGGGATTGTATGATTATGAACAAAAGTTAGGGTAAAGTAAATTGATTGGATAGTGGATGGGTTAAGCAAATCTGGAGGGGGTGGGTAATATCTACATATAGGCCCACAAACTTAACCTGATAAGGTTATTTAATTAAGGACACCTAGTGGTATACATAACTGGAGGGAATAATAGAGTTATGTAATTAAAGACACCTTTTAGGGTAAGCATAACTAGTATAGGGGTATGTAATTAAAGACACCTAACCATACACGTAGTCAGTGAAAACCTAGTGGGGGGATACAAGACAAAGGGGAGAACTTGTATCATATTATGTGGGACCCATTTCAGTCAGTAACCCGGAGTAGGTATCAAATAAAAGTACTCCGTACTTGGCAGAGAGGGGACACGCTTACTAACTGATTGCAAGAGATCCAAACGTGGATGGTGATGTCGACGGCGCAAACCGACCGTGCCATGTGCACGCATGAGACGGGCAGAGGGGGATAAGACGACCGTGACACCTGTAGATATGGGGCTATGCATATCATTGAGGGGTTGCCACTTTAGGACGTGATACATCCTATTGTGGGGCCCGCACAGAGTATCTATGGAGTAGGGAGCCGATCGATTAGGGTAGTGGTTAGGGCACATTTGGACGTATGCCCTAATTCTACCAACTTATAGTGGAAGGGATCATCTCATTCTAGTTATACTAGTAATAGTGCCAAGTAATCGTTAGAAAAGTGTACACACCTTATCCGATCTACCTTATCACACCTGCCATTTATGTAATGATCTCTCTTATCCACTTTATATGCCTATCATGTTACTTTTACTTACTTACTGGCTAAAAGTTACTAGACTCACAAGACCTTATGTCTGACCCTTTTGTTTCTCCTTCTTTCTTCCATTCCCCCTCCTCCTTACAGTTCTCATGGAGGGAACACTCAGGCTTAGTCAGGACTCAAATATCATCTTGGT
Source organism: Allium sativum (assembly GCA_030737875.1). NCBI lineage: Eukaryota > Viridiplantae > Streptophyta > Magnoliopsida > Asparagales > Amaryllidaceae > Allium > Allium sativum. The sequence continues at coordinate 50,582,789 of JASFAX010000020.1, forward strand.
AGGAGCTACTTCTAAAGTATGGCTCATGTTCTTGTATCTACTATGGCTTAACTCTTTTATTTGGGGAATTATGCTTTTTATATACTTATGTACTCTGATGGTGTAAGACATAAGTTATTTTATTGTAATTGTTTTTCTGACTTATGGTATTGTGGACCACGACATTATGATTTATGTTTGAAATAAAAATTTAAATTTCCGCTGCTGTCTTATTTATATCTGTCTTTTAATTATTATGTGTCTGTTTACCAATAAATCTTCACAAAACTTAATGCATTCCCTTTGTGAGTGACATTAACAGACGTGGGGTGTCACATATTAACATGAATTTTCTGATTCAGACCAAGATAAGGCCACTAAGTGGAACTACAAAACAGAACCAAAAACCAGAAATCGTGACTATCTCGGTTGTATTTTTGTCTAGTCTCCAAACTCGAATCCGCATAATCCACCATATGTCGTCCTCATGATCTTCACAATGAGATCGTCAATGTACTGTGAGTAAGACAGAATTAGCTAGAAACCCGAACTCAAATGCGCAATGTTAACCCTCATTTTGGCTAAAGCCACGACGGGCCAGATCGAAGTCCAAATGCGCAATCAGCCGAATCAGATAAATCATGCTTCAGGAAGCCCAGCAGAAGCTCAGCCCGGAACAGTCGCATATTGGCCCAAGCCAATTGTCATCAACTAATGACTCACTCCAGAAGAATCATTCTACCAGTCGACCAAGTATCTCGCTCCCATACAAAGAGAATCGGCCAAATATCTCAAACCAACATGGAAATATTTAACTGAGCTATTCCAATGCTTAGCCCTACTTTCAAGAAAGTAAAGACGGTCAACCACATCCGGACAAAGCTCTACTTTTGATACACCGCACTGTGGATGCCTCGTAGTTCACAGCTTCTGAAGATACTATTTATGAATAGTGGAATCAGTCTTCCAGCCGCTATTTTAACCAAGGAATGGACTCCATGGGTCTAAGATTTCCCGAAAAGGCCGGGCCACGTCACAAAAACCCAAGTCGACATCTCGACCTATAAATACCTCAAAGCTCAACGAAGGGGAGGGGACTTTTCTTTATGATCTCTTCGGCACTCCAGAGGCTGAAGCACTCTAAGCTTTCTCCTATAAAACTTCTCATCTCTCACATTTCTTCAAACAGAGAAAAAGCATTGTACTTGTAATCAAAAAGCAAAAGTAAAAATATAAAGTGGATGTAGGCACAGTCTTTGCCGTACCACTATAAAAATTTTGTGTGTGCTCCTCGTTTTCTTTATTATTTCTACATCTTATAATCATTATTCGTGTGCTCTCCACACGATTGGGGGTTGATTGTCACTAGTGACCAACTTTTGACGTCAACACTTTGGTTCTCCAGGAAGGGGGACACACGCGCAACAACATCTCTTTGCCTTAGTCCATAGCGAACAAGCGAAAGAAAGAAACAACATCCTCTCATCCCACGAACACCGACGCAGGCCGATATCGATGCTACGGAGGAAAGCCATGAAGCTTCCTCTCAAGAAGAAATGTCTCGATTTGTTACCCAGGACGGCATGGATAAAATCATGGTCGAATTCAGAGAACATATGAAATCTCAGGGCAAACTCCTCGAACGACATCAACAGTTGACAGATCACCTCCTCGGTCGAATGGAGATGGGATTGAACGCTTCAACATCAATTCCTCCATCGACCGGGACTGTAACACCCCACGTCCATTAATGTCACTCAAAAAGGGAATGCATTAACTTTCATGGAGTATTATTGGTGTATAGAACGGAATATAACAAGACAGATACATATATTGGTACTTGAAAATTTTAAAACAACTTTTATTGCAGCAGAGAGATAGTTTGGTTACAACAACATCAAAAACCAACAATAAAACCAAGTACACTTAATATCCATCTTGACAAATTGTTTTCTGAGTACATAAAGTAAAAAGCATAACCCCAACATAAGTAGCCATAAAAAAGATAAGCTGAACTTTACTTTCAGCAATCCAAGCACTTCCAAAAGAGAGAGAAAGAGATCCAAATCAAGCTCCACTAGCACTAGTCTCACCCTGAGAACTTGGAGGGTGGAGGGGAGGATGAAAAGAGGCGAAAACAAAGGGGGTCAGACATAAAGTTTGCCGAGTCCAATAACTTTAACAATATAATTATTAAAGTAATTAGGATAAGGCATAAACTGGTAAAACAAGGAATGACTGCGAAATAAATGGGCATGACAAAACCAATAAGAGGAATAAGATAATGTTAATTGCATTCCTAATCAATATAGGATAATTACTCTACTGCACCAATACTAGTCACCCTAAAAGTTGATCCCGCCTACTAAACATAATAATCATAATGGTAGTTTCGTGTACCCCTAGCAGTCTTCATAGGTGCCGCCTGCCCCTATCTCCACTAGTTGTACCAACTACCCTCATGTGATCGGCTCCCTAACTCGTAGATACCCGTGCAGGTCCCACAGTGGGGTGTATCACTCCCCAAAGTGGCAACCCGATACTACTCAAAGATGCACGGCTCATATCTACACGATGCAACAACGTCTTACCTACCAGCCCACACACGCAGATGACCCTGTTGGACTTGCGTTGCCACCGCTAACCTGTTTTGGCCTCTTACAATCAAACCCAGTAAGCGTGTCCCGCCCTCGATCTAAATCGAGCTCATAAAGATACTTAATGGGTTACTAGTTTGAAAAGGGTCCCTATACTTGACACAAGCTTTCCACATACGCTTGGTCCCCACTAGGATTTCCCACTTAAGCCCTTGTTATTCATGTCTTCTTACATGCTTCAACTTGGTTAAGTGTTTCTAATCGTATTTCACATGCCACCCATGTCACCCACTTAACTCCATGTCCCACTACATGTTAATCATGGTTAAGTGTTACTTAATTCATTATAACCGTAATCTTGTAAGACCTCCCCCATTAGACAACTGTTTGTGGTTGCTGGATTTGTTGGGCGGGTCCGGGCAGCCTTATACCGTAAACGAGCCTAACCTCGTGTCTTTAAAATTGTTACACATTTAATTTATGCCTTTGACCCCTCACATTAGACTACCGTTTGTGGTTGCTGGATTTGTTGGGCAGGTCTGGGCAGTCTTATACCACAAACGAGTCTAACCTCATGTCTTAGGCGTTTATTATTACATATAATTATTTATCCCTAATTTGAATTAATATACCTATTCAGATTTTCAATAATTTCCAAATTAATCTATGTCCATAATTGTCACATAAATTATGTCCATAATTTTCAGGTTTATAAATTATACCAGTTAATGCCTCAAATTAATTATATGCCTTTAAAGCCATTTTATGCCAATTCTCAGTATGTATATTTAATATTTTCCCAATGTCCTCACACCGTTCGTACGTTTAATATGAAATATGTTAGACTCGCAAATAGTCTAACTCATAAAAAGAAAAGAAACATCACAACTTGCATAACACATAAAATAGATCTAACTTGCAAATAAGAATTATAACATAAATTTTCATAGCCAATAACTTGCATAAGCAATAGATATATACAACATAAATTTGCACAAACTATGTACTGCCATGGATCTAAATATAGATCTAAACATAAAATTTTGAACTTGCATATATGACTATGGTTTTCACCTAAACTTGCGTATGGGTTCCATACAAACTTTCATATGAATTTAAACATGTAAAAAAATATCACATGTTTTACATATAAACTAGCGTACTTGATTCACATATAAAGTTGTGTATAATTCGCATACATACTTGCATATGATTCACATACAAACTAGCATATGATTTACATCCAAACTCGCATATAAATTGATGTCATAAAATGGATCAAGTTAAACATATGTGATTGGTCAAATGAAATAGATCCACTAACATAAGTTAACAAAATTGTCATATGTTCACAAATAGACGATAACAAAATTAAGTAATGGTGCATGATTCAACAAGCCTGTTCTCATAATCCAAATTATAACTCATCATAATTAGTTTATTAATTATTTTGTGAAAGAAATTGTACTCACAAAGATGGATTAGAGAAGAGAATAATTCGTTCGTCATTTGTATTAGAATCCTGACTTGCAATTCCTAAGCTTTAAGAAGAAGATGAACTATACCAGCAGCATAAGGACGTCTTTAACTTAGTTTAATTAGGATTGAGGCAGCATAGTGTTACAATGGTTTGGTGTGGAGAGAAAGTTGGGTTTGGGGGTGTTTAAATAGGTTAGGAGCCAAAAAATCTGTCCAAAAATCAAGTCCAGGTGCAAAATCCCGAATCTGCCTCGGATCTGACCAAATCAGGGGAGGTCGACCCCTAGATCGACCTATCGACCCCCTGGTCGACCCCCTAGTCGACCTGGCCTAGGACGGGAAAAATCCCGCCCAGCCCGCTTCTGTGTTTTCATTTGAATTTTGAATTTGAATTCGAGTTGTTTTAAATTATTTAAATCCCTGAAAATTCTGAAGGCCATAACTTCCTCATACGAAGTCCGATTTACGAAAACATGGACTCTATTCCAAGTAGAATTCCGAGACGAACGCAATGGCATAACCCATTTCCCTTAATTCTTCCCCTAAAAATTAAGTGTTCTTAAATTTGTTAACTTTAATATTTAAAATTACAGGGTGTTACATTCTCCCCTCCTTAAAGGATTTCGCCCCCGAAATCTCCAAGTTAAGGAGAATGTATATCCTACCATCCAATCATCCATCTACTCAATCATCAAACACAGGCATCCATTGTCCTTAAAAGACTTCTAATGTCATATGAAAATATGCAAAAATGTGTGTGTATTTGTTCCTTATCTAATGCAAAATCAAACGGTCTACTGATCCAGTTGACCTCCTTAATCCGAACCATGATAGTGCTATGCGTCCATTATGTATGCAAAAGAATCCTAATGATATGTATTATTTCTACATGCGTGCACCACCATTCATCTAAATGCAGCATCCATATGATAACACAACCATTATACATCCATTAATTTAAATAATGAAAGTAGTTGAGCCGATCTAGTGCCTAATGTGTGTGTACATGCATCCACGAGCAACCACTAGCAACCACTTGCATCCATTTGCATCCACCAAACACAACATGTCTCAAACACATGTTTACAGCCATAGGGTTTTTCCTAACTAAAGATCGAAGATATCATCGCAAAGACATATTAAATGATAGGACAAGTATCAACAAAGCGGTAGAGAAAGGAGAAGTAAAAAAGCATACCCTCAAAAAGGAAAGGGTACAGCGTACGCATCTTGTCTTCCATCTCCCAAGTCACATCTCCTTGATCATCTCCCCATTGCACTTTGACCAACTTGACTTCTTTGTTGCATAGCTTCTTGACCTCTGATCCGAGAATGCGTATAGGAGCTCGTCTAACCATGGCATTTCGCTCTACTTCCACTTCTTTGAGCATGCTCGGCTCCGCCACTTCCGCCATATCATGTAAACACTTACGCAAATGCAAAACGTGAAACACGTCATGGACACCACTGAGCTTCTTTGGCAACTTTACTTTGTACGCCGTCTGCCCAATCCTCTCTGTAATTGGAAAGGGTCCTACGAACCTCGGTGCCAACTTCCCTACTGATCCAAAATGGACTATGTTTCTCAATGGTGACACCTTAATAAAACCATGTCCCCAATATTGAACTCAAGATTGGTTCGTCTCTTATCAACGTATGACTTCTGTTGGTCCTACGCCGTCTTCATTCGCCGTCGAATCAAATATATCTTCTCCGAAGTTTCCCTAATCATGTCGGGTCCAAGCAAAACCTTATCTGTAGATTCCCACCAACAAATAGGTGATCGACATGGTCGTCCGTAAAGAGCCTCAAAAGGTGCCATGCCAATGCTAGCCTGAAAGATGTTATTATAGGCGAACTCCACTAATGGAAGATGTTCTTCCCATGTTCCTCCAACGCCTAAGATGCATAGCCTCAAAAGATCTTCTAGAATCCGATTTACTCTCTCAGTCTCGCCGTCCCGTATGAGGGTGATAAGCGGTACTTATGCACAATTGTGTTCCAACCGCCTCTTGTAAACTCTTCCAAAACTCGCTAGTGAAAATGGGATCTCTATTGCTTACAATGCTAGAGGGTATGCCGTGCAGGTGAACTAGCTCTCAAAGGTAAACAGATGCTAACCATGCGGCGGTCCTCCTACTTTTAACGGGAATAAAATGGGTACTTTTGGTAAGTCTATCTACAACTACCCAAATCCCCGTATTGCCCTTCCTTGATCTTGGAAACCTGTTTACAAAATCCATGGAGACAATTTCCCGTTTCCACAATGGAATATCTAAAGGGTGGAGCAAACCACCGGGCTTCTTTTGCTCCGCCTTGACTTGTTGGCACACCAAGCATCTAGAAACGAACTCAGCCACGTCCTTCTTCATTCCGGCCCAAAAGAAAACTCGCTTCATAACCCTATACATCTTGTCAACACCGGGATGTATGGTCATCTTAGAGCGATGTGAGTCTTCAAGAATTGTCTTTCTTAAGCTCTCATCTTGTGGCACGCAAAATCTCCCATCTCTACGCAACTAACCTCTCTCATCTATAGCATATCTATTAAGATGACTTGAAGACTCCCCTCCTATAAGCTTGCCTACTATCTCAACCAACTGTGGGTTATCTCGATGTGCCTCTCCAGCCCGACCCAAAAGCGTAGGGTGTACCTCTAGTGATGCCAACAATCCGGGTACATAATCGACAGAGGGTCTGAAGTCAAAGGTAGATATATATTCCAAACCCTGTCATTCTATGAACAAAGGACTCAAAGTCAACTTCTTTCTACTTAAGGCTTTAGCTACAACGGTACCCTTGCCATGGGTATATGCGATCTCAAAATCATAGGATGCTAAAAACTCCATCCACCTCTGTTGCCTCAAGTTTAGATCTTTCTGAGAGAACAAGTACTTTAGCGACTTATGGTCAATATACAACTCAAACTTCTCGCCAAGCAAATAATGACGCCATAACTTAAGCGCAAAAACTATGGCAGCCAACTCTAAGTCGTGGGTTGGGTAACTCTTCTCGTGGACTTTCAACTGCCTTCCACCATAGCATATCACCCTTCCCTCTTGCATTAAAACTGAGCCAAGCCCTATCCCGCAAGCATCGGTATATATTGTGAATGGCTTACTCCCATCTGGAAAAACTAAAACTGGAGCTATCGTCAAAGCCCTCTTCAAACGTTGGAAAGCATCGTCACAATCAACATCCCATGAAAAAGTCAAGTTCTTCTTCTTCAACCGAGTAAGTGGGGCTGATATCTTCGTGAAGTCCTTAATGAACTTCCTATAATAACCAGCCATCCCTAAAAAGCTTCTTACTTCTGTTGCGTTCTTAGGAATCTTCCAATCTTGGATTGCCACCACCTTTGCGGGATCCACAGCTATCCCCTCCTTAGAGACCACGTGTCCTAAGAACCTCACTTCTTTTCTCCAAAAATGGCATTTGGAGAAATTAGCTTTGAGTTGATGCGCTCGTAGGATCTCTAAGACTTTCCTAAGATGTAGGGCATGCTCTTCTTCGCTTCTAGATAAAATCAAGATATCGTCCACAAAGACTACCACAAACTTGTTTAGAAACTCCCTAAACATCCAACTCATTAAGTCAACGAAGTATGCGGGTGCATTCGTCAAACCAAAAGGCATGACGAGCCACTCGAAGAAACCGTCAGTAGTTCTAAATGCAGTCTTATCTATGCTGTCTTCAGCCATCCTTAGCTGATGAAATTCTGTAGCCAAATCCAGCTGCGAGAAAACCGAAGCACCAACCAACTGATCGAATGAATCATCTATTCTCGGCAATGGATGTTTGTTCTTCTTTGTGAGCTTATTCAGCTCTCTATAGTCCATGCACAATCTTAGTGAAACATCAGCCTTCGTAGCAAAAACAGTTGGAGCACCCCATTCTGAAATACTTCTTCTTATGAACCCCTTTTCAAGCAAATCTTTCACTTGCTTATTGAGTTCTCTTCTCTCTCTCGCAGCCATGTGGTGTACTGGTAATGCAACTAGCTTTGCATTATCTATAAGGTATATACGAAAGTCTATCTCGTGCCTCAGGGATAAACCCCAAACTTCATCGAAGATGTCACCATATTCACTGAACACACGAACAGATTCCAAATCATCGTTGGATGCGTCAAGAGATTCTAGGTTGCTAAGCATCACCGAACCTCTAGGTTCACAAGAAATATCAAGGGTCTTGCCACAACGAGTCAACAATCTTACTATCCTTCTTTCACAGTCTAGGATGGCACCGTATCTGGCTAACCAATCCATGCCTAGAATCAAGTCGTAGCCAATGAAGTCAGGAACGAAGGCGTTGCATTCAAACCCAAAGCCCAAGATAGACACTCTCAAAACCCAACAAATCATTGAAAGAAGAGCCAAACCACCAATAGGATTTGAGACTACTATGGGATCCGTAACTAGACTAGTATTTAGGTGCAGTGTTTCAACTAACGAAGCAGATAAAAACAAGTGTGAAGCACCAGAATCAAACAAAGTACGAACAGGATGATCAAATAGAAAAACCAAACTTTCAACAGAGATGTTTCTACCTCTCTCATGTCCTGGTGCAATGAGAGCATGAACCTGCCCTCTTGCTTTCCCTGGTGCCATGAGAGCCTGAACCTGCCCTCCAGAAGTAGAACCTAACCTCTTCCCTTGCCCTTGTCTTCTCTTGCAGTCTTTAATCGGATGTCCTGCCTCACCACAGTTGAAACAGCCAGTCTTCTTCTTCTTCTTCCTACAGTCCTTGCTCAAATGGCCTGGTGTTCCACAATTAAAGCACCTTTTCATTCCTTTGCTATTGTTATCCTTACCACCTTTCTGGGGTTGCTGCTGTGATTTCTTTGGATCCCCTTTCTTCTCCGGTGCCTTATAAGCATTAGCACCTTTCTCCTCTTCATGCATAAGCGCCATGTCAACCAGTTTCTCGAAGGTAGCCCCCATAGGAATGTGGGTCATAGCCAACCCGTGTAGCGGCTCATTCAAACCTTTAATGAATCTGAGGGCCTTCTTATCAGGTGTGTTCACCAAGTATAAGCCAAATCTTGCCAACTGATTGAACTTGTTGACGTACTCCTTTACTGATAAATTCCCTTGCTTTAACGCCAAGAACCTCTCCATGTATAAATTCTCTTCTGCTCGTGAGAGAAATTTCATCTCGAACCTATTCCTGAAATCCATCCATGTCTCCACTGGACGCTCTCCATTCGTGACCTCCCACCAAAACAAGGCTACGTCCTTCATTAACCAAGCAGCTAATTGGACCTTCCTTCCATCTTCTATCTCGAAGATACCAAATAAATCTTCCACCTCCTTAAGCCAATTTCGAGCTTCAACAAATGTCTCTAACCCGTGAAAAGATTTTCCTCCCTTATCCCGAAAGTCCTTGCAAATCTTGGAAAAAGTATCAATGCGGAGAGGGGGAGGAGGAGGAGTGGCTGCAGCTGGGGGGGGAGGAACGTCTGCTGGGCCTACGGCGATGGCCCTAGCCTCCAGATACCTTCTAAACCAAGCTGGTATCGGTATGCCCTCGGGTATCTCGGGTTCCCCAGACATGCTGAAAAATAAAAAGGAAGAGATTCAAAATGGATAATCGAAGGAATGATATATGGCTCTTGGGGGTTATGTTTTTAAAATAAACTTTTCTCTTGAAAATACTCTCCTTAAAACATATTTTTGAAAGTATTTATTTATAAAATGTTTTTGAAAAAAACAGTTTTTAAAAATCTCTTATCTGTTCTGGTAACCTTCAGCTCTGATACCACGTGTAACACTCCACGTCCATTAATATCACTCACAAAGGGAATGGATCAACTTTCATGGAGTATTATTGGTGTATAGAACGGAATATAACAAGACAGATACATATATTAGTACTTGAAAATTTTAAAACAACTTTTATTGCAGCGGAGAAATAGTTTGGTTACAACAACATCAAAATCCAATAATAAAACCAAGTACACTCAATATCCTTCTTGAGAATTTTTTTTCTGAGCACATAAAGTTAAAAGAATAACCCCAACATAATCAGCCATAAAAGAGATAAGTTGAACTTTACTTTCAGCAATCCAAGCACTTCCAAAAGAGAGAGAAAGAGATCCAAATCAAGCTCCACTAGCACTAGTCCCACCCTGAGAACCTGGGGGTGGGGGAAAAAGGAAGAAAAGAGGCGAAAACAAAGGGGGTCAAACATAAAGTCTGGCGAGTCCAATAACTTTAACAATATAATTATTAAAGTAACTAGGATAAGGCATAAACTGGTAAAACAAGGAATGACTGTGAAACAAATGGGCATGACAAAACCAACAAGAGGAATAAGATAACGTTAATTGCATTCCTGATCACTATAGGATAACTACTCTACTGCACCAATACTAGTCACCCTAAAAGTTGATCCCGCCTACTGAACATAATAGTCATAATGGTAGTTTCGTTTGTTAAGTCTACGATTTCATAGCGTTTTGGTTAATGACAAGGAGAAAATTCATGATCGACAAAAATAAGAGAATCAATGATATCATAAGTTAGAGGCTGATTAATTAGTGTTATAAATGTTAAAATCTATCATCAAATAATCATATACCTCATTATTGTGAATATATATATATGCACATTTATTGTGCATATTACCTGAAACCGGTCGACAGGTTTCAAAATAGGCAGTCGACCGTTTCTGGGCAGAATGCACAATAAACATGCATACATATATATATATATATATATATATATATATATATATAACATATATATATTCAAAAATCAGTCCACTGGTTAATTTTGACCTGTCGACCGTTTTTCAAACTGAAAGCAACATTTTGAATAGACATCTTCTTTCATCAAAAGTTGCTTCTCTTTCTTTTGATCAAAAATCATTTCTCTTCAATGTTTCTCTTAACAAATGGTTACAACTGTTTATTCATTATATAAACATCATTAAACCATCAACAAATTAACATCTCTGATCTTAATTCTTTCATCTATCTTGCTTTCTACTTGATATTCTAAAAGCTCTCATATTCAACCAAAATATCGCTTGAATCTCAGAACTTATTTAATACTCTTGTAATTCAATACGATATTTACTTCCAAATCTTCACATACATCAAATTATATTTTAGGATAAGATTATAGGAAGGGTGTACTACAAGTGACAAATCCGTGTTGCAAAGAGCACAAACTGTCATTATACAAATTGTAATCTTAGATGTTGAAGTCCTCGAGAATTATAAGAGCCAAGTGTTGAAGTCCTCATTGTTGTGGAGGCGTGAAATCCCGTTCGGCTGTTCGGGTATTGTGAACCTGTTACTCCGGGTGAAGCGAGGTGGTTGATTAGGGAAAATCCAGAGAGAGGTCTGGGACTGGACGTAGAACGGTGCTCCGAACCAGTATGAAAATCCCTGGTGTTATTACTTTACTTTACTGCTTTTTATTTGTGATATATTTCACTATCTCATATTTATTTGCATAACTATTGTAAATATACAAGTTAGTTTATCACATACATTCCGCATATCCATATTACTGGTCCTGCTTTAGTCGTATACTGACTTTTCAATTGGTATCAGAGCACGGTCATCACATAATCGTAACACAGTTATTTGATATAATCTAGTAATAAGGCAAATAACGTAAGCACTAGCACTAACACTTACATAGAAGGTCAATCAACACAAAGACCTCCATTTTTTCAGTGGTCTTAACTATAGCTATTGGGCAACACGTATGGCTTTTTACATGCAATCAACTAGCTATCATGCTTGGAATGCTACTTAGAAGGAAATAGTAAATCCAACAACTGAGTATACAGAATGGATAGCTGGTGAGAAAACTGCAGCAGCTGTAAATGCAAAAGCAATAAATATGTTGTTTTGTGCATTAGATCAAAACGAATATAACCGTGTTAGTATCTGTACCACTGCATATCAAATTTGGCAAACGCTAAAAACCACTCATGAAGGTACTAACAAGGTTAAACAAGCCAAAATAGCTATGTTGAAAAGTCAATTTCAAAATGAAGCCGAATGAAACAATCAATGAGATGTATTCACGGTTTCAGACTATTCATCATGCACTTATAGGATTAGGGCAAAAATATTCTGATTTTGATGTTGTTTCAACAATCCTACATTCTCTGACTAATGAATGGGAAGGAAAAGTATTAGCAATAGAAGAAACTAATGATCTTTCCACCATGAAGCCAGATGAATTGATAGGAAATCTAATGTCCTATGAAGCTACTTTACAGGCTAGAAAAGAACAAAAAGAGGAAAAGAAAAATATAGCTTTTCATGCTGAAAAAGATGAAGACAACTCAAATTCCGAAGATGAAGATCTAGCGTTCATTGCAAAAGGATTCAAGAAATTCTTAAAGCAATGAAAAGCTAGTCGATACAAGAGGAAGAAGTTCGGATCAATTAAACCATTATCATCAAATGTAGGATACTTCAATTGTCACAAAAAGGGGCATATGCAAAAGGATTGTCCAAAGCAAAAGAAGAAGTCAGACAATGACAAATTCAAATACAAGAAATACAAATCAAGGAAGCGAGCATTCTCAGTGACATGGGATGATTCAGACTTATCATTATCTGATAGTGAAAGTGACTCAGACAATGAGCAAGCTAATGTGTGTTTCATGGAAACAGAAGATAAGTTACAAATTCCGACTTTTGAAGAAGTTCTTGATATCAATGCTGAATTAATAGTTAAATTTAAAGACGTAAAACATCAATTAAAAGAAGCCAGAGCTGATTTGAATAGATCAGAGTTAGAACGAGATATGCTAAAAACCGAGAAGAAAATATTAGAAGGAGAACTTGAAAAACTTCAAGAATCATCATCTAATATTAACTCTCAAGTATCTCTTTTGAGTCAAGAAATTATAACTCAAAAAGAGAAAAATGATGTTCTTACTTCTGAAAATCATGAGCTTAAGGGAAAAGTCAAAATTCTAGACCTAGACAAATCCAGTTTACAAAGTAAGTTTAGATAATATTACTCAAAATATTTCTATCTTTAACAAAGATCGAGAAATTTTGGCAAAAATCATTGAGAATTCACAATCTGCTTCAAATAAACAAGGATTGGGACATAAGAAACAAGAAACCAAGAAATTGCCGGGAAAAAGGAGAAAAAGAAAAAATAAAGTAATACAAGAAACCGAAGCTAAGAAAAATCTTAGTTTGTTATATTCCAAAGCAAAACCAGTTGTGAGATCTCAAAAACAAAATATCAAAACTATCAAAATATGGGTTCTTAAAAACAATAATTTGATTAGGAACAAATATATTCAAAACTTTTTGAAAATAGTCCATTACAATTCTAATTATTTATATAAAGGGGATACCGAACCCGTATGGGTTTGGACTCCTAAGACCTAACTCTTAGGACCCTATAAAAAGGTGGGTACCATGGACTTAATTCTATTTTTTGCAGGTCCCACTTAAGAAAAGAAGAAAGTGGATTTTGGACAGTGGTTGCTCGAAGCATATGACTGGAGACAAGAATTTGCTGATAAATATTACATATGAAGATGGTGGCTCCGTCACTTTTGGAGATAACTCAAAAGGCTATATCATCGGCAAAGGCGATGTGAGAAATTACGGTACATCTAACTTACCTCTCATTACTAATGTCTTGCTATTTAAAATTTTGAAGCATAATTTTCTTAGTATTAGTCAATTAAGTGATAAAGGCTTTACAATTTCCTTCTCAAATAATAAATGTAGTATTCTAGACAAAGATAACGATTTAGTTTTTGAAGGATATAGAGATAGAAATATATATATATTCTGAATATGAATATTAATCATAATTCAGATATGTGTCTTATAGCAAACGACAATGGTCCATGACTATGGCACAAACGTTTCTGTCATACAAACTTAAAAACTATTGACAAGCTAGCCAAAAATAATCTAGTTAAAGGACTACACAAGTTAAACTTTAAAGTTGACAATCTTTGTGACGCATGTCAAGTAGGAAAATTGACCAAATCTACATTTAAATCCAAGAAGGTAATATCAACATTACAACCACTTGAATTATTACATATGGATTTATTCGGACCAACTCAGGTTCAGTCAATAAACTATAATCGATATGTGTTTGCAATTGTTGGTGATTTCTCACGTTACACCTGGACAATTTTCTTGAAAAACAAAAGTGACACTTTTAATCATTTTAAATCTTTCATCAAAAGAATTCAAAAATCAAAAGGGCTTAAGGTTAAAAATATAAGAAGTGATCATGGCGGAGAGTTTGAAAATAATGAATTTGAACATTTTTGTACAAAGAAAGGTATATATCATAACTTTTCGTTTCCTAGAACTCCACAACAAAATGGAGTTGTAGAACAGAAGAACCAGACTTCACAAGAATGTGCAAGAACATTATTAAATGGAACCACTTTAACAAAACATTTCTGGGCAGAAGCCGTTGCAACTGCCTGTTATGTTTTGAACCGTGTATCCATACGACCTCTCACCAAGAATACGTCTTATGAATTATTTAACAACAGAAAACCTAATATTTCATACTTCAAAGTATTTGGTTTAAAGTGCTTTATTTTAAATACGAAAGACCATCTAGGTAAATTCGATCCAAAGCCCGATGAAGGTATATTAGTTGGTTATTCGGAACGAAGCAAGGCCTATCGTATATTTAATAAACGAATCAAAACTATTGAAGAATCTCTGCATATATCTTTCGATGAGTTCTATCAGCATCCTAATAATATCATAGATGATGACGAAATAATGGTCACAGAAAATCCTATCGTCACAAATACAGATTCTGACTCAGAAATAACTGTTGAAAATAATACTCATCAAATAGAGTCACGATCTCCACCAAGAATACGTTCTCCAACAAGAATTTTAAGAGATCATCCTGTTCAAAATATAATTGGAGAAGTGTCTTCATAAATAAGAACAAGAAGTCAGCTTAATCAAATGGGTCATGTTGCGTTTATCTCAAATATCGAACCTAAAAATCCTAAGGAAGCTGCTACCGATGACTACTGGATCATTGCCATGAAAGAAGAACTAAATTAGTTTGAGCGCAATGATGTATGGGAACTTGTTCCAAGGCCAACCGATCAGTCAGTAATAGGAAATAAATGGGTCTACAAAAATAGGGCTGATGAACACGGAAACATCACGAGAAATAAAGCACGGTTAGTAGCATAAGGTTATAATCAAGAAGAGGGTATCGATTATGAAGAGACATTTGCACCCGTTGCTAGATTAGAGGCTATTGGAATTTTATTATCTTTTGCTTGTCACCATAATTTTTCAGATGGATGTCAAGAGTGCATTTTTAAACGGATTTATCAAAGAGAATGTTTATGTTGAACAACCTCCTCTATTTAAACACGAAAAATACCCTGATCATGTATTTAAACTTAAGAAAGCTTTGTATGGTTTAAAATAAGCACCTCGTGCTTGGTATGAACATTTACGAAGTTATCTTATTGATTCAAGATTTCAAATAGGGAAAGTTGATCAAACATTATTTATTAAGCATTCTCCAAAAGATATTTTGGTTATACAAATATATGTGGATGAAATAATCTTTGGATCAACAAACGATAAACTCTGTAAGGATTTTGCGGATATTATGACCAAAGAATTTGAAATGTCACATATGGGAGAATTATCATATTTTCTTGGTCTTCAAATTAAACAACTTCCAAACGGTATATTTTCAAATCAAGAAAAATATTGTGGAAATCTTATTAAACGGTTTGAACTAGAAAACACTTCCGGAAAACCTACTCCAACTAACCATCTTGACAAAGATGAGAATGGGAAAAGTGTAGACAAAAAATTATATCGTAGTATGATAGGCTCTCTTTTATATCTAACAGCTAGTCGTTCAGATATTATGATGAGTGTTTGTTTATGTTCACGTTTTTAAGCTGATCCTAAGGAATCAAATTTACGAGCAGTGAAACAAATAATTGGTTATCTTAGTAAAACCAAAGATTTCGGTCTTTTCTATCCGAAAGATTGTCCATTTGAGTTGGTATCATATAGTGATGCTGATTTCGGTGGATCTCGAACGGATAGAAGGAGTACAAGTGGTGCGTGTCATTTTATTGGAAAATCACTTGTCTCTTGGTTTAGTAAGAAACAAAATTGTGTTTCACTATCTTCATGTGAAGCGGAGTATATATCGGCAGCTCTTGCTTGCACATAAGTTATATATATGCAACAAACACTTAATGATTTTGGTATTAATTTATCAAATTCAATCATATACTGCGACAATACAAGTGCGATAAATTTATCTAAAAATCCGGTTAATCACTCTCGAACTAAACATATAGATATACGATATCATTTTCTGAGAGATAATATTGAGAAAGAAAATATAAATATTGAATATGTACATATGGAAAATCAACTAGCAGACATCTTTATTAAGCCTCTGCTCGAATTAAATTTTATCAAACTTCGTAGAGAGCTTGGTCTCACATCATGGGAGGAACTTCAAAATCAATATCTACATGTGTTTCATGATATAACAAGTTAAAATATGCACGTACTAAATTACTACAATTCTTACTTAGCATATTTATGCTATTATTAGCATATTGAATATGAGCCTCTCTTTAAGTTTACGGCCAAAACTCTATGTCTTTTCCTGGCCATTCATGTATGTATAGTAAAACACTATATATATATGATAAAATATATCACTTTAGAATTCATCTTTTATATCAAGTAAAAACAATGGCTCACATCTGCGATGAATGTGCACAAAGGTCACATATTTCGGTTACAAGTTCTGAACTTGAGGAATACTATTCTCCTGAAACACCGAAAAGTAGACCAAAATGCACTCATACCCATGGAAATACACCAATTCCTAAACGCGCAAAGAAAGCTCTGTTTTGCTCCCCTCGAACTAGAGATAAGATAGGAGAAATTCATCACTATCAGAAACAACAATTGAGCTTCAACGACAGTTGCATTACGAACAGAGAATTACCTCGAATCGTCTCTCTCTTTTGGAAATAATGGCTTCATTTTTCTGTAGCACGAACAAACATGGAGTTTATGAACCTATGCCACATGTCCCTTCTTCTTCTAGGAGTCCAAACTCTTGGGATCGTAATTATAATCGTAATGAAGGTGCAAAGGAAAAATGGTCGCCATGGACATCTCGTATTTGAAAAGTTAAGGAAGAGTCAACCGAGCATTATTCAGCTACGTCACATTAATTTTCTAGTATATGTTATGTTTTCTTTTATATTTCATGTATTTTGTTTTATTATTTCAAGAATTTAAATTCAATTTATATATAATAGCACTTTGAAAAATCTTGAAAAGCTGGAAAACCATGTTCAGTCAAACCACTCGACGGATAAAATCCCCCCAGTCGACCCTTTAACACTCTGTTTCGAAACAAAACAGGCTTCAGATAAACCAGTCGACCGGTTGATAATCACCAGTCGACCGGAAATGTTTCTGTTTTGAAACGGTCGACCGGTGATTTCATCACGGTCGACCGGTTCCGTTATTTTCAGTTTTTAAAACATCAAACTTGCAAACGTCGGTTCCACCTCCCACCCTTTCATTTATCCTTTTCAACCTTCAAACACACAATCCCATATCTATCCTAAATCCCCGATTCAAATCTCTTAAAAATCAATGGCTCCACTGCAAAAGAAATCGAAGAAATCGTCTTCTACACAACTTCAACCCATTGATTCCAATATAAACAATGGTTAATGGATCCAATAGAAGTCAAAAGATGGAATGAGATGAAGGATTATACGATTCATGAAGGTTTGTTCATCAAATACTCTGATTTCCTTCTTTATGATGTTAGGGAAATAGCAACCAGAGCCCGTATTCAATCTCTTCTTGACTTTGATGATAACAACGTGGAAATCAATCATATCATGATCAAGTTGTTCTATGCAAATCTTAACTTAGACAAGTTCAAAGCTGAGAATTCTACTCATTGTCTATGGTCGGTTGTATGCGGTGAGCATTTTTTTATTTCAAAGGAAAGGATGGCAACGGTTCTTCATTCGAAAAATATTAGTAGGAAGTTCTCAAGCGATTTCTGTACTATTCATACTCGAGACAATGTAAGTCATCTTTTTATTGAAGATCATAAACTTAGTACAAAAGCAATCAACTTAAGGCCTACTGCTAGAGTTCTACATTATGTTATTACGCATTCTTTACTACTTAGAATTGGTAACTTCGATGCAGTTTATAAAGAGAATTTTAAGGCTTTGTATGCTATATATGGAGATATCCTAATTAATTGGATAAATATGATCTTTGATGAGATCTTATTAGTGAATGATCGTGCGAGACCGCATTTGTTCTACAATGAATATATTATGCGACTTCTACTTGATTGTGGTCTCAAATCTCCCGAATTTAAAATTTCAAAGCCAAAATGTATCAACAAAGCATCGAGAAAGAGAATGAAGCTTCCTGAACCATGTTTTAATATCATACCTTTTGAACAGTATAAGGAACAAGGTCATCGAGAAGGCACTTCTTCATAGCCCTCTAAACCCAAATCAGAAGAGGTCAAGCTTCTTCAACCATCATCGTCGACTAAAGATTCACTTGAACAAATAGCACGAAATCAATTTCTTCTTGAAGCTAGACTTAAGCATACCGACAATAGGATCGGTAATTTAAATACAAAACTTGACAAATGTTTTACGAAACTTAAGTCTTTCTTTGGTATTCTTTGGGATGCAATATCTTGTGGTGCATCATCCTCCTCTACACATAAACAAGGCCCAGGTAAACGTCCAATGCCTCCTACTTTTACATGGACATCTTTAGAGGAAGGCACTAGTTCTGGAACAAGTAATGGACGTGGTCATGGAACATCTTACATTGAGGAAGGAGGAAATGAAGAAGAAGAAGACAAAGGACAAGAAGAAAAAGAAATTGAATCCGACTCACCATCTCACTAGTTCCTTTTATCCATCTTTTATCATATATTTAAGACTTAAAACAGCACTTGTACATAAGTGGTGCTGTATTTTATTTTTGGTTCAAACTCTAAGACTACGTAACTTTGTTGGGTAAGTATGGTGTGTATGATACAATCCTAATGTATTTTGTGATAAATGATTTGTGTAACTTAACTCTTGCGATATACTACTCCTTTTTGTCGATGACAAAGGGGGGGAAAAATTGCTACTAACTATATTCTTTGCAGATTTTTTTTTTAGTTTTTATTTCAGGGGGAGTACATAGACAGAGGGAGTCAGCAATACTTTCAGATCTATGTTGTCATCAATCAAAAAGGGGGAGAATGTTGAGTCTATGATTTCATAGCGTTTTGATTAATGACAAGGAGAAAATTCATGATCGACAAAGAGAAGAGAATCAATGATATCGTAAGTTAGAGGCTGATTATTTAGTGTTATAAATGTTAAAATCTATCCTCAAATAAGCATATACCTCATTATTGTGAAAATATATATATATGTATATGTATATATATGAATGCACATTTATTGTGCATATTGCCAGAAACCGGTCGACCGGCTTTAAAATAGACGGTCGACCGTTTCTGGGCAGAATGCACAATAAACATGCATACATACATGCATATATATATATATATGTGTATGTATGTATGTATGTATGTATGTATGTATGTATGTATGTATATAACGTATATATATATATTCAAAAATCAGTCTACTGGTTAATTTTGACATATCTACCGTTTTTAAAACTGAAAGCAACATTTTGGATAGACATCTTCTTTCATCAAAGGTTGCTTCTCTTTCTTTTGATCAAAAATCATTTCTCTTCAATGTTTCTCTTCACAAATGGTTACAACTATATATTCATTATATAAACATCATTAAACCATCAACAAATTAACATCTCTGGTCTTAATTCATTCATCTATCTTGCTTTCTACTAGATATTCTAAAAGCGCTCATATTCAACCAAAATATCATTTGAATCTCAGAACTTATTTAATACTCTTGTGATTCAATATGATATCTACTTCCAAATCTTCACATACATCAAATTATATATGAGGATAAGATTATAGGAAGGGGTAGTACAAGTGACAAATCCGTGTTGCAAAGAGCACAAGTTGTCAACATACAAATTGTAATCTTAGCTGTTGAAGTCCTCGAGAGTTATAAAAGGCAAGTGTTGAAGTCCTGATTGTTGTTGAGGCGTGAAATCCCATTCGGCTGTTCGGGTATTGTGAACCTGTTCCTTTGGGTGAAGCGAGGTGGTTGATTAGTAAAAATCCAGAGAGAGGTTTGGGACTGGACGTAGGACGGTGCTCCGAACCAATATAAAAAGCCCTGCTGTTATTACTTTACTTTACTGCTTTTTATTTGTGATATATTTCACTATCTCATATTTATTTGCATAAATAATGTAAATATACAAGTTAGTTTATCACATACATTCCGCATATCCATATTACTGATCCTGCTTAAGTCGTATACCTATTTTTTATCGTGTACCCCTAGCTGTCTTCATAGGTGCCGCCTTCCCCTATCTCCACTAGTTGTACCCACTACCCCCATGCGATCGGCTCCCTAACTTGTAAATACCTGTGCTGGTCCCACAGTGGGGTGTATCACTCCCCAAAGTGGCAACCCGATACTACTCAAAGATGCAGGGCTTATATCTACACGATGCAACAACGTCTTACCCACCAGCCCGGGCCCACGCACGCACATGACCCCTGTAACACCGCACGTCCATTAATGTCACTCACAAAGGTAATGCATTAACTTCCATGGAGGTTTTAAGTGAATATAGAACAAAAAAATTACAACAAGACAAATAATAAGTAGTACTTGGAAATCTAAAACTTCATTTTATTGCAGCGGGAATTAAACATGTTTGTTACATCATAAAACCATAGATCAGAGTCAAGTACAATATCCATCTTGATAAAACAAAATACATAATCCCATTACATAAATAGCCATTAAAGAAGATAACAAGCTAGACTTTACTTCAACGGTCCAAGCTTTTCCAAAAGAGAGATAAAGCAATCCAATCAAACTCCACTAGAGCTGGGCCCAACCTGAGGACCTGGAGGGGGGAAAGGATAGAAATGGAGGGGATTAGACATAAAGTCTGGCGAGTATGATAATTCTAACAATACTGTTATCAAAATAACTAGACTAAGGCATAAGCTGGAAGACAAGGAAATGTCTATGAACTATTGGGTATGGAAGAGCAGATAAAGATAACGTTAAAGGCACATCTAATTACTAACGAATAATTACAACGCTGCACCGCACCAGTCACCCTAAAGGTTGATCCCACTTGCTTTACACAGAAACTATATAAATAGCCTTGCGTACCCCTAGCTGACTACATAGGTGTCGTCTGCCCCTATCTCCACTAGGTGTACCCCACTACCCACTTTCGATCGGCTCCCTACTCATAGATACCCGTGCTGGCCCCACAGTGGGGTGTATCACTCCCCTAAAGTGGCAACCCGATACAACTTGAGAATGCACGGCTTATACCTACACGATGCAACAACGTCTTACTACCAGCCCGGGTCCACACACGCATATGAAACCCGTTGGACTTGCGTTGCCACCGCTACCCCGTTTTGGCCTCTTATAGTCAAGCCCAGCATGCGTGTCCCGTCCTCGACTTGGGTCGAGCCCATAAAGATACGTTTGGGATACTGGTTGAAATGGGCCTCCACAAGCTACCCACCTAAGCTTGTCCACTAGTACATCCCACTTAACCCTCTTAGTCATGTTCATTTACATGTGTGTTTAGTTAAGTCTTACTAATCGTATTTCACATTCCACTAAGGGCACCCACTAGATTCCTCATGCCACCCAAGGCACCTACCTAATCCCCATTTCCCACCTTACATGTTTATCTAGTTAAGTATTTCTTAATTCATTCAGGCCATAACCTCATAAAGACCTCTCACATTAGACTGGCATTTATGGCAGCTGGATTTGCCGGGCGGGTCCGGGCAGTCTCACACCATAAAAGAGTCTAACCTCGTGTCTTTACAACTGTTATGCTTTAGTTTAGGCCTAGGACCTCTCACATTGGGCTGACATTTGTGACCACTGGATTTGTCGGGCGGGTCTGGGCAGGTTTACGTCACAAACGAGTCCAACCTCGTGTCCTAAGCATTGATTATCACTTATAATCTTTTACCCCAGTTTTAATAATTCCCTATTCAAATTATTAATTAACTCCAATTTTAATGATGTCCATAATTGACTCAATTATGGCCATCCACTCATGGCATGCAAAATCATATCAATTGCACCCCAACTTCTTATTATTAAATCCTTAATATTACGCCTACCCCACGTTATACGTTTGCTTATACGACGCAAAATATACGTTAGACTCGAATAGTCTAACTCATAGCACAAAGATAACTTATCACAACATATAGACAAATAAAATAATCTAATCATAATAGGGGTGAAACTTGCATAAAACTACACATGTTAAGGATCTAAAGGTGTCCACTTGTTTGGTTAAATGTCACAATTTTGATGATATGATCATAACCCAAATTCATGTATAAACTTGCATATGGGGTTTTTATGCAACATGATGATGGTGTGAACTAGCATCTAACACATAGCATTCACATATGTCATAGCATAATTCTAGATGTCATAATTCTAGATCTAAATAGATGTCATGGCATATGTTCATAATCTTTATTAATCAATCTAAACTTGCATATGTGATTTGTCATATAGATCAACATAGCCCAAATAATATCAACATTATGACTTGATTAACATGAACTAATTAGCATAGATAATAACATCATGACTTTATAACATGTATGATTTATCACAATTTAGCATAGAAAACTACAACCTATACAATATCATCATGGCATGATTTACAACATATAGGATATCATCATCACATAACATAGGATTTACAACATACATGATAGCATAAGGTTTACAATAACATATATGACAATCCACATCATTTACTTATATTCCATTCATAACTTAATCCAATTAGTTCAATAATAATCTTGTTAAGATCATCATACTCACAATTAGAAGTGAAAGAGAGTCTTGATTTGCTTTAGAGTTGAGTAGAATTAGGGTTTTGATTAGCTTTTCTTCCTTAGTTGGCGGCGGCTACACTGAGTTCCATGGCGGCGGTATGACGGTGGCTATTCTATTTTTCATGTGGGTTAGAGTGAGATACAACCTAGGTATTTATAGAGTTTAAGATTTATTTAGACCGTTAGATCAACTCAGAACTAAACTGAACCGTTTAATTTGCCAACTCAGCCCTAAAAACACATCAGCCAAACCCTAGCTGCTTGGACAGGTCGACACCCAGGTTGACTGCCCAGTCGACCTGGGGGGGTGTCGACTGCCCAGTCGACTCCCCAGTCGACCTGGGGTGCTGGGCGGGAATTTTCCCGCCTAGTCTGTTTGACTTATAATTTTGAATTTTAAATTTCTGAAATCTGTTTTGAATTTTCTGAAACTTCCGATAGCCATAACTTCTTCATACAAAGTCCAATTCACGCAAACTCGGACTCTATTTCAACCAGAATTCCGAGACGAACACAATGGCGCAACCCGTTTCCCACAATTCTCACGTCTGAGACTAGTTATTCTTTAATTTGTGCATATTAATATTAAAAGAATTACGGTTTGTTACATTCTCCCCTCCTTAAAGGATTTCGACCCCGAAATCTTCAAGTCAAGAAGAATGTATATCCTAACATCCAATCGTCCATCTAATCAACCATCAAACACAGGCATCCATTGTCCTTATAGACTTTTAATGCTTTCATGTTTAAATGCACAGTGTGTGTATATGTCCATATCTAGTGCAAAATCAGGCGGTCCACTGATTCAGTTGACCTCCTTAATGCAAATCATGATAGTGCCATGCGTCCATTATGTATGCAAAAGTTCCTTAATGCTACATATTATCTCTATATGCGTGCACAATCATCATCTGAATGCAGCATCCATATGATAAGCAATCCTCATACATCCATTTTACTAAATACATCCATTTATATGCAATATGCAGTATGAAGTGACTGAGCCGATCTAGTGCCTAATAGTGTGTGTATATGCGTCCACGAGCAACCACTAGCAAACACTTGCATCCACTTTGCATCCATCACACATAACATGTCTCAAACACATGTTTCAACCATAGGATTATCCTAACTAAAGGCCAAGGATACTAGAGAGAGGATACTCTAAAGGTTTGATAAGTACAAGATAAGCGATAAAGGAGAAATTAAAAGGCATACCCTCAAAAAGAAAAGGGTACAACGAACGCATCTTCGCTTCTGTCTCCCAAGTAGCGTTGCTCTCATCATCTCCCCATTGCACTTTGACTAGTCTAACCTCTCGATTCCTCAACTTCTTGATCTCCGACCCAAGAATGCGTGTAGGAGCTCGTCGAATCGTCGTATCACATTCTATCTCCACCTCTCTAAGCAAGCTCGGCTCTACCACTTCCGCGGTCTCGTGCAAGCACTTTCTCAAATGTGATACATGGAATACGTTGTGTACACCACTAAGTCTCTTAGGCAACTCCACTCTATACGCCATCTGTCAAATCTTCTCCTTAATAGGAAACGACCCTACGAACCTTGCTGCTAATTTCCCAACGGAACCAAAGCGAATGACGTTCCGAAATGGAGACACTTTGATAAAGATCATGTCCCCAACTTCAAACTCAAGATCTGTCCTCCTCTTATCCGCATAAGATTTCTGCCTATCTTGCGCTGCTTTCATCCTCCTTCGAATCAAGTCAATCTTCTCCGAAGTCTCCCTAATCATATCGGGCCCAAGTAAGATCTTATCCGTAGATTCCCACCAACATGTAGGTGAACGACAAGGTCGTCCATAAAGAGCTTCGAAAGGTGCCATGCCAATGCTGGACTGAATGCTATTATTATATGCGAACTCTACCAATGGAAGATGCTCTTCCCATGTACCCCCAAAGTCTAGGATACATAGCCTCAAAAGATCCTCTAGAATGCGATTCACCCTCTCGGTCTGGCCGTCCGTCTGAGGATGATATGCGGTGCTCAAACATAACTGAGTCCCTACCGCCTCTTGCAAGCTTCTCCAAAATCCGCTAGTGAAAATAGGATCGCGGTCGCTCACTATGCTAGAAGGAACACCGTGCAAACGAACTATCTCTCGGATGTATACAGAAGCTAATCATGGCGCGGTCCTCTTACTCTTCACGGGAATGAAATGGGCGCTTTTAGTAAGCCTGTCTACTATAACCCAAATCCCCGTATTACCCTTCCTTGATCTTGGTAATCCGTCCACAAAATCCATCGAGACACTTTCCCATTTCCATTGTGGAACCTCCAATGGGTGAAGCAACCCACCGGGTTTCTTTTGCTCCGCTTTTACTTGTTGGCACACCAAGCATCAAGCGACATACTCGGCCACATCTTTCTTCATGCCGGCCCAAAAGTAAACTCTCTTCATGTCTTTGTACATCTTGTCCCCGCCGGGATGAATGGTCACTTCGAACGATGTGCTTCGTCAAGAATAGCCTTCCTCAAACCTTCGTCTCGAGGCACACAAAGTTTACCGTCCCTACATAACCAACCCGTATCATCTAGGGTATACCTATGGAGATGGCTTGATGACTCCCCTCCTTTGAGCTTTTCTACTAACTCAACCAACTGTGGGTCATCTCGTTGTGCCTCGCCAATCCGTCCCAAAAGCGTAGGTCTAACCTCTAAGGATGCTAGCAAACCGGGTACAAAGTCAATGGAAGGTCTAAAGTCAAACATAGAGATGAATTCTAAGCTTCACCGCTCAACAAAAAAAGGACTTAAGGATATTCTTTTTCTACTTAAGGCATCTGCCACTACGTTACCCTTGCCAGGGGTATATGCTATCTCGAAATCGTAGGACGCTAAGAACTCCATCCACCTTTGTTGCCTTAAGTTCAAGTCCTTTTGAGAGAATAAGTGTTTTAGCGATTTGTGGTCAGTGAACAATTGGAATTTCTCCCCAAGAAGATAATGACGCCAAGACTTAAGCGCGAAAACAATAGCAGCCAACTCTAGGTCATGTGTAGGGTAATTTTTCTCATGCGCTCTCAACTGCCTTCCACCATAGGCTATTACCCTACCCTCTTGCATTAAGACTGCGCCTAGTCCTGTCCCACAAGCATCGGTATAAATAGTAAATGGCTTACTCCCGTCTGGCAGCACTAAGACTGGAGCTAAGGTCAAAGCTCTCTTTAAACGTTGGAACGCATCATCACAATCTACGTCCCATGTGAAAACTAGGTTCTTCTTCGTCAGGCGTGTCAATGGAGCTGATATTTTTGCGTAGTCTTTGATAAAATTCCTATAGTAGCCAGCTAACCCCAAGAAACTTCTCACTTCGGTAACATTTTTAGGGACCTTCCAATCTTGGATGGCCACCACCTTCGCGGGATCCACAGCTATCCCTTCCTTGGAAACCACGTGCCCTAAGAACCATACTTCCTTCCTCCAGAAGTGACACTTAGAAAATTTAGCTTTAAGATTATGCGTCGTAGGGTCTCCAACACTTCCCTAAGATGTAGGGCATTCCCTTCTTCATCCTTAGAAAAGATCAAGATGTCGTCTACAAAGACTACCACGAATTTGTTAAGGTACTCCCTAAACACCCTACTCATCAAATCAAAAAAGTATGCGGGGGCGTTTGTCAAACCGAAGGGCATCACTAGCCATTCATAGAAACCGTCCGGAGTCCTAAAGGCAGTCTTGTCTATGCTATCCTCAGCCATTCTCAACTGATGGAAACCAGTGGCTAAGTCCAACTGCGAAAACACTAAGGCGCCAACTATCTGATCAAAGAGATCGTCAATCCTCGGCAGTGGGTGTCTGTTCTTCTTAGTAAGCTTATTAAGTTCTCTATAGTCCACACAAAGTCTAAGGGACCCATCCGCCTTCATGGCAAATACTACTGGAGCACCCCACTCCGATATACTAAGTCTTATGAACCCCTTCTCAAGCAACTCCTTCACTTGCTTATCGAGTTCCCTCCTTTCACGTGGAGCCATGTGGCGTACTAGCAAAGATACTGGTTTTACATTATCCACAAGATATATTCGAAAATCTATCTCCCGCTTCGAAGGCAAGCCCTTCACCTCCTCAAACACATTCGAGTATTCTCGGACCACTCTAACCGATCGTAGATTTTCCACCAACGCGTCAAGCGATTCTAGATAACTTAGCATAACGGAATATATGGGATTACAAAAGATTTCGAGAGCTTTACCAAGGTGAGTCATGAGCCTAACTACTCTCCTTTCACAATCAAGAACGACCCCATTTCTGGATAACCAATCCATTCCTAAAATTAGCCCATAGCCCGTGAAACCCAAAACATAAGCATCACATCTAAACTCAACGCTAAGTATAGAAATTTTCAAATCCAAGCACATCATGGACAAATAAGCTGAGCCCCCAATTGGATTCGAAACAACTAAGGGATCCTCTAATAAACTGGTGTTTAAGTGCAGTGATTCAACTAATGACGTAGAGATAAACGAATGCGATGCGCCCGAATCAAATAAGGTATGGACAGGATGATCAAACAGAAAAACTAAGCTTTCAACAGAAATGGTTCTACCTCGTTCTTGCAGCGGTGGGACCGCGAGAGCCTGAACTTGTCCCCTTGTCTACCCTGGTGCCATAAGAGCCTGCACCTGTCCTCCCGAGGTAGACCCTGCCCTCTGCCCCTTCTTTGTGTAGTCCTTCACTAGATGTCCCGCTTCGCCACAGTGAAAACAGCCAGTCTTCTTTTTCTTTCGGCAATCCTTGCTGAGATGGCCTGGTGTCCCATAGTTAAAGCATTTCTTCTTTCCCTTTCCATTATTGTCTTTACCACCCTTCTTGTTTTGTTGTTGTGGTTTCTTCTGATCCCCTTTCTTCTCGTGTGCCTTATTAGCTTTAGTGCCTTTCTCCTCGTGCATGAGTGCCATGTCTACTAGCTTCTCAAAGGTGGGCCCCATAGGGATGTGGGTCATAACCAACCCTTGCAATGGTTCATTCAAGCCATTCACGAACCTCAGAGCCTTCTTCTCCAGCGTGTTCACTAAGTCCAAGCCAAACCTTGCTAACTGATTAAATTTGTTGACATATTCTTTCACTGATGAGCTTCCTTGCTTTAATGTCAAGAACCTTTCCATATATAGATTCTCTTCTGCCCTTGAGAGAAACTTCGCCTCAAACCTACGCGTGAAATCCGCCCAAGAATCAACAGGATGCTCCCCATTAGTGACCTCCCACCAAAACGAGGCCTCTCCCTTCATTAACCAAGCTGCTAATTTGACTTTCCTCCCTTCTTCTACTTCAAAGATTTCTAGCAATTCTTCCACCTCCTTAAGCCAATCTCTAGCTTCCACAAACGTTTCTGACCCTTGAAAGGGTTTTCCACCCATAGCCTTAAATTCCTTGCACGTCTTTGCAAAAGAATCAACGCGAGGAGGAGGAGGAGCGGGTGCAACTGGTGGTGGAGGAATATTGGCTGGACCTGCTGCGGCCCTAGCCTCTAATAACCTCCTATACCATCCTGGTATCGTTACACCGTCCAGAAGGTTAAGATCTTCAGCCATGCTGAAACAAAAAAAGGAAAGATTCAAAATGGAGAATTCGAAAGATAAAAATATGGCTATTGGGGATTATGTTTTTCTTAAAAACTTTCCTCTTTAAATTACTCATCAAGACATGTTTTTGAAAACACTTCTTCCAAAAATACTTTAGAAAAATAGTTTTTTTAAAAAGTTTATCTGTTCTAGTAACCTTAAGCTCTGATACCACGTGTAACACCCCACGTCCATTAATTTCACTCACAAAGGGAATGCATTAACTTCCATGGAGGTTTTAAGTGAATATAGAACAGAAAAATTACAACAAGACAGATAATAAGTAGTACTTGGAAATCTAAAACTTCATTTTATTGCAGCGGAAATTAAACATGTTTGTTACATCATAAAACCATAGATCAGAGTCAAGTACAATATCCATCTTGATAAAACAAAACATAATCCCATTACATAAATAGCCATTAAAGAAGATAACAAACTGGACTTTACTTCAACGGTCCAAGCTTTTCCAAAAGAGAGATAAAGAAATCCAATCAAACTCCACTAGAGATGGGCCCTACCTGAGGACCTGGAGAGGGAAAAAGGATAGAAATGGAGGGGTTCAGACATAAAGTCTGGTGAGTATGATAATTCTAACAATACTATTATCAAAATAACTAGACTAAGGCATAAGCTGAAAGACAAGGAAATGTCTATGAACTATTGGGTATGGAAGAGCAGATAAAGATAACGTTAAAGGCGCACCTAATTACTAACGAATAATTACTACACTGCACTGCACCAGTCACCCTAAAGGTTGATCCCACTTGCTTCACACAGAAACTATATAAATAGCCTTGCATACCCCTAGCTAACTACATAGGTGCCGTCTGCCCCTATCTCCACTAGGTGTACCCCACTACCCACTTTCGATCGGCTCCCTACTCGTAGATACCCGTGCTAGCCCCACAGTTGGGTGTATCACTCCCCTAAAGTGGCAACCCGATACAACTTGAGAATGCACGGCTTATACCTACACGATGCAACAACGTCTTACCTACCAACCCGGGTCCACACACGCATATGAAACCCGTTGGACTTGCGTTGCCACCGCTACCCCGTTTTGGCCTCTTATCGTCAAGCCCGACATGCGTGTCCCGTCCTCGACTTGGGTCGAGCCCACAAAGATACGTTTGGGATACTGGTTGAAACGGGCCCCCACAAGCTACCCACCAAAGCTTGTCCACTAGTACATCCCACTTAACCCTCTTAGTCATGTTCATTTACATGTGTGTTTGGTTAAGTCTTACTAATCGTATTTCACATGCCACTAAGGGCACCCACTAGATTCCTCATGCCACCCAAGGCACCTACTTAACCCCAATGTCCCACCTTACATGTTTATCTGGTTAAGTATTTCTAAATTCATTCAGGCCATAACCTCATAAAGACCTCTCACATTAGACAGGCATTTATGGCAGTTGGATTTGCCGGGCGGGTCCGGGCAGTCTTACACCATAAAAGAGTCTAACCTCATGTCTTTACAACTGTTATGATTTAGTTTAGGCCTAGGACCTCTCACATTGGGTTGACATTTGTGACAACTGGATTTGCCGGGCAGGTCTGGGCAGGTTTACGTCACGAACGAGTCCAACCTCGTGTCCTAAGCATTGATTATCACTTATAATCTTTTACCCCAAGTTTAATAATTCCCTTTTCAAATTATTAATTAACTCCAATTTTAATGATGTACATAATTGACTCAATTATGGCCATCCACTCATGGCATGCAAAATCATATCAATTGCACCCCAACTTCTTATTATTAAATCCTTAATATTACCCCTACCCCACGTTATACGTTTGCTTATACGACGCAAAATATTCTTTAGACTCGAATAGTCTAACTCATAGCACAAAGATAACTTATCACAACATATAGACAAATAAAATAATCTAATCATAATAGGGGTGAAACTTGCATAAAACTACACATGTTAAGGATCTAAAGGTGTCCACTTGTTTGGTTAAATGTCACAATTTACATGATATGATCATAACCCAAATTCATGTATAAACTTGCATATGGGGTTTTTACGCAACATGATGATGGTGTGAACTAGCATCTAACACATAGCATTCACATATGTCATAGCATAATTCTAGATGTCATAATTCTAGATCTAAATAGATGTCATGGCATATGTTCATAATCTTTATTAATCAATCTAAACTTGCATATGTGATTTGTCATATAGATCAACATAGCCAAAATAATATCAACATTATGACTTGATTAACATGAACTAATTAGCATAGATAATAACATCATGACTTTATAACATGTATGATTTATCACAATTTAGCATAGAAAACTACAACCTATACAATATCATCATGGCATGATTTACAACATATAGGATATCATCATCACATAACATAGGATTTACAACATACATGATAGCATAAGGTTTACAACAACATATATGACAATCCACATCATTTACTTATATTCCATTCATAACTTAATCTAATTAGTTCAATAATAATCATATTAAGATCATCATACTCATAATTAGAAGAGAAAGAGAGTCTTGATTTGCTATAGAGTTGAGTAGAATTAGGGTTTTGATTAGCTTTTCTTCCTTCTTAGTTGGCGGCGACAACACTGAGTTCCATAGCGGCGGTATGACGGTGGCTATTCTATTTTTCATGTGAGTTAGAGTGAGAGACTACCTAGGTATTTATAGAGTTTAGGATTTATTTAGACCGTTAGATCAACTCAGAATTAAGCTGAACCGTTTAATTTGCCAACTCAGCCCTAAAAACACATCAGCCAAACCCTAGCCGCCTGGACAGGTCGACACCCAGGTCGACTGCCCAGTCGACCTGGGGGGTGTCGACTGCCCAGTCGACTCCCCAGTCGATTTGGGGTGATGGGCAGGAATTTTCCCACCTAGCCTATTTGACTTCGAATTTTGAATTTTAAATTTCTGAAATCTATTTTGAATTTTCTGAAACTTCCAATGGCTATAACTTCTTCATACGAAGTCCAATTCACGCAAACTCGGACTCTATTTTTAACTAGAATTCCGAGACGAACACAATGGCACAACCCGTTTCCCACAATTCTCACGTCTGAGATTAATTATTCTTTAATTTGTGAATATTAATATTAACAGAATTACGGGTTGTTACAACCCCGTCGGATTTGCGTTGCCACCGCTAACCTCTTTTGACCTCTTACAATCAAACCAAGTAAGCGTGTCCCGCCCTCGATCTAAATCGAGCTCATAAAGATGCTTAATGGGTTACTGGTTTGAAAAGGGTCCCCATACTTGACACAAGCTTTCCACCTACGCTTGGTCCCCACTAGGATTTCCCACTTAACCCCTTGTTATTCATGTCTTCTTACATGTTTCAACTTGACCCATTTAACCCCATGTCCCACTACATGTTAATCTTGGTTAAGTGTTACTTAATTCATTATAACAGTAACCTTGTAAGACCTCCCGCATTTGTAATGACCCGCATTGTCAAAGGTATTATAATTAATTTATTTAATTATATAAATAGTGATATAGGGAATTAAATAGTGGTTTAATTAAATTATAGTGATTATTTAATAGAATAATATATTTAATTCAGAAATAATAAAAAATATTGGAAATCACAATATTCTGTGAACTGGGTTATCCCTAAGATTTAATTCAGCTTAGAGTTGAATTATATTGACAAATATATTCAATCGACATCAGTTTGAACGCAGAATTATAATATAATTAAAATAGAGCTCGAAATGGCGCGGTAGTTCGCTATTCGGCGATTTGAACTTCAACTGAATGTACAGGATCCGTTTTAAGCCGGATTTCTGTGAAACTAGAAACGTGTGGAGCTGGTGTAGTATATCTTTCTAGTGGAAGAGAAAAATCGGGATTTCATCGTGTAGATTTTTATTTATGTCCAAATTAAATATTCAGAAAAACAACGGTATATTCGTTCGTGGCCATAACGGTTATTTAAAAATATTTGAAAATCGGGTTTGAATTTATACAAGGTTCTTTTGAGACATAGTGATAATTTAATTTTTAGAATTTTACTGTAATTTTTAATTAATTAAATAAGCAACTTTTTATTCGGAGTATTTTGCACACTTAATCAGCGATTTTCTGGTTTCACAATATGAGTCAACCTACCGATATTATTATATTTTTGGGATCGTGGGACATTGCTCGTCTCAATGGTATTTTTGTTTCAGTGGATGGTAGTCCCTAAATGATAAAATTGTGCAGAGCACAAGTTACCCTAAATAACCCTATATAATATACTTAATTCTAAACCTAACTTTCAATCCTCATTTTCTCCGATAGAATTCATTTGAGCCGCCAGCAGTTCTTTACCCAAACGAGAAAAAAAACCGACTTCTATAAATCCAAAAATTTAAAGAAAAATCTTAAAAATCATATGATAACATTTTCGAGATGCTGAAGCCTTCCTCTCCATCTCTATGCTAGTTTTATTGGGTGCGATGGTTGTTCTTGCTGTGCTCGATTTCAACAGTAGGTTTAGGGTTTGTCGTTGAGGAGATTGCGGTGTTTGTAGGTGAAGGGGATGCCGTAGTTTGGTTCGTAGGGGTGGGTTGGCACCTGCGATGAAGTCAGATGTTACGCAAGTCTGATGTTACGCGAGTTCTAGAGTTTGAGTTGAAGTGTGGCTCGTGGGTTCCCTGCGTGACGTCGGTATTTGGTGCTGGGTTTAAACAGTATGGGATTCTATATCAAGGGAGAAATGGAGCTGTGAAGAAGGGCTGGAACGAGAGGATGCAGGGAGGCTCTTTGTTGTTCGAAGTTTGGATTCGGGGTTAAGGAATTGGTATGAAATTTCGGGGAGAAGTCTGGAATGTGAAGATTCCGTATTAGGGAAGAAAGGATATTTTGCTGTGTGAAGTAATGGTAGGTTGGGGCTGATCAAACAAGAATGCAGTGATGTTAGGTGAGGATTGTCGTTGAAGTCTTACGAGCTGATCATTTATGTAGGAGTGTGGAGTCCCTATTTCCTGTTCGTATGCTGTGTGAGACAGGTGAAGAGGTGGATGGACGGGGAACAGCGAGGATGAGTAGGGGGATTGGAGAGTGAGTGGGCTGAAGTATATGGAGAGAAAGCCCCAAAAGAGATACAACGTGATTTGCAAAGGGTAAATTGACTTATATTACTAATCAATAAAATTTATAAATCGAGTGTATAAAGTATGTATTAAATTTAATGTCACCATATCATATTCATATGTGAACAGAATTTGATGAAATTAGATCCGACAAGATCATAGGAACGGACATTTCAAAATGGAACTGACTAAGAATAAATTGGAGCTTATTGCAATTTATAGCGAAATAAATTGTCCTTTTCGATCAAGTGATGGTTATCGTTATTAACGATGATCGTCCAAAGTGAGTAAAACTCACTAACTCTGAACAGTTCTATTTTTACAACGTATATTAAGAACTAATAAATGATGGCTGATTGCTGTGTGTTGATTTGGTTGATTGAACTGCTAGCCAGTTAGTTGAAATCATATATATAAACCATTAAATATATGTTGATGTTGTTAATCAGAACATTTCATATTGAAATGAAATTGATGTATATTATATTGTGTAACATCTGTGGATGCAGGGAGACAGGTTGGAGGGATCCGACTGGATTCCTCAACATTTAATTTACCGTTTTCATATATTGTGATATATGTTGTGCTATAAAATCTATTGTTGATTTAGTATGTTTAAATGATATTGATCATGGTTATTCGATATTTTGAATATCATAAAAAGACCCTGGGATGTAAAAAGGGATATTTCAATGTATATTGAAATAAAGGAATTTTATAAAATCAACCG
This sequence comes from Allium sativum, assembly GCA_030737875.1. Classification (NCBI taxonomy): domain Eukaryota; kingdom Viridiplantae; phylum Streptophyta; class Magnoliopsida; order Asparagales; family Amaryllidaceae; genus Allium; species Allium sativum. Next base: position 50,617,327 of record JASFAX010000020.1, read on the forward strand.
ATTTTATAAAAGGAAATAATTTGAAAATAAAGCATTTATAAAATCATAGGATATTATAAAGGAGAATATTTATTTAAAAAATAAGTGGAATTGTAAAAGGAACATTTATTTAGAAAATAAATAGGATAAAAGGAAATTAATGAGATAGGAAAGAGTTAGTCGATAAGAAGTTAATCAAATATAGTTTATTCAAAGAAGTTAATCAAATATAGTTTAGTCAAACATAGTTATTCAGAATAAGTGCCATTTAGCACGACTGCTAGCGTAATTCGCAGGGCTGCATATAGCCTACGGCGGTCGGATGTTTCCTGAGAGAATCAGGCGTAACCATTGTGATCGCTGCGATCTAGAGTCAAGCGAATGGAGTTAAATCGAATATAGTTATTCGAAATAAAGTTAAAACAGGTACTAGTTATTCGAATTAGAGTAAATCAATTAGAGTTAATCAAATAGAGTAAATCAAATGGAGTTAAAGAAATAGAGTTAAAAAAAATTGGAAACTGACTAGAGATTAGTAAGTTGAATGGTTTCCTGAGTATCGATCTGATGTTGGTTTCAGCCTTCGGGGTTTATACTTAGGGAATCGTTCTCATACTAGTTTATAGTTAGGGACTGATAGTTGTGGAAGAATAGTGATACATAATTAAGCCATGGAAATGTTTTCCAGTGTTAATAACGTATATTTTCTAAATATAGAAAATAAGGAAATATGTATAGATATACATGATGATTGATCGATATAATTTCCATTTGGAAATAATATTGTTGTTTGCACACGAGTTTTTCTTTGATAGTTAAATCACCGACTATCAAAGTTTTGACCATTTTAACGTTGTTAATATGCAGAGACCGGATGGATTATTATCCGAAGAACCACTCCATATTGGCATAAGCGTTGCGAATCAAGTATACTGAAAATATTGAAGACGGAGTGAAATGCAAGGGCTATTGTATAAATCTTAGATAACGATTGCCTAAGATGGATGTACTGAATAATGCCTTTGGTTTGTCCAGTCCCAGGACAACTTGTATGGACGAATGTCTGACAGAGTATTCCTAACGAATCATATATGTTGATCTCTTCAACGTATTACGTTTGGTGGCGGATAAATTCGTTTCTCCTAGCTTCATACCCGTGATACCGTTAGGGTAATCGATAATGATTTGGCGGGTATGACGATGTGGTATTCCAAGTAAATGAAGATACGATATGAAAAAGATAAGCGTAGCTTTTAGCCTCACATAAGGTAAATGACAGAAATCGGGCAGGTAGCATGGCTAAGTAGGTCGCTCCGAAGTAGGGTGTATAATCACCTATCTAGAGAATATTCATTTGCTTCTTTAATCTATCAATGTTGTCCCATATATATATATATATATATATATATATATATATATATATATATATATATATATATATATACGGGAACGGTTGCTGATCCCAACCGTTGGTGATGTACATTCGATACACTCAAGCGAAATGATTGATCGGTCATGTGTGGCTGAGTTGCAAGATGTTCTTGTTGAACTCGAGTGTATCGTTCCTAGAGTACACTGATCGGAAGGTGGTTCCGTACCTTGTCATAGTTGGAAATCCATTACCCAATACGTGCTTGCGGTTTTGATTGTATACTATATATGTAGAACATGAGATGAAAGTGTTTCTGCTAGATGAATAATAAATTGTGGTTGATAGACATTATTATAATATCAAAAGGTTTTTGATATAAAGATATTTTGGATTCTCATAAGGGAAAAGCCTGTTCCGTTATACGGTGTGGTCTTATGAGATATCATTTACTTGTTCAAACTGTTTTAAACTATTTTTACTCATAACAGTCCCATGACTGACCCGGAGTTTATTTTGTTTTGTTTTCCCTAAACTCTTGGGTGCCTAAATTTGCACGGGCAGTCAAATAGTCGGGATTTACAGATACACTTGGGGAGCTTGGAGCAGGAGGCTTCAAGATTTTATAGTTATTGTTTTTCCGCTGTTGTTGTAAGTGTTGTACTCTGATAAGTGCTTTTGTATACATAACTGTTTTATTTCAAAAGTTATGTTATATTTTATTCGTTCCGCTGTGAGATTCGTGTTCACTCTGATGATGATGTTCTTCTTCTTCTTCTATTCTATTAGTTCTATCTTATCTATCCTCACCCTCTATCTTCTTTCTATTAATTTCTTGAATTTCCAGTGCAATTTGGGGTTGGACTTGTGTTATTTGGTCAGCTCAAATTGTTCTGGATTTTCGGGTCATTACAGTTGGTATCAGAGCTTAAGTTAAGAATTACCTTGGCTCTGTGGCGTGACTCAGTAGAGATAGGGTTAGTATTACCCTAGATTGAGTTGAGTGTATATATACGAGTGAAAGTATTTGTTACTTGATATAAAATGGTTTTATATTATGGGGATTCACTAGTTGAGTTGTTTATGGGTTCTGATCGATCGGTTTGATCCACTGTATCGGTAGGAGTTTGTAAACACTCGAATACGCTGGGACGACACGATATGTTTTGTAAAGAGGGTAAATTAAAATAAGTTTACCCAGAGTATATTCTGATATAGAGGAAATATATATTAGATATATTGGTTGTAATTATAATCAAGTAAGATTATAAAGTGAAATGGTTATATATAACCAATCAGAATTCATATAAGTGAAATATATGGAATCGAAATGAATTAAAATTGAATTTAAATCAGAATTAATTGGAATTAAAATCCCAGAAATTTGAAAAGTGTTTGTAAATGAATCTGGATTAAGTATAAGGAAATTTTAAAATCCCGGGAGATTTTAAATTGTTTAAAGCATTGCATAAGATATTTTGAAGTGATTTCAAAATAGAAGTGTTTAGAAATGGTTTTGAAAGTGATATAGTATGGAACTCACTTTGATAACTGGGAAATAACCCTAATGATGAATCGCGACATCATCAGTGCTCATTTTCAAGTTGCTAAGTGACGGATTACTACCAAGGATTTTGTTTCGAATTTGTTTTGGGAAAACAAGTTGTGTTGAATTTCAAAAAGGAAAATTTGATTTTTGAAAGAGGTAAACTGTTTAAAAACTTCCAGGAAGAAAAGGTTGTTTGAATTTAAACAAATTAAAGTAAAATTTGTAAAATCCAATAGAATTGATTTTGAATTAAAAGCCGGTAAGTGAAAATCATTTGAAATAGATTAGTGTCAAGTAAAATTAGACTTGATTAGAGAAAATCTAGAATTATATTGGACTGGTGAGTTATCGATTTGAAATCAAGAATAGTGCTTGAGTTTGAAATGAAATTCGACTGAGGTATAAGCGAATGATTGTGTTAAAGATAAATTGATTTGGGATCAAGTTGGAATTGCATTGGTATATGTTGAATTGATGACAGGTGATGTGATAGAGTTGATATGCGCGACAAAAAGGTACAAGTTTATATTTGATATAAGCGTGAGATTTATGAGCCGAATTGGCAAGCCGCTTGGCTGTTTGATTTTCTTTTGGGTTGGAGAAGGCCCAGAGAGGCGAGTTGGAGTTTTACCAATAGGGCTGTACAAAGGAGTTTATGGCGAAATTTTCCGAAAATTTAAAGTGTTAGAAAATTTTCAGAATTTTTGAAAATTTTAGTTAGTCGGAATGAATAAATATTTTAGTCGATATAAATTGGTTCAGTTGAAATCAGAAATAAAGGGTAAACAAATCTTAGGAATTCCAATAGATAGGGTCGTCCTCTAACTTAGCAATTTCGAGGACAAAATTATTTTAAGTGGGAAAAATAGTAATGACCCGCATTGTCAGAAGTATTATAATTAATTTATTTAATTATATAAATAGTGATATAGGGAATTAAATAGTGGTTTAATTAAATTATAGTGATTATTTAATAGAATAATATATTTAATTCAGAAATAATCAAAAATATTGGAAATCACAATATTCTGTGAACTGGGTCATCCCTAAGATTTAATTCAGCTTAGTGTTGAATTATATTGACGAATATATTCAATCGACGTCAGTTTGAACGTAGAATTATAATATAATTAAAATAGAGCTCGAAATGGCACGGTAGTTCGCTATTCGGCGATTTGAACTTCAACTGAATGTACAGGATCCGTTTTAAGCCGGATTTCTGTGAAACAAGAAACGTGTGGAGCTGGTGGAGTATATCTTTCTAGTGGAAGAGAAAAATCGGGATTTCGTTGTGTAGATTTTTAGTTATGTCCAAATTAAATATTCTGAAAAACAGCGGTATATTCGTTCGTGGCCATAACGGTTATTTAAAAATATTTGAATATCGGGTTTGAATTTAGACAAGGTTCTTTTGAGACATAGTGATAATTTAATTTTTAGAATTTTACTGTAATTTTTAATTAATGAAATAAGCAACTTTTTATTTGGAGTATTTTGCACCCTTAGTCAGCGATTTTAGGGTTTCACAATATGAGTCAACCTACCTATATTATTATATTTTTGGGATCGTGGGACATTGTTCGTCTCAATGGTATTTTTGTTTTAGTGGACGGTAGTCCCTAAATGATAAAATTGGGTAGAGCACAAGGTACCCTAAATAACCCTATATAATATAATTAATTCTAAACCTAACTTTCAATCCTCATTTTCTCCGATGGAATTCATTTGAGCCGCCAACAGTTCTTTACCCAAACGAGAAAAAAAACCGACTTCAATAAATCCAACAAATTCAAAGAAAAATATTAAAAATCATATGATAACATTTTCGAGATGTTGAAGCCTTCCTCTCCATCTCTATGCTAGTTTTATTGGGTGCGATGGTTGTTCTTGCTGTGCTCGATTTCAACACTAGGTTTAGGGTTTGTCGTTGAGGAGATTGCAGTGTTTGTAGGTGAAGGGGATGTCGTAGTTTGGTTCGTAGGGGTGGGTTGGCTCCTATGATGAAGTCTGATGTTACGCGAGTTCTAGAGTTTGAGTTGAAGCGTGGCTCGAGGGTTCCCTGCGTGACGTCGGTATTTGGTGCTGGGTTTAAACAGTACGGGATTCTATGTCAGGGGAGAAATGGAGCTGTGAAGAAGGGCTGGAACGAGAGGATGCAGGGAGGCTCTTTGTTGTTAGAAGTTTGGATTCGGGGTTAAGGAGTTGGTATGAAATTTCGGGGAGAAGTCTGGAATGTGAAGATTCCGTATTGGGGAAGAAAGAATGTTTTGCTGTGTGAAGTAATGGTGGGTTGGAGCTGATCAAACAAGAATTCAGTGATGTTAGGTGAGGATTGCCATTGAAGTCTTGTGAGCTGATCATTTATGTAGGAGTGTGGAGTCCCTATTTCCTGTTCGTATGCTGTGTGAGGGGGGTGACGAGGTGGATGGACGGGGAACTGCGAGGATGAGAAGGGGGACTGGAGAGTGAGTGGGCTGAAGTATATGGAGAGAAAGCCCAAAAAGGGATACAACGTAATTTGCAAAGGGTAAATTGACTTATTTTATTAATCAATAAAATTTATAAATCGAGTGTATAAAGTATGTATTAAATTTAATGTCATCATATCATATTCATATGTGAACAGAATTTGATGAAATCAGATCCGACAGGATCGTAGGAACGGACATTTCTAAATGGAACTGACTAGTAATAAATTGGAGCTTATTGCAATTTATAGAGAAATAAATTGTCCGTCTGAATCAAGTGATGGTTATCGTTATTAACAATGATCGTCCAAAGTGAGTAAAACTCACCAACTCTGAACAGTTCTATTTTTACAACGTATATTTAGAACTGATAAATGATGACTAATTGGTGTGTGTTGATTTGGTTGATTGAACTGCTAGTCAGTTAGTTGAAATCATATATATAAACCGTTAAATATATGTTGATGTTTTTAATCAGAACATTTCATATTGAAATGAAATTGATGTATATTATACTGTGTAACATCTGTGGATGCAGGGAGACAGGTTGGAGGGATCCGACTGGATTCCTCAACATTTAATTTATCGTTTTCATATATTGTGATATATGTTGTGCTATAAAATCTGTTGTTGATTTGGTATGTTTGAATGATATTGATCATGGTTATTTGATATTTTGAATATCATAAAAAGACCCTGGGATGTAAAAAGGGATATTTCAATGTATATTGAAATAAAGGAATTTTATAAAATCAACCGATTTTATAAAAGGAAATAATATGAAAATAAAGCATTTATAAAATCATAGGATATTATAAACGAGAATATTTATTTAGAAAATAAATGGAATTGTAAAAGGAACATTTTTTAGAAAATAAATAGGATAAAAGGAAATTAACAAGATAGGAAAGAGTTAGTCGATAAGAAGTTAATCAAATATAGTTTATTCAAAGAAGTTAATCAAATATAGTTTAGTCAAACATAGTTATTCAGAATAAGTGCCATTTAGCACGACTGCTAGCATAATTCACATGGCTGCATATAGCCTACGGCGGTCGGATGTTTCCTGAGGGAATCAGGCGTAACCATTGTGATCGCTGCGATCTAGAGTCAAGCGAATGGAGTTAAATCGAATATAGTTATTCGAAATAAAGTTAAAACAGATACTAGTTATTCAAATTAGAGTAAATCAATTAGAGTTAATAAAATAGAGTAAATCGAATGGAGTTAAAGAAATAGAGTAAAGAAAAATTAGAAACTGACTAGAGATTAGTAAGTTGAATGGTTTCCTGAGTATCGATCTGATATTGGTTTCGGCCTTCGCGGTTTATACTTAGGGAATCGTTCTCATACTAGATTATAGTTAGGGACTGATAGTTGTGGAAGAATAGTGATACATAATTAAGCCATGGAAATGTTTTCCAGTGTTAATAACGTATATTTTCTAAGTATAGAAAATAAGGAAATATGTATAGATATACATGATGATTGATCGATATAATTTCCATCCGGAAATAATATCGTTGTTTGCACACGAGTTTTTCTTTGATAGTTAAATCACCGACTATCAAAGTTTTGACCATTTTAACGTTGTTAATATGGAGAGACCGGTTGGATTATTATCCGAAGAAGCACTATGTATTGTCATAAGCGTTGCGAATCAAGTATGCTGAAAATATTGAAGACGGAGTGAAATGCAAGGGCTGTTGTATAAATTTTAGATAACGATTGCCTAAGATGGATGTACTGAATAGTGCCTTCGGTTTGTCCAGTCCCAGGACAACTTGTATGGACGAATGTCTGACAGAGTATTCCTAACGAATCATATATGTTGATCTCTTCAACGTATTACATTTGGTGGCGAGAAATTCGTTTCTCTTAGCTTCATACCCGTGATACCGTTAGGGAAATCGATAATGATTTGGCGGGTATGACGATGTGGTATTCCAAGTAAATGAAGATACGATATGAAAAAGATAAGCGTAGCTTTTAGCCTCACATCCGGTAAATGACAGAAATCGGGCAGGCAGCATGGCTAAGTCGGTCGCTCCGAAGTAGGGTGTATAATCACCTATCTAGAGAATATTCATTTGCTTCTTTATTCTATCAGTGTTGTCCCATATATATATATATATATATATATATATATATATATATATATATATATATATATATATATACATACGGGAACGGATGCTGATCCCAACCGTTGGTGATGTACATTCGATACACTCAAGCGAAATGAGTGGTCGGTCATGTGTGGCTGAGTTGCAAGATGTTCTTGTTGAACTCCAGTGTATTGTTCCTAGAGTACACTGATCGGAAGGTGGTTCCGTACCTTGTCATAGTTGGAAATCCATTACCCAATACGTGCTTGCGGTTTTGATTGTATACTATATATGTAGAACGTGAGATGAAAGCGTTTCTGCTAGATGATTAATATATTGTGGTTGATAGACATTATTATAATATCAAAAGGTTTTTGATATAAAGATATTTTGGATTCTCATAAGGGGAAAACCCATTCCGTTATACGGCGTGGTCTTATGAGATATCATTTACTTGTTCAAACTGTTTTAAACTGTTTTTACTCATACCAGTCCCATGACTGACCAGAAGTTTATTTTGTTTTGTTTTCCCTAAACTCTTGGGTGCCTAAATTTGCACGGGCAGTCAAGTAGTCAGGATTTACAGATACACTTGGGGAGCTTGGAGCAGGAGGCTTCAAGATTTTATAGCTATTGTTTTTCCGTTGTTGTTGTAAGTGTTGTACTCTGATAAGTGCTATTGTATACATAACTGTTTTATATCAAAAGTTATGTTATATTTTATTCGTTCCGCTGTGAGATTCGTGTTCACTCTAATGATGATGTTATTCTTCTTCTATTCTATTAGTTCTATTTTATCTATCCTCACCCTCTATCTTCTTTCTATTAATTTCTTGAATTTCCAGTGCAATTTGGGGTTGGACTTGTGTTATTTGGTCAGCTCAAATTGGTCCGGATTTTCGGGTCATTACAGCATTAGACTGCCGTTTGCGGTTGCTGGATTTGCTGGGTGGGTTCGGGCAGCTTATACCTCAAACAAGCCTAACCTCATGTCTTTACAATTGTTACACATTTAATTTATGCCTTTGACCCCTCACATTAGACTGCCGTTTGTGGTTGCTGGATTTTCCGGGCGGGTCCGGGCATTCTTATACCACAAACGAGTCTAACCTCGCGTCTTAGGCGTTTATTACTACACATAATTATTTAACCCCAATTTGAATTAATATCCCTATTCAAATTGTCAATAATTTCCAAATTAATCTATCTCCATAATTGTCACATAAATTATGTCCATAATTTTCAGATATATAAATTATACCAATTAATGTCTCAAATTAATTATATTCCTTTAAAGCCATTTTATGCCAATTCTCACTATGTATATTTAATATCTTCCCAATGTCCCTACGCCGTTCGTACGTTTAATATGAAATATGTTAGACTCGCAAATAGTCTAACTCATAAAAAGAAAAGAAACATCACAATTTTCATAACACATAAAATAGATCTAACTTGCAAATAAGAATTATAACATAAATTTGCATAGCCAATAACTTGCATAGGCAATAGACATATAGAAAATAAATTTGCATAAAGTATGTACTGCCATGGATCTAAATATAGATCTAAACATAAAATTGTGAACTTGCATATATGACTATGGTTTTTACCTAAACTTGCATATGGGTTCCATACAAACTTGCATATGAATTTAAACATGTAAACTAATATCACATGTTTTACATATAAACTCGCGTACTTGATTCACATATAAACTTGTGTATAATTCGCATATAGACTTGCATATGATTCACATACAAACTAGCATATGATTTACATCCAAACTCGCATATAAACTGATGTCATAAAATGGATCAAGTTAAACATATGCGATTGGTCATATGAAATAGATCCACTAACATAAGTTAACAAAATTGTCATATGTTCACAAACAGACGATAACAAAATTAAGTAACGTCACATGATTCAATAGGCATGTTCTCATAATCCAAATTATAGCTCATCATAATTAATTTATTAATTATTTTGTGAAAGAAATTGTACTTACAAAGATGGATTAGAGAAGAGAATAATTCATTCGTCGTTTGTATTAGAGTCCTGACTTGCAACTCCTAAGATTTAAGAAGAAGATGAACTATTCCAGCAGCATAAGGACATCTTTAACTTATTTTAATTAGGATTGAGGCAGCATAGCGTTACAATTGTTTGGTGTGGAGAGAAAGTGGGGTTTGGGGGTGTTTAAACAGGTTAGGAGCCAAAGAATCTGTCCAGAAAACAAGTCCAGTTGCAAAATCCCGAATCTGCCTTGGATCTGACCAAATCAGGGGAGGTCGACCCCTAGGTCGACCTGTTTAGGGGAGGTCGACCCCCTGGTCGACCTGGCTTAGGGCGGGAAAAATCCCGCCCAGCCCGCTTCTGTGTTTTCATTTGAATTTGAATTCGAGTTGTTTTGATTTATTTAAATCCCTGAAACTTCTGAAGGTCATAACTTCCTCATACGAAGTCCAATTTATGAAAACGTGGACTCTATTCCAAGCAGAATTCCGATACGAACGCAATGGAATAACCCATTTCCCTTAATTCTTCTCCTAAAAATTAAGTGTTCTTAAATTTGTTAATTTTAATATTTAAATTACGGGGTGTTACAGGGACTGTGGCAACAACTGATCCTCGGTCTGCACGGAATCAAGCCACTGATAAGGCTACACCTTTATTTCATCCTGGCTCGGCTCTACTTCCCAACCAATCACAACTAGGAGTATCGCTTCCAACGACCAGCGCAGCTATAGCAACAGAACCCTAAGAGGCTCGCGATCAAGATCTAGATCGGTCGAACACTTTGCTTCCACTCTGGGAAACAACTCGACCTCTCATGCCGGTCGAGCAATTACCGGGTCCATCAGAATCGTTGCCATTCCCATTACAACCCAGAATCTTACCACATACCAGTCTAACAACTCTTTCCCTTCAACGAAGAGCTGGTGCAGCCTTCCCTTCGAACCAGGGAGACTTCCCAACCACACCGGTCCTCACTGTGGTGGAAGAAAACGCTACCGCAGACCCTCCTAACTTCGCCCCTACGGGAGGCAACCACAAGCTTCAAACATCAGATGTTATGCCGGATCAGCCTAGACCCTCTATCATGGGTATGGCTCGACCCAATACTCATCAGGTTCAAGAGGAGGCATTCTTCCTAGAACCGCCTACCGGAGCTATCCCTTACTCTCACCTTCACTCAACTCTCGGAGGCCGAGCCCAGCCAGCGGCCGCCCTTCTGAGCATGCTTTTGCCAAATCCTCGCATCGAAGCTCTCCCAAATACAGAGTTAAATTCATCGCAATGACTCCTCGGAGATGGAAGATGGCTTTCAAGTATCATCCAACATTTCACTTGGGGCACTTCCTCACAGCACGACATAGATAATGTCAATTGCAGCCCCTTTACTAGAGAAATCAGAAACTCCCGAAACCCTTTGGACTTCAAGTTCTCACACTGACCCAACCATCCACCTCATGCGATACATGTGACACGTGGAAGTACTTGGTGCATTGACCAACGTCATGGCAAAGTTCTTTCCGATCTTCCTCACAAATATAACCGACATTTGGTTTCGGCAGCTAACAACGGATTCGATCAGTAGCTGGAACACGTTGGTCACCCGCTTCATCAAGCAATTTAGAGTACATATTTCTTGACCAAAGAGCGTTTTGTTTTTATCCACCATCAAGCAGCGATCAGGAGAGATGTTCAGATCCTTCCACGAAAGGTTCAAAGCGGCAGTAGCGTCAATCGACCATCCCGAGCCATCGATAGTACTTATGGCCTCCATTGCAAGAGTTCAGAACCGATCGGAATTCTCAGTATCTTTAACCAGAGATCCCTAAGGATATAGATGACTTCTATTTCGAAGCTGAGCGATTCCTCCGACAAGAAGACGCCAACATTAAGATGAAGAGCCTTGAGGTCCTTGTCACCAAATAACAAGGTCCATTCAACAGCAACGAGTAGAATAAAGGAAGAGGAAAGGCCCCGGAAAACAATGAGCATCACGTACGACCTCAGATCGAAAAAAGTACGACCAGTACACACGAACTCAATTCCTCTCTGCTCGATATCTACCTGGACATACTAGGGTCCCTTCCTACACTGAGACCACCTCGACGAGAACCAACCCAGATGGAATTCGATTCCGGCAAACATTGCGTATTCCATAATGTAGCTGGACATAGCACCGATGAATGTCGGCATCTACGCGATCTCATGGAGGATTGAGTCAGGCAAGGGGAGCTTTCCGAGTATGTTAAAAGCGCGCCCCGACCATGCCGCCGCGATCTTCTGCCCAAGCTCCTCAGGTAAGTCCTCGAGCTCCTAGAAACTGAAAGGACCCTGAGACAAGCACTCGCGGCATTATCATTAATTAGATTTTTTTTTCTTATTTTAATGTATTTATTTTAGTAAAAAGGACACCTTGATGTACACATGTATGGGGTTAGGATTTAGCTCCTAGGCATGCTTTGGAATCAACCGTTGTACTCCTAAAATTTCTTTTCTTTGTAATAATTCTTTAGCTGCTATGAATTTTCTTTTGCAAACATGGATCTTGTTTGGAATCTCTAAGCCAAGTATGGTTAATGCTCGCCACTAAGCCGAGTACGTTTAATGCTCACCACCAACCCGAGTATGAATAATGTTCGCCACCTCTCTAAGCTGAGTAGGGTTAATGGTCGTCACTAAGCCGAGTATGGATGATACTCGCCACCCCTCAAAGCCAAGTGAAATAAAATGCTCGACCCATCAGCCTTCTCCAGATCGAGAGTGGCTTATTTTGTCTTTGCAGGAACTAATTCTCATATAAACGGTGATCATCATCTCGGCCTTAATACGATTCCCGATATTTGTCGGTTTTCTGGCCTGAATACGACCTAGTTCAGTCGTCAGATTTCTGTCCTTAATACAAATTCGGGGCCATCGGATTTCTGGCCTTAATATGGTCCGACACGACCATAGCTGCTCGAGCGATTGTGCTTCGGTTCATATTTCATAACACACCTCCCTCTACCGAAGAAGTTGCATTCTGAAGGGAAAAGTGTTAACCCTCTTTTTGGTAAAAGCCGCGATGGGCTAGATCGAAGCCCAAAGCGCAATCAGCCGAATTAGATAAATCATGCTTCAGGAAGCCCAGCGGAAGCTCGGCCCGGAACAGTCGCATATTGGCCCAAGCCAATTCTCATCAACTGATGACTCACTCTAGAAGAATCATTCTCCCAGTCGACCGAGTATCTCGCTCCCATACAAAGCGCGTCGGCCGAATATCTCGAACCAGCATGGAAATATTCAGCTGATTTATTCCGATGCTAAGCCCGACTTTCAAGGAAGTAAAGGCGGTCAGCCACATCCGGACAAAGCTCTACATTTGATACACCTCACTATGGATGCCACGTAAGCCACAACTTCTGAAGGTACTATTTATGAATAGTGCAATCAGTCTTCCAAACGCTATCCTAACCAAGGAATGGACTCCACGTGTCCAAGCTTTCCCAAAAAGGCCGGGCCACGTCACAACAGCCCAATTCGCCATCTCCACCTATAAATACCTCAAAGCTCAAAGAAGGGGAGGGGACTTTTATTTCTAATCTCTTCAGCACTCCAGAGGCTGAAGCACATTAAGCTTTCTCCTCCAGAAATTCTCATTTCTCACATTTCTTCAAATAAAGAAAAAACATTGTACTTGTAATAAAAAAGAAAAAGTAATACATATAAAGTGGATGTAGGCACAGTTTTTGCTGAACCACTATAAAAATTCTGTATGTCCTCCCCGTTTTCTTTATTATTTCTGCATCTTATAATCATTATTCGTGTGCTCTCCACACAATTGGGGGTTGATTATCACTAGTGACCAACTTTTGACGTCAACATACACATTATATACTTGAGGATAAGATTATAGGAAGTGGATGTATTCAGAAGTCAAACTCCTGTTATTTTTTGAAGTCCTGTGTTGGTTCTTAGGCGGAAGTCCTGTGTTGGTGCTCAGGCAGGAAATTCTTTTGGGGCTCGAACTGTTGTGAACCTGTCCCTTCAGGTAAAAATAAGGTGTGGATAGTGAATTATACAAGGAGTCTGGGAGTGGACATAGGACGGGAAGTCCGAACCAGTATAAAATTTTTTCTCTCACTTTACGTACTGCACTTTCTTGTTTGTGATATATCATATCAGTTAATATTTATTTGCATGACTACTGTATTAGACAATTTTAGAATAGCAGGTTCACTTCCGCATATTGCATATATAAAGATCCTACTCTAAGTCACACGACATGACTTTTCAAATCATATCTCACATCAGTTGGACATTTATTCGACTACTGGAAAATGCAGACTTCTGTCGAATAAGGCAACTAACCTTGAATCAATTACCTACCAAGTCCAGTTCTAATTTTTAGTTATTAGTTGTAGATCAACTATTATAAAATAAGGAAAGTTGTATCGTTCCTATCCTAGGATATTCACTTAATTGTTTTCCTTATTGGACTTGGTATTTAAAACAGAAATCAATACCCATTAATCCTTTTTTTCCTTTATTTTATTTCATTTATTTCTATTTAATAGGGTTATTACCATTTATGACCATAATGGTCATCTTTCCCTAAGGCGTTAATTAACCCCTTAATTTTTATTTAGTGCCATTGATTATAATTAATGTCACTAATGAATCTAACATTCATAATTCCCTAAGACATTAATCATCATTAATTATTAGTCCCAACATATATATTTGTTATACCTCAACAAACACTACTAATTTTTACTTATTAATTTATTGTTCATTGTATATATATATATATATATATATATATATATATATATACACACACACACACACACACACACACACACACTAAAGCACCAAACCCTTCACGTTAAACTGACCACTTATGGATGCTATATTTGCTGGTTGGTTCCGGAGGGACATCTAACACAAGTTGGGCTTAACCTCTTTCTTAGTGCAGTTATAATTTAATTTCCTAATTGGGGTTTACAACATTAATCCTCGTAAATTTAGGGATTGTTACCATTTACTAACTTATTCATTTTCCCCAAATCAAAGGTGGCTACAACATTCATTTATTCTATTTAGGACCGATTCAAAGCCAATTAATTTCCATTCATGGCTACAACGGTCATTACTGCAAAAGTGGGCAAATTTGACACTAGTTTTATGCGGCTTTAGACCGAAAAAGCGTTGCATTTTCTCGTTTTTTCAATTAGGCAACACCTTAGAGGGTTGACATCCATGGCCGTTGCATTATCTCACTAAGGCAACGCTTTTGCCCATTTACTACCACCGAAAGAAAGAGTCGCATTATAGCCGTAATGCTACAAAGTTTATCGTTGCCTTAAGCATTAGCTACCAGGTCCCGATGATGAGGCCACGCCAGCTTTCTACGTAAGTTGCCCACGTGTTACACACCACATTAGCTTTTCACGTCAACTACATACGTGTGAGACGCCACGTCAGTTGTGGGGCCCACATGTCGTAGCACAGTGGAATTAATATTATTTTTTCAAATGCAACACCACTGCATAATGTAATATGCAACACCATTATCTTGAAATGCAACATTAGAAGAAAAAAAATCAAATTCAACAAAAAAGAAGGCAAATGTTACATAAGAAGAAAGCAAATACAACACTTTAATTAAAAATTCTAGAGTGCCAATTTTGTACATAAGAGTGTCTTACTGACAAATAACATCAAATCAGATACAACTAATACATCAATAACATAATTTCGGCTGAATGAAACAAGAACATAAGAGCCACATGCTTCTATCATAAACTGAAACTGTAATAACAAGCATCAACTGACAAATAATATCAAAACATCAACTCATTTCATCGTCTCAGCAAATCCGCATCTATCTCCCTGCGCTAACAATATCATCTCACACCAGATTATTACAACCAAACAAGTGCATCATCCTATGCAAAATAAACATATCAAAGTACCCATGCATAAAACAATGCAACCCTAAAATGACCTGAATGGATTTGAGACCAATAGAGACAGTAGCAGACTCATTAAAATGAGTTAATATGCAAGAATGAACCAATTCACCAATAATTTCTGCACCAACATTCTTATTGAAACCTCGTCCTTAATCAGCCACCATCCTATCAATTGATTCAATGTGTACCCAAGAACATTTACGGAACATGCACACTAACGATATCACTCTATTTGTAAGCAATAACTTAAGGCATCTGGACGAACAATGCAAAATCACAACCATATGCTCACCTAAGTTAGAACGTGATAAAGAATTGTTTCCGGTATATGGTTTCATATTTATTATTATTATTTTCCTTTTCTGATAACTGTTTTTTTAGTTTGCTGATATAACTTGCATCAGGTAGTTTTGTATAAATGTTTAAATAACTATGCTTTAGAAAATATCAATGTCAGGTGGTGTTGAAATTATTGCAAAAATACCTACGAAATTGCTAAGATGCAATAATAATAGTAGTAACATGGGTCGTCAAGAATTACCATTAATGATTAGAGCTCCTGGAAAATTCTGTCACTTTGCTCCGGTAGTGCCATCCTTGAGGAATGCAACCCTGGCTGCACCGATAGTGGCGACACCTGCTTCATTCACTGTTTTCCCCCAGAACCACAAACTTCCATTGTCACCCCCTGTTGCAATGACACCTTCTTCATTCACTGCGAAGGCATGGACTGATTTCTTGTGATGCATGAGAGTTGTGATTGTTTTTCCAGCAGCAAGATGCCAAAATTTGATGGTTGTATCATGAGAGCCAGTAACAGCTTGCGGGTCCATGGGTCGAGTGAAGACTGAACATACAGTATAACCATCATGTCCAGATAAATCAAAAGCCATTGCCTTAGTGCGAATATCCCAAACCTGACACACAGAATCACGTCCTCTAGTTAATAAAAACATCCATAGATGGATGAAGTGCCAAGCAGTATACACCGCTTAGATGCCCATGATAAGACCTGACAACCTTACTCTTTTCAAGGTCCCAGCATTTAACTTGCTTGTCATCTCCAGCTGAAAACATATATGTATCACGTTGGCTCATGGCAAGACCTCGTATTTGTTCAATATGTCCAGTCAATGTGAGCTTTAGTTTCCCACTTGCAACATCCCATATCTTTATTGTCATCGCAGCAGAACCTGTACAAAACCGAGAATTGCTTGGATCAAGTGCAATGGACCTCACCCATCCTAAATGACCACTGATCACAAATAGTAAGTAGCCAAAAACCTAAATATTTGCAAAATGCTCCAAAAGATTCAAAAAGGCCTGCAAAATTGAGTGTCAGCACCAAAATACCAGCATCCAATTTCATCAGAGGACATGTGTTCACTATCGCAAAATATAGGACTATGTGAAACGGTTGTAGAAGACAATTGACAGACTACTTATGTATACCGCCCTATGCAAGATATCTGTACTTGTCTCTGTTGAAAAATAAACTTGGTTTTTAATAGGAAACATTAATTAGTGACATAATTAATTATTGTATTAGGAAAGGGCAAGATAAATGGAAATAAATTATAAACATATTAAAATGAGAAGAATCTATACTAAAGAATATGTAAAAGAAAAGTCTAGAAAAAGAAGTGTCTGGAGATTGACTCTTGTATAAATTAAGGATGTATGTATGAAGAAAGTATCAAGAAATAAAAAAATTTATTTTCTCTCCTTCCATAAAATATTCAATTTTCTTTTAATTTGTTCCTCTTCCTCCACATAATTTTTCAACAAAGTGGTATCAGAGCGAGGTTAGTGAAAGAGTGATAAATGTCAAACAGTGGAATGTTTCCCCTCCAATATCCTCGTCTCACAAAAGAAAATTATGAAAAATGGTGTATTCGAATGAAAGCTTTACTTGGAGGACAAAGAGTATGGGAGATCGTAGACAAAGGCTACGACGAGCCAGAAAATGAAAATACATTAACTCGAACGGAGAAGGAAGCTTTAGCAAAGACGAAGGAAAAGGATCAACTTGCTCTTAGCCTCATCCATCAATGTTTGGATGATTCAATGATAGATAAAATAGCGGATGCAGCCACTTCAAACGAAGCCTGAGAAATTTTAAAAAAATCTTTCCAAGGAGTTGATAAAGTAAAGAAAGTTAAGCTTCAATCACTAAGGAGTGATTTCGAAGCAATGAAGATGAGTGAATCCGAATCGATTTCGGATTACTTTACAAGGGTGAAGGCGAATGTAAATCAATCAAGATGCTATGGAGAAAAAATTGCAGATGTTCGAGTGGTGGAGAAGATTCTTCGTTCTTTGACACCGAAATTCGATTATATTGTGTGTGTCATTGAAGAAACGAAGGACCTCGAAGAAATGACAGTAGAAGAATTGGAAGGTTCCTTACGCGCTCAAGAAGAGAAAATAAAGAGAAGACAAGAAGAACCACAGGAGCAAATTCTTAAAACTAAAGCAACTTTAAAAAATGAAGAAGGAGAAAAGCAGTACTTTAGAGGAAGAGGACGCGGATATGGACGAGGAAGAGGACGCGGAAGGCAAGGACGTGAACAAGAAAGAAGCGATGGTGAAAGTTCAAATAACAAAGAGAGAAATCCTTCATATTTTAGAGGCCATGGAAGAAGTCGAGGACGAGGTCATGGAAATTATCAAAGATCAACTGAAAGAAGGTATGACAAGTCCAAAATTGAATGTTATAAATGCCATAGATTTGGTCATTATTCATGGGAATGTCAAACTGCTAATACTGAAGAAAGAGCCAATCTTGTTAATGATAACCAAGAAGTTGAAGAATCCACCTTGTTGCTAACTGAGAAAAAGGAAGAAAATGATGTTGAAAGCTCGTGGTATTTGGATAATGGTGCTAGCAATCATATGTGCGGATACAAAGAAAAATTTGTGGAGATCAACGACAAGGTGAAAGGTAATGTTTCCTTTGGAGATTCTTCGAAAATTCACATTGAAGGCAAATGTACAATTCTCATCTCTACAAAGAATGGTGACCATAAATTGATCTCTGATGTTTATTATGTTCCTAAACTAAGAAGCAATATTCTTAGTCTTGGACAATTTGTTGAGAATGGTTATGAAGTTTTGATGAAAGATAATTATCTTTGGCTTAAAGATAGAAACAATAACTTGGTTGCAAAGGTGGGCATGTCACGGAACCGGATGTTCAAATTGAATGTCCAAACTGTTAAAGCAAGATGTTTGAAGGTTAATGTGCAGGATGTGGCATGGTGTTGGCACATGAGATTTGGACACTTGAACTTTGGATCTTTGAAAGCAATGGGAGAAAAGATGATGGTAAAGGGAATGCCAACAATTGAAAATCCAAATCATTTGTGTGAAGCATGTCTTCTTGGCAAACATGCAAGGAAAAGTTTTCCAAAGAAAGCAACATCTATAGCCTCCAAACCACTTGAATTGGTGCATACGGATATTTGCGGGCCTATCAATCCACCGTCTTTTGGTAAAAGTAAATATTTTATACTTTTTATTGATGATTATAGCAGAAAAACGTGGGTTTATTTTCTCAAACAGAAATCAGAAGCTTTCACCACATTCAAAAATTTCAAGACGCATGTTGAGAAAGAAAGTGGCTACAATATCAAGGCATTGAGGTCTGATCGAGGAGGCGAGTTCACTTCAAAGCAATTCAATGATTTCTGTGCAGCGCATGGAGTTCGTCGTCCTCTCACTGTTCTTAGATCACCTCAGCAAAACGGCGTGGCAGAGAGGAAAAATAGATCAATTCTTAATATGGCAAGGTGTATGCTTAAAACAAAAAATATGCCAAAGGAGTTTTGGGCTGAAGCCGTTTCTTGTGCGGTGTATTTGTCAAATCGCTCTCCAACTGTGAATGTCAAGGAACAAGCCCCACGAGCATGGAATAGCCGCATCAACATGTGACGGCAAGGAACTTCGCTCGGTCCGAACCAGTCGCTAAACCGACCCAGACCGTTCGAAACGCCCTATCGTTTGAGAACACGACAAAACAGAACGCATACAGAAGAACATTTCATTGTATATTACAACAATGCATCAGATTACAAGAATATACAGAGTATAAATGAATATTACACAGAAATATCAGAGATTTAAATTACATTTAAATACATAGCAGCGGAAAATAATACAATACACAACTAGAATGAGATATACGGATACAAAGCTTTCCGGATATCGTTCCAGCTGTAAACCAGGATCCTGTGAATATAAATCTGCAAAACCAAAACTACTAGCTGCCCGTGTCGAAAATAGGGGCACCCAGAGTTTAGGTTAAAACAATAAACTCCAGGTCAGTCATGTGACTGGTGTGAGAACTAAAACAGTTATTAATCTTTATTTCAAATCATTAGGTAAATCAAGGGACCACGCCGTATAACACGGAACGGGTTTCCTCCCAAGAATACCAGTGCATAAAACCAACAGCGCAATGCTAAATAAAGAAAAATGAAGCTGTTATAAGACCCAGGTCCCATCACACAATGCAACGCAGTCGAGGATAGGGTTTTCCCTTATAACAGCCAAAGAATGCTTGATACGTTTAAAACAAATCATTTGATACTATTATAAGTGCATAGTATATAAAACACTTCAAATCATAAGTATCAATCATAGGCGGCATGAGCGCCCCATCCCACTATGTCGCCATATATAGGATATACAATCAAAACCGCAAAGTCTCGTATTTGGAAATTGGGTTTCCATCTATGAACCGAGGCAAAAGATAGTCCTCAACCGATTCGAGACAATCTAGCCCATGTCTCAGGCAAGCGCGCAGGCAAGCCTTGGATCGTCAGGGCCGGTCCACACGGAGTGGATTATTATGCCTGAACAATACGTCTCCCCACCCTATGGGGTGTAAGTCTGGTCCGTCAGCCGACCAGAATGCATTCGGCCGAAACCGATATAACCGAGGCGCCTCGCAACAGCAACAACCACATAAGTCAAACTCGTCAGGGCGTGTAAAACCACTGACGCCACTTCTAGCTAGAAAGAAACGCAAGTCCTCCCTGAGGTCCGTCTCCCGTTTTTGGTTCATACCTGGTGTGAAACACGCGAGGTAAACGTTACACAAAGCTACGCCACAAAGGCCGTGCTTTGATCATCACCACAAGACTTTGCTTTTCAACAGAAGCCTTGATCATTTGCATCTTAGCATGCCACACAGGCAAACCATCCTATGCAACCGATATCAGTCACACAGAATGAAATCCGATGTCAGACACACAGTCCATTTACAAGTCCGTTCTGGGTCTGAACGAAACCGGAGGCACCTAGTACCCCGCATATCCATCGATCTCCAAGTACGTCTGGACGATCACTAACTGTTTCCATCTTCTTGGGTGTACAGCCCAATCAAGATCATCAGTTATCACCCAAACGACGTGAAGACTTCCGGTCTTCGACCATCGTCTTCATCTTCGACTTATCGTCGTATCAGTTATTCAGAATGGGATAAACCCGGTCTTTCCGAATAACTCGCGTATATTTTAAGTAAGTGTTACACAAACACAACATACGCCTCATTCCAGTTCATTAGTCACTAACCGTAAATTAATCAAGAGAATAATTCCCCAAATATTAACCCCGAAGGCCGAAACCAACATCAGATCAATATCCAGAAAACCATTCTGCTTGGCTAACCGACAGTTAGTTTCTAAATTTCACGTTCAAATCTAATTAAAGATTTAACTATCGCCTGGAGCAAAACTGGTGATACTCCATTCTCGATCCTTTCAATCTAATTAAAGATTCATTAAAACTCCACTTAGTTTTAATCATTATCTGGGTTAAAGAATCAGTGTCATTTAAAAACACGATTCACGATAAACCCAAAATCACATTCCATTAATTATCGGGTTAAAGAACAAGTGTTATTTAAAACACTATTCACGATAAACCCAAAAATCAATACCAATTCAATTCCAATTAAATATCATTTAATTGGTACACTTCATTAAATCTAAATAAAAAGATTTAATCTTTTCTCAACTGGGTTCAAGAACAGTGTTAGTGAAGACACCATTCACGACAAACCCAAATCACATTCGATTAATTATCGGGTTAAAGAACAAGTGTTATTTAAAACACTGTTCACGATAAACCCAAAAATCAATATCAATTCAATTCCAATTAAATATCATTTAATTGGTACACTTCATTAAATCTAAATAAAAAGATTTAATCTTTTCTCAACTGGGTTCAAGAACAGTGTTAGTGAAGACACCATTCACGACAAACCCAAATCACATTCGATTAATTATCGGGTTAAAGAACAAGTGTTATTTAAAACACTGTTCACGATAAACCCAAAAATCAATACCAATTCAATTCCAATTAAATATCATTTAATTGGTACACTTCATTAAATCTAAATAAAAAGATTTAATCTTTTCTCAACTGGGTTCAAGAACAGTGTTAGTGAAGACACCATTCACGACAAACCCAAATCACATTCGATATTCAATACAAGGCTCTGAATAGAAACTATATCGGCCTATATTCAATATCAAATTCTACGATTAACAAATGTCGTATTGGAAATAACGATATACATATATATCTTTCAAATTTCCATAACAACACCTGTAATATCACGAATTCCAACATCGAAATATTCCGAAGACAATTTCGATTCAAATCCACTCCAATGCAATCATTGGAAATTTTGGTTATTTTCAAAACCATTTCAAATTCAATTTATTTATTTAAAAATAAATAGAATTATAATTCTAGTTCAAAACTAGTTCATTTCGATAAAAATCTATTTTTATCTTTTCAAATATGGAGTTTTTCATCCCAAACTTTCACAAATCATTTCTTATGATTTTACACAAATTATTACTATTTTTAATAATTTTATCAAGGCCCGTACGGTCGATTTCCATTAACGGCCATCGAACTGCACTTACAGCGACCTTTTTCGAATTTGATTTGGACGTATCTCCAAATCCAACCGTTAGATTTCAAATTTCTAACATTCATTAGAAAGCTCTTTTCGATACGAACCCAACGGTTCCGGTTTTAGGAGAATCCGACGGTCGGATCTCCCGTAATGTCCGTTTGAAACAAATGGTCGAAATTCGCGAACTGCCGCAGCGCGGCGCGTTCTATTCAGGCCATTATATTATATATATAATATATATTTCGTCGATTACTATTTAAAACGAATTATATAAATGGTTTTAAATTCGTTTCAAAAGCAATTTCAACTTCCTTTTCAATTCAAATCAAAATTGAATTCTTCTTTATAAATTCGTTTCAAAATTCATTTCTATTCAATTCAAATTTCAATTCAATTTGAATTCATTTCAATTCGCTTTCAATTCAATTCGAATTCGTTTTCAATTCAATTCATTTCGAAATCGTTTCAATTCAATTCATTTCGAAATCGTTTTCAATTCAATTCATTTCGAAATCGTTTTCAATTCAATTCATTTCGAAATCGTTTTCAATTCAATTCATTTCGAAATCGTTTTCAATTCAATTCATTTCGAAATCGTTTTCAATTCAATTCATTTCGAAATCGTTTTCAATTCAATTCATTTCGAAATCGTTTTCAATTCAATTCATTTCGAAATCGTTTTCAATTCAATTCATTTCGAAATCGTTTTCAATTCAATTCATTTCAAAATATTCGATTTCGAAATCACGTTTCAATATTCATTTTAAAATGAATAAAATCGATATAAATATCGTTCACGTCAAAATGGCGTCAATCTAATCCTCACGGCTTCACATATTTCTATTTTCAAATATTCTATTTCAAATATTTCTATTTCAAATATTTCTATTTCAAATATTTCTATTTCAAATATTTCTTTTTTTCTCGAAACTGGAATGAGGCCCAATCAATTACCATATAATGTTAATTATATGGATTTTCTACAACACATGTATATATCAACAACGATGAATAATCAACCATCAACCAAAGTGCACTACACTGTATAAGCATCAAATATAGACATTTAACGCTTATAGCAGCTTGTCAATCAATCGATCGACATATTTAATAAATCAGGATGAGTGAACTTCAAATTTCATCCTAACACCCGTGTGGGGTTTCAAACAATCAAACACATATTTTATTTGTGCAGTTAGGCGATGTGTAAAATTTATCGACCCAATCAACGTCATTCAAATAGGTGTACATAAACAAACCGTCTGGTTTGTAAATGAATATTTATTTATTCACATTCACGTTAAAAATTATATTTTTAACGATAACACATTTTATTTTAACATATGAATTTATATTCAGTTCATTCGTTAAATAAAATGCTATTTTTATTTTTCTAACTTATTTTAGAAAATTTCGGCGGCATAACGGCACGATACTAGAAACGGGACAAGGCCTAGCCTTATCCCCGGTCTAGTGAAGGCCCACGCCATTCACACATCAATCAAATCAATTCGTTATGCAAACCACAAACTTTGGAGTAAGGGTCTAACCTAGCCTTACTCCTTCGCCTTATAACGGCGCACGTCTAATCCTAACCAATTTATCGATTCGATTTTTCACACCACAAACCACATTCAAACCAATATCACAATCAATCACCAAACAGTCAAACAAACAAGTCCATGGTCTGTGGACGGGTGTCGGGTGCTACTAAGCACCGTCTGCATCCTAGTATATATATAACTAGAAAAATAAATTGAAAGGTGAGGAATTCTCACATATAGCTATCCTAGCTCCACAGCACTTCATTGATAGAAATCTTCATTGTTTTCGCATCTTCTTCAGCTTCGTCGCCTGTAGCCACTACATATGTAAAAATCGAATTTTTACTTCGCTATTCAATATATAAAAATCGAATTTTTATTTCAAAGTTCAATATATAAAAATCGAATTTTCAGTTCAAAGTTCAATATATAAAAATCGAATTTTTAGTTCGAAGTTCAATATATAAAAATCGAATTTTTATTTCAAAGTTCAATATATAAAAATCGAATTTTTATTTCGAAGTTCAATATATAAAAATCGAATTTTTATTTCGAAGTTCAATATATAAAAATCGAATTTTTATTTCAAAGTTCAATATATAAAAATCGAATTTTCAGTTCAAAGTTCAATATATAAAAATCGAATTTTTAGTTCGAAGTTCAATATATAAAAATCGAATTTTTATTTCAAAGTTCAATATATAAAAATCGAATTTTTATTTCGAAGTTCAATATATAAAAATCGAATTTTTATTTCAAAGTTCAATATATAAAAATCGAATTTTTATTTCAAAGTTCAATACATAAAAATCGAATTTTTTTTTCAAAGTTCAATACATAAAAATCGAATTTTTATTTCAAAGTTCAATACATAAAAATCGAATTTTTATTTCAAAGTTCAATATATAAAAATCGAATTTTTATTTCGCTATTCAATATATAAAAATCGAATTTTCAGTTCGAAGTTCCATATATAAAAACCGAATTTTTATATCGCTATTCAATATATAAAAGTCGAATTTTTATATTCTCCATTATATTTTCAAAAGTGATGTCTTTTCATTTTCAAATCAAGATTGCTTGTATTTTTGAATCGATGACAATTTCAGTTTCTTTTCTTTTTAACAATGTAAAAAAAATCAGTTTTTAATCATTTTTAAAAATCTCGTCTTTAACATTTTTAAAAGTCTGTTTTTAATCATTTTAAAAATCTCTTCCCCCCCCCCCCCTTTTTTTTTTTAATCATTAAAAAAAACTGGTTTTAAACTAAATAAAAATCTGGTTTTAAACTAAATAAAAATCTGGTTTTAAACTAAATAAAAATCTGGTTTTAAACTAAATAAAAATCTGGTTTTAAACTAAATAAAAATCTGGTTTTAAACTAAATAAAAATCTGGTTTTAAACTAAATAAAAATCTGGTTTTAAACTAAATAAAAATCTGGTTTTAAACTAAATAAAAATCTGGTTTTAAACTAAATAAAAATCTGGTTTTAAACTAAATAAAAATCTGGTTTTAAACTAAATAAAAATTAAGTAAATCAGATCAAGAAAACTCACGTTTTCAAGAAGGGGGAGAGATGGCCGAGGTGGAGGAGCTTGCTGAGCTGCGTCGGAGTCGGAGCATCCACTGGAGGAAGTGGCGGCGGTCCATCGGGGAGGGGAAAAGGAGCGGGACGCGAGGGGGTTCGGGTTCTAGGCGTTCGAATGGAGGAAGAAGGGGGTCGCGACAACATCAGGGGGAGGCGGCGGTGCTGGAGTTCGACGAGGGGGTGAGGGTGACTGGATCGTCGAGGGCCGGCGACGAGGCTCCGCCCTTCGTTCGAAATTCTTTTTTTTTTTTTTTTTTTTTTTTTATACCTGGAAATGAAAATGATTGAAAAAGGGGGGGGCCAGGTTAAGAAGGGAAATTAAATATTTTTTTTTTTTTTTTTATTATTTTATTTTGCAAAAAAAGTTAACTTTCACATACGATCTCGAAACGAGGCCCACCGCCTGTCGTCCACAGCGTTCTACCCCCATTCCGAACACAATAGGATATGTATCGCAAGCTGATTCGATAGTTACAATCAGTTTCCATTGAATTTACATTTAAATCACTTTATTGAATTTTAAACGTATATTTCAAATTACCGGGGGCACATACGAACACGAAAAATCCCAGAAAAATATTTTCTAGCTTCGTATTGACGATACGGTCCTAACAAAACTAGTTTCGTCGAATTCTGAGACCGTTAGAAAAATGGCCAATTTCCAGTCGATTAAAATCAACTGAAACTGGTCAAACGCGTTTTCCTTTGCCACGCTCACATATTGATTCGAAAAATTACGAAATTTGAAATCTAGCAATAACTTGACACTGCGGACCCAACAAAAGTGGTTTCGTCGAAATCCGAGGTCATTTGCAAAATGTCCATTTTTAAGGGCCTGAATTCCATAGCGACTATTCAGAATTTTCAACTGGACATATCTTTTGATTCCCGCTACGAACTTTTGATTTTTCGGATTCGTTGGAAAGATATTCACTATTAGATTCCATTATTTTCGGTTTCACTAAAATCCGGATTGTTTTGCACCCGGTACATTCAATTGAAGTTTGAAATCGAATTATCGAACTACCGCGCCATTTTCAATTCCTTTTATAATTATATATAATTATTATATATTCTAACGACGACGCGTAAAATATATACGATCGAATTATATTCAAAATAAATTTCTCGTCGATATTCTTTAAAATAATTCCTTTTAAATAATCAAAATTCGCTAAAATTGCCAAAATAAAATTTTCAAACTGGCTCGCATTTTACGGGTTGTTACAATCTCCCCCACTTAAAACTTTTCGTCCCCGAAAAGGAACAAAGTCGAAAGTGGTTTGATTATTCAGCCCTACATTCGATTTGGCTTCCATTCTCCAACTTTTCAGTTTCTGAGAATTTTCAAAATTTCAAAAATTTGGCTAACACCCTAAATTTTCGAAAAATTTCGCCATAACCTCCCCTGCAATGGGAGCATCGGGAAATTGCAAATAGCGTTCCCGGTCCTTCAGATCTCAAAAAGAAAAAGAAAAAGCCAAGCGGCTAGCCAATAGGCTCATAAAATCATCATCACCCAAACAAAACAGTAAATTATGTAATAAACATGTACCTATTTGTCGGGCAAACAAATTTTATTCTCTGTCTCTAGCCTCCTTGCTATGACCTGTTCAATGTAAGTATATGTATATGCAAGCAAATGCGACCAAATTTCAATACAATTCAATATTTGATTCAATTAGGCATAATGATTCAAAATTATCAAACAATACAAACATCAATCAATTAGTGAATTAGAGTTTCAAATTCATAATTTTGATACATATACAAAAAATCATGTTTTGATGCCAAATCACAACAATGAATTCTAACTATATAAGTTTTGGGTTCTCACACCAGCCTAATGGAAATATATAGAAAATCACACATTCGAAACACGAATATAAATACGGATGATGTCATGACAATCATCAGTACCATCTCCGGGCGACTAGAATGTGATTCCATATCTATCCAGTATATTAAAACTTTGAATATACGTTTGCAAGGCGTATATGCAAATTCTTTATATACTGAATTGCCCAAAATCAATATAAACAAATAATCAAATACGAATAGTTGATTTAAATTTTCAAAACAAAATGTTTTCATTTGAAAAATATACTCTTCACACCCGTTCTAGGATACTACTGATCCTATCTCTAACGAGTCATTCCATTGGATATTGCTAATCCAATATCTGATGAATTCTTTCGTATGGTTCTAATGTGCCTTGTTCTCTGAGCTTTGTAAACCAAAGCTCTGATACCAAATGTGACGGCAAGGTACTTCGCTCGGTCCGAACCAGTCGCTAAACCGACCCAGACCGTTCGAAACGCCCTATCGTTTGAGAACACGACAAAACAGAACGCATACAGAAGAACATTTCATTGTATATTACAACAATGCATCAGATTACAAGAATATACAGAGTATAAATGAATATTACACAGAAATATCAGAGATTTAAATTACATTTAAATACATAGCAGCGGAAAATAATACAATACACAACTAGAATGAGATATACGGATACAAAGCTTTCCGGATATCGTTCCAGCTGTAAACCAGGATCCTGTGAATATAAATCTGCAAAACCAAAACTACTAGCTGCCCGTGTCGAAAATAGGGGCACCCAGAGTTTAGGTTAAAACAATAAACTCCAGGTCAGTCATGTGACTGGTGTGAGAACTAAAACAGTTATTAATCTTTATTTCAAATCATTAGGTAAATCAAGGGACCACGCCGTATAACACGGAACGGGTTTCCTCCCAAGAATACCAGTGCATAAAACCAACAGCGCAATGCTAAATAAAGAAAAATGAAGCTGTTATAAGACCCAGGTCCCATCACACAATGCAACGCAGTCGAGGATAGGGTTTTCCCTTATAACAGCCAAAGAATGCTTGATACGTTTAAAACAAATCATTTGATACTATTATAAGTGCATAGTATATAAAACACTTCAAATCATAAGTATCAATCATAGGCGGCATGAGCGCCCCATCCCACTATGTCGCCATATATAGGATATACAATCAAAACCGCAAAGTCTCGTATTTGGAAATTGGGTTTCCATCTATGAACCGAGGCAAAAGATAGTCCTCAACCGATTCGAGACAATCTAGCCCATGTCTCAGGCAAGCGCGCAGGCAAGCCTTGGATCGTCAGGGCCGGTCCACACGGAGTGGATTATTATGCCTGAACAATACGTCTCCCCACCCTATGGGGTGTAAGTCTGGTCCGTCAGCCGACCAGAATGCATTCGGCCGAAACCGATATAACCGAGGCGCCTCGCAACAGCAACAACCACATAAGTCAAACTCGTCAGGGCGTGTAAAACCACTGACGCCACTTCTAGCTAGAAAGAAACGCAAGTCCTCCCTGAGGTCCGTCTCCCGTTTTTGGTTCATACCTGGTGTGAAACACGCGAGGTAAACGTTACACAAAGCTACGCCACAAAGGCCGTGCTTTGATCATCACCACAAGACTTTGCTTTTCAACAGAAG
The DNA here is from genome assembly GCA_030737875.1 of Allium sativum. Classification (NCBI taxonomy): domain Eukaryota; kingdom Viridiplantae; phylum Streptophyta; class Magnoliopsida; order Asparagales; family Amaryllidaceae; genus Allium; species Allium sativum. The sequence continues at coordinate 50,646,332 of JASFAX010000020.1, forward strand.
CCTTGATCATTTGCATCTTAGCATGCCACACAGGCAAACCATCCTATGCAACCGATATCAGTCACACAGAATGAAATCCGATGTCAGACACACAGTCCATTTACAAGTCCGTTCTGGGTCTGAACGAAACCGGAGGCACCTAGTACCCCGCATATCCATCGATCTCCAAGTACGTCTGGACGATCACTAACTGTTTCCATCTTCTTGGGTGTACAGCCCAATCAAGATCATCAGTTATCACCCAAACGACGTGAAGACTTCCGGTCTTCGACCATCGTCTTCATCTTCGACTTATCGTCGTATCAGTTATTCAGAATGGGATAAACCCGGTCTTTCCGAATAACTCGCGTATATTTTAAGTAAGTGTTACACAAACACAACATACGCCTCATTCCAGTTCATTAGTCACTAACCGTAAATTAATCAAGAGAATAATTCCCCAAATATTAACCCCGAAGGCCGAAACCAACATCAGATCAATATCCAGAAAACCATTCTGCTTGGCTAACCGACAGTTAGTTTCTAAATTTCACGTTCAAATCTAATTAAAGATTTAACTATCGCCTGGAGCAAAACTGGTGATACTCCATTCTCGATCCTTTCAATCTAATTAAAGATTCATTAAAACTCCACTTAGTTTTAATCATTATCTGGGTTAAAGAATCAGTGTCATTTAAAAACACGATTCACGATAAACCCAAAATCACATTCCATTAATTATCGGGTTAAAGAACAAGTGTTATTTAAAACACTATTCACGATAAACCCAAAAATCAATACCAATTCAATTCCAATTAAATATCATTTAATTGGTACACTTCATTAAATCTAAATAAAAAGATTTAATCTTTTCTCAACTGGGTTCAAGAACAGTGTTAGTGAAGACACCATTCACGACAAACCCAAATCACATTCGATTAATTATCGGGTTAAAGAACAAGTGTTATTTAAAACACTGTTCACGATAAACCCAAAAATCAATATCAATTCAATTCCAATTAAATATCATTTAATTGGTACACTTCATTAAATCTAAATAAAAAGATTTAATCTTTTCTCAACTGGGTTCAAGAACAGTGTTAGTGAAGACACCATTCACGACAAACCCAAATCACATTCGATTAATTATCGGGTTAAAGAACAAGTGTTATTTAAAACATTGTTCACGATAAACCCAAAAATCAATACCAATTCAATTCCAATTAAATATCATTTAATTGGTACACTTCATTAAATCTAAATAAAAAGATTTAATCTTTTCTCAACTGGGTTCAAGAACAGTGTTAGTGAAGACACCATTCACGACAAACCCAAATCACATTCGATATTCAATACAAGGCTCTGAATAGAAACTATATCGGCCTATATTCAATATCAAATTCTACGATTAACAAATGTCGTATTGGAAATAACGATATACATATATATCTTTCAAATTTCCATAACAACACCTGTAATATCACGAATTCCAACATCGAAATATTCCGAAGACAATTTCGATTCAAATCCACTCCAATGCAATCATTGGAAATTTTGGTTATTTTCAAAACCATTTCAAATTCAATTTATTTATTTAAAAATAAATAGAATTATAATTCTAGTTCAAAACTAGTTCATTTCGATAAAAATCTATTTTTATCTTTTCAAATATGGAGTTTTTCATCCCAAACTTTCACAAATCATTTCTTATGATTTTACACAAATTATTACTATTTTTAATAATTTTATCAAGGCCCGTACGGTCGATTTCCATTAACGGCCATCGAACTGCACTTACAGCGACCTTTTTCGAATTTGATTTGGACGTATCTCCAAATCCAACCGTTAGATTTCAAATTTCTAACATTCATTAGAAAGCTCTTTTCGATACGAACCCAACGGTTCCGGTTTTAGGAGAATCCGACGGTCGGATCTCCCGTAATGTCCGTTTGAAACAAATGGTCGAAATTCGCGAACTGCCGCAGCGCGGCGCGTTCTATTCAGGCCATTATATTATATATATAATATATATTTCGTCGATTACTATTTAAAACGAATTATATAAATGGTTTTAAATTCGTTTCAAAAGCAATTTCAACTTCCTTTTCAATTCAAATCAAAATTGAATTCTTCTTTATAAATTCGTTTCAAAATTCATTTCTATTCAATTCAAATTTCAATTCAATTTGAATTCATTTCAATTCGCTTTCAATTCAATTCGAATTCGTTTTCAATTCAATTCATTTCGAAATCGTTTTCAATTCAATTCATTTCGAAATCGTTTTCAATTCAATTCATTTCGAAATCGTTTTCAATTCAATTCATTTCGAAATCGTTTTCAATTCAATTCATTTCGAAATCGTTTTCAATTCAATTCATTTCGAAATCGTTTTCAATTCAATTCATTTCGAAATCGTTTTCAATTCAATTCATTTCGAAATCGTTTTCAATTCAATTCATTTCGAAATCGTTTTCAATTCAATTCATTTCGAAATCGTTTTCAATTCAATTCATTTCAAAATATTCGATTTCGAAATCACGTTTCAATATTCATTTTAAAATGAATAAAATCGATATAAATATCGTTCACGTCAAAATGGCGTCAATCTAATCCTCACGGCTTCACATATTTCTATTTTCAAATATTCTATTTCAAATATTTCTATTTCAAATATTTCTATTTCAAATATTTCTATTTCAAATATTTCTATTTCAAATATTTCTTTTTTTCTCGAAACTGGAATGAGGCCCAATCAATTACCATATAATGTTAATTATATGGATTTTCTACAACACATGTATATATCAACAACGATGAATAATCAACCATCAACCAAAGTGCACTACACTGTATAAGCATCAAATATAGACATTTAACGCTTATAGCAGCTTGTCAATCAATCGATCGACATATTTAATAAATCAGGATGAGTGAACTTCAAATTTCATCCTAACACCCGTGTGGGGTTTCAAACAATCAAACACATATTTTATTTGTGCAGTTAGGCGATGTGTAAAATTTATCGACCCAATCAACGTCATTCAAATAGGTGTACATAAACAAACCGTCTGGTTTGTAAATGAATATTTATTTATTCACATTCACGTTAAAAATTATATTTTTAACGATAACACATTTTATTTTAACATATGAATTTATATTCAGTTCATTCGTTAAATAAAATGCTATTTTTATTTTTCTAACTTATTTTAGAAAATTTCGGCGGCATAACGGCACGATACTAGAAACGGGACAAGGCCTAGCCTTATCCCCGGTCTAGTGAAGGCCCACGCCATTCACACATCAATCAAATCAATTCGTTATGCAAACCACAAACTTTGGAGTAAGGGTCTAACCTAGCCTTACTCCTTCGCCTTATAACGGCGCACGTCTAATCCTAACCAATTTATCGATTCGATTTTTCACACCACAAACCACATTCAAACCAATATCACAATCAATCACCAAACAGTCAAACAAACAAGTCCATGGTCTGTGGACGGGTGTCGGGTGCTACTAAGCACCGTCTGCATCCTAGTATATATATAACTAGAAAAATAAATTGAAAGGTGAGGAATTCTCACATATAGCTATCCTAGCTCCACAGCACTTCATTGATAGAAATCTTCATTGTTTTCGCATCTTCTTCAGCTTCGTCGCCTGTAGCCACTACATATGTAAAAATCGAATTTTTACTTCGCTATTCAATATATAAAAATCGAATTTTTATTTCAAAGTTCAATATATAAAAATCGAATTTTCAGTTCAAAGTTCAATATATAAAAATCGAATTTTTAGTTCGAAGTTCAATATATAAAAATCGAATTTTTATTTCAAAGTTCAATATATAAAAATCGAATTTTTATTTCGAAGTTCAATATATAAAAATCGAATTTTTATTTCAAAGTTCAATATATAAAAATCGAATTTTCAGTTCAAAGTTCAATATATAAAAATCGAATTTTTAGTTCAAAGTTCAATATATAAAAATCGAATTTTTAGTTCGAAGTTCAATATATAAAAATCGAATTTTTATTTCAAAGTTCAATATATAAAAATCGAATTTTTATTTCGAAGTTCAATATATAAAAATCGAATTTTTATTTCAAAGTTCAATATATAAAAATCGAATTTTTATTTCAAAGTTCAATACATAAAAATCGAATTTTTTTTTCAAAGTTCAATACATAAAAATCGAATTTTTATTTCAAAGTTCAATACATAAAAATCGAATTTTTATTTCAAAGTTCAATATATAAAAATCGAATTTTTATTTCGCTATTCAATATATAAAAATCGAATTTTCAGTTCGAAGTTCCATATATAAAAACCGAATTTTTATATCGCTATTCAATATATAAAAGTCGAATTTTTATATTCTCCATTATATTTTCAAAAGTGATGTCTTTTCATTTTCAAATCAAGATTGCTTGTATTTTTGAATCGATGACAATTTCAGTTTCTTTTCTTTTTAACAATGTAAAAAAAATCAGTTTTTAATCATTTTTAAAAATCTCGTCTTTAACATTTTTAAAAGTCTGTTTTTAATCATTTTAAAAATCTCTTCCCCCCCCCCCCCCCTTTTTTTTTTTAATCATTAAAAAAAACTGGTTTTAAACTAAATAAAAATCTGGTTTTAAACTAAATAAAAATCTGGTTTTAAACTAAATAAAAATCTGGTTTTAAACTAAATAAAAATCTGGTTTTAAACTAAATAAAAATCTGGTTTTAAACTAAATAAAAATCTGGTTTTAAACTAAATAAAAATCTGGTTTTAAACTAAATAAAAATCTGGTTTTAAACTAAATAAAAATCTGGTTTTAAACTAAATAAAAATCTGGTTTTAAACTAAATAAAAATCTGGTTTTAAACTAAATAAAAATTAAGTAAATCAGATCAAGAAAACTCACGTTTTCAAGAAGGGGGAGAGATGGCCGAGGTGGAGGAGCTTGCTGAGCTGCGTCGGAGTCGGAGCATCCACTGGAGGAAGTGGCGGCGGTCCATCGGGGAGGGGAAAAGGAGCGGGACGCGAGGGGGTTCGGGTTCTAGGCGTTCGAATGGAGGAAGAAGGGGGTCGCGACAACATCAGGGGGAGGCGGCGGTGCTGGAGTTCGACGAGGGGGTGAGGGTGACTGGATCGTCGAGGGCCGGCGACGAGGCTCCGCCCTTCGTTCGAAATTCTTTTTTTTTTTTTTTTTTTTTTTTTATACCTGGAAATGAAAATGATTGAAAAAGGGGGGGGCCAGGTTAAGAAGGGAAATTAAATATTTTTTTTTTTTTTTTTATTATTTTATTTTGCAAAAAAAGTTAACTTTCACATACGATCTCGAAACGAGGCCCACCGCCTGTCGTCCACAGCGTTCTACCCCCATTCCGAACACAATAGGATATGTATCGCAAGCTGATTCGATAGTTACAATCAGTTTCCATTGAATTTACATTTAAATCACTTTATTGAATTTTAAACGTATATTTCAAATTACCGGGGGCACATACGAACACGAAAAATCCCAGAAAAATATTTTCTAGCTTCGTATTGACGATACGGTCCTAACAAAACTAGTTTCGTCGAATTCTGAGACCGTTAGAAAAATGGCCAATTTCCAGTCGATTAAAATCAACTGAAACTGGTCAAACGCGTTTTCCTTTGCCACGCTCACATATTGATTCGAAAAATTACGAAATTTGAAATCTAGCAATAACTTGACACTGCGGACCCAACAAAAGTGGTTTCGTCGAAATCCGAGGTCATTTGCAAAATGTCCATTTTTAAGGGCCTGAATTCCATAGCGACTATTCAGAATTTTCAACTGGACATATCTTTTGATTCCCGCTACGAACTTTTGATTTTTCGGATTCGTTGGAAAGATATTCACTATTAGATTCCATTATTTTCGGTTTCACTAAAATCCGGATTGTTTTGCACCCGGTACATTCAATTGAAGTTTGAAATCGAATTATCGAACTACCGCGCCATTTTCAATTCCTTTTATAATTATATATAATTATTATATATTCTAACGACGACGCGTAAAATATATACGATCGAATTATATTCAAAATAAATTTCTCGTCGATATTCTTTAAAATAATTCCTTTTAAATAATCAAAATTCGCTAAAATTGCCAAAATAAAATTTTCAAACTGGCTCGCATTTTACGGGTTGTTACACAACCAATACTTTCAAGATCATGGGTTTGTTCGTTGCTTAAATGAGCATGCTTTATATTCTAAGTTTCACAACAATGGAGATGTTATATTTGTTTGTATTTATGTTGATGATCTCATTTTCACGGGCAATAAACCCGATTTGTTTGATGAATTTAAAAGTTGTATGTCGACAGAATTTGAGATGACAGATTTGGGGCAAATGACATATTATTTGGGATTGGAAGTGAAACAAATGGAGGAAGGTATATTTCTTGCTCAAACAGGTTATGCAAAGGAAGTGTTGAAAAGGTTTAACATGATTGATTGCAATCCTGTGAACACACCCATGGATGCTGGAATGAAGTTGTCCAAGGTTGAAGATGGAGAAAAAGTAGATCCTACTCTTTACAAAAGTCTTGTGGGAAGTTTGAGATATTTGACAAATACAAGGCCCGACATACTTTATGCCGTTGGAGTGATAAGTCGTTTCATGGAGACTCCTACTTCTGTCCATATGACCGCTGCTAAGCGAATTCTTCGTTACATTAAAGGAACGCTTGATTTTGGAATATTTTATTCCTCAACCAATGATCTTCGGTTACATGGATTTTGCGATAGTGATTTTGCTGGTGACATAGATGATAGAAAGAGTACTACGGGGTATGTATTCTTCTTGGGAGATTGTGCTATTTCTTGGTTATCAAAGAAGCAAACCATTGTCACGTTGTCAACATGTGAATCTGAATATGTTGCTGCAAGTTCAAGTACATGTCATGCTTTATGGTTAAGAAAGCTGTTGAAAGAACTTCATTTGCCACAAAATGGAGCTACTGAAATATGCATTGATAATAAATCAGCACAAGCACTTGCAAAGAACCCTATATTTCATGATCGAAGCAAACATATCGACACGAGATATCATTTTATTCGGGAATGCATTGCCAACAATGAAGTGGAGCTGAAATATGTGAAAACTCAAGATCAAGTTGCGGATATTTTTACCAAGCCATTGAAGATTGAAGATTTTCGAAGAATGAGAGCTCTGCTTGGAATAATAAAACCAAGTTTAAGGGGGGATGTTGAAAAATAAACTTGGTTTTTAATAGGAAACATTAATTAGTGACATAATTAATTATTGTATTAGGAAAGGGCAAGATAAATGGAAATAAATTATAAACATATTAAAATGAGAACAATCTAGACTAAAGAATATGTAAAAGAAAAGTCTAGAAAAAGAAGTGTCTGGAGATTGACTCTTGTATAAATTAAGGATGTATGTATGAAGAAAGTATCAAGAAATAAAAAAATTTATTTTCTCTCCTTCCATAAAATATTCAATTTTCTTTTAATTTGTTCCTCTTCCTCCACATAATTTTTCAACAGTCTCTCTTCAGGAATTTATTCAAGATGACTAATTAACCATAGAAATTTATTCAAGACGGAATATGATCAATATAGATGGTTGTACGTTACAACATTTGAAATGATTATGATAGTTTAGGAAATTACCAATGGAATTATTGTTTTAAAATATATGAGATAACTCCGTAACTGAGTATAAAGCAGTCTTATTTTGTGTAGTTCAATTGCATTTTAAAATGTACAATAAAATATTCTTTTATACTTATCTAAACTTCTCAAGCATTAAGAGCAAAAATATTTGCATGTGGCCCAATGTACAGATGAAATATACTAAATTGATTAGTTAATATGTATACAAATTATTAAATGGGGTAAATCTATATGTAACTGTGCAAGAGATTTGAAATTCGGAGCTTTATGTACCATATCATTTAAACCATATTTCTATTTAGTGCAATTCAAATACATAAAGGTGCAAGAGAGTAATATAGTAAATTACAAATGTCACTATTGAATGAGGGTGTGAGAAAATCACTGAAGAAGAGTGGATCATGAACTCTTCTCAAGTAGTTCGCATTGAAAACGAGGTGATTGATGAAAGATGAAGTTTTGTTCTAATTACTTTGAAAATATAAAGAAGGAATTTCAATGTTCTTACTTAATTATTAGATTCTTTATGCCTTTTTTACTTGGGAAGCCTTTCTTGGATTAGCTCCTCTTTTTATGTGGACAATACTTGAAACATAAAAATACAATGGTATAAAAAGATTGTTAACATAATTGTATTTCTTTGATATGTCATTCTCAATTCTTGTGCTGCATTCCCATGTGACATGCATAAGATATTGTTATAGTGTGTTGCTAAGGACACATTTTTTCTTTTGATTAATATCGTTACCAAGAAATACCATAAGTTGTTATATCATACTTTTCTTAATACCAATTTTTATAGGACTACCAAATATATCATTTTTTATTATTATTTTTACGCACCATGAATAATGGTCGATCAACACCTTTTTGCGACGATCAACCACCAAACAACTATAGTTCAGAGGTTGATGACTGCAGAAAAGAATGTCAATCGACGACAATTCTTCATGCAAAAGGATTCTTACAACATCCAAAGAATAGCATAATGCTACCAATCCAGAGAGTTATAATATGAACCTGTGTTCTTCATGTCAATCGACGACAGTTCTTCATGCAAGACAAGGATTGTCCTTGTCTCTCTCGAGGTACTCTCTTGTTATTAGGTCCTCTATCCTCTTTTCGATTGCCTTGAACTCCGAATGAGAGACACAAAAACAGTAGAATAATCATATAATTTTATATTACATTAGCAATACGACTGCCCTCTACATTCAGGACATTCATTGGTGTAAATCGGTCCAATGTACCCTCATGATACATTTCATAGATTGAATATATTTTATATGTTGTTTCCAACAAAAGGAAATTGGGTAGTCGCATGCCTTGAACATGCGGTTAAGTGGGTCGATGCATTCCATCACTAAGTTTTGATGGCTCAACACTTTTCGACTTTTCATAATTCAGACTATTGAGGCGTCAATAGCGTATCTCCCGTCCTCTATTTAGGACGGAGCCATCTTATTGGAATTCTTTACATAATTGCCAATGTTGAATAACTCCTTTCAGATGGTTTAGAAATAGTAAATACAACTCCTGCAACATTCCTAGTAAAATTGTTTGTATCTGGTCCTCTAGTTACTGCGGTTGGTGCATGTACAAGAGCACTTTGCTCTCCCTCTTTCTGAGAACTTTTCATACGGATCCCGTTCACGATCTCCAAATATAAAAGTTGACCAAAATTCCAAGACGATCGCAACGGTTAAATTTTCATGGTCAAATTCCATCGTTTATGGAAATTTCTATTTTTGAAATCTAATTAAAGAGCTAATTTATTTATTGTCAAAAAATTCAGGGTTGTTATAGATGAATTAAGAGATAAGGTTTTGAAAGTATATCATCACTGTAGGTTGAATATTCATCCTGGTTGTAACAAGATGTATCGAGATATGAAGAGGATTTAAGATCGAGAAGGTATGAAAGGTGATGTTGGGATATTCATCTCAAAGTGTATGAATTGTTAGATGGTTAAAGCTGAGAAGAAGAAGCCGAGTGGATTATTACAGCCGTTAGAGGTTTCGAAATGGAAGTGAGCAAGTGTCAATCGATTTTACTGAAGGGTTGCCAAGGAGCAGGGCATGATACGATGGTATATGGGTAATCGTGCATCTCTTGACAAAAGTGCGAGATTTATTACTATCAAATCTATTAGGATGGCATTCAAGTTAGTGGAGATATATAATAAATGGATTGTTCGATTCCATGAAATATTTAAGAGTATAGTGAGCGGTCGAGACCCTGTGTTTACAAGTGGATTAGGTAAGAGGTGTTGGGAACCAATCTATGCATGGGTACAACATATCTTTCCAAAACTGATGGTCAGACTAAGAGAGTCAATCGAGTATTGGAAGATTTTCTAAGAGCTTGCGTACTGGATTTTGGAGATCATGGGAAAACCATCTACATCTAGTAGAGTTTGCCTACAATAACAGTTATCACACGAGTAAGTGTATGGCAATGTAGGAGGCATTGTGTAGTATACCATGGAATTCACCTTCTTGTTTGTTAGAGACTGGTGAAAATTGGTACGTGGACCAGAAATGATAAGAGAAATGAATGATAAGATTGAAATCATTCAACGACAAATGAAGAAATCCCTAGATCGCAAGAAGAGTTATGTCGATAAGAGAAAAAGGACTTGGAATTATTCGTAGGAGATTTGGTATTTGTGAAAATTTCACCTTTGAGGAATGTCGTTGTACGATTTGGATGGGAAGACAAGTTAGCTCAGGAATTTGTTAGGCCATTTCTGATTATCGAGCGTATTGGGAAACTCTCTTATATGGTGGAATTACCTGAAAAGATGACAGATGTGCACAATGTTTTTCATGTGTAATATATACAGATTTTTGTGCATGACCCGAGTATAGAAGTATATCTGAATCAAGTTGGAAATTTAAAGGTAGAACTAGAAGTTTCTAGACCCCGTAAGCCACACGGCATTGTCGGGAATTACACGAAACAACTTAGGATGAAGGTTGTTATGCTAATCAAGGTACAATGGAGCAAGCACGATGATAATTGTAAGGAAAACATAAGAGAAAATGAGGGTGACCCATGTAGAGCTTTTTGAGTGCTATATCGCTTATATCGTGTCTTACTTATGCCATTGTATCTTGTATTATCAGACTTCCACATGCTAAGATAGGATTTGGTTGCATGGATTGTTGGATGCTAGATTGGATGATATATTGACTACTCGTGGATGGTATGCATGAAGGATACTTTGTTTGATCGTGTTTTCTTGGAATTTTAAGGATAGAATTCCTAAAAGAGGGGCGAATGTAAGGACCTATATTTTAAGGATCGTAAAATAATTCTATTTAATTCTTTAATGGTCGTGTCATTCTCATACTTTAATATGTATTCAAGGGGATGTGATACATGTAAATGATTTTTACCGAATCATTGTGACTATTTTTCCCCTTTGGCTTACTGTTTTAGCTATAACTTTTTTAAAGGCTGATTTAGATGTTGTAATTGGTCTAATTGGTCTGACATGGTGGATGACAATTTCATAAAGTGGTCACACTAAAGGTTTGTCCTAGCAGTTTAAGAGAAACCATTGTTTTAAGTTTTTTTTGCTCGACGGGCTAATTAGCAGATAATGATTAGTGAATCAATTAGGCTTATGACCTAAGATTTTAAATAAGGAGTTCAAGGAGAGAATTATGGTTCTTATTCTTCTCCTCATTCCAAACATTACTTGAGTGTTTAAGAATCTCCGGTTCAACAATCCCTAACGTCTTAATTTCTTTCATCAGAACATTCTAAGCATGTCAAAAGGCAAGATCTACATCAAAGGGGATTAGATCTCAGCGTTTGCATTGACTTCGACGGTTTTCTTTACTGTTTCTGCGCTGTCCAAATTATTATCATCTCTATTACATCAGTTTAGGTTTAGTGAGTGATAAGGATCTCCCACATGATTACTATGGATTATATGTGTTACGCCAATTAAGCACTTATATGGTGATTTTACCCTAAAACCAGATCACATATATTGATTTGTCCAGACACCTAGGATAATCTCATTTGATTATATATCATGTAACATGTTAGATCCATCGTGTTTAATGTGTGATTAGTGCCAAATTATGCTAGATTTGTGATTATTATGGTATGAATCATATTGGTATGTGTTCATATGATAGTCCATGATCGAAATTGGATGAATTTCTATTTAACTAGTTGAACTATATGTTATGTGTGATTTGTTCATTTATGATAGTGTCGTAGGTCTTAGACTTGGAGAAAAGAGCAAATCAGTGGTTCAGATGAATAGATTTAGACGAAACTCGCCGGAGGAGCTCTAGAGGACACCCATATGATATTTAGAAATTTTCGGGTGAAAATACTCTAAGTACATGGACAAGTACCGATCCATTGCCTATGGACTAGTACCGATCCATCACGATTGGTCGAAGGGAGATGAAACTTCGTGTATGGATTCATGGGGTCAATAGCATTCATGTACAAAGTTTGAAGTGGAATGGATGGGTCGAAGCAAAATCGCTTGAGACCATGGGTATGGACCAGTATGTGAAGCTTAGAAAGGCTATTCGAGATGTGAATGGACTGCAGGGACACATTCAAAATGAAGAATGAGCTAGTCCAACACTCAGCTAAAATTGGCTAAGTGTATGGATTGGTACATTTCTGTAGTGGATGGACCAGTACTTGTCCATCACGTTGACGAGTTGGCGACCGGTGTTCTTGCTATGGTCAGCAGTGGTCATTTGGAGGTTGTCGGTGGTCTATGTTTGTTAATGGTTTCTACAGGGTGGAATTTGACATCAAAGTAATTTTGATTCTTCGATTGTGAACTCAGATGAGAGTGGTCGAAGTTGAAACTGATAAGAAACTCAAAGTGGAATCACATTGCAAGATAATGGATTCGCTCGAGTGGGACTCGAACTAAAATATAGAGCCATAGATGGCTTATAAGATTGGAAATTCCAAGGATTCCTTGATGAGTCGAAGGATTCTAGCGGACTCGAAGCAGAGGTATCATAGGGATGCCTGTTAGGATCTGATAGATCGTGTTTTTTAGATTACATAGGAAGTAATCTAGCCGTCTTGGGAAGACAAACTTGCGTGGGACGTACAATATTCCAACTAAAACCAGGTCCATTAGCCCTTGACAGAAGGCAACGGCTAGTCATTTGATGTCAACGTATTCAAGTTGCTAAGACCAAAAATGGGATAACACTTAGAGAAGCGTGAAAACACTTCTTAATAGCAGAAAAACAAAGATAAACGCAGTAATTAATAGAAAAATACAGTAGAAAGCAGAGTTTATAGTGGTTCAGCCGTTGATTAGGGTTATATCCATTTTGAATATGCTTATATTGATTTCTCCATATCAATTTACAAGATTGATCTTTGATTAAAATTATTCTTAATGAATTACAAACTCCACAATAGAAACGCACACAAATTCCACTTATATCTGTGATTATCGGAGTCAATCTCGATAATCAAGTCCGATGAAGAAGTTTGGTAGTTTTTAGAGTAGAATGATGCTCAAGATCAGCAATGCCAAAACTTTGGTAGGAGAAAATCTAACCCTACTTATGTGGGAAGTGGCCTAGTATTTATAGGTGAAGGTAAGAGTGCTTAGGAGTTTGCATTGAAGTGTACACAGCCTAGTGATGACGAACCACGACCCATAAACAAGACACGGTGCACAACTTGAAGCAACAATCTAATGTGTCATAGTCTACATGGATCGTGGGCGATCCATGCATATAGGTCGAGGAACAACCCATTTTTCCTTTATTTGGATCATAGTTCTCTTGCGTTCTCTCCACTTTCCTGGGTCGAGTCATAACTCAAAGGAGCGACCCATGCTTCATGCAAGCATGTTTCACCTGGATTGGATCACGAACGACCCGTGTCTTCTACGACCAATCCACGACTGCTTCACGAATGATCCATGCTTTCAACGACCGATCCATGGAGTTATTGTGCATTTCTCCTTTTCTACTGATCCATTGTCTCCACCGACCCGATCCATGCTTCTTGTTCTTTTGCTCGACCCAGTATTCCTGCTACCCACACTTTTTTGATCGACCCATTGTTTTATCGACTCGTTATACGGCTCGGGTGGTTTCTAAATCATAGGCTTTATCATAACTTGAACGGAGGGTTTTGAACCGGGGTAACATTTGCCTCTTAGAGTACACATTTTCGGAGAAGAGTGTGCTCCGATATGGATCAAAACATGTGGTTTGTGATGGATCGTGTGCGACCAGCGTCCATGGATCGTGAGTGACCCAGTTTTACGGATCGCAAACGTCCCTGTTTAAAGTTGATTATATTTCATACTGACCCATCATGTCTTTTACTTTTTCATTTTCCAAAGACAACTTTTTAATGACCGGAGATTTTTCAAGAAAACCACTCCAACCCTAATTTGTCGCTTCATCGCTAACTGAATCATTCCACCATTGATCATCTTGCGCTGTTAATCACCTGAGTACCTTAATCTTTTCTCGGATTCACCCATTACTATTGTTCTATCTAGTTCGAACCTGTTTATTACCATTTTTCTCAGATTAGAGTCATTTCGACTTCACTAGCCTTCTGCAAACTTCTGACATCGAGATCTGATCATCTCTGACCATCATTGATTACTATAGGTGCCAGTTTTCTTTGAATATCATGTTGAATCGGATTTTTGTACGTCGACTGCTTGGGGTTTTAGAACAATATGTAGATCTCCTCATTAGTCGTGTGTTTTGATGGACCGTGTTTAAAATTAGGTTAAGTGATTTAGGATTTGTTACGATGGAACTTGGTCGTGCTTCTCTATTGGTCGTGTGCTTCGACCAAATGATGGATCGCGACTTTTCATGGATCGCGTGCCTTGGGTGAATGATGGATCGGGTCTATGAGTCATTAGTCATTGAGCTTGCTCCAACTGTGGATTGTAAAGCCCGATTTCATGTACGTCCTTTGGCTTTTAGTTTGCAAATAGTCGGTAGAATGTTGGTTTTTCGATATAGTTGTTGGAGCTACTGGAATCGAACCAATTTTGAAAATTGATTGATCAACCTAATTCGGCTTCTTTTTGCTGAAATCCTGTAACATGAAGAACACTTGCACCGACTTAGGTGATTATTTCGTTGTCGATTTCCAACGTCGACGGCAGATTAGTTTATTTGCTAAAAATGAAATACAACGAATTTCATGTCTTGAATTGAATGGAGTATTTATGCAAAGTCGTTTCTTTCAACCACTTATGAATTGCCAATTTTTTTTTTCATAGACACATCATTATATTCTGAATCTGCGACGATGCTTGAGATCCGCTAATCGACACACGCCAACTACAGAGTTTAAGCTTCGTCTTTAACAACTTATATAATTTTGCACAACACTTCACACTTTAGGAAATGCGCATTTGTAAGTTATTTAAAAATGAAATTCCTTGTGTAGAATGGATACTCGACAGATGACTCGCCATCATTCTGAGGAGGTAACTGCTTCTGCTCAAACTGGAGCTTCTATTCAAATTTCAAAGATTAGAGCGATTGCAGCTTCAGGGTCGGAAGCATATCTGTCTTTTCTGTTCCCTGTTCTCTTGACAATTTTTCGGAGAGATGCTATTTAACGCTATCTCAACGTGCTTTTAATCAAATATGCGCTCAATTTGGCATTTTAGAGACTGATGTGTAATTTCCAAGGAAAGAGGATTTGCCGATCGTCCGCACTTCAGCTTTGTTACAGTTGGTAGACACATATTTATGAGTGGATCCATTCCTCCTTTTAATCCATTCATGCAGACGGTCCTTCGGCACTTGGCGATTTTCCCCTTTCAGCTTCACCCGAATGGTTATCCCATCATAATGGGATTGTGTGTGTTTTTGTTAGAACAATTCACTGTATGCCTACTTTTCAGGACATCAGCTACTTATGTGTATTCAAAAGATAAAAGGCCATTCTTTTTTGTATCTGTTGAAAGAGTTCAAAATCGTTTACTTATTCTTGGTTTACAGGATAGTGCTTCGGGATTCTGAACCAATACTTTTTTGTTCGATGCCCAGAGAGCTTTTATGGAATTTGGTTGGAAGGAGGTGAGCATATGTGTTCAAACCTTTCCACTTAGATTTTCTAAGTATTTATCATTATGCATTAAATTTTCCTTTCCTTTCATTGTACTTCCATCTCATGTTAAATATTCTAGTGGTCCATCTACACTCGAAACTCTGAAGCTT
The DNA here is from genome assembly GCA_030737875.1 of Allium sativum. Taxonomy (NCBI): domain Eukaryota; kingdom Viridiplantae; phylum Streptophyta; class Magnoliopsida; order Asparagales; family Amaryllidaceae; genus Allium; species Allium sativum. Next base: position 50,662,196 of record JASFAX010000020.1, read on the forward strand.
ATAGATGACTAGGAGAGGAGTAAAAAGATCTTGATCAAGGAAGAATTCCTTCTCCAGTGTGGGTTGCTCGACCCATCTAGATCTTTTTTGCTCGAGAGATTTCTTCTGCTTCTCATTCCACAACCAAGTCATTAGATGCCCCATCCTATGAATAAGATGTTGCACCAAAAGACTTTGTTGAGGAGACTGTATAAAAGAAGTGTTCAGGCCTTACTGATGAAGCTGGATCGTCTACTAGGTCTAAACTGCCTTTCATCACCGAGGTGGAAGAGATTACCTATAGTGAGGGAAAAACTCCTGCAAAGGTTGGTGAAGATCTTGAAGAGGGAGAGCTCATAGGTAAAGGAGAATCTAGTGTTAGAAGAGGCGACACCAACCCTATGCTTCTAGTCACAACTAAGAGTGAATTTTCTGACATATATGGGAATTTGGGTGACCTCTTCGTAACCTCAGGCGAGATTTTCAAGGATGATATTGTAATGTCAAAACTTACTACATCAGTTTCAGGGTCATCTTTTGACTTGTCCCTTAGTCATCTATTTCAAAAAACTATCTCTACTATTTTGGCCACTTTGACTGCAAAGATGACAAGAGGTTCGTTGTCAGATGCGTGTTAGATCACGCATAGCACACACTTAGGGCTTTTTATATCTTGCATGTGTACCTTTCTGCCTTGCCCCAGTATTTCTTTCTTTAAATTCTCAACTCCTATTTTCCTTTGTTTCGGGTGCAACCATGAGCCGCTTATATCTGGATGACTTCAACCATTAAAAAGGTTCTTATGATTAGCGATACTATGCACTATCTCGCTCTTATAGGGAGACCGACAAAGAAAGAAGGGAAAGGAAAGCTCAAGAGGAATAGGACTAACATGAAAGGGATGAGCGGAGTAGGAAAGGCCGCAACAATCGTCATGACTGGAACAGATGAGCGGAAAATGGATGGAAGAAGGGGAATGAAAAGGATAACAGGGAAATGGATCATGGTGGGGAACGTGTTAGAGCAGACAAGGATCTTGTTTAAGCTATTCGGACTTCCACAAGCCTTAATCCAATTACACCTCCGGTTATCAGTTCCTCTCCTTTTGACATTCGTCAAATAATTCAAAGGCCACCCTACTCTCTCCTGTATGCCTACTACACTCTCTACCCGGTATCCCCATTGGTTCTTAAAAGGAGTTTGCTTCAACTTGGACATAAATCCAATGGATAGAGAGGTAATGCTTAAGAACCTTGAGAAAATGAAGGATGATTTCGAGAGGCTACCTAATTGGCAAAATCTAATTGGGGAATTCCAAAGAATCAACAAAATTAATTATGAGGCCCTTCCTACCATGGAAAATGACAAGGCTGAATGGGACAATACACTCAAGGCTTGTGATGCTGACTGGATTTCTTGCCAAGAAAAATGAGGAGCTAAAGGATTAAAGTAAGATAATTAAAGACGAGCTTACCAATGTGGCCTCCTCCGATAAGTAGGGGGAAGTCATCTTGAGCAATCAGCTTAAGGATGCTCCTACAGCCCAGAAGAATGCCAAAGGCAAATTGGCCGCAGAGCAGAAAACTATCAAAACTTATCAAGAAAACATTACTAGTTTTTAGAAAAAGGTTAATTCTCATAAGTTGGAAATCTCTTTGCCGAAGTCCAATATGGAAGAAGTTGAGCGAGAAAGGGATCAAGCTCTGTTAGATAAGGTGACTGTTGAACAAGCTTGTGCTGAGACCAAGGCTGGATTCAACTCTACTTTATTTGAGTTTTACTTCTCAATGACAAGGGGAGAGGAAACCTATCTTTATTAGAAGATAAGTATGTGTTTACTTTGGCCAAGGTTTGGGAGGCAATTCTTGCATAGCTCGAGGGCAACAGTTATATAGAAGAGGAGCTTTTGGGACACTATTTAGATGATGAATCTCGCGCTGCCCTTGCCAAGGGAAAGGAGAGCTTAGGAAGGAGTGTGCCTTAGTGGTCGGAGTTGAGCCTTCTATAGAGCATGTACCTGATCTGACTATCAACACTATCGATACCACTTCCATTGATGCCAATGTTTATGGTCCCTAGCCTCCTGTTGCGCCTTCAGCTGAGCCCACTACTACTTTTGGCGAAAAGAAAGAGGCTATTAAGGAACATTCATCGGGCAATGATGGCAACGATGGAGACCCAAATGCTTAAGAGATAGTTCATTCAAAACCAGCAATGGTCAGTCCTACAAGACTTCCTATTCACTCCATATGGGTTTGATGAATTCCTTGATTATTATTCACTTGAATTAGGCCTGAACACCTCGAAGCCTTCTCCTACCATGCCTTGAGGGTCGGGAACTGAAGCTATCTTCACTCCTTTGTTAGGTAATGCGGAATGGGGATCTTAAGGCATGACTAACACTAGAGGGGGTTGAATAGTGTTTCTAAGGAATTTACAAAAATCTTAAATTTAAATGATGTACTATATGAATCAAACATAATGGAGATGATTACAGACATAGAGTCAATCATAAACACAAAAAAATAATATAAAATGTTGAAAAGGAAGGAACACACCGGGTTTTATACCGGTTCGGATTACTCCTACGTCTAGTCCGACGCAACGCTGGATATGCAAGAGTATTATTAATATCACTATCCAAGTACGAGCCCCTTTATTTCACAGCTACAAGGTTAACACCACTCCAAACACTCTTGATTTCACGGCTACAAGATTACCAGTGCTCCAACCACTCTTGATTTCACGGCTACAAGATTACCGCCGCTCCCTTTCTTTGATTTTAGGGTTACAAGGAATAGACCATTTCCCAAAAACTTCACAAAAGATTACAACAGCCCTGTAACTCTTCAATAACACTTCAATTCAGAGAGTAATAAGTAGAGAGAAAAGAAGAAATTTTATATAATTAGAGTAGAAATTGACAAAGTAGAAGTGTAGAAATCAATAGAATATGAAATATTAATGGAGGGATGAAGAGGGTGAAAACGGAGAAGAAGAATTATTAAAAAATTCGAAATCAACCTCTATTTATAAGATTTGAAAGGTTGCAACGCTTCTGAAACGTTACAAATAGCGAAAAGACACTTTGAAAATTGAATTTCTGACAGTTATATGTTGACATAGACATATATGTATGTCGACATAAGCATGTACAAAATATTTTTAAAACTATTTTTCAAGTGTTCAATTGTATATATTACTCTGGAAATTCTTGAATTAGAACTTACTGATATAAATAAGTATTCTAAGGTATAAAGTCATATGAAAACATATATATTATATAAACATATTTATAAAATTATAAGGTTTAAAACTATAGAACTATATATAATTATATAACTATATAAAGTTATATATATTAAAACTTTAACTTTATTTAAAATCACAAGTAAGATAAAATAATTTGAAAATAGAATTTGAAATTTGAAAATCGAAATTTGAATTTAACCTGGAGTGTTATCCAAAGTCTTACATATAAACTAGACTGTATTACTACATTTGTCTTGAACTCTTGATAACTTGTGAGTCTTGAATCTCTTCTGAATTCTGAATCTCTTGAATCTCTAAAACAGTACAGTCTGCAGTATTTAAGTCCTACATACAAATCCTGCATGTGTATGTATATATATATATATATATATATATATATACAAGATAGAAATGTTAGTATATATTTCAGAATCGATTAATATTGAAATACGATTGTTGTCATCAAAACTTTATTTTCCAACATCCTTCTATACAGGTGATGGTAAGCACTTTGACTGTCACCCCTCCACCAGGCGTCTCTTCTTTAGCTCTCGAGTCTACCCCTGCTTCCACTTCCCAGCCTGGGTCACAATCAAAGAAGATTATTGCACTTCACATTTTAGATGACCTAAACGTCTTATCTGGAGGGGGAATAATAGATGTTGAAGATTAAGAAGAGATCCCGGAGTGAGACGTTACCAACCATTCAGAGATTCCATCTTTGGGTGGCAAGTCTCTGTCGAAAAGGGGCGGAAGGAAACATAGCGCTTGTTTGAAGACACTTGTTTCGAACCCTCCCGACATTCAAAAGATTGTTGAAAAAGAGAAAGATACGAGCCAATATGCTATCCTGGGATGTACTGCTTCCATATCCTTTCAACTAGACCTGTCAAACTCCCGTTAAAGTCGAGAAGCACTTCTAAGGGCGGGAAGAATAAGGGCGAGAAGCACTTCTAAGGCCTGGGGAGGTCATATATTTTTGTGCCCCAGCTTGATGAGGTCTTATATTTTTGTTCCCCTACTTGGGGATGTCTTATATTTTTTCCCAACATTCGCCGCAATCGGGCCGAGTAAATCTAGCACTGGTGATCTTATTGGGTTCCCTAGTGGAGCTATTTAGTTTAGCCTAACGTTCGTCTCAATCCTGCAAAGTAAATCAGGCATCAGAGACTTCACTGGGTTGCCCCAGGAGAGATCTTTCGTTTAGCCCAACGTTCATCTCAATCCGACCAAGTAAATCAGGCGTCAGAGACTTTATTGGGTGGCCCTAGGGGAGGTCTTTGGTTTTTATGTTTGCTTGCCCTGTTTTCTCCACTTGACTCTTAGTGATTCCTCTTTTCGATCCACAGCATGATGTGCTACGTCCTTGCATATATGCAAAGTGACGTTTATGACACTTGACCATTAAGATGTCTTCGTATGAATGTCATGTAGGGGTTACTAGGTCTTGTCATGTCGTGAGCAAGCAAGCCCTCTTCGGATAGCCTGCAATGTTAAATCGATTTTAGCAACTTTTGAATTATTTAACAAAAACTTGCAAATATATTATAGAAATAAGTAGATGCAGACATTTATTAATTGAGATGATGTAGTAAATGTTCAATTACAATACCCCCATTAAGCATGGGCAGCATATATTTTCAAGAAAGATTACAACAATTCTCAAAATAATTAAACAATGCTTTAAGTAAAGTATTGAAACAAATGGTTCCTATTTCGAGCTCTCGGTATTTAAACTCCATCGACCGTTGTTAGCTTGAATGTGCCATCCAAGAGCTTTTGGCTAATGATATAAGGTCCTTCCCAATTAGGCCTAAATACTCTAGTGCTAATTATCACCCATTTTAACATGAAATCTCTAACTTCAAAACCTCTCTATCGGACTTTGACGTGAAGTGCCTAGATATCCTTTTTTGGTGTGCAGAAATTCAAAGCTCGGCTTCGTCTCTTTTCTCTTCAAGCTAATCAAGAGCTTCCAATTGTAACTGGTCGTTTTCTGCTAGAATCAAGGGAATTCTTTGATGAGTAGGAACTTCCAATTCTATGGGACCTTTGCTTCGCAGCCAAAATACCAAAGAGAATGGTGTATGCCCAATTGAAGATTTGTGAGTTGTTCGGTATGCCCATAGTGCAAGCGAAAGCTTGTCTACCCAACCACCTTTAGCCTTTTCCAGTCACTTTTTGATGGTTGATTTGATAATTTTATTCACTGCCACCACCTTCCCATTTGCCTACGGATGGCCTACGGCTGCGAAGCTCTTCTAAATTTTGTACTTTGCACAGAATTTCTTGAATTCCTCACTCTCGAACTGAGTTCCATTGTCCATTATTATCTTTTGAGGTACACCAAACCTATAAATAATATTTTTCAACACAAAGTTAGTAATTTTTTTTGTGGTAATGGCGGCAAACAGTTCTGCTTCGGCCCACTTAGTAAAGTAGTCAATGGCTACAATGGCATATTTCATGGTGGACTTAGCAGCCGATAATGCTCCAATCAAATCAATTCCCCAAATAGCAAATGGCCACGGGCTGACCATTTGTGTTAATTCTGTGGATGGGGCTCGCGGATCCTGGAGAACCTTTGGCATCTATCACTTTTTGGTGTACCCTGCAAAGTCTCGGTTTAGCTCAGGCCAGAAATAGCCATATCTAAGGATCTTTTTGGCCAATGTTTGACCATCCGAATGTCCTTCGCATTCTCCCTCATGAAATTCTACCAAGAATTGTCCTAGACTCATTTTTGGTAACACATCGAAGAAAAGGCATAGGGAAGCTTTGCCTATATAAACAGCCATCCTGTATGAGAAACAGAGGGGCCTTACGCAGTAGCTTCTTTCAGTTCTTTGGGTCTGTTGGGAGCACTCCCTTGAGGAGGTACTCTTTTATTGGAGTCATCCATGATTCTTTCTCTTCAGTGATTTGCATGACCCAATCAACATCAATATCATCAGTGCTGAGATTGGAAAGGACATCCACGAGCATTAATCCCAACAATTGAGCATCTCCTGTGGTGGCGTACTTGGCGAGTGAATATGCCTTCATGTTCTATTCTTCGGGGATGTGAGTTATGATGTAATAGTCAAGGTTGTTCAGGAGTTCCCAAGCCTTTGACAGGCAAAAAGGCAGATTTCCTCCTTTGGCTTGAAACTCTCTTCAAACACGACACACCATCAATAGTGAATCGCTGAAAATCTACAAAGTTTTCAAATTCAATTCCTTGTATATTTTCAGTCCAATGATCAATGCGTCATATTCCGCTTCAATGTTTGTTGATGGAAACTCTAATCTTAATGCGTAGCATACTGAACATCCTTCGAGAGTCTCTAGAACTACCTCTGCCCCTGAATAGTATACATTCATGGCCCAATCAACAAACAACTTCCGCTGGACTACCACATCTATATGTTCTTCCTCTTCATTACCTCTATTTGTGAATTCAACAATGAAATCTTTTAAAGGATGTCTATTAATTTCTCTTAGAGGATAATATGTGATATCAAACTGGCTAATCTCGATATTCCACTTCAACAACTAACCCAAAGTTTTAAGGAGAAACAAGATTTGCTTTACTGGCTGATCTGTAAGCATTTTAATAGAATGGCCTTGAAAATATTGCCTAAGCTTCTTTGAGGCGATAAACACACAATATGCAAGTTTTTCTAGCTTGAGATAATTGAACTCAGCCCCAGAGAGCCTTTTACTAATGTAATACACATGTCGCTGAATCTTTGAATCCTCTCGCACCAAGGCCGCACTCAAAGCATGGGATGATACTGCTATATATAGAAACAAATCCTCTCCTTCATTGTGCTAAAAAAGAATCAAAGGTGTCTACATATGTTTGATTAGTTCATTGAAGGCCATTTGGCAATCCGGAGTCCATTCGAAACCCTGCTTTCTTTTTTACAATGCAACAAAGATTGGAATACACCTATCGGTTGCTTTCGAGATGAAGCCACTTAATGTAAAAAATCATACCATTTAGATTTTGGAGCTCTTTCTTGGTTCTAGGAGCCCGAACCTCCCTTAAGGACAAAATCTGGGTAGGATTAGCTTCAATACCCCTGCCATTCACCATGAACCTTAGGAACTTCTTGAATGCGACTAGGAATGAACAGTTGAGTGTATTCAGCTTCATGCCATATCTTCTTAAAACGCTGAACATTTCAGCTAGATTCTCCATGTGATCGGTCTCCTTCTTCGACTTAACAAGCATATCATCGACATAAACTTCCATGGTCTTGCCACTTTATGACTTAAACATTGCGTTAACAAGCCGCAAGTAAGTCGGCCCTGCGTTTTTCACCCAAATGGCATGACCTTATAGCAATATTATCCCACATCCGTGATAAAGCTTGTGCTCTCCTAGCCTGGCTTATGCATCATTATTTGTTTGTATCCCGAATAAGCATCCATAAATGATAGCAATTCATGCCCTGCTGTCGAATCTACCAATTGATCAATTATATGCAACGAAAAACTACCCTTGGGTCATCCTTATTGAGATCCGAGTAATCTATTGTGATGACCGCCCATAACCCGTGCAATAAATAAGAGGTAATGCGTTGAAAGGTGTGTTAGGAAGCTATGGACGATCATCAAGGTAAGGTAAAAATCGCGGAACTTGTTGTACACTCACAGCGTAAGGATAAAATATAATAGAACATATGCAATAGGTACTGATAGTGAAGCAGAAAACACTAAAATTTCATGACAACAAGAAAGTTATTCCCATACACATGGATAGCCACGATAGTGTTTGTTAAATTTGCCTTACTACCGCACTCGGAGAAATAACAAATAGTGGAAATCCAAATATTAGATAGTAGGTAAAATAATGCACCATCTTCACTAAGCAATCACCTGCCACGCAATCTACCCATCCAATAATTGGATGAACAACCCAATGTAATAAGAGGGAAACATAAAACCTTGAGCCAGAAAACAGTCTTAGTGTGTGATAAAACAGCTAACAAACATCATAAATAAAGTATATAAGAATAGGTAGATTAATAAACCAATCTACCAAACACCAGAGAAGAACCCAACTCCCATCTTCCCTACATCTGAAAGTGATAGCCTTTACAATCCATAAATCCAAAGAGACAACAATTCAGCCATCACAATTAGTACAACCATTTATACTTGACAAAAGAAACTCATACAACATCTAGTTATATCTCATGGAAACTACTCTAATCAAAATTTACATCCCTTAAGCACAATCCCCAGAGGACGAAACTGGTATCAGACAAGCACATAAAGAATACCTCATTTGAAGTCGGATACTCTCCGTGAGATGGTACAACCAAAGCCCCCAAGCATCCCAATGTCCATGACTCACTCTGGCTATCACCGCCAACCTTTCTTTGAAACTATCGTTAATCGTATGACTGGCTAACAACTTGCCATCAACTGTCAAGGACCATACACGACGGCCTAGTCCTAGCAAAACCCCACACGCTATACACAACACGTGTCTAGGCCATACATGACGCACAGGATACTCGACCTACAACCATTCTTTAATTGTACCCCTACTTTGAGCATGCTAGAACCTACGATAACGATAATTCCTTGGCCTTCTCATCTCTAGTCGTTATCGATTATGACTATACATAAGCTCAGAACACTTTAGAGCAATCACTTCACAAGAACTCAGTACATCCTTGAGCAATGCATGACAAGATTTGTAGCAATGTCACGACCAGAATCACTGTAGCAGTGTATGCTCGACCCAGAACACTATAGCAGTGTATACTTGACCCAAAACACTGTAGCATGCTCGACCCAAAACATTGTAGCACATTCGACCCAAAATATTGTAGCACGTTCAACCCAAAATAATGTAGCACGTTCGACCCACAATACTGTAACACGTTCGACCCACAATACTGTAGCACGTTCGACCTACAAACTTTAGCATGCTCAATGTAACACCCCATATTTTAATAACATTAAAAGAGGATAAATTAAATAATAATTAATTTATTATTCATAATTAATGGAAACAGACTATGCCATTGCATCCATCTCGAAATTATGGTCAAGATAGAAATCTGGTTTACGTAAAATGGACACCATATAAAGAAGTTATGAGGGTTTGAAGTTTGTATACATGCAAGAGAATTATATATGTATTATATAAGGTCTAAGAATTCGAAATCAGGTCCGGAAAGTTCAAAGAAGTTCAAAATTCCAGAACTCGGGGCTAGCGGGAAAATTCCCACCTAGGGGAGTCGACCCCTTAGGGGGGCGTCGACCCTCTAAGGGGGGTGTCGACACCAGGGTCTACCCCCTAAGTGATGGGTCTACCCCCTAGTGTTGACGTGGCTAAGTCGGTTTGGAGGCTAGCAGCTATAAATACAGGCTCATTTCTCTTGTTTTCTTCAATGAAAATCAATGGAGGCCTAAGTGCTGCTGGGTGCTTGGACTGAACCAAAACTCTTTCTTCTTCTGTAATCAAATCTAGAGATTCAAGCGTAGATCTGAGATTTATCAACTATTTTCTTCTCCTTCTATTGTTCTAGATCCAAATGCTATGAGTTTCGGTTGCCTTTAGATTTAAATAAATAAAAGTAAACATGATAAGACTGTAAATTTGGATCTATGCCTATGATTGAATATATCAGATCTATTGTAATTTGTGAACCATGATATTGTAATTTGGATCTATGCCTGTGACTGAATCATATCAGATCTATTGTAATTTGCAAATCCATGACATTTTGAATTGACTGTAACTTGGATCTCAACCTTTATCATGCCAGATCTACTTTTAATTATAGATCTAATTGGTTATTTGGATCATCTTATGATTATCATGTTGTGGTCAATTTAGATCTGACATTAGTTGGACATCTAACTTCTTATTTAGATCTAATCATGCCTATTATGATATCCCTACTATGCCAGAACCTGTTTTAATATCACAAGTTCAATGATTGTTCTTATATGTCCATCCTATCATTATGCCATCATATGCTTATGTCAATTTGTTAGAATAACATCTCTGTCATCTCTGTCAATTTGTTAGAACAACAACCAATAATCAATTAGTTAATTAAAATTTTAAACATATAACTTTCTATATATACATAAAAATCATATTTTTAGTGCCAAATCACAAACAATAAAGTCTAACCAAGTTTTGGTTCTCACACCAGTCAATTGGAAATATATAGATATCCCACTTTCGAAACTCGAAAATAAACTACTAATGTTATATAGTCATCAGTAGAATCATCTCCGGGCGACTAGAGTGTGATTCTATATCTATCTAGTATATTTAAGACATCGAATATACCTTCATGATGCGTATATGCAAAATCTTCATATACTCGATTGTCCAAAATCAATATAAAATAAAATAGTCAAATACGTATAATAATATATATTTTTCATTTCAAAACTAAATTCGGTTTTAATAAGTAACAATCTTCAAACTCAGTCTAGGGTATTACTATCCCTATCTCTAACGAGTCATTCTAATAGGATATTACTTATCCTATCTCTAATGAATTCTTTCGTTTGGTTCTAATGTGCCTTGTTCTCTAGCTTTGTAAACCAAAGCTCTGATACCAAACTGAGACAACCCAAACTTTCCCTTACGGGAAATCCCGTATAGAGTTGAGAACATAACACATTAAAACACAAACAATAGAACATTTCTTTGCTATTACAACAATTTACATCAGAGTACAAGAATATACCAGAGTATGAATAAATATTACACAGCAGAATATTATCAGAGATTAATATACACAAATTTAAATGTATAAATAAAAGGTACAGCAAAAAATACATTAACTAGCACAACTGAATGAAATACATGGATAAAAAGCTTTTCGAATGTGGCTCCAGTTGTAATCCAGAATCCTGTGAAAAGAAATATCTGCGAAAACAAAAACTACTAAATGCCATGTGGAAAATATGGGCACTCAGAGTTTAGGTAGAAACAACAAATCCTGAGCCAGTCATAGGACTGGTATGAGAACTAAAACAGTTATTAAATCTTTAATTTAAAAATTGGGAAATCATGGGACCACGTGTATAAAAACGGAACAGGTTTACTCCACAAGAATCCAAGTTTAAGATAAAACAACGCAATGCTTTTTAGGAAAAATGATGCCATTATAAGACTCGGGTCCAGCATACAATGCAACGCAAGCCGGAGGATAGATTTTTCCATTATAATAGCCAAACATGCTTAGTACGTTTTAAAGCAAATCATTTTGATATTACTATAAGTGCATAGTGTCAAAACAACTTTAAATATAAATGTATCAATCATAGACGGCGTAGGTACCATATATTATGTCGCCATACTAGTTCTATAATTAAAATCGAAAAACATCGTATTGAAAATTGGATTTCCATCTATGAGTCGAAGCGAGGGATGTCTCCTCCCCGATTCGAGACACTCTAGCAAATGTCTCAGGACTTGGAACTTGCGAGCCCTGGGAACGGAAGGGCCAGTCCACACATACTTTAGTGGATTAATTATTCTTGAACAATACATTTTCCGGTCCTATCGAACCTATCACTTGGCTAGTAGCGACCAATATCAAGAGCCACTAGGGACGCAATCCGATGCGCCTCGTAATCCATCATCCACATAAGTAAAAATGTATGGGCTCCATACCATGACACCACTTCTAGCTAGAAAGAAACGCAAGCTCTCCCAACGGTCACTATCCCGTTATTGACTCATACCGAGTGTGAGGCTCATGAATTAACGCTATACACAAAGCTATGCTATTTAAAGCCGTGCTTTGATCATCAACCATAAGACTTTGTTTTTCAACAAAAGCCTTGATCATTTGCATCTCAGCATGCCAAACTGACAATTCACGCCATGCAACTGATGTCTATCAATTTATAACCTCTAAGCTCGTACGTATCAGAGAAGGGTGTTAAGCAAGAGAATAAATTCTCCGCCACCAAACAGATATATATTTAATAGAAATCAATCAACACAGAATGAAATCCAATGTTAGACACGCATCCATTTACAAGTCTGTTCCGGGTTTGAACGAAACCGGAGGCACCTTATTCCTCGTCTTATATGTTCAATATAGGAGAGAGGTCCTCGCATATCCGGTCGATCTCCATGTACGTATGGACGATCACCACTTGCTACCTTGTCTTGGGTGTACAACAGAATCAAGACATCAGTAATCATCCAAACGATGTGAAGATCTCCGGTCTTCAACCACTGTCTTCATCGTCGACTTTTAGTCGTCCTATTAATTATTTAGAATGGGTTAAACCCGGTCTTTCCGAATGACTCACATATTTTATGATCAATAATCAAGTGCTATAAAAATAAATCATACGCCTCATTCCAATTCAGAGTATTCTTTATCCAAACATTCACATTTTTAGGGAAAGGTTCCCATTAATTTTATCAAAGATAAATTCTTTAAATTTATTCTTTAATCTTCCTTTTGATATCAAAAGATTTGATTTTATCCTTTATCAACTCTAAACCAAATTGAGTTTTATCAACTAGTCGGGATTAGTGAGCCTTACCGAAGTAATCATTTATTTATATCAAACCTATCCCAACATATCCATCCTATGGAGCAAAACTGGTAATACTCCATATCTAACACCCATTGTGTTATTGGTAAATTTAATTACCATTTCACGTACAAAACTAATTAAATAACTAACTATCGCCTGGAGTAAAACTGGTGGTGCTCCATTCTCGATCATTTCATGAATTCGATAAATTTAATTATCCCATTCTCATTACAATCTAATTAAAGATTCATTAAAACTCTGATTTACTTTTAATCTCAAAAATCGTTACTTAATGATTATCCAAATTTAAGAAATTAATCTTATCTTTAACTTGGTTAAAGACTAATGTCATTTAAAACACAGTTCATAATAAACCCAAATCAGCTTCCATCGTTGTGGAATCTTCACGGAAAACAGATCAACGTATAATCAATATAAATTTCTGTATACAATTAATACTATAATTGGAATAACGACAAATCCTTTTTAATTCCATATATAGTAATGGTCTTCCTTCACAGAAGCTCATCTCGATTATTACCAGATCGAATTCCATTCAATTCCAATTTAATATATTAAATTAGAAAACTTTACTTTGGAAAATTTCCATTAAATATTAATAAAAAGATTTATAAATTCCAAATCATCTCTTCATTGTTAATTGGGTTGAAGAACAAATGTTATTTAAAACGTTGTTCAGTATAAACCCAAAATCCTAATTTTAAATCAATTCATTAAATATCAATTAATTAGTAAACTTATCTAAATCTTATTTAAAAGATTTATTATTTTCTCATCGGGGTTTAAGAACAGTGTTATTAAAGACACTGTTCATGACAAACCCAAAATCCAATTTGATATTAAATACCAGGATCTAAGCAGAAATTATATCGGCTTATATTCAATATCAAATCCTGAAACTAACAGATATCGTATTTGCAATACTGATATCTATATCTTCCAAATTCCTCAACAATATCCGTATAATCATGAAATCCAATATCGAAATATTCCGAATATTACTTCCATTTAAATTCTTTCCATTCATACATTGGAAAATTCTGGTTATTTTAAAACCCATTTACAAATCCAATTTATTTATTTAAAAACATTGGATTTATTATTCTAGTTAATAACTAATTCACTTTGATAAAAATATCATTTATCTTTTCAAAACATGGAATTTTTCATCCAAAATATTTTCAAATCATTTATTATGATTTTACACAATTTTTCCATATTTTTAATAATTTTATTTTGGCCCTTAAAGTCGGTTTCCAATATCGACCACCGAATTGCATTCATAGCGACCTTTTCTGAAATTTATTTGGACATAATTCCAAATCCAACTGTAGATTTCAAATCTCTTATAATCATTGGAAAGCTTGTTTTGATTCGAACTCAACGGTTCAGGGTTTAGGAGAATCCGACGGTCGGATCTCCTGTTACATCAGTTTGAAGTTAACGGTCGAAATTCGCGAACAGTCACTGCACGGCGCGTTCTATTCAGGCGATTATATACATATATATATATTATATTTCGTTGATTTCTATTTAAAACGTATTTTATAAATCGTTTATAAATTCATTTTAAAACGATTTCAACTTCATTTTCAATTTTAAATCAAAATTGAATATTCCATATCATTATAATATTAAAATGATAATATTTTCAAAATATCAAAATTTGAAATTAATTCTTTTCGACATTCGTTATAAAATGAAATGAATCGACTGTTAAACCTGTTCAGGTTAAAATGGAGAATATCTATTTACTTGGCTTCATATATTCCAATATTTTTGTGTCCATCCAAAATCAGACATTAATCAAAATTTGATTATTTAGTGAATATTATTTTAAAGTATTCGTTATTTTCAACTATTCGTTATTTTAAAATATTATTTATTTTAAATTATTCGTTATCTTAAAATATTAGTTATTTTATAGTATTCATTATTTTAAAATATTAGTTATTTTAAAGTATTCGCTATTTTCTAGTACTCATTATTTTAAAAAATTAGTTATTTTAAAGTATTCGTTATTTTCTAAATCGTAATGTGACTCAATTCATTACCATATAATTTTAGTTATATGGATTTCATACATCACATGTATACAAAATAATGATAAATAATCATTAAATATCCAAATTATATCTAGTGTGCAATTTACAACTATATAAGCATTAAATAATTAAATAATGCTTATCACTGTTTGTCAATCAATCGATTGACATATAATCCAATTCAAATGAGATGTGAATAAATTATCATCCCTAGACTCGTATAGGGTTCTCAAACAACAAAAGTCTATTTAAATAAATCATTAGTAAATAAATTTAACCAATTCTAATTCGGTTTGAATTATTTTTCTAATTAGCCAATTTTAACTGTTTAAGTTATAATTAGATATTTATAATTTTAATTTCAACAATCATAAATTTATTAACATTATTTTTAATACGTTAAGCATTTCAACAAAACAATCAACACACAATATAGTCAATTAAATCATCCATGGTCTATGGACGAGTGAGGTGAGACAAGAGGCACCGTATACAATTTATAACGATTAAAACTGATAAAAATCTACAATGGCAATTCTATATATTTTTATACATGAATAAAATAACATGATAAAATATAATTTTGAGTGAGAAGGAGTCCTCACCTTGGTTTCCACTCCGCCATTCTTTATTTGGCGATTTCAGTTCCATTTGGATTTTAATTTGCCCGAAATTCTAACATGCTCTATTTTTGTACCAGTCAGTTCCATGTTGCAGCGTTCGTTGTCATGATCGCAACGCAACTGAAATCACTACGTTTGGACCTCGTATGAAAAAGTAATGACAATTTTTCATTTCAATATAATATTGAAATAATAATATAATATTAATTAATTTATTTAATTCCCGGTAACACCCCATATTTTTAGTGTAAGATAATAAAATAAGAATAACTTAATTAAATATTCAGAATTAAGTAAAACGGACTGCGACATTGCGTCCTTCTCGAAATTCTGGTCAAAATCGACACCTGGTTTGCGTAAATCGGACACCATATGAAGAAGTTATTAAGGTTCGAGGTTTCTACATGCGCAAGAAGAATATATATGTATATCAGGTTCAGAAATTCAAAAATGGATCCATAAATTTGAAAATCAGTTCAAAAATCAAAATTCACGAGCGGGAAAATCTTTAGGGGGGCGTGGGATTTAGACCGTTGGTGGTTGACTAGGGATCAACCCACCAACAGGGAGCTCGACCTAGGGGTCGACCCACCCAAAGGGGTGTCGACACACCCGCGAATCTGGAACCTTCTTTTCTAATGTGGATGATTCTGGTGTTTTAGATTTGGATCTAAGGGTCCTGGTTCCTCAAGCTACACCTATAAATAAGACCCTAGACCTAACCTCATAATTCGGCGGCTATGTTAGAGCTCTACAATTGCTCTCTCTCCCCTCTTAAATTAAGATCTGGAGGGAAGAGATTGGTTTTTTTATTAAAAGGCATTCAGAATCACATGAAAAGCAAGGTAACGTTCCAGATCCAGTCTATTCATATTCTACCTATTTTCTTTCCTTTCTCCTTTAATGAAAATAGTCGATCCACGTTATTAGGTTTCAAATCAAATTAAAGAGGAATAGAAAACCATGGATGATAGAATGGATCGGATCCAAAATTTGGGGAAAGCATGAAAGGTGAGTGGGTTTAAACTATAGCCTTTAGATAATGTTATGATTATCGTTTAGCATTCCCATTTTTATAAATTGTGAAATTTCCAGTTTAATAATGAATTGCTGTTATAACAAGTTGAAACGTTAAAATAAACAGATTAGGAAATTCATATGTTGAATGAATTAAATTATTGGAATGATTACATGTTCTGTAACACCCCGTGTTTTCTGTTAACATTAAACTAACGAATTGAGGAATAATTAATTTTAAATGTGAGAAACAAGGGAAACGGGTTACGCCATTGTGTTCGTCTCGGAATTCTGGTTGAAATAGAGTCCGAGTTTGCGAAAACTGGACTTCGTATGAAGAAGTTATGGCTGTCGGAAGTTTCCAGAAATTCAAATTTAAATTCAAAAACGAATTCAGACTCAGAACCGGGCAGGACGGGAAATATCCCGCCCCAGGCCAGGTCGACCAGGGGTTCGATCTTAGTGTCGACCTACCCTATAGGTCGACCTGGGGGTCGACCTAGGGGTCGACCTACCCCCCTCGGGCAGATTTGAATTAAGCCTAATTCTGAGCTGCTGCTGAGTCAATAGGGCTGAGTTGGCTTTATGAATGGTTCAGTTGCTTCTAGGTTGATCAGATGGCCTAAATTAATCCTAATCTCTATATAAACACATGTAAACTCAAACCCTAAACCTAATAAAAGAATTTAGAATCATGGCCGTCATGCTATCACCCCGCAACCTAGAGTAGCCGCCACCAACTAGGAGCAAAGTAAAGCTAATCAACTCAATTCAACTCAGGTCTATAACAACAACAACAACAACAACAACAACAACAACGAATTTGTCTACTTCAAAGACGAGCTAATTCAACTACAGAACATAGGTCCCAGAACTCAAGACCTTCTTTGAGTTGTAAGTTCGATTTCTTTAATAAGATAATTAACAAGTTAATTAGTTTGAGTTATAATTTGGGTTATATGGCTATGTTTGTGAAACATTGGAAAAATGTGATATTTTGTGAATATATGCTAGTTGTTCATAATGATAGTTTTTTTTATGGATCCCTTTGTATATGCCCATTCTCCTATGTTCAATCTGATTCATGTTTGATATCATTTTATATGCAAGTTTGGGTGTAGATTATATGCTAGTTTCTATGTGAATTTTACACAATTTTACATGTGAACCAAGTAAAATGACTATATGCAAGTTTAGGTAGAAATTGGATTCACATATATGCAAGTTTACACCTTTAGGTTTAGATCTATGACATACATAGTTTTATGCAAGTTTGTGACTATGGCCTATGCAAGTTTGGGTGAAAACTATATTCATATATGCAAGTTCACACCTTTAGGTCTATGTTTAGATACATGACAATACAAAGTTTATGCAAGATATGTTGTAATCCTTATTTGTAAGTTAGATCCATTTTGTGTGTTATGCAAACTTGCGATGTTTCTTCCCTTTTATGTGTTAGACTAATTGCTAGTCTAATATATATATATATATATATATATATATATATATATATATATGTCATGGCAAGCGAACGAACAAAGTGGGGACGATGGGGGTACTATTGAATATACACATATTGAGAATTGGCATGTAATGGCCTTAAAAGGCATACAATTAACTTGAGGCAATAATTGGTAAAATTTGTATACCTGTAATAAATTGACATAATTTAGGTGACAATTATGGACATAAGTATATTTGGAATTTATTGACAAATTTGAATAGGGATATTAATCCACTTTGGGGTTAAATAAAGATATGTAATAATTAACCGCCTAAGACATGAGGTTAGACTCATTTGTGTTGTAAGACTGCCCGGACCCGCCCAGCAAATCCAGCAACCACAAACGGTAGTCTAATGTGAGAGGTCAAAGGCATGAATTAAATGCGTGACGGTTGTAAAGACACGAGGTTAGGCTCTTTTGCGGTATAAGACGGCCTGGAACCGCCCGACAAATCCAACAACCGCAAATGTCAGTCTATTGTAGGAGGTCTTTACAAGTTTACGGTCCTAATGAATTAAGTAACACTTAGCCAGATACATGTCGTGGGGCATGGGGGTTAAGCGGGTGGCCTTAGGTGGCTTGTGAAATACGATTAGAAACACTTAACTAAGTTGAAACATGTAAGAAGACATGAATAAGAAAGGGTTAAGTGGAATGTACTAGAGGGGACCAAGCATAGGTGGGAAGCTTGTTTCATGCATGGGGGCCCTTATCAGACCAGTAACCCATTAAGTATCTTTGTGGGCTTGACCCAAGTCGAGGATGGGACACGCGTACTGGGTTTGATTGTAAGAAGCCAAAACGGGTTAGCGGTGGCAACGCAAGTCCAACAGGGTCATGTGCGTGTGTGGGCCCGGGCTGGTAGGTAAGACGTTGTTGCATCGTGTAGGTATAAGCCATGCATCTTTAGTGGTATCGGGTTGTCACTTTGGGGAATGATACACCCCATTATGGGACCAACACGGGTATCTACGAGTTAGGAAGCCGATCGTATGGGGGTAGTGTGTACATCTAGTGGAGATAGGGGCAGGCGACACCTACGTAGACAGCTAGGGGTACACGAAACTACTATTATGATTACTAAGTTTAGTAGGAAGGGATCAACTTTTAGGGTGTTTGGTGTGGTGTAATGTAGTAATTATCTTATAGAGATTAGGTGCGCCTTTAACGTAATCTTTGTTCATCTTATTTCCTTTTCTTGCTCTGTCATGCCCATTTGTTCACAGTCATTTCCTTATTTACAGCTTATGCCTTATCCTAGTTGCTTTAATGATTATATTGTTAAAGTTATTGCACTCGCCAGACTTTATGTCTGACCCCTTTGTTTCCACCTCTTTTCTTCCTTTCTTCCCCCCAAAGGTCCTCAGGGTGGGACTAATACTAGTGGAGCATGATTTGGACAGCTTTATCTCTTTCTTTTGGAAGTTGCTTGGATTGCTGAAGTAAAGTTCAGCCTGTCTTATTTATGGCTATTTTATGTTGGGGTTATGTCTTTTATTTTATGTACTCAGAACTTATTTGTCAAGACGGATAATAAGTGTATTTGGTTTTGTAGTTGGTTTTTGATGTGATGTAACCAAACTATTTCTCCGCTGAAATAAAAGTTGTTTTTACTTTCCAAGTACCAATATATTTATCTGTCTTGTTTACTTTTCTGTTCTATACACAATAAACGCTCCGCCAAAATTAAGGCATTCCCTTTGTGAGTGACCTTAATGGAGATGGGGTGTCACACATGGTACCAGAGCTGAAGGTTACCAGAACAGATAAGATATTTTGAAAAACTATTTTTCAAAAAGCATTTTCATAAAGGATACTTTCAAAAATACGTTTTAAGGAGAGTATTTTCAAGAGAAAAGTTTATTTTGAAAAACATAACCCACAAGAGCCACATATCTTTCTTTCGAATTGTCCGTTTGAATCTCTTCATTTTCTTTACAGCATGTCTGGAATTCCCGAAATACCCGAGGGGATACCGATACCAGGATGGTTTAGAAGGTATCTGGAAGCTAGGGCCAATGTCGTAGGCCTAGCAAATGCTCCTCCTCTTCCTCCCCGTGTTGATACTTTCACAAAGATATGCAAGAACTTTCGGTCAATGGGCAGAAAACCTTTTCACGGGTCGGAGACGTTTGTTGAAGCTTGAAATTGGCTAAAGGAGGTGGAAGAATTGTTTGGAATATTTGAGGTAGAAGATGGAAGAAAGGTCCAATTAGCTGCCTGGTTAATGAAGGATGAGGCCTCGTTTTGGTGGGAGGTCACTAATGGAGAGCGTCCAGTTGATACATGACCGGATTTCAAGCGTAGGTTTGAGGCAAAGTTTCTCTCACAGGCCAAAGAGAATCTATACATGGAAAGGTTTTTGGCATTGAGGCAGGGAAATCTATCCGTGAAAGAGTACGTCAACAAGTTCAGTCAGTTGGATTGGTTTGGACTTGGTGAATACACCCGAAAAGAAGGCCCTAAGATTTGTTAAAGATTTGAACGAGCCGCTACATGGGTTAGCTATAACCCACATCCCTATGGGGGCCACCTTTGAGAGACTTGTAACACCCCGCCTCCGCTAGGGTCACTCGCAAAGGAATGCACTAGCTTTAGAGGGGCATTATTGGTAAACATGCACAGAAATATCACAAGACAGAACATATAAAATAGCGGAAGTAAAATCGAACTTTCATAAACATGAATACATAAGGTCTAAAGCCTTTTACATCATAGTACATCAAAACCTGTCTTGCAATAGTAAAGAAGCATAAAGAATTTTTCATAAATTATTCCCCAAATAAAAACAGTAAAGTAGCCATAGCCAGGAAAAGTCCAAGCCATCCATGATGACCTTCAAGCAGAAGGAGTCCGAACTAAACAGCAGTGTTTCCTCCCTGTAACCTGGGGGGGAAACGGAAGAAAAGAGGCAAAACAAAACGGGTCAGTCAAAAAGACCGAGTAAGCCCTATCTACTATTAGTATAAAAACTAGTAAAGTTAACTGACATGAGAAACTGAGATGAACATAAGCATGATAACAAGATAGGTAAGCTAAATCAAAATAACAGGATGAACTACTGAACTCAGATAAACTAAGATGTCATGATAAATTACGATGTCAAGGCAAAACAAGGTATCACATCGTCAGGTTCCTATCAAGTATAATATCCCAAGATATCTATCATGTATAACGTCCCATGGTATCTATCCTGTATATCTGCTCTGCACCTACCGTACTAGTATCCCAACTGTATTACATGTTATCCGTGAATGACCCTTACTCAAAAGTCGTGTAATGGTCCTTGTCAACCTAATATGCCGCATATATAGGTTACTCAACTCATATGTTTCTTCCCATGTATAAGTTCAGTTCTTTGCCGTAGGCTGTACGGGCTTTCCCATGTAAACGGTTTATCCTTGAAGTTGTTTTGGACTGTAACCCTTGATCTAGTTGTGTTTCCTTACCATGAACTATAGCGCGCCCACTTTGGATTTATGCCACCTAGGACCGCTAGGGATTATGCTACCTAATGAACGTTTCCGTGTCTCGGTTTGGGTTTTGGCCACCTAGGACCACTAGGGATTACGCCACCCGTCAACCGCGCCCTTGATCCCACGTATGTATCGTGAATCGTTTTCCATGTCTAGATGCACATGTTCCCCAATGTGCCATCCGAGTTCCGTGCCAGGGCAAATCAAGAAATACGGAACTCGGTCGGGAGCTTTAAATCGTCTGCCGATGCAGATATCAAGGTCTGTTTTTGTACCCGTGGCTATGGTCCCACGTGACCCCTCCCTCAACTACTGAAAGGCAATCCAAGAAAAATCATGTATATGAACCACTCCACGGCCCCACTATAGCCCACTTTCCTACGGGCCAACCTCACCCATGACTCGATAGAAAGCACATGGTCTGTTGGGGGTTCCCTGCCTTTCCGCACGTACACGATTGACTAAAGATGGTAGGTAGTCGGCGATGCGCTATCCAGGGCAAAAACAAGAATCGTCGACTCCACGCTAATCCATCCCAGTCTTTAGGTTGCTCGCATAGCAACCAAGGCATACTCTTGGTCCTACTAACGCAGACCTTAACCTCTCATGGGCCTAGTATAATTACCTGGCCACCCACAGAGGGATCCCAAGAATATCCTCACGTCCCCCCCGAAGCTTCCACTTCGGCACCCAGTGCGCCGGAGCTTTTATCCAAGTCAGATAACTTGCTCCCCCTCGTATACTAAGCGATGACCTACCGTATCAGGTTACTCATCGTTTTGAGAATTAGTCCTATGTCCTTAGCTAAGAATTATTACTTAGTTACCCTTAACTAAGGTTTACCACTTAGCTTCCTTTCCCGTTATCCTTGATTAACCACGGTTTTCTACCTAGTTCTTCTAGCTAGGGTTTGTCTATTGGGTTAAGTGTTATCATTCAAGTCCATGACTTAATCGCCCACGAATCACGTCAAAGATTGGCTAAGTATTTAAGTTCAAGACTTAGTCCCACAAGTTGTTTAAGTGTACCCAGAGGCTCATGACTTAACCCTATCAAGTCAAATTGGTCAAGTACTAGCTTACCTTAATCCTATCGGATTATCTTGCTAGATCGATTAAGCATAGATTATCTTAATCCCATCAAATTATCGAGTCGGATTGGTTAAGTATAGGTTGGCTTAACCCCATCCTCTAATCGTACTACAATGGTTAAGTATATTCTAAAAAGGTCTTGTGACTTAACCTTATCAGGTTCGCGTATTAGATTGGTTAAGTGTAAGTTACTTAACCCCATCAAATCATCATGTATAATTGGTTAAGTATAAGTTGCTTAACCCCAGTAAATTATCACGTTAAGTTGGTTAAGTATTGGTTACTTAACCTCATTGAATTACCGAGTTTAAATTGGTTAAGTGTTTAACTTAACCCCATCGAATTACCGTGTTTAGATTAGTTAAGTGTGGATTACTTAACCCCATCTAATTACCGTGTCGGATTAGTTAGGTGCAAATTACTTAACCCCATCCCCTAATCATCTTGTATGGTTAAGTGTCATTAAGAAAACTTACTTAACCTTGCCAAATTATCATGTTGGATTGATTAAGTGTTGGTTAACTTAATCCCCGTCCACTAGTCGTATAGAAATGGTTAAGCGTCATTAGGCAAATCAAATCACTTAACCTACCCAACCTTGTCATGTTTTGTTAAGTATCATTAGCCTAACCAATTTACTTAACCCATTTATCCATGTCATATTTGGTTAAGAGTCATTAATCAAATTAACTTAACCCTATCATGTGGCATTAATTACTTAATGCACCCCAACCTCTCACATTAGACTTTGTTGTGGTTACTAGTTAAGCCGGTCAGTTCCGGGTAGCTTTACACCACAACTTGGTCTAACCTCGGGTTCAAGCACAACATGACCAACTTCTCACATTGGGTCCTATTGTTTGCAACTACTAGTTAGGCCGGTCGGTTCCGGGTAGTTTTACATTGCAAACTCAACCCAACCTCGAGTTGGCCACTTTCATGTTTAGTCTAGTGTCATGTTCATAGTCAAGTTTTCAAGCAATTTGGTAGACCTAACTTAATAGGTAAATTCCCAATGGGTAGACCTAACTTAATAGGTATATTCCCAAGCTTATGTTTTTATGCATACTTACATGTCAACTTCCATGTTATACTTCAAGTCATGTTTTCAAGTATAAACACATGTCATATTTAACGTTACATGTTGTCATGTTTATACCCATTTACCCAAGTCATATTCATCTCATTATGTTTCCCCATAATGTGACCCCAACGCTTTTTAAACTAGCATATACGTTCGCAACAACGTGATGGATTAAAAGAAGAGACTTGGCAAAGGAATGACAAAAATGGGTATTAAGCCACAAGTTAATCATGGTGGCAAATGAGGCACAAATGTGTTCATTAGCTTGCATGTTACATTCTTAAGCCTCAAAAACATGCATCAACCCAAACTTGGTACATAAGCGAATCATGGTGACAAAAGACATGGAATGATGGCTAGAAACTCGCATATATCATCATATAAGGATTATGACTTCATATGCAAGTTGACATAATGATTATGAAGATTCTCATGTTGCATAATGCAACATTTCAACATAAAGGTTGTGGCTTTTAACTCATAAGATCAAGATAATGACTTCATAAACTTGCATAACATGATAGCATGCATCATTCAAATTAATCAAACCCAAACTTTCAACATGAACATTTAACTTCATAGTTAATATCTAAGAGTAGGGAAGGGCTTACATTGCTATGAAGGCCTAAATCGATTAAACTAAAGCTTATGATGAAGCCTATGCATGCCATCACCCAAAAACCCAAAGATGGATGCTCCAAATCACTAAAAACACCATCTTTATGAACAAAGATCAAAGCTTTTGTCTTGAAATCAACTTGAGGGGCTCTCATACTAACATAGGGACTCTCTAATACTCTCATGTTCATGAAACCTCTCATAGAAATGAAGTGGAGGCTAGGATAGTTGAGTGGAGGCCATGAGAGTAGAAATTTTGCCATAGTTTAGTTACATGAGTGAATAATGAGGGTTTAGGGGAGGGTTAGGGGCTTATTTATAGAAGATTAGGCTAGTTAGGACCCTTAGATTAACCCTAGGATAGATCCCAGCCCTCAAAAATCGTCACAAGCCTCCAAAACAAGACCAAGGGCCAAAACAGGTGCACCAGGCCAGCCAGGGTCAAGCTAGAAGGCTGTGCAGGTTTCTGGCTCGACACGGGCGCACTTCCCAAGTGCGCCAGTGTATTTTTGTGCTGGTGCACTTCACAAGTGCGCCAGTGCATTCTGGCTTGTTTTCGGTTTTTCTGCCTAACTTCGTTCGTCCATATCTTCTTCATACGGACTCCGATTTACGAAATTTCGGACTCTATTTCGCGTATTTTTCCGAGACGAACGCAATGGCGCAACCCGTTTATCCTGATTCAGATTTTATAATTTAATTCTGCCTTGATTCTTGTCTTAACACGTTGCTAAAAAATTCAGGTTGTTACATCCTCCCCAACTTAAAGGATTTCGTCCCCGAAATCTCCAAGTTAGGAAGAACGTATCCTACCATCCATCATTCATCTACTCACAACATCATCCACAAGCAACCATTGTCCTTAGATGATTTCTAATGCTGTATGAATATATGCAAAACGTGTGTGTACGTGTTCCTTAGCTAATGCTAATGATCAGGCCTGAATAATCTTTCTAATGCAAAATATGTATAGTGCCATGAATCCAACATGTATGCAAATAGTCCTAGCCATATAGGTACTATATGCGTGCACAATCATTCATTCATATGCAACAACCTCATGATAATACATTCGATTTCATCCATAAACAAGTATAAATACTCGTGCATATGCAATATGAAATGTGACCGAGTCGAGCTAGTATCTAATGTGTATTCGCGCATCCACATGCAACCACTTGCAACCATATCAATCATAACATGTTTCAAATACATGTTTACATCCATAGGGTTATACCTAGAATTCCCTGAAACAGGGTCGAGAAGATAAACAAGACAAACTCCTTACGGGGTTTGTAACAGAAAATAGGACCGAGAGGATGTCCACGAAAGATAGCCTACAAGTAAGCTCTACAGAAAACAGGGATCAAGGATATACTCCAAAAAAGAGATATCATGCGCGTATCTAGTCTTTGACCATCAAAGTCGTATTTCCTCGAGCTTAATTCCATTGTGCTTTGACCGTCTTTTAACTTCGCGATTTCGTAGCTTCTTATTTCCTGTTTCCATAACATGAGCTGGAACTCATTTCTTCGTCGCCTCTCGTTCCACTTGCACTTATCCTTTTCCTAGAATACTTGGCGCAAACAAGACTGCGTACTCATGATCTCATGCAAGCTTTCTAAAATTCACTAATGAATCTTGGATCTCGTTTATATACTATAAGGCATTCCATGTAGAAGAACTTTGTTTTGAAAGTAAACAGATGTCGACCAGGTTACCAAGCGCACTTACTAGGGTGATTTCCGTAACCCATGCATAAGTGAAATAAACCATCCGTCTTATCGGCGAACACCACTCGATCGGGCTTCAAATTTCCAATAAAGGCATCAAGGGATTCTAAGTAACTAATCATGACCGAACCCAAAAGGTTACACGAGACTCCGAGGGTATTACCAAGGCTAGTCAAGAGTCTAACTACCCTCCTATCAAAACCGAGAGTGGCACCCCTTACTGGATAACCACTTCATCCTTAGAATCCATCCATAGCTTATAAACATAAGCATTATTTCCAAACTCAACACTTGGCATAGACATTCTCAAATCCAAACAGGTCATGTATAAATGGACTGATTCTCCAATAGGACTTTGAGACAAAAATGGGATTCTCTATTACGCTAGTACTTAAGGTGCAGAGACTCAACTATCGAAGCAGACTTAAATGATACGAAAAACGAAGTCCTAACGGGATGATAGAGAAGAAAAGCTAAACCTTTAACAAGATCGTTACCCTCGTTCCGAGGTACCCTAGAAATGAGAGCATACTATCGCCCTCCCGATGATCTTGTCCTTGTCCCATAATACTTAACTATCCGCCCCGTTTTACCATACCAAAGGTACTCTCTCGTCATGGGTTTCATTGTTCATCTTTCTCCCTCCTTTGAGGACTAAGCCAAACCAACAAGTTTCTCATCCTTAAGCTCGTATCCTTTATCCTCTTTCTCACTATCCTTTCTTATAACGCGGCCACTGGTCTCTCGAGAACCACCTCCATCGCATGGAAAGAACTTTCGTAGATAGAAAAGACTAGTCGCAGTTAAAACCACTGTGACTACAGATGGAGGAAAGAAAGGAGAAGAGATTCAATTAAGGAAACAAGGATAGTGCTAATGGCCTTTAGGGAATAGCCTTTTTCTTTTAAAAGAAAATTTTCTTGAAAAATGCTTCTTAATAAACGATTTTCAAATGGTTTTCAGAAGGTCTTTAAAAACTTTTGCCAAGTCTGGTAACCTTCTCCTCTGATACCAAATGTAACACCCCGCCTCCGCTAGGGTCACTAGCAAAGGAATGCACTAGCTTTATAGGGGCATTATTGGTAAACATGCACAGAAATATCACAAGACAGAACATATAAAATAGCGGAAGTAAAATCGAACTTTCATAAACATGAATACATAAGGTCTAAAGCCTTTTACATCAGAGTACATCAAAACCTGTCTGCAATAGTAAAGAAGCATAAAGACTTTTTCATAAATTATTCCCCAAATAAAAACAGTAAAGTAGCCATAGCCAGGAAAAGTCCAAGCCATCCATGATGACCTTCAAGCAGAAGGAGTCCGAACTAAACAGCAGTGTTTCCTCCCTGTAACCTGGGGGGGAAACGGAAGAAAAGAGGCGAAACAAAACGGGTCAGTCAAAAAGACTGAGTAAGCCCTATCTACTATTAGTATAAAAACTAGTAAAGTTAACTGACATGAGAAACTGAGATGAACATAAGCATGATAACAAGATAGGTAAGCTAAATCAAAATAACAGGATGAACTACTGAACTCAGATAAACTAAGATGTCATGATAAATTACGATGTCAAGGCAAAACAAGGTATCACATCGTCAGGTTCCTATCAAGTATAATATCCCAAGATATCTATCACGTATAACGTCCCATGGTATCTATCCTGTATATCTGCTCTGCACCTACCGTACTAGTATCCCAACTGTATTACGTGTTATCCGTGAATGACCCTTACTCAAAAGTCGTGTAATGGTCCTTGTCAACCTAATATGCCGCATATATAGGTTACTCAACTCATATGTTTCTTTCCATGTATAAGTTCAGTTCTTTGCCGTAGGCTGTACGGGCTTTCCCATGTAAACGGTTTATCCTTGAAGTTGTTTTGGACTGCAACCCTTGATCTAGTTGTGTTTCCTTACCATGAACTATCGCGCGTCCACTTAGGATTTATGCCACCTAGGACCGCTAGGGATTATGCTACCTAATGAACGTTTCCGTGTCTCGGTTTGGGTTTTGGCCACCTAGGACCACTAGGGATTACGCCACCCGTCAACCGCGCCCTTGATCCCACGTATGTATCGTGAATCGTTTTCCACGTCTAGATGCACATGTTCCCCAATGTGCCATCCGAGTTCCGTGCCAGGGCAAATCAAGAAATATGGAACTCGGTCGGGAGCTTTAAATCGTCTGCCGATGCAGATATCAAGGTCTGTTTTTGTACCCGTGGCTATGGTCCCACGTGACCCCTCCCTCAACTACTGAAAGGCAATCCAAGAAAAATCATGTATAAGAACCACTCCACGGCCCCACTATAGCCCACTTTCCTACGGGCCAACCTCACCCATGACTCGATAGCAAGCACATGGTCTGTTGGGGGTTCCCTGCCTTTCCGCACGTACACGATAAACTAAAGATGGTAGGTAGTCGGCGATGCGTTATCCAGGGCAAAAACAAGAATCGTCGACTCCACGGTAATCCATCCCAGTCTTTAGGTTGCTCGCATAGCAACCAAGGCATACTCTTGGTCCTTCTAACGCAGACCTTAACCTCTCATGGGCCTAGTATAATTACCTGGCCACCCACAGAGGGATCCCAAGAATATCCTCACGTCCCCCCCCCCCGAAGCTTCCACTTCGGCACCCAGTGTGCTGGAGCTTTTATCCAAGTCAGATAACTTGCTCCCCCTCGTATACTAAGCGATGACCTACCGTATCAGGTTACTCATCGTTTTGAGAATTAGTCCTATGTCCTTAGCTAAGAATTATTACTTAGTTACCCTTAACTAAGTTTTACCACTTAGCTTCCTTTCCCGTTATCCTTGATTAACCACGGTTTTCTACCTAGTTCTTCTAGCTAGGGTTTGTCTATTGGGTTAAGTGTTATCATTCAAGTCCATGACTTAACCCGCCCACGAATCACGTCAAAGATTGGCTAAGTATTTATGTTCAAGACTTAGTCCCACAAGTTGGTTAAGTGTACCCAGAGGCTCATGACTTAACCCTATCAAGTCAAATTGGTCAAGTACTAGCTTACCTTAATCCTATCGGATTATCTTGCTAGATCGATTAAGCATAGATTATCTTAATCCCATCAAATTATCGAGTCGGATTGGTTAAGTATAGGTTGGCTTAACCCCATCCTCTAATCGTACTACAATGGTTAAGTATATTCTAAAAAGGTCTTGTGACTTAACCTTATCAGGTCCGCGTATTAGATTGGTTAAGTGTAAGTTACTTAACCCCATCAAATCATCATGTATAATTGGTTAAGTATAAGTTGCTTAACCCCATTAAATTATCACGTTAAGTTGGTTAAGTATTGGTTACTTAACCTCATTGAATTACCGAGTTTAAATTGGTTAAGTGTTTAACTTAACCCCATCGAATTACCGTGTTTAGATTAGTTAAGTGTGGATTACTTAACCCCATCTAATTACCGTGTCGGATTAGTTAGGTGCAAATTACTTAACCCCATCCCCTAATCATCTTGTATGGTTAAGTGTCATTAAGAAAACTTACTTAACCTTGCCAAATTATCATGTTGGATTCATTAAGTGTTGGTTAACTTAATCCTCGTCCACTAGTCGTATAGAAATGGTTAAGCGTCATTAGGCAAATCAAATCACTTAACCTACCCAACCTTGTCATGTTTTGTTAAGTATCATTAGCCTAACCAATTTACTTAACCCATTTATCCATGTCATATTTGGTTAAGAGTCATTAATCAAATTAACTTAACCCTATCATGTGGCATTAATTATTTAATGCACCCCAACCTCTCACATTAGACTTTGTTGTGGTTACTAGTTAAGCCGGTCGGTTCCGGGTAGCTTTACACCACAACTTGGTCTAACCTCAGGTTCAAGCACAACATGACCAACTTCTCACATTGGGTCCTATTGTTTGCAACTACTAGTTAGGCCGGTCGGTTCCGGGTAGTTTTACGTTGCAAACTCAACCCAACCTCGAGTTGGCCACTTTCATGTTTAGTCTAGTGTCATGTTCATAGTCAAGTTTTCAAGCAATTGGGTAGACCTAACTTAATAGGTAAATTCCCAATGGGTAGACCTAACTTAATAGGTAAATTATCAAGCTTATGTTTTTATGCATACTTACATGTCAACTTCCATTTTATACTTCAAGTCATGTTTTCAAGTATAAACACATGTCATATTTAACGTTACATGTTGTCATGTTTATACCCATTTACCCAAGTCATATTCATGTCATTAGGTTTCCCCATAATGTGACCCCAACGCTTTTTAAACTAGCATATACGTTCGCAACAACGTGATGGATTAAAAGAAGATACTTGGAAAAGGAATGACAAAAATGGGTATTAAGCCACAAGTTAATCATGGTGGCAAATGAGGCACAAATGTGTTCATTAGCTTGCATGTTACATTCTTAAGCCTCAAAAACATGCATCAACCCAAACTTGGTACATAAGAGAATCATGGTGACAAAAGACATGGAATGATGGCTAGAAATTCGCATATATCATCATATAAGGATTATGACTTCATATGCAAGTTGACATAATGATTATGAAGATTCTCATGTTGCATAATGCAACATTTCAACATAAAGGTTGTGGCTTTTAACTCATAAGATCAAGATAATGACTTCATAAACTTGCATAACATGATAGCATGCATCATTCTAATTAATCAAACCCAAACTTTCAACATGAACATTTAACTTCATAGTTAATATCTAAGAGTAGGGAAGGGCTTACATTGCTATGAAGGCCTAAATCGATTAAACTAAAGCTTATGATGAAGCCTATGCATGCCATCACCCAAAAACCCAAAGATGGATGCTCCAAATCACTAAAAACACCATCTTTATGAACAAAGATCGAAGCTTTTGTCTTGAAATCAACTTGAGGGGCTCTCATACTAACATAGGGACTCTCTAATACTCTCATGTTCATGAAACCTCTCATAGAAATGAAGTGGAGGCTAGGATAGTTGAGTGGAGGCCATGAGAGTAGAAATTTTGCCATAGTTTAGTTACATGAGTGAATAATGAGGGTTTAGGGGAGGGTTAGGGGCTTATTTATAGAAGATTAGGCTAGTTAGGACCCTTAGATTAACCTAGGATAGATCCCAGCCCTCAAAAATCGTCACAAGCCTCCAAAACAAGACCAAGGGCCAAAACAGGTGCACCAGGCCAGCCAGGGTCAAGCTAGAAGGCTGTGCAGGTTTCTGGCTCGACACGGGCGCACTTCCCAAGTGCGCCAGTGTATTTTTGTGCTGGCGCACTTCACAAGTGCGCCAGTGCATTCTGGCTTGTTTTCGGTTTTTCTGCCTAACTTCGTTCGTCCATATCTTCTTCATACGGACTCCGATTTACGAAATTTCGGACTCTATTTCGCGTATTTTTCCGAGACGAACGCAATGGCGCAACCCGTTTATCCTGATTCAGATTTTATAATTTAATTCTGCCTTGATTCTTGTCTTAACACGTTGCTAAAAAATTCGGGTTGTTACAAGACTTGTTGACGTGGCGCTTATGCATGAAGAGGAGAAAGGCACCAATGCTAATAAGGCACCTGAGAAGAAAGGGGATCAAAAGAAACCACAATAGCAATATTAGAACAAGAAGGGTGGTAAAGACAGCAATGTCAAGGGAAAGAAAAGATGCTTTAACTGTGGGACACCAGGCCATCTGAGCAAAGACTGTAGGAAGAAGAAAAAGACTGGTTATTTCCACTGTGGCGAGGCAGGACATCTAATTAAGTACTGCCAAAAGAAAGGGAAGAGGGCAGGGTTTACCTCTGGAGGGCAAATTCAGGCTCTCATGGCACCAGGGCAGGCAAGGGGTAAGGTCCAGGCTCTCGTGGCCCCACCGCTACAAGAACGAGGTAAAGCGATTTTCGTTGAAAGTTTAGTTTATATTTTTGATCATCCTGTTTGCACACTCTTTGATTCTAGTGCATTGCACTCTTTTATGTCTACTGCTTTAGTTGAGTTACTACACCTAAACACCAGTATAGTAGAGGATCCCTTAGTTGTTTCAAATCCAATTGGGGGCTCAGCCTATTTGTCGATGATTTGTTTGGATTTGGAAATTTCTATACTTAGCGTTGGGTTTAGATGTGATGCTTATGTTTTGGGCTTCGCGGGCTATGGGTTAATTCTGGGCATGGATTGGTTATCCAGTAATGGAGCCGTCCTAGATTGTGAAAAGAGAGAGGTTAGGCTTATGACTCGCTTGGGCAACACTCTCGAAATCTCTTGTAATCCCATGTATTCTGTTATGCTAAGTTATCTAGAATCGCTTGATGCGTCTGTTGAGAATTTGCAGTCTGTTAGAGTGGTTCGTGAATACTCGGATGCCTTTGAGGAAGTAGAGGGATTGCCTCTGAAGCGGGAGATAGACTTCCGCATATACCTAGTTGATAACGCAAAACCCGTTGCTTTACCCGTTAGACACATAGCTCCAAGGGAGAGAAAGGAGCTTAGCAAGCAAGTTAAGGAGATGCCAGAAAAAGGGTTTATAATGCGGAGTATTTCTGAATGGGGTGCTCCAGTGGTGTTCGCAGCCAAAGCAGACGGTTCACTTCGCCTATGCGTTGATTATAGGGAGCTAAACAAGCTGACCAAAAAGAATAGGCACCCACTGCCAATAATAGACGATTTGTTCGATCAGCTTGTAGGTGCAACAGTTTTCTCCCAATTAGATCTGGCTACCGGATTTCATCATCTAAGAGTGGCTGAAGATAGCATCGATAAGACCGCGTTCAGAACCCCGGACGGTTTCTTCGAATGGCTTGTCATGCCTTTCAGCTTGACAAACACACCTGCTTATTTCGTCAATTTGATGAATAGAGTGTTCCGGGAATTTCTCAATAAATTTGTGGTGGTCTTCGTAGATGATATTCTGATTTTCTCGAAGAATGAGGAAGAGCATGCTTTGCATTTAAGGGAAGTCATGGATACTCTTCGTGCACATCAGTTAAAATCAAAATTCTCAAAGTGCCACTGCTGGAGAGAAGGTGATATTTCTTGGGCATGTGGTGTCCAAAGAATGGTTAACTGTGGACCCTGCAAAAGTAGTTGCGGTCTAGGATTGGAAGGTTCCAAAGAATGCAACCGAAGTCCGAAGTTTTCTTGGACTAGCAGGCTTTTATCGCAAGTTAATTAAAGACTTTGCGAGAATCTCAGCTCCACTTACGAGGTTAACAAAGAAGAACCTGACTTTCTCTTGGGATTTGGATAGCGATATCGCTTTCCAACGGTTGAAGAGGGCTCTGACAACAGCCCCAGTTTTGACATTACCAGATGGAAGCAAGATTTTTATGGTATACACAGATGCATGCGGTACGGGACTAGGCGCTGTTTTGATGCAAGAGGGGAAGGTAGTAGCTTATGGTGGAAGGCAGTTGAAAGTGCATGAGAAAAACTACCCAACCCACGGTCTAGAGTTAGCAGCCATCGTTTTTGCGCTTATGTCATGGCTCCACTATCTCTTAGGTGAGAAATTTGAATTGTATACTGACCATAAATTGTTGAAGTACCTTTTCTCGTAGAAAGACCTCAATCTAAGGCAGCAAAGATGGATGGAGTTTCTTGCCTCATACGACTTTGAGATCTCCTATACTCCTTGCAAGGGAAATGTAGTAGCGGACGCCTTAAGTAGAAAGAAGCTGACCTTAAGTCCTCTATTTGTAGAAAGGCAAAGTTTGGAGTACATAGCAAATTTTGATTTTAGACCCTCTGTTGATTATGTGACTGGCTTGATGGCAATGCTAGAGGTGCGGCCTACTTTGTTGGACTCAATAGGAACCGCGCAACGTGAAGACCCTCAGCTAGTTAATGTGATAGATAAGCTGATTAGGGGAGAGACTTCTAGTCACCTCAATAGATACTCCATCGATGATAAGGGTTGGTTGAGACGGGATGGAAGACTATGCGTCCCACAAGCAAGAGATTTGGTGAAGATGGTTCCGGAAGGAACACACCATTCCAAGATCACCATACACCCCGGTGGAGACAAGATGTATACAGATATCAAAAGAGTTTTCTTTTGGAATGGCATGAAGAGGGATGTAGCTGAATTTGTTTTGAAATGCATGATATGCCAGCAAGTCAAGGCGGAGCAGAAGAAGCCTGGTGGTTTGCTTCATCCTCTAGAAGTTCCGCAATGGAAATGGGAAAGCATCTCGATGGACTTTGTTGATGGGTTGCCTAGGTCAAGAAGGGGAAATACCGGTATTTAGGTAATAGTGGACAAGCTCATGAAAAGCGCTCATTTTATACCTGTCAAGAGTAGGAGGACCGCCTCGTCTTTAGCCTCCGTTTATCTTAAGGAGATAGTTCGACTCCTTAGGATACCCTCCAGCATAGTGAGTGACCGAGACCCTATCTTTACAAGCGAGTTCTGGAGGAGTTTGCAAGAGGCTGTAGGCACACAACTATGTTTAAGCACAGCCTATCACCCTCAAACCGATGGTCAGACGGAAAGGGTGAACAGAGTGCTGGAGGATCTTTTGAGACTGTGGATTCTTGACTTTGGAGGATCTTGGGAGGATCATCTCCCTTTGGTTGAATTCGCTTATAACAATAGCTACCCAGCCACTATAGGCATGGCACCCTTCGAAACTTTATATGGAAGGCCATGTCGATCACCAACTTGTTGGTGGGAGTCAGCAGATAAACTTATACTTGGGCCGGACATGATTAGAGAGACTTCAGAGAAAGTGGACTTGATACGAAGGAGAATGAAGACTGCCCAAGATAGACAGAAATCCTATGCAGATAAGAGAAGGACCGATCTTAAGTCTGAGGTTGGGGATAAGGTGTTCCTTAAAGTATCTCCTTTGAGGAATGTCATCCGCTTTGGGTCCGTAGGAAAGTTGGCACCACGATTTGTAGGACCATTTCCTATCATCGAAAGAATTGGGACGATGGCCTACAGAGTAGAGCTACCTGGAGTTCATAATGTTTTTCATGTCTCTCAGCTACAAAAGTGCTTACATGAGTCGGCAGAAGTTGTGGAGCCAAGCATACTAGAGGAAGTCGAAGTGGAACGAGAAGCGACTGTGAGGAGAGTTCCAACTCATATCTTGGGGATGGAAGTCAAAAAGCTACGCAACTGTGAAGTTAAGCTTGTCAAAGTTCAATGGAACGACGCCGAGGAAGACGCAACTTGGGAGACGGAGGCCAAAATACGTGCAGCCTACCCTTTTCTTTTTTAGGGTACATCTTTGATCTCTTTTTCCTTAAGTTTATTCAAGCTTGTATCTACCTTTTTAGTGTATCTCCTCAGTCATATTCTTTATCCTTAGGTAGAGACCAATGGATGTAAACATGTATATGAAACATGTTATGATTGATGGATGCTAGTGGATGCAAGTGTTTGCTAGTGGCTGCTCGTGGATGCATATACACACATATTAGGCACTAGATCGGCTCAATCACTTTCATACTACATAAAAATGTGTGCTTATTTAGGTTAATGGATGTATAATGGTTGTGTTATCATATGGATGCTGCATTCGGATGAATGGTTGTGCACGCATGTAGAAATAATATGTATCATTAGGGATCTTTTGCATACATAATGGACACATGGCACTATCATAATTTGCATTAAGGAGGTCAACTGAATCCGTAGACCGCCTGATTTTGCATTAGATACGGACATGTACACACACTGTGCATATAAACATGAAAGAATTAGAAGTCTTTTAAGGACAATGGATGCATGTGTTTGATGGTTGAGTAGATGGACGATTGGATGGTAGGATATGTATTCTTCGTAACATGAAGATTTCGGGGTTGAAATCCTTTAAGGAGGGGAGAATGTAACACCCCGTGTTTTCTGTTAATATTACTAACAAATTGAGGAATAATTAATTTTAAATGTGAGAATCAAGGGAAAAGGGTTACGCCATTGTGTTCGTCTCGGAATTATGGTTGAGATAGAGTCCGAGTTTGCGTAAATTGGACTTCGTATGAAGAAGTTATGGCTGTCGGAATTTTCCAGAAATTCAGATTTAAATTCAAAAACAAATTCAGACTCAGAACCGGGTAAGGCGGGAAATTTCCCGCCCCAGGCCAGGTCGACGAGGGGGTGGACCTTAGTGTCGAACTCCCTATAGGTGGACCTGGGGGTCGACCTAGGGGTCGACCAGGGGGTAGACCTACCCCCCTCGGGCAGATTTGAATTAAGCCCAATTCTGAGCTGCTACTGAGTCATTAGGGCTAAGTTGGCTTTTTGGATGGTTCAGTTGCTTCTAGGTTGATCGGATGGCCTAAATTAATCCTAATCTCTATATAAACACATGTACACTCAAACCCTAAACCTAATATATTTTTTTAGAACCATGGCCATCATGCTATCACCCCGCAACCTAGAGTAGCCGCCACCAGCTAGGAGCAAAGAAAAGCTAATCAACTCAATTCAACTCATGTCTATAACAACAATAACAACAACAATGAATTTGTCTACTTCAAAGGCGAGCTAATTCAACTACAGAACACAGATCCTAGAACTCAAGACCTTCTTTGAGTTGTGAGTTCGATTTCTTTAATAAGATAATTAACAAGTTAATTAGGTTGAGTTATAATTTGGGTTATATGGCTATGTTTGTGAAACATTGGAAAAATGTGATATTTTGTGAATATATGCTAGTTGTTCATAATGATAGTTTTTGTTGTGGATCCCTTTGTATATGCCCAATCACCTACGTTCAACTTGATTCATGTTTAACATCATTTTATATGCAAGTTTGGGTGTAGATTATATGCTAGTTTCTATGTGAGTTGTACACAAGTTTACATGTGAACCAAGTAAAATGACTATATGCAAGTTTAGGTAGAAATTGGATTCACATATATGCAAGTTTACACCTTTAGGTTTATATCTATGACATACATAGTTTTATGCAAGTTTTTGACTATGGCCTACGCAAGTTTGGGTGAAAACTATATTCATATATGCAAGTTCACACCTTTAGGTCTATGTTTAGATTCATGACAATACAAAGTTTATGCAAGATATGTTGTAATCCTTATTTGTAAGTTAGATCCATTTTGTGTGTTATTCAAATTTGCGATGTTTCTTCCCTTTTATGTGTTAGACTAATTGCTAGTCTAATATACATATATACATATATATATATATATATATATATGTCATGATAAGCGAACGAACAAAGTGGGGACGATGGGGGTAACATTGAATATACACATATTGAGAATTGGCATGTAATGGCCTAAAAAGGAATACAATTAATTTGAGGCAATAATTGGTAAAATTTGTATACTTGAAATAAATGGACATAATTTAGGTGACAATTATGGACATAAGTATATTTGAAATTTATTGACAAATTTGAATAGGGATATTAATCCACTTTTGGGTTAAATAAATATATGTAATAATTAACCGCCTAAGACACGAGGTTAGACTCGTTTGTGGTGTAAGACTGCCTGGACCCCCCCGACAAATCTAACCACAAACGATAGTCTAATGTGAGAGGTCAAAGGCACGAATTAAATGCGTGAAGGTTGTAAATACACGAGTTAGGCTCTTTTGCGGTATAAGACTGCCCGGACTCGCCCGACGAATCCGGCAACCGCAAATGTCAGTCTAATGTGGGAGGTCTTTACAAGGTTACGGTCCTAATGAATTAAGTAACACTCAGCCAGATAAACATGTGGTGGGGCATGGGGGTTAAGTGGGTGGCCATGGGTGGCTTGTGAAATACGATTAGAAATACTTAACCAAGTTGAAACATGTAAGAAGACATGAATAAGAAAGGGTTAAGTGGGATGTACTAGAGGAGACCAAGCATAGGTGGGAAGCTTGTGTCAGGCATGGGGGCCCCTATCAGACCAGTAACCCATTAAGTATCTTTGTGGGCTCGACCCACGTCAAGGACGGGACACGCATACTGGGTTTTATTGTAAGAGGTCAAAACGGGTTAGCGGTGGCAATGCAAGTCCAACGGGGTCATGTGCATGTGTGGTCCCGGGCCGGTAGGTAAGACGTTGTTGCATCGTGTAGGTATAAGTCGTGCATCTTTAGTCGTATCGGGTTGTCACTTTGGGGAATGATATATCCCACTGTGGGACCAACATGGGTATCTACGAGTTAGGAAGCCGATCACATGAGGGTAGTGGGTACACCAAGTGGAGATAGGGGCAGGCGGCACCTATGTAGACATCTAGGGGTACATGAAACTACTATTATGGTTACTAAGTTTAGTAGGTGGGGATCAACTTTTAGGGTGTTTGGCGTGGTGCAATGTAGTAGTTATCTTATAGTGATTAGGTGCGCCTTTAACGTTATCTTTGTTCGTCTTATTTCCTTTAATTGCTCTGTCATGCCCATTTGTTCACAGTCATTTCCTTATTTACCATCTTATGCCTTATCCTAGTTGCTTTATTGATTATATTGTTAAAGTTATTGCACTCGCCAGACTTTATGTATGACCCCTTTGTTTCCACCTCTTTTCTTCCTTTCTTCTCCCTAGGTGCTTAGGGTGGTACTAGTACTAGTGGAGCTTGATTTGGACAGCTTTATCTCTTTCTTTTGGAAGTTGCTTGGATTGCTGAAGTAAAGTTCAGCCTATCTTATTTATGGCTATTTTATGTTGGGGTTATGTCTTTTATTTTATGTACTCAGAACTTATTTTTCAAGATGGATAATAAGTGTATTTGGTTTTGTAGTTGGTTTTGATGTGATGTAACCAAACTATTTCTCCGCTGGAATAAAAGTTGTTTTTACTTTCCATGTACCAATATATTTATCTGTCTTGTTTACTTTTCTGTTCTATACACAATAAACACTCCACCAAAATTAAGGCATTCCCTCTGTGAGTGACCTTAATGGAGATGGGGTGTCACATGTTTGAAAACAACTAGTTAGAAATGGTTAGAAATTACTGTTGTTCATACTACATGTTAATTTGTTACATGAACCCTACTTGTACGAATTGGTACAATTATATGACTAAATGGTTTCATGTTAGAATTGATTACATGAATATAGTTTGGGCATAAATCAAATTATGATTATAGACTTATTTGGGGCATGTAGCACATGAGAAATATGACTTGGGAAAGGGGTATAAACACCTATAATTAAATTGGTGAAATTGTAAAAGAATGAATATGCCTAGGATTACAATTAGAAATTGTAACTGCATGTATGGCACGAGGTTAGATTGCATTAGTGGCGGAAGTCTGCCCGGACCTGACCAACATATCCTGCAGCCACTAATGTTGAACCTAATGTGAAAGGTCTAAGTGCAAAAATTAAAAATATGTAATGGTGGTAAGACATGAGGTTAAGTCAACTTGTGGTAGAAGTCTGCCCAGACTCGCCTGGCAAATCCAGCGTCCACAAGTGTAGGCTTAATGTGAGACGTCTAGTGCTTATATATATATATATATATATATATATATATATATATGTATGTATGTATATAACAAGATATGAATAAATTGCAATTACGGTAATTAAATTTCTGACTTAGAAACTAAGAAAGGAAGGGATGTAATGAACTGAGTTATTGTGATAGGAAGGAAAAGTGATGTGTTTCCCTAAATGACCTATTTCTGAGAACGTGGTTGCAAGTAGGCCACATTAGCTAAAGTAGTAAGAGTAAAGAAATTACTTGCTACCATGGATTTAGATGGGAATACATTATGAAAATATATCACTGATTCCTTCTATCAAACTGATAAGGTGCATGAAGTGTTTCCCTTAATTAAAATAAGGAAAATATATATTATAGTGAATGAAGGATACTGGAATACAACAGTAAAAGAAAATGGTCTAAAAGGGGAATGATAATCACCTATTATAAATAAATAACATTAATGAAAATGTTGTATAATAGGTAGACTTGTCCTAGGGACAAGTGGGGATTATAACTTAGGTTATAATAAACTAATAAGGAAATTGGATAACTGGTGAAATGAGATAAGGGACACTTAATTGTAAATTAAGTAAACAGAAATGTGGAAAGCCGGAAACCAGTTGGGAAAAGAGGGAAAATATATGAAACATTAGAAGTTGTACTTAATTAAAAATTAAGTAATCTGTAAGCTTGGAATTCCAAAGCTCGTTGATAATAATGTTTAGGCTTGTCCTAGGGACAAGAGGAAATTATAACATGGGTTATAATAAACGGATAGAGAAACTTATTAATGGGCCTTAGTTAATAGAACTAAGTAATAAGTAAACAACGATAACTTATACTGACAATGTAAAATGGAATTATGATTAAATGAGAAAGGATGAGGAAAACGTATGAAATGAGATAAGTTATATTTAATCATAAATGGTAAGTGACATGTTAATTAGAAAACATGTGAATTGGATATACTTAATTACATATTAAGTAAAACACGTTATTGTAATGATGAAATCAAACAAAAATATAAAAGAGATTGTGGATTACAGGCCTTGGGCCACAATCTGGAGAATAACATGTTATGGGCTTATTAATAAACTTAAATGGATTAAGTTGTATGACTAAAATTAATAAGCAAGAGAAACTTGGTAATTTGAATAAGAATTCAATATGAATTGGCATAACCAAGTTAACTGGAAACCTGATGAGGTGAGACAAGCGCGTAAAATAATGTTTAGACATAGGGTCTAACAACATGCTAAAGTAAGGTGCTTAGACCAGTCCGTACAATTGAGGGTGAATAACAAAACGGGGTAGATCATCGAGGTGTTATAAGGCACGAGGGCGGCGCACATTCACGTGATTTTTCTAATGGCTCCAAAGGACTGGACGGGGAAGCACACAGTTTCCTAAGGTACGTAAGGTGCTCCTATAGTCCTTTGTGCGGTGGCAAATGTCTTAGGCTGTGCTCACAGAGGTAGAGTTTGTGCGTAACTACTAGGTGGATGGACCTTGACTGCAGATTTAGCAGTCAGAATGCTGTAACGAGGTGACAACAAGGTGGTTCGGCGGTTGCCTCATGAGGAGGCAGAGGGTCACGACCAACAAGGATAGTAGACTGTCGGACACCCGTCATCGGCAGCTAGTGGGACGTCGAACGACTCGAGCTAAACCCAAGATGTCATTTTACCCTTCACTATCGGGGTAAAGGGTTGAGGGGAGACGCCACATGGATGTTTAGATTGTTTGCATAGGGGCAGTCGCTTAGCTCTGGTAGTCTTTACTAGTTGAGGGAGGGGCCGAGGTAGGGCCATAGCCACCACGAAAACAGA
The DNA here is from genome assembly GCA_030737875.1 of Allium sativum. Classification (NCBI taxonomy): domain Eukaryota; kingdom Viridiplantae; phylum Streptophyta; class Magnoliopsida; order Asparagales; family Amaryllidaceae; genus Allium; species Allium sativum. The sequence goes on from JASFAX010000020.1 coordinate 50,703,383, forward strand.
CCCTAGGTATATCTGTATATAGTGGCTCTTTAAAGATGGGCCTATAAAGATATGGAAAAGCTCCCGACCGAGTTCTATGTTTCTTGTATCACCCTGCCATGGAACTCGGTGCACATTAGAGGACGTGTGATTGAGGCGTCGAGCTACAATTGAAGATACGTATGGTGGACAGTCTAGATACATGCATGTCGGCTCTAGGTGGTGTATCGTAGACTTGAGGGCATTACCCCGGTATGGAGTCTGATTCAAACAAAGGGGGCATTCAGTACGTTTACGTAGCATAGTAATGATAGATATATGCGGAACGTAATATTGTTATCCGTACGTCACTACGACGTAGGATGAAGGACTGCGTATATTCCGGTGGTGTTACGTTGGAGACCGTGCGAGTGGGGTACCATGTGGTGTACCTCAATATTAGGGGTAGCTAAAAATATATGGTATTAGGTTAATCCACTAGGAAATAAATGGGTGTGACTTATGTGTAAGCCTTGAGTGTTGTTAACCCAAGTAACCTAATAAATAAGAAAACATAATTGAACGATATATGTAGGATTATCCAAAGTGTACAGTTTGAATCCAGTCACCAGAACACGTGTTCTGACCCCCTCCTCATAACATACTCGCAGGTTAGATTTGTGGCAGAGACACGAGACATTATAGTTTTGGATACTGGTTAGGCAGTATTATTAATACGGTAAGGCTATACTTTGATTTATATTATATTTTATCCATTCCACTGTGAAATATTTTCCAAGCTCTGACATATTTTATGTCTCTGTCATTTCTGCTGGATACCAGAGCAAACCAATCCGAGTTTCGATAGATTGGAATTTTGAAAAAAAAATTCGGTTTCACAAAATTAGGATTGTCACATTCCCCTTTACCCTCTTTCTTCTATAAAAACTAGAGCCCGTCGTTTCAAACCCATCATCGATTCGAAGAACGCCACTGCACCGCCTCGTCAGACAACCATAGCTCGATCGAACTCCTCCACGACGCCTCGCTGAACTGCACCGCCATGACCGCCCAACTCGACGCCTCCGTCGATCCCAAAAACGCCTTTGAACGGAGCTACTTCTAGGGCTGATTTCGCCCAAAACAGAACACGAGAATCGATCATACCCATGTGATTTTGAAAAGCTCGAATTGTAGAAGAATTTTCGTTTTGATTTGATCTTTTAATTCGTTGCCAATTTGAAGAATTTGCGGAATCAAATAAGGAAAATATCGACCGCTAGAAACGATGAAAGGCGGCTAGAGTTTTGGGGAGGGGGTTATAGATTTTGTTTTATATTATTTTATTAATATTTATTTCCAAATTTAATTGCTTATCAATTCTAACTCCAAATCGAGCCCAACAACAGTCACCCCTAGCTAAATACCCCAATTCCAGACACAACGGGATATGTTCCGTAAGGCAATTCGATCGTTTCAAAAAGTTTTTATCAAAATAAAATATAAATCAATATATATTGAATTTAAACGTACATTTTAATTTATCGGGGCTACATACTAACTCCAGAAATTTCTGAAAAATAATTCTAGCTATGTTTTGACATTACGGTCCTAACGAAATTAATTTCGTCGAATTTGGAGACAGTTTGAGAAATAACCATTTTCTTGTTGATCCAATTCAAAATGAAATTACAAAACACGTTTAAATTTACCATGCTCACATATTAATTCCAAAAATTATGAAATCTAAAGCTTGACTATAATTTGACATTCCGGATCCAGCAAAAGTGGTTTCATTGAAAACGGAGGTCGATTGCGAAATGGATGTTTTTAAGGGCTATATATTATTAAAAATGTATAAAAATTCCATAAAGACTATTTTGAATTTCAAATTGGACATAACTTTCAATTTATATTATGAAATCTTAGTTTTTCACATTCGTTAGAAAGATATTACTAAATATATTCAAATATTTTTGGTTTTACCGAAATCCGAGTTATTTTGAATTCTGTACATTCATTTGAAATTTAAAATCGATTTTTCAAACTAATGCGTCATTTCAAACTCTGTTTATAATTAAAATAAATTTATTCATTCTAACTTCGATTTAAAGAAATTTTTGTTGTTATTATTTAAAATGAATCATTTTAAATCTTTAAAATCCATCAAAATAGCTAAAAAAAAAATGTTACATGTACAAAGGAGACGCTGGCGAATTTTTTTAGTGATTTAAAGTGTTAGAATTTTTTTGTTAATATGAGTGAATTAATATTTTAATTGGAAATAATTGTTTCAGTTTAATTGAAGTTAAGAAGTGAAGCAAAATATTTTTAACCTAGTTAATAGGGATTATAGCATTTTTCCTACCTTAGTAATTTCGGGGACGAAATTCTTTTTAGTGGGAAGGAATGTAATATCCTAGAATTTTTGTGATTTAATAATTAATTTATTATAATGCATTGATTTGATAATTTAAACGGTTGGAATTCATGTATTTTGAATATTTAAATAATCCTGATTTATATTTATTAATATAAATAATAAGATAATATAATTATTTCTGAAATAGTCGTAAATGATTTAAATTGCAGTATTGTTTAATTTGGATAATATATGATATTTAATTTAGTTTATATTCGAGTTATAATAACGAAAATATTATTTAAACGATAGTTGAACGTATTAATTATAATATGATTATAATTGAGCTCGTAAAGTGGCGGTATTTCATAATATTGAATTTTGAACTTCAAATGAGTATACAGTAGGGCTGCACAAAGTATGGGGTGGGTCGGGTTGGACCACATACTACATCCGACCCGCATAGGTATGCGTTTAGGGAAGTTCAACCCGTCTCCGACCCTATATGAGGTTGGATATGGGTCGGGTTAAAGTATGGGTTGGGTCGGGTTAAGTAGGGTCGGGTTGCTTGAATATAATAAAAAATCAGATTAGAGAATTTTTTAAAATTCGTATTAAAATATTCAGCATAATATATCATATTTTTGCTAGAATAATGCATTTAAAATAACTGATTCATCAAAAGATATATTTTATTAAAAATCATTGTAATACACATCATATAAAATTAATTTACTACATAATAGAACTAGTGTTTCATTTTAAGATACATTGAAATGCACTTTAAAATATATTTTCCAAATTCTGTCTAGTTTGAATTGACATGAAATATGTTTTTTTTGTATATTTACTGTAGAGTACATAAACATTATTCTAGGATTATACAATTCTAATTTTAAGTAGGTTGATATTAAATTTGTTTTTAATATAGGGTTAAGTTGGGTTAAAATAAGGTTGGGTTGAACAAAATATAAAACCCGACCCGTACGTAGTATGGGTTACATATTGTAACCCATATCCGACCCGAACTAGGATGGGTTGGGTTGGGTTAATGTGAGTTGGGTCGGGTTGGTGGGTTGGGCCGGGTTGGAAATGGGTTGTGTGCAGCCCTAGTATACAGGATCTGTTATAAGTTGGATTTCTTTGAAACAAGAAACTTTTGGATCCGTTGAGCCATATTTTTCTAATGGAAGAGAAAAATGGAAATTTCGCTTTATAGATTGTAAGTTATGTCCAAATCTAATTTTCAAATAGTCGCTATGGATTTGGTTATAAACCATAATGAGTATTTAACTATAATAAATCACTTATTTCGAATTGGGATAAGATTTTTAAGACATATCGTTAATTTAATTTATAGAATTTTTCAAAAAAAACTATTTTGTAAAATAAGAAATGTTTTATTTGAAGTATTTTACACCATATATCAGCATTTTTGAAATTTCATAAAATTAGCCAACTTTTCTATTTTATTATAGTTCTGTGATCGTGATGCATTGCTCGTCACAACGGTATTTTTATTTTTGTTGTTCATGGCTTGTATGTGAATGCAGTATTGTACAACAAGGTACCATTAAAACTTTGTTTTTAAAGCATATGCACAATTACCTGTCCTATGGGCACTTTAATTTCCAAATGATTTATATAGTTGCAAAATATCCCAAACAAAATAGGCTCTTTCAAGCCGAGACGCCGTGAACCAAAAAGACGCAACAAAATAGGTCGAAAAACAGAACTACCCATGTAAAATTTATCCCAGTATAGTGACGTACTTATAAAACATGTCATAATAATACACCTAACGTACCTCAATCGCTTAGTAACTCTTGTCAGATGGTAATGCTGTATGATCCATAACTTTGATTTTGATAATAATCGTAAAATAAAACTTATAAAAAAATCTGTTTATATACAAATAAATGGCTCCCATTCGGTGTACTGTACATACGTTAATTCCTTGTCCTTCCTGTGAACTTGTTGCCCACAAAAAAACGATATATATTTCCTTAACCACTAAGGAATTGTACAGCCTATTCATAGCTATTCTAACCTAGGGTGTACACCCTCTACAAACCTTAACGCTTACGTTTACTCAAGCTTCAGGAGTAAGCTTTGTCTAACAATAAATACACATGTGGTTACACTATTTTTCTTGATGAAAAAAAATATTACGTGAATTCAAAATGGAATAGCAGAAGATAGGAATATGAGGAGGGGAGTACTGAATGGATTTCGTGAAGCTGTTGAAATAAAAACATGGGTCATGAAAATGGCAAGGCTCGGAAAATGGTAGGAATGTTATACTGGGAGCACAAAGTTTATTTTGGAGGAGTATAGAAAGCTCCCGGTGGTTTTCTACAATTGCTCGAGGATTGAGGGGAGATCAGGAAGGGGTATGTATCGCACACTGTTGGGGTGACTACTAGATGCGGTGAGGTGATGACATGGGTTCGCTATCACTGTTGGTGGCAGAGAGAAGGTATTAACGTGAAGGGGGAAAGAGCTTGCGATCAGGTGAAAGACAAAAATACTGTGTATTGGAAGGGCGGTTGCGCTGCATGATGTTTACAGGAATAGCGGATGCTTGGAAAAAATTTTCACAGCTTATATTCCTATAGAGAGAGCAAATGAAGATAAAAATAATGTGAAGGTTATTAAAAAATAAAAGGTATGGCAAGGGAAGGTGTCCTTGCATGGAAACAATTGGGAATGAGAATGATTTCGACTATTATGTGCTTGTGGTTACTTATGGGAAGAGGAGTGAGGCGAGCCGGGTCTTTAAGATTGGGAAGTGGGTCGGAATAGAAAGGCTAGGCCCATATACAAAATAAAATAAAAAGAATTATATATAGGAGAAGGAAGAAATTTCAGCATGCGGGAGGAGTTGTGTTAACAAGGAGCTGGTGCCTTTTGTTTTTGGTAAAGAAACTGCTTTCAACGGGGTCTATGTAAATAAATGGGATAAGTTGAGTTTATAATGGGTAAGGCCAACATATTTTTAAAATTAAGTTTTAATTATTTTAAACAGTACGTTATCTTGTTAATTTAATAATTTAATCATACAATATCAGAATTTCGAATGGTCTAATCCGTATGGATCGTACTGTCGTAGGCTACATTATGAAGCACCATTTGGAGCTCATTAGGAAATATAGCAGATTAAAAAGTCTTATTCGGATCACCGACCGTTATTCGTTATTCAACGATTAACGACCAACATGAGTAAACTCACTAACGCTGTACAGTTTTATAATTTTATAAACGTTATCTAATATTGATAAATAATGATTGAATGTTTGTTTGATTTGCTAGTTAATTGGTTGAGACTATATATATAGTTATATATATGTAAGTCAACAATTGAATACTGATTTTTTTTATTATTATGCTTCATATTGATCTTAAACTGGTATCATTCATGTGATTAACTTCTGTGGATGCAGGGAAACAAATTAGAGGAATCCAACTGAATTCCTCAATAACTATTGTTGTTTTTCATATATTGTATTATATGATGTGATAAATAATCTGTGGTTGATTATTGTGTGTTTGGGACATCTGAACAAAATTAACCTGAAATAATTGGTATTAAAATACTATACAATATATTTGAATATAATGGAAATGAAATTGGGGTTTTAAAAAGGATAATCTATTTTTAAAATAGAAATTGAATTTCAAATGAAGTGGAATATAATAACTTGTTTTAATTTTATTAAAACAAGTAGTTTGATGTTGGTAAAAAAATGGATTAACTATTATTAAATAATCTGAAATTTTAAGAATGAGATTTAAAAAGGGGAATGAAAACGTTTTCAAGGGAAAACGATGAAACTATTACGATATTCGAAATGTAACATAATTGAATTAAATCCATATGGATTTATAATTAGAATTCGACTATGTCGAATGTTTTTTTAATAATCTATTTTAAGAACTATATTATAATACAGAATCTGACAAGATAATTAATATTTGGTTTAAAACCAATAATTTCTAATCGAACGTGTAATCAAGATTATGGTATAAACTTGAGATATAATTAATGAGAAGCTGATTTATAAAGGGAATTTATAAAGTGAAATATGAAGATAAATTTGTAAAATAGCTTAGTAGGTGGGGTTTTAGACTATAATAGTATTTATAAATAAAAATCAGGATTTGATATGATAAAACAAGTCCAGTTTTCTATGAAGAAATAATTTTCACATTTAATGTGAATAATGATTTTAAAGCAAACATTTTGCAAACTGAAAAGGGTAGAAAATGAAATGGATAAATATTTGAAGTGATAAATTCAAAAATGAATTTAGAATTCAAGTTAACCTGAATGGTGAGTTTATTCCGACATTCGGAACATTAATCGAATATTGATTATTCGAAAGAGAGTTATAAGTTGAAATTCGATTATATCGAATCTAAGAAGGTATTATTTACTTTATGTTTTTAATCAAGATTGTTTATTTGATTAATTAACTATTAATTATTTATTCAAAGTGAAGAATCAAAGTTATATTTTTAATATTTTAGAAATAGGTATCGTACCATTATCATTATAACCAAGGTTTTGTACAACGTTCGTTTAAATCTTTACTGATGGAATTTGGAAATGCTTTCCAAATATAACCAGTGATATTTTCTAAGAATACAAAATGAAATGATTTTAGAATTAAGAAATGGAGTTAAGGAAATTAAGAACTGACTGGAGACTAGTTAAGTTGAACAACTTTCTAGGTATCGATCTGATGTTGGTTTCGACCTTCGGGACTGATACTTAGAGAATTGTTCTCTTACTAGTTTACGGTTAGGGACTGATGGATGGTAAGGCGTGAATAAGTAATGGAAATGTTTTTCAATGTTAATAACATATATTTTTGAAACATAGATAATAAGAGTTTGTGGATATATGGAATTATTTTCCCGAGGAACATGGAAGGGCTAAAGGGGTTTCAAGAAATATCGAGGAAAAATATGGAAAAGGGAGATTGAGAAATGAAGAAATTAATGTTAAATAATTAAAAAGGGGCTGAGTGTTGATTGATGATTGACCGGTAAGATTTCCATTTGGAAATACGTCCGTTGTTTGTATGTATGTTTTCCTTTGATAGTTAAATAACCGGCTATCAAAGTTTTTGATCATTTTCGTTGTCAATACAGAGAGACTAGGATCAAATTTATTATATAAAAACCACTCAATATTGGAATTAGCTTTGCGAATCAAAATATGATGAAGATAATTGATGACGGAGTTTATACAAGGGCTGTTCTGGCGGTCCTAGGTATAAATTGCCTAGGATGGATTTACAGAATAGTGTCTTTGGTTTGTCCAGTCCCAGGACAACGTGTATAGATGAATATCTGACAGAGTATATCTAATAGATCGCGTAAGATGATCACATCAAACGTATTTACATTGGTGGCGGAGAAATTTGTTTCTCCTAGCTTTATACCCGTGGTATTTTTGGGGAAACCAATTTGTGATTTGGCAGGTATGACGACGTGGCATTCAAAGTAAGTATAGATGTGATCTGTATAATAGTAGTTATGACCTCAAGCCTCATCAACCGGGAAATGACGAAAATTGGGCTAGCGGCATGCCTAAGTGGGTCGCACCCAATTACGATATATTGTCACCATCCAGAGAATATTCATACTTGTTACTTTTTTCGATTCTGTATCTCCCAGGAATGGTTAAGTTGGTATACCAACCGTAAGGTGATAATATATTCGGAATATTCAAGTGAAATGAATGGCCGGTCATGTGTGGCCGAGTTACAAGAAGTTTTTGTTAAACTCCAGTGTGTCGCTTCTAGAGTACACTGATCGGAAGGTGGTTCAATACCTTGTCATAGTGAGAAATCCATTTTCCAATGAGAGCCCATGGTTTTTGATTGTATATTATATAAGTAGAGCGTGAGATGAAAGCGTTCTGCTAGATTTCTATTTACTTGATTTAGACATTATTATAATATCAGAAAATATTAATCTTAAGAAATATTTTGGGTTATCGCAAGGTAAAAACCATATGTGTTTATGTCTGGATCAGTCTTATGGTTATCATTTCTTTTAAACGGATTTTAAAAGTTAGACCAAATGATTGGAGTTTACTCACACCCATCCCATGACTGACTCAGAGTTTTATTTTGTCTTGTCTCACCCTAAACTTTTGGGTGCCAAAATTTGTATGGGCAGTCAAGTAGTCGGGATTTTACAGATACTTGGAAGAGCCTACAGCAGAAGGCTTCAACATTAGTTTATATAGAGTATAATCCCTCTTTGATGTTATGTGTTATACTAGTATGTATATACATTTATAGTTTTGTATTTCAAAAGTTGTTATAAATGATATTTATTCGTTCCGCTGTGAGATTCGTGTTTATTCCGATTTTGTTATGTTGTGTTCTTTTTCTTCTTCTATTCTAACCTTTTTCTTTCTATTTCTCACCCTCTAACTTCTTTCTACTAATGATTGGATATTATCAATGCTTGAATAGTCAACATGGTATTTTGTGTTGATTTTTGGGGTCGAAAATCCCTGGATCGTTACATCGGGGGTCTAAATGTTTGTACCTGCACTGTGATGGCCCTCCCCGCACTAGCCGATATTTCTTCGAAATGCATTGTACTGATGTCCAACTAGCATGGGACGGTCATCAAAGGAAAAGGATTTTGAAATGATGAACTAACAAAGAACCTGTAGTATATCTCACAGCGCATAGAACAAAATATAATAATAACATAACTTGATACAAAACAGGCGAGACTGTGCATAAGCTGAAAACTAAACCATCATAGCAGCGGAAAATTCCAAATACAGCTTACGATCCAAACCATCTTTATTACAAGTTTTAAAATTGTCTCTAAAGCACAATAGGAAGGTACACTACTAATGCCCAAAGCAGTGACCAGCAATAACACAGGGAGAATATATGTAAATAGTACGTGTAAGCCTCCTGCTCGTCTCCGGACAGCTACTCATGCATAACCAGCTAATGTGTCTCTAGTCTGCTCGTTTAGGAGCACCTAGAGTGATAATAAGAGACATTAAACTCTGGGTCGGACAAAAGTTTGGTATGTGCGATAGGCAGCGAAAAACAGAACAATAGCAGGTATACACAACCATGCCTGAACCTGGACCTGCAACCAAAGAGTTAGCACAAAGGGATGTACAATACTCTAAGGTGACACTAATGCATGGCCTGAAAATAGCGGGGAGGGTTGCTTGTCATGGTGATAGCAAACATCAAACATAGCAATCATCCTCACATCTCTCACTAGTGCGTAAAGCATACGATATCTTCACTTTGATCACCCAATTCTTTGCTATGATCACTCTGTCCCGTGGAGTCATAATGGCTCCACGGCACTGATCCATAGCCACTAATCCTTTGATATGTCCACTCTGCCCCCATGGAGTCATGACAACTCTACTATACTAGCTCATACCCCTCCTACGATCACTATGCCCCCATGAAGTCATGACAACTTCACTGCACTGATCCATAGCCAATAATCCATCCCTAAGTGGTGAGTTGAAGCTATAGACATCGATAACCCCTTTGCACACGTCCAGCAGCAGAGTCCAACTCATGAAGTAAATATGTTAGTCCCCATCTGGATCCTAAGTAATAACTTCCCATTTGGACTTCCTTTGCATCTCGAGTTTTGGTCGAATTGGAGTTTGTCTTCAGAAAAGTCATCGTGTGGTAGTGGCTTAAGTTATGGTTCGGCTTGGTACCCATGCCTGGTTCGGTTCGGTGCTCATAGCCTATGCCTTGGTTCGGTTCGAATATGCATAGTGCTCCAGTCATCATCGGTTCGGTTCGGGTCTCTCATTTGGTTCGGTTTGGGTCCCCTTTGTGCTTCCTTATCATCTCAATATTCCGATCCGATTCTCCCTTCATCTCCAATCTGATACCCTGCCCCAATTCGATCCGGATGGCCTTCCTTGTTTCCCTTGCCTTTGTGTGCCGCTGAAGATGCCACCAATCCGGTTCGGTTCGGTTATCCGATCCGATCAGATCCCCCTTAACCGATCCGATCTGGATCTCTCCAACATTTCCAGCAAGCTTGTTTCGTCCATTCTCGCCATACGTAGACATTTTCAACCATTCTAACTTTACTACAAAATCACAAAACATCACAACAATAGTAACCACATATGAGTTCAATTAAAAAGATCAAAACATCAAGCATGTAGGTCATTTTAGATCAAACATACCCAAAAAGCATGATTATCCCCTTAATCCCCTTAAGCATGTTTTAACTATAGGATTAGCAAACTTAATCCAAATTAACCCAAATTTTTATCAGAACCCTAAAATAATATTAAAGAATTTTTTACATATTTTTCTAGGATTTTAACATGCATAATTTCGCTAATTAACAATAATCACCCCTAATTAGCTGTAATTAGTGAAAAACGATGCAAATCACTCACCTAAGCAATAAATGAATTATAAATTTGAACTTTACTACTGGTTTGGGCGGTTTCCAATACAACACAGCAGCTCAAACTCTCTGATTTGATGCTAGTTTGACTTGATTTGGCCTTGATTTGCTTAATTAGTAACAAAAAGGTGATTTGGAAGTGATTTAGAAGGTGGAGGCCATTGTTAGGGTTGAAGAGAGCTAAGTGTCGGCTATAAAAATGATGAAGAAAGGTTTCTCTAACCCTTTTTAGCCCTTATGCAACCCTAATCCCGAAATCCCCCAATGGGCCTAACTGTTAATAACCCTATTTGGCCGGGTTAAGCTGTTTTTCACCTTCTAAATCTTATTTCAGCCATATCTCACAAACGTCAAGTCCGTTTGACAAATGTGACCACTCTACGGAAAGGTAAACCATCATCCAAATCCAATGGAAAAGGTTTCAAGTCAAAACTCCTTACCAATCAAAAGTTATAGGCGAAACAAGATTCGCCAGGGGTAAAAGGTCATTTAAAATTCGGCAAAAATCGTGAACATGGGAAATAACCCCAACAGTTGTTTCCCAAAGTTACATGACCATAAGACTTCGCTTGTGAATAAAATAAATAGTGTACGATCCTCTGATGCGTAGAATGCAGGTCGTTACATTCTCCCCTCTTAAGAAATTTCGCCCTCGAAATTCCTTAACCAAAACATACAATGGGTCCCGCATGCCTCTCAGCCATTTACAAACAATCAAATACACATATTAATACAACAAGTCTATCCTAGCATGCAGAATAGCTAAATCGTAATTAAAATCTTACCGGGCAAAGAGTTATGGATACGACTCCCTTACGCTCTCCCTTGTTTCCCAACTACATTCATTCTCATTATCGCCCCACTGAACCTTGACCAGTTTCACCGCCTTCCTTCGAAGTTGCTTTGCATCGTACTCGACAATACAAACCGGCCTGCGGTTCCCAACCGCCTCGAGTTCTACTTCGATGTCATCCAACTAATCCGGTGAAATATTCATATCAGGGTCGTGCACAACTTCCTTAACCAAGAAACATGAAACACGTTATGAACTCCTGCCATCTTGTCAGGTAATCCAACTTTATACGCTAAATTCCCAACTTTCCTGAGAATCGGGAATGGTCCTATAAACCTAGGTGCTAGCTTGCTTCCCCTACCAAATCGAATCACGCTCTTTAATGGAGAAATCTTGACAAACACCAAGTCGCCAATGGAGAATTTCAATTCTCTTCATCTCTTATTAGCATAACTCTTTTGCCTATCATGGGCAGACTTCATTCGCTTTTGGACAACCTTGATTTTATTTGAGGTTTCTCTTATCACATCCGGTCCAAGAAGAAATTTCGCACCGGTTTCTAACCAACATGATTGTGAGTTGCACAGTCTTCAGTATAAAGCTTCAAATGGAGCCATACCAATACTGGACTAATAACTATTATTATATGCGAATTCAACCAGATGCAAATGATCATCCCATGACCCTCCAAAATCTAATATGCAAGCTCTCAAGAGATCTTCTAATACTCGATTCACCCTCTCTGTTTGACCATCGGTTTGAGGATGGTACGCGGTAATGTAGTTCTGACTATAAAGCCTCTTGTAAGCTCTTCCAAAATCCACTAGTAAACAACGGATCTCGGTCACTCACAATGCCTTTGGGTACTCCATGAAATCTCACTATCCACTTCATATACAGTTCTGCTAACTTAGTTGCTGTTCTATTCGACTTGATAGGTATAAACCTTGCACTCTTGGTCAGTCGATCTACAATCACCCAAATACTATCGTGACCTGATCTAGCCCTTGGTAACCCATCAACAAAATCCATAGAGACTTGTTCCCATTTCCATTCAGGAATTTCTAGCAGTTGTAACAAACCACTAGGCTTCTTTTGCTCAGCTTTAACAAGCTGGCAGTTCATACACTGGGATATAAACTTCCCAACATCTCTCTTCATGCATTCCCAATAGTAGGTCTGCTTCACGGCTCAATACATCTTGTTACCACTAGGATGTATAGTCAGTTTTGACTGATGACATTCTCTAAGCACTTCATCTCTCAATCCATTAACATTGGGTGCAACTAGTCTCCCCTTCTTTTGAAGTCATCCTTCTCGATCAAGCCCATACTTGTTCATCTCCTCATCGATGCCCATCTCTAACTTGGAGATGATATCCAATAAGTTAGGATCGTCCCTTTGAGTGGAACCAATCCGTTCAATCAAAGTCGGTCTGATCATCAAACTTGTTAACATATGTGGATCTAATTCACACTTAAGTCTAAAATCATATCCTACGATATAATCCAGTTGCTTCCGTTCAAGAAACATAGCCCTTAAACTGGCATGTCTCCTACTTAATTCATCAACTACTGGATTTCCCTTCCCGGGTGTATACGCGATATTGAAATCATACGAAGCCTAGAACCCTAACCGTCTTTGCTAACGAAGATTTAGATCCTTTTGAGAGAAAAGATACTTTAATGAGTTCTGATCGATAAATAACTCGAATCTTTCTCCTAAGAGATAATGTCTCCTCATCTTCAACGCGAACACGATCGCTGCCAATTCCAAATCATGGGTAGGATATCTTTTCTCATGCGGTTTCCATTGCCGACTAGTGTAAGCTATGACCCTACCTCCTTGCATCAATACAACACCTAGTCCAGTACTACAGGCATCCGTATATACAGTCATCTCTTCGTTTCCCTTAGGAATGACTAACACTTGTGCACTCGTCAACTTCCCCTTTATACCCTTAAATGCATTCTCGCACCTTTCATCCCAGACGAAGGCTTGATTATTCTTAGTCAACTGAGTTAACGGTGCCACTATCTTGGAGAAGTCCTGGATGAACTTACGATAATATCCTGCTAACCCCAAGAAACTTCTTACGTCTATTGCATTCTTGGGCATAGACCAATCTTGCACCGTAGCCACCTTTGCAGGATCCACATCAATACCATTCTCTGAAACAACATGCCGCAAGAATCTTGCTTCCCTTCTCAGAAGTGACACTTAGAAAATTTCGCTTTCAATTGGTGTTTTCTCAACACCTCCATCACTATCCTCAAATGTTCCTTGTGTTCTTCCTCTGTCCTCGAGTAAACAAGGATATCGTCCACGAACACAAGAACAAACTTATTCAATTGACCCCTGAATACCCTATTCATAAGATCCACAAAATATGTTGGGGGCATTGGTCAACCCGAATGGCAATACCAACCACTCATAGAATCCAAACAGCAATTGAAATTCCGTTTTAGGAATACTCTCAACTGCCACTCGGAGCTGATGAAATCCTGTCGCGAGGTCCAATTGGGAGAACACTTTTGCTCCTTCTTGTTGATCAAACAAATCATCTATCCGTGGAAGAGGATATTTATTCCTCCTAGTCACTTTAATCAACTCGCGATAGTCCACACATAAACGAAGGGAACCATCTACCTTGGTAGCAAATACAACAGGTGCTCCCCATTCGAAAACACTCCTTCGAATAAATCCCTTCTACAAAAGATCGCTTACTTGCACCTCGAGCTCTCGCTGCTCCCTTGGTGCCATACGACGAAGTGGCATCACTATAGGTCTGGCATCTTTCATTAAATCAATACGGAACTCAATCTCTTGGTATGGTGGAAGTCCGGTCACTTCCTTGAAGATATTCGGATACTGGCCAACAATGGGAACCCCTGATAACTCGTCCTCTGGAATGTCGAGGGAATTTAGAAAACTAGCCATCACCTCATCACTAGGTAGGCCACCAAACACTACCCTCCGCCCATCATCTGCCCTAATAGTCACCGAAAATCCCTCACAGTCTACCACCACCTCGTACATTTGGAGCCAATCGACTCCCAAAACAACGCCAAACCTGGTAAAGCCCAAAACAAAACAATCATAAGCAAACATACGTCCATGACTCGATAAGACCAAATTTCGACAAATCATACAACGACTAGTCGAACCACCAATCGGGTTTGTCACCACTAAAGGTCTATTGACTATCTCGGGTTCCAATTCCAACCTATCTACCATGTCACTAGATATGAAGGAATAGGAAGCCCCGGTATCAAATAGTACTCGAATAGGAACATCATAAATAGAAAGCATACCTTAAATGACGACATTCTTTCCTTTCTCCGCCGCAGTTGGGGCATTCGACGAAGAAGGAACCTCATTAATAGCATATGCTTTCACAATCTTCTTCTCTTTAGGAGGTTGTCGACATTTATCCTTATGATGTCCCACTTGGCCACAATTGAAGCACTTCCTGTCCGTTGGCTTTGCTTGGCATTCTTTAGCATAGTGGCCCTTCTTGCCACAGCTAAAGCACTCTATATCTTTCTTACTCTTCTTCTGACCATCCTTAGCTTGGTTCTATTTCCTCTTATTTTGCTAATTAATCTTGCCTCCCCTGCTTGCTTGTGGCTTTGGCTCTCCGATCTCATTGCTTTCCCAACAATCGATTCAAAAGTCTCATCAATATGGTTTATAAGCCTTTCTCCCAAGTACTGATCTAAACTAGTTATGAACTTCTCATTCTTCTTCTTTGCAGTATTGATAAGAGATAATCCATACTTCGATAAAGTATCGAACTCAGCAATATATTCCGAGACCTCCCTACCATTCTGTTTAAGTTCCAAGAACTTCCTAAACAACTCTGACTTTTGGGCACCTGGGATATACTTATCACTAAATCGGGTCATAAACTGATTCCAAGTAACTTGATCCTCAGGTGTAGCTGCCTTAATAGCGTTCCACCAAATGATAGCCCCTCCTTGCAGCTGGCGGGATGCAAGCTTTCTCTTCATTGTGTCTTCGATTCCTAGATCCTCGAAGATACGCTCACAACTATCGAGCCAATCTTGAACATCCATAGCCGATTCTGTTGCATGAAATGACTTTCCACCAAGGCTAGTATAATCCTTACAGAGCTTGGTCAAATCATCCCTAGTCGCCTGCACCGCTGCACCACTACCATTTGCAGCATTAGGAGTTGTTCCCTGAACATCTCTCAACATCTCTCGCATGAAGGTAGTAAACATCGTCCTCATGTCAGGGGAATTCCTATTATTGGTAAACATTGTCCTCATGTCAGGGGCATTCCTATTATTGTTTCTTGAACTAGTATTCCTCGTATATCGGCTCATCGTTCAATCTGTAAGAGAAAATGATTAACCATCTCTTCAGTGGTGCTAGTGCAGTGCGACTTCATCCTTATATATATATATATATATATATATATATATATATATATATATATATATATAGCTTTTGAAAACAAAAATGTCACAAACACGCACTCTCAAATACGTATACCATCTCTCCCTGGTGTCTTTCCCTTCGGTTAACCACACAACCTAAAGCTCAGATACCAAGTGTGATGGTCCTCCCCGCGCTAGCCGACATTTCTTCGAAATGTGTTGTACCGATGTCCAACAAGCACATGACGGTCGTCAAAGGAAAAGGGGTTTTGAAACAATTAACTAACAAAAAACCTGTAGAATATCTCACAACGCATAGAACAAAATATAATAATAACATAACTTGATATAAAACTAGCGAGACAGTGCATAAGCTGAAAACTAAACCACCATAGCAGTGCAAAATTTCAAATACAGCTTATGATCCAAATCATCGTTCTTACAAATTTTAAAACTGTATCTAAAGCAAAATAGGATGGTACACTACTAATGCCCAAAGAAGTGAGCAGCAACAACACAGGGAGAATGTATGTAAATAATACGTGTAAGCCTCTTGCTCATCTCTAGACAGCTACTCGTGCATGACCAGCCAACCTATCTCTAGTCTGTTTGTTTAGGAGCACCTAGAGTGATAAGAAGAGACATAAAACTCTGGATCAGACAAAAGTCTGGTATGAGCGATAAGCAGCGAAAAACAGAACAATAGCAGGTATACATAACCACACCTGAACCTGGACCTGCAACCAAAGAGTTAGCCCAAAAGGATGTACAATACTCTAAGGTGACACTAACGCATGGTGTGAAAATAAAAACTTCACTGCAATGATCCATAGCCAATAATCCATCCCTCAGGGGTGAGTCAAAGCTATAGACATCGATAACCCCTTTGAACACGTCCCGCAGCAGAGTCCAACTCATAAAATACGTTAGTCGCCATCTGGATCCTAAGTAATAACTTCTCATTTGTACTTCCTTTGCATCTCGGGTTTTGGTCGAATTGGAGTTGGTCTTCAAAAAAGTCATTGCGTGGTAGTGGCTTAAGTTATGGTTCGATTCGGTACCCCATGCCTGGTTCGGTTCGGTGCTCATAGCCCACGCCTTGGTTCGGTTCGAATCTGCATAGTGCTCCAGTCATCATCAGTTCGGTTCGGGTTTCTTATTTGGTTCGGTTCGGGTCCCCTTTGTGCTTCCTTCGCATCACCAAATTCCAATCTGGTTCTCCCTTCATCTCTGATCCGATCCCCTGCCCCAATTCGACCCGGATGGCCTTCCTTGTTGCCCTTGCCTTTGTGCACTGCTGAAGATGCCACCACTCTGGTTCGGTGCGGTTATCCGATCTGATCCCCCTTAACCGATCTGATATGATCCCCCTTAACCGATCCGATCCAGATCTCTGCAGCATTTCCAACAAGCTTGTTTCATCCATTCTCGCCATACGACGACATTTTCAACCATTCTAACTTTACTACATAATCACAAAACATCACAACAATAGTAACAACATATGGGTTCAATTAAAAAGATCAAAACATCAAGCATATAGGTCATTTTAGATCAAACATACCCAAAAAGCATGATTATCCCCTTAATCCCCTTAAGCATGTTTTAACTATAGGATTAGCAAATTTATCCAAATTAACCCAAATTTTTATCAGAGCCCTAAAATAATACTTAAGAACTTTTTACATATTTTTCCATAATTTTAACATGCATAATTTCGCTAATTAACACTAATCACCCCTAATTACCCGTAATTAGTGAAAAACGATGCAAATCACTCACCTTAGCCATAAATGAATTATAGATATGAACTTCACTACTGTTTTGGGGCTGTTTCTAGTGCAACACAGTAGCTCCAACTCTGATTTGATGCGAGTTTGACTTGATTTGGCATTGATTTGCTTAATTAGTGACAAAAAGGTGATTTAGAAGTGATTTAAAAGGTGGAGGCCATTGTTAGAGTTGAAGACAAGTAAGCGGCAGCTGTAAAAATAATAAAGAAAGGTTTCTCTAACCCTTTTCATCCTTGTGCAACCCTAATCCTGAAATCCACCCATGGGCCAGCTGCTAATCACCCTATTTGGCTGGGTTAAGTTGTTTTTCACCTTCTAAATCTACTTTCAGCCATATCTCCCAAACGGCAAGTCCGTTTGACAAATGTGACCACTCTACGGAAAGGTAAACCATCATCCAAAGCAAATGGAAGTGGTTTCAGGTCAAAAATCCTTACCAATCAAAATTTATAGGCAAAACAAGATTCACTAGGGGTAAAATAGTCATCTAAAACTCAGCAAAAATCGTGAACATGACCCCGTTAGTCGTTTCCCAAAGTTACACAACCATACGACCTCGCTTGTGAATGAAATAAATGTTCTACGATCCTCCGATGCATTGAATGTGGGTCGTTACATACACTATCTATGTTTGTATCAATGCTGCCTATATCTAGTGATAACCTTAAGGGTGATAAATGACCAAATAATCATAGGAAACATCTTCTTCGCATTCACTTATTCAATGCATTGGACATATAGTATGTTTGGTTACATGGTAACTGTACCCTATTTGAAATGAAATAGTCTTTTGTCAGACCGACGACCTCCGTTTGGTTGAGAATGAGCATAATTGGTATTCATGAGTCCCAGTGGATTAACCACCTGTGTCCAATGGGCAACCTCTAAATTGGATTACAACTTACATCAGGTCGAATACTCAACAGACGAACAAACCTCAGATATCCAAGTACCCGATGAACCAACATACTAACAATCCATTTGCATTTCCACTGGAGAACTATTAGGGACTTCGTCATTACTCAATCCAAGGTCTTCTCGTCTGGAACTACCTAGACAGTTATATCTGCCTCCATCTCTGCTCTCTAAATCCCTTTTGGCAACATCCCTATCCTAATCCAAAACATGATTCCTTGCATATTACTACATTCTTAGGAGTTTGATTAGTTATTATTTAAGTTGTTCTTAAAAAGAGAATCGACGATTTGAACCATCCCGTGTATGCCATTCCAAAATGCTCAAATATAAAGTTGCACCTATTGAAATATACTCTTATCCAAAATATATAGCATGCCACCATGAGTCCAATGCAAAAAACACCATTTAAAATGGACGTTGTATGCAAAAGTTATACCCATTTGAAGTTGACTTTGAAGGAGGTAGTACACAGACCGAGATTTAAGGAATGCCGATATCAATTTTAAGGAAGCACCAATCCGGATTTTAAAGATGCGCTGACCCAGACTTTAAGGAAGGCCAAATATGAACTTAAAGAAGGCCTAAGCGGAATTTAAGGTAGGTTGAACAACAATTTAAGGAAGGCCAATCCAATTTAAAGAATGTCGGTCCAGATTTAAGGAAGACCGAACCGGAATTTAAGGTGGACCGACCGAGATTTAAGAAATGCTAACCGAAATTATTTTCTTTATATCCCTATATTTTTGATCCAATCGACTTGAAATGTAGGCTTCTCAGGACATTTTATAGCTCCTATAAAAATTTCATCATATCGAAGGTACTTTTGAATTTTGGTCGATACAAACCTATTTGACATTAATTCTATTGTACGAACTCCAAACGACTCCAAATTTCTCGCACAACCTCTATAGATCTTCGATCCCGTTTCCTTCAAATTTAGTGCGGTTCTGAGCAATTTTGATTTATGGACTTTTTCGCAAAATACTAGTTCGAAGTCACCGTTCATTGTCGTTTTCAATAATTTAAGCAAAAAAAACAACCTTAGAAATCATCCAAATACATATACAAACATGCAATAATGATACATTGCTCCAACTATTTATAGTGTCTATATCTAAAAGTAAAAAAACCATAGACTTGCACACACTGCAAGTGGTTTCATAATTTTGATATAAAGTGTTAGATACCTAGCAAAATTAACTTCCAAGGATTATTTTAAGATTTAGAAGTCTAGATTTTTTTTAAATAATATTAGTTTCACACACATGTTCCTATGAGATATCAAATTTAAATAGGATTATTGAATTTAAATAGATAGCCCTTTCTAATTGTTACAGATATTTTTCTCTAATCTAGATCTAAATATTTCTATATTTTAATTAAAGTTTTTGTAGAGATTTTAGGTAATGGATGGAGAAAGGTTTGCTGAAATGGAGGTAGAAGCTTTGGAGAGGAAGGAGAGGGAAATGAAACGATAGAGATGAGTTACATTAGCTCACATTAGCCCATTATCTCCTTAATCTCGAAATCCACTCTCGGCTTACCTGAAAATGGGACAAGATGGTTGAAAATGGGCTTTTTATATACTAAAAATCCTTTAAACAACCATATATATATATATATATATCCATTTTCGACATATAACCACTCTATGTAAAGATAAACCATCGTCTTGATCCAGTGGAATGGTTTCAACAAAAGTTCCACGATAGTAAAAAGTTAAGGACGAAATAAGATTTTTTTTAGGGGTAAAATGGCCAAAGAATAACCCAAAAAAAAAATATAAAAGCGAGAAATGCCTCGAATAGCCATCTCTCAAAAATATAAAATGATACGATCGAATACCAAAATAATAATCCATTTTTATGCATTAAAAATGCACAAAACTGCGGGTTGTTACAAAAACCATGTTATAATATAACTATCATGCTTACGAAACCCATTTGTTAGCACATTTACCTTCAAGATCCAAGTTTCCAACAAGTAGATCTTACCATATTGGCTATCCAGGGTAGATGACCATGGCTACCAATTCAGACGGGTGTCCCTACGTAAACCTTCTTTGAGTCAACATTAAAGCACTTGGAGTGATAAATAATTCCTTAGCATTCGCAATCACTAGAGCTTCCACTAGTACATCTTACCCATCCATTATCCTGCGATCTTTTTCCTTCTCGACCTGCCAATTACACTCCTTCACTTTGACACAATTTCCAAGTTTCCTATCTAAGTGTCAAAATTGGCTATCCCACTCTTTCAATTTAACACAATTTCAAAGTTTTCAATCAAATAGTCAAAACTGGCCACCGCACCTACTCGATTTCAACCCGATCTCGACTAATCGAAGAGTCGTATCTTCTTCTTGTCATAATTTCCTCCTTAACAAATTATTTAACAACACACAACCACTAGCATGATCAAGAAGACCTAAACATACCTTCCAATCGTTTGCGCAATCTTTTGTATATATTTTTGGGACAGTCACCTTGATTTGATCCAGGACTACAATCGCATTGTTCCGGCCAAAGATTATTCTTCTTTGAAAAAGACTATGATTTTGCTCCGAGAAAATTATAATTGTTTTGAACGCTTCCCTAAACCAGTTCAAAAAAAATAATTCACTCAAAACATTATTTTGAGCATCAAATCATTCTGCTTCCTATTTTGATGCATTCTAGATTGGGTTTCGATGAACTTTCTTTAATCTTTGAAATATTTTCTTGCCTCGAAGAACTCTGGTTCGAGTTTTGAAGCACGTTCTTTAAAATACTTTTCTTCGAGCTTCGATGCACTTTGCTTTGAGCATCGATGCACCTTTCTCTCGGTAGAAAAGAGTGGTATTATTTTAACTTGCAGGAAAGAAGTCATACGAATCAAAATCCATCTTACTTTTAACACCAAACGTACTTCGAATCACTATCTTCATACAAGTTTATGCTTTCCTACTGTAGCGCCCCACCCTGAGACCTATAGTAACAAAGAGTAAATGAGTAATATTATCTGTTAATACAGAGAATAAGGCTGGTTCGGTGAGACCATTCTGATCTTGTATTAAAAAAGTCTTAAGTACGTTGATAGAATGCTCTCATTTTTCTTCTTTAAGTGAGTTGATATAATTAATACTTATAAATTGTAATACTATAATGGCTACAAGATCGATTCAGAACAAGACATAATCAGAGTCATATTTCATAGTCCACAGAGTAGCATTACCACCATAGATATATACATATATACATCAGTACAATACAAAATAATACACATCTATGGATATAAAATCAATAATATATATATGACCATCAAAATGAAAGAATATATACAAAAAAACAATGAATGTCACAAATAATACGTACAATTAAAACTCGCTAGAGCAAACAAACGAGGTAGATCATCAATAAATAAAGCTAAGAAGAGGGTCTCAACATCATGCACTACCTACGAAATCTCAGTCTGACCCGAGCAATTAATACATGGGTCATTCTAGCTGAAACATAAGGTTTCATATAATAGGGTAATAAGTAGTTAGGGATACTTTTTATCTAAAGAGACACTTCGATAATAATAGTCAATGTCATTGGGTTAATGAACAAAAAATGATATAACAACATAAGTCATTGGATTACCTACACCATAATATGCTCTGCAAAAGAGTATGAGTTACCATGTCACTCCACACAAAAGAAAATCAACACCATGAACACAATATGAACTCGTTTAAAAGTTCCATATAATACAAATGAAATCACTTAACAATTTATTGCTAATAACCCACCAACAAGATATATATATATATATATGCATATATAAGAAACCACATCAAATAAGTGAAAACATTCGAATCAAAATTCTAGGAACCAACACAAAGGAATCTAGAAAGCAATAATACAAAACCTTGCACTCACCAGTCCAAGTTTCCCACCGGCTATAGATTAGGACCCTCCAGTCCAAAATACGGCCTACCGACCTTCCAGATACAATATACAAGACACCCACAAGTCTTATATAAGACCAACCAGCTATTTATATGTATATACGACCCACCAGTACAAGTACTAGCGATAATAACACCAAAGAATGTGTTATAAACTCCTCTATAGTAATTAAATAATAAAAACAATACGCCCAGTTCTGTACATTTTTGCTAATCAATTTACTATAAGATAGCGCACTCCGCACTAGTAATTAATAATTTACTTCGATCGACGAGTCTAGAATTAGCTGATATAATTAATCTACCTGTCCCATACCATATTATTTATTATATCGTTTAAATCATATTCTCGCTTTAACAAAGGTGCAAAAAGCGTGTATACTTATATTGAAAATATTTGGTTTTGAAAAAAATGAGTTTACAAAACGGTTTAGAAAATGTTTGGATTATTTCTTTGAAAACATGTAAATTTTGAAAACATTATTTATTCTACTGACTTGAAATGATTTTATTTATAAAAGCCAAATCATAGAAAAGTATTTGTCCCAAATTACATATAGAAAATTTGTTTCAGAAATTGCTTTCTAAAGATATGCAAATTATAGAAACCAACACGAAAAAGAACCAACAAAACTCAACAGAGCACAACTGAAATTTGTGCAATCCAAATAATGTATAAACTAAATTTTAGGCATCAGTTTGTGCACTCGTCAAAGTGGATAAACATTGAGTAAAATTGTGCATGTACATATAGTAAATTACACAGGCTTGCAAACAATATAGAGAAAAATCAACTGGGCAATTTACACTGCCTATTTCAACATAGGTATCTACTTGTATCAGCACATGTGTCAACATAGGAAGGCACAGGGCTTCCAGCGGGTCCTCCTGTGACGAACTCAATTTCAAGCCACGTTCTAGCCCAGCTACGAACATGACTACGTAATAAAAATCTACAGGATTACAATTCAAAACTTGGACAAGATACAAAAACAGAAATCACACCAATCAGACATAATTGAGGGAGTTATTAACTCTCAAACATGAATAGGCAACTTATATAGATGTCAACTTTTGAGTTTTATAGTAGATTAAACTCAACTTTTGCCTTAGATCTTCAACATGCAAAGAAAAATAGAATGAGTGAGCTTACTCACCTTGTTTACAAAATAGAAGTTGTACAACAAGAGTTCGATGAATTTTGGAGCTTTGTGGCTTCAAGAAGCATTGTCTGTGCTTGAAAATTCACTGACTGTAACATGTAACTAAGAAATATCAATATACAGTAACAATATTTCAAATCGGAGATCTTGGATGGAATTAATTTTAGCTTTAGGATGACTACCGGTTGTAGAATATAGTTAGCAGCCTAGATTTACTATTTCTATGGAGATTTGGAACTTAGATTTTGGTTTTAAGCAGGTTTTAGCAAAAAAAAAAAAAGTCTGGCCAAGGAAATAAAATGAGGAACTTAGAGAAGAAAAAAAGAACATACTAGATAATATGTTTTCCAGAATTTACTATTCCTATACCATTAATTATAAAGCTTAATTAATGTAATTAAGATCATTAGCAATTACTTATGCTTTGGGTACGTAGATGTGGCCTAATTACATTATTTATCCATGTTTTATCCTATATTAATACTAATGCACGGTATTTCTTCCCATATTTATAACTTAACATCTTATAGCACATAATAAATTACAAACAACTTATTTAAAACACTTTTAAACCTTTTTAGCGTCATTTCAGGGATTTAACAATAAAATTTACAAATGTTTACAAGTTCTATTTCTTTTATGCAATTCTTACAAATTTAAGAGCTACAACCATTAAAACAATTCTATTTTGAGACAAAATCATTATAAATTTATAAAATTTGTTTTTAGTACATATATTAACATTTTTAAACACAATTTAAATTTTGTACATTATTTTAACTTATTTTTTAATGAAAAAACACCATTTGTTCTTCTTCTTATTATTATTTGCTTATATGTTGCAACTTATAACAACCAATTAACCCAAAAATCTTGGAACTCTTATTTTCGCTTCAACGTTCATTTCTAAAGATATTTCAACTTTTATTCATCATTTTATACTATTAATATATAATTATGATGTTTAATTTTATTCCATATATTATTTGTTGGAAAAAAATCAATCTCATATCATATGGATATTCTTCCCAAAACATAATATTTTGCATTTTGACTTTATTTTCTTAAACTAACACAAAACCATCATTTTGATTCATTTTCTTTCTACACTACCATAATTCTGATATTATTTCCCCTAATTTTTTTCTTCTTTTCCAAAATTTCCCAATAATTCCAAAAATCACATTTAAATCTCAAACTTAACAAGTTGAATCCAATCATCACTTTAAATGGTTCTTATCTCTTAATGAACAAAATATAATTCACATTATAATCTATTAATTGCTATAACAGGTAATCATCTTAAATCTGGATCATTACAAACTCCTCATATGCAAACATTGCATCCCTGCAATTTCCTTAGGGATAAGTCATATTCAACCTAATTTATTCCATCAACGCAAAATACAAACAACGAAAGTGATAAACCCTCAAGATTAGAAGAATGAAAACCAGGATACATATGCTCGATAAACTCTCAGGTTCCCCAAGTACAATCATTGGGATTATCCAACCATTGAATCTTTGCAAGTGACACATTCTTGTTCCAAAGGCATTTAACCTCTAAATCAAGAACATGCATAGGACGTTGCACATAGGAAAGAATGGGTGAGACCTCAAGCCGCACTAATAATTGGAATCAAGCACAAAATCGAAATCACACTAACAATTACTTAGTTGAGATGCATGAAACAGGTCATGAACTCTAGAAAATCGATCCGGAAGTGCTACGTTATAAGCCACGATATCGATATGCTCCGTAATAGGAAATGGCCCAATATAGCGAGGAGTCAACTTCCTAGTCTAGCTGAAGCATACCACCACCTAAAGGAGATATATAAAGAAAAACTAAATCACCTACTAAGAATTCGAGAGGTTTCTTACAGTTGTCCGCATAGGATTTTTGGCTACTCTGTGCCATTCAGTCTCACATGAATAAGGGCAATTTTATAAAAAAATCACGAAAAGAGTTGGGTCCTAAAGTTAGTGTTAACTATGTTTTTGTCAACACCAGAGACAGGTCAAAGAAAATGGACCTAAAGGGGAAAATGGGATTATATAGTTCCCATAAGCTTGAGTTAGTTCACCGTTTCCTAGATATCAAGATTTATGCTCAAAGATTAGTTACTCTTCCCTCAAGGGGTGAGTACCACGCTTATGAGACTTAACAACCGACTGTTACCTTGGGATAAGGGTTTCCTAAGCACAACGCAGGATAGAAATCTAAACGGTTTTCGAAAGGAATTTCTCAATAATTCTCGAGGAAGGGTTTAGGGTTGAGTAGGAAACCTTTGTCGTGTAAGATGCATAAGGTAGTATGCAAAGGAAGTAAATAAAAAACTCATAGAAATTATTGTAGTGTCGATTCTCTGTTTATTGCTTATTGATTTGAGTACATAAGTGTTTACAAAAGAAATCCCCAAATTGATTTTGAAATTAGGGTTTACTCTATAAGAAGAGGATATAAGATTGAGAAATGAGAATTCGGCCTCGAAATTAAGACCCCTAGGATGTTATTTATAGACAAATCGGGACCCTTTTTGACATTAGGCTAGTAAAGGACCCTTTCGACTGCAACAGCTGTGTGTCAGCTACTTTTCACCTTTCGGTTCCGGTTTCCTAGGTATCGGCTATTGTTGAGGGATATGCCATAGCCTTTAGTGTCGGTCTTAGCTTCCAGAAAGATGCTTCTGGTTTTTGGAGCTTCTCTTTTAAGTTGTCTCTTCTTTCCATATCGATACTAAAGCCTGTTGGTATTGATAGCATCGGGTATAGCCTCCGGCTTTCAGAGATAAGCTTTTGACCTTATCTACAACTCTTCACGATGTTTGCTTTCGTGCCTTGATCGTTTACATTCCTGGAGTCGTTACCCCTTTCAGTATCGAAATTAAGTGTGTTAGTGTGGATGCCTCTTCTTCTCATAGACTTGGCTTGCTCTCGGTTAATCTCTAAAGTGGATTTTTGGTCTTCCAGAAGGGTGCTTTCGGTGTTCTTCCTGTTGAAGTTTCTCCGAAGTAGCTGACAAGCTTTGAGTCTGGTAGTTGGCCTTTAAAATGCTTGTGTTTCAGCCTATTGTTCCTTTATAACTTTCCACTTTTTGCATCAACATTAAGTGAATTAATGTTGATATCCCTTTCGTCTTCCTTTGCCTTTCTTTGTTCCTTGTCAATTCTATAGTCTCGGATCGTAGGCTGTCATCCTTTCTTTCTTATTTGCTTCCAGATTAAGGTGATTAGCTTACGAAATTAACTTCGCATTGTTTGTCTCCCACTATGGATCTGTTCTGCCGACATTCCTTTTTCTTGTAGGTTCTAAGCCCTCTCCTTCCAAGATGTTAACGGTTGTATATTGTCCTCGCTTATGCTTTCGGTTTTATTATGGTGTCAGGTTTATACTCTCAGGCATCTCCTTATGCTGGTGGCAGTTCGATACCCCTTCACCGATAGCCTGTTTCAGTGTTGAATTTTGGTATAACATTTTCCCCACTTTGTGAAGGTGTACTTTCGACTTTCTAAGTAAAAATTATGACTTTTCTCCTGTACTTCGACTTCCCGCCTCTTGGTATCGTCCAATCTGACCCGCTAATTTGCTCCTGCTTGTATGATTGAGATTCAAGGGTTTCATTGACACAAATACACTTTCTTCTTCTTCCCCATTTTTCCACTTGCAAATCCATTGCTTAAAGAAGATCATTGTTCTTCAAGAATCTTACAATGTTAACTATTTTTTCGTCAAAACTGGAGATAGGTCTATGGAAGTGGACCTAAGGGAACAACGGGTTATTTAGTGTCCACAAACTTGAGTTAGTTCACCGTTCATTAGATATCAAGGTCTAAAGTTTGAAATATTAGTAACTTTTCCCTCAAGGGGTGAGTATCACGATTATGCGACTCAAAGACCAACAATTACCCTAGGATAAGGGTTTCGTAAGCTCGTTGCAAGATAGGGAGCTAAACGGCTTGTAGAAGAGTATTTTGGTAACCTAAGGGAAAGGGTAAGGCTTGCGTATGAAGCCTTTTTTGTGGGGTAAACATAAGGTAGTTAAGTACCCGCTGAAAGAGGTTGGATTGAGAAGCAGTAAACAGCATAGCACAACAATATACTATATAATAAGCAAAATAGTAAAGAACTCAACGATTTATAGTGGTTTGGTTCAGACTGAATCCACGTCAAGTTCAAGGGCTTTGATGATTTCATTCATAAAGGACATTACATGAGAAATCCCCAAATTGATTTACAAAGTAGGGTTTGCTCTCTAGTAAATGAGAGCAAGATTGTGAAATGGTGGGAAATTTCCCTAAAATGAGACCCCTAAGGTCTTATTTATAGCCAAATTTGGTCCCCTTCTGTTGTGAGCCTAGCAGAAGTCACTTTCAGACGCTTCAACAAGGTTTCGGTCGCCTTTGTGACTTTCGGTTCCAGCAGAAAGGTTTTGGCCGCCTTTTTCTCTATGAAATATTTTTATTGATGTCTTCTTGACTTTGAAATATCAATCTTGAGCTTTCGGAAGTGGTTCTGCCGACATGCCTCTCGGAGCTTCACCCATGAGCTTTTGGTCTCGGATTCGTATAATCTCGACTTTGGTGGCTCTTGGCTTAGGGACCACTAGTCTCGGTCCGCATTCATACATTTTGGTATTGGGGACTTCAGCTTTATTATATTTCTTGAACCTAGATTTGCCATCATCCTTCTTTTGTACTCGGCTTCCGGCATTTGAGAGCCTGATTTTGTGACAGTATGCTCTCGGTATGCTTATCGGTGACTCTAAAGCTGCTTCCTGATGATAGTTTCGATATTTCCTTGCTTCCTCTTAGCTTGGCTTTCGGCTCAACATCCTTCACTTGTCAGTATAGGTATTGGAACTAAGTAGTTAGAGTGGATTTCTCCCTCTTTCCGACAGCCCATGGTTTCGGCCTTGATCTCACAATGACCTTATCCGTGACCTCTTCCAGATGATTTATAAACTCTCCTCTAATGTTGGTATTGGTACCGAGCTAAGTAGTATCAGCATCCCTTTGCCTTCTCCTGTTTGATGTAGCGCTTCCCTTAAGTGGCTTTAAGCTCGGTTTATATGCCTTCTGGTGATGTT
Organism: Allium sativum; assembly: GCA_030737875.1. Taxonomy (NCBI): domain Eukaryota; kingdom Viridiplantae; phylum Streptophyta; class Magnoliopsida; order Asparagales; family Amaryllidaceae; genus Allium; species Allium sativum. The sequence goes on from JASFAX010000020.1 coordinate 50,732,247, forward strand.
GAAGCTACTTTTTGATGTTAGTATCAATAGCCTTTTGCCTTTCTCTGTTTGGATTTTGGATCATATGCCTCTGGTAACCCCTAATTACTAGCTTTCAGTTTCATGTGTATTCTTTAAGAGTTGCTTCTCTGTGTTCCCTTTGGTGTCGGTATTTCCTTGCCTGTGTTTTCCTTTCATACCGGCACCAATCCTTCATTTTGACTTATTGTTGTTTCTTCCTCTATTCTTATGTAGTCTGTGTTGGAACGACACCCTTGTGCTTATGCACCAGACTTGGGGCTCTCGAGCCTTGCTTGTTGTATCTCTCTGGCTTCTGTCCTGGCTCTGTCCTATGTAATTCAGGTTTCGCTACATGAAACCCTTTGTTGTTTCAGCCTTAAAATCTTTGCTTCTTTGTATTTGGCCAGTGTAAATTTTTGTGTTAACAGCTAGCCCCCTCCTAGTGTATTTTGTTCTTTAGGACAAAATCCTGCAACTTCTACACTATTTTTACTACAACAAAAGAATCACTAGATATGTTTCAATAGCTTCATATAACTCAAAATAATGGTACAAGGGAAGCATTAACTTTATTAGTGGATAGAATTTGAATGTAAACTTCAAGTTATGAGCCTTTATGAATCTAATTATAATATACAAACTTAAACTTGCACCTGTATGGAACCCTATGGTTTTAAAGATAAAGATCTACTATCATTTAATGGGGAACTTGATATTCTTATCTAGGCATCAGTTATTAAGAACTTATTCTTATTCCCGGAGGAGGGTATGCCTTGCATTGCTAAATATCATTTTGAACAAAATTTAGAGTAGCAAGCATTTAAGGTAAATATGTCATGAGTTTAGAAAACTTCCCCATATGAAATGTTGTGATATCGTAACCCTTGTTGGAAGGATTCGGACGGGAGGTCCGTAGTACTTGAGCACTAGCTTAGGAACCTTTACCTTTGAATAATAATGGTATATTCGAACTCCATATATGACCATGACAGGAGGAAATTAACATTCTCTTTGGTAACTATTATAGAAAATTCATAATTAAACCTGAATGTCAGACAAAAACAAATCTAAAGGTCTATTTTCTTAAAATTAGCAAGGTTATAAGTACTTGTTTGGAATGACAAGGAAAAGATCTAAGATTAATATCTAGACTTACGTAACAGAAATTTGAAATTCATAATAGGAATCCAAGGATTTACATCTTGACTGGGTAGAAAACCAAAAATCTTTATCTAAAAGTAGTAAGCATACTTGAAAAAATAGAAGTCATAAATCCATATCTGAAATTAATAGAAGTCCCAAGAATCACACTCGGGTAAGTGGAAACCAGAAATCATATGGAAGCTCCAAGACTCACACTCAGGTAAATGGAAACTAGAAATTATAGAGAAACCCCGAGACTCACACTCGGGTAAGTACAAATCAGATATCATACAAAAAGCTCGAGACTCACACTCGGGTAAATGAAAGTCAGAAATCTTATGGAAAAGCAGAGACTCACACTCAAGTAAACATCAATCGGGAATCATATGGAAACCCCAAGACTCACATTTGGGTAAGCATAAATCAAAAATTATATAGAACGTTCGAGACTCAAACTTGGGTAAATGAAATCAGAAATCATATAGAAACCCCGAGACTTACACTCGGGTAAGGTGAAATCAGAAATCATATAGAAACCACAAGGCTCACACTCGGGTAAGCATAAATCAAAAATTATATAGAAAGCATGAGACTCACACTCGGGTAAATGAAATCAGAAATCAAATAGAAACCCCAAGACTCACACTTGGGTAAGTAGAAATCAAAAAATATATAAAAACTCCAAGACTCACACTTGGATAAGTAAAAAATTTGATATCATATCGGAGAATAATACAAACCACAAGACTCATACTTGGGTAAATATAAATTAGAAATCATATGGAAACCCCAAGACTCACATTTGCGTAAGCATAAATCAAAGGTCATATAGAACGCCTGAGACTCACACACGCATAAATGAAATCAGAAACCATGCGCCAGTTGGTAGTTACTGGAAAATGCCATAAGTGGAATGTCTTAACAAGAGCAAAAAGTGAGAATCAGAAGTTCACTTAAAGGCTATCCTATGAAAGCATTTCAGATCTTCCAATGATTACATATATGCATAGATTCAACCTACTCAAACGTTGTTGGCAGTGATCAAGAAACCATAAGTTATTTTGGGTTCCTTGGAAGTTTACTCAAAGGAACCACATGAGTGAAGGAGTCATAGATATACCGAGGAAAACTCCTCGGATGCATATGTAGAGGACTACTTTTGAAATAAGTTATGTCTTGAGTTGATTAGTCGTTCAACGGATGTTCCTCTCATCTGTATAACTATTGGTTATCTAACGTCTAGCTTTATTCCTATCCCATACAATATGCAGATGAATGAATGCTCTCTAAGAGAGTGACACTAGTCCCTTTATATAGGAGTATGTAGGCACTACTAGCCCCACTTAGGGGTACTATAATTTGTAGGGGGTGTTAGCCTCACTTAGGAAGCAACTCCACAAGGTGGAGATGTAACTTTGTTTGTTAGCCCCACTTAGGAGAAAATTCCACTAGGTGGAGATGTAACATTGATTGTTAGCCCCACTTCGGAGGCAACTCCACTAGGTGGAGATGTAACTTTGTGTCTTCTCTTCTTGGAAGCTTTTGTTGCTCCCCTCTGGAGGCTTTTGTTCGAGGCTCCTCATCTGATAGGTTGTGTTTATTGTAGCTTCTTTCTTTGGAAGCTTTGTTTTACGCTCTTCTTCAAGGAGGTTGTGTTTGTTGTGGTTTCTCTCTCTTGAAGCTTTGTTTGATGCTCCTCTGCTGTGAGGTTGTGTTTGTTTTGGCTTCTCTCTTTGGAAGCTTTGTTTGATGCTCCTCTTCTGGGAGGTTGTGTTTGTTATGGCTTCTCTCTCTAGAAGCATTGTTGATGTAGCTTCTCCCTTAGAAGCTTTGTGTGTTGTGCCTTTTCTTCTAAAGGCTTTATTGGTTCATTTTTTTTTCCTCTAAAGGCTTTATTGATATCATTTATCAAGGGTAATTTCCAAACCTTTAATAGAAGCATTTAAGTATTTAAATATAACATGTTTGACAAAGTTCGTGAAACTTTGAAATAGCGGAGATAAGATTTAGAAGAATCTTATTTAAGCCGAGCTATGGTGGGTGCTTAATCATTGCTTTGTTGCATGTTTATCTAGACAGTTTTCACTAAAGCTTGACACTAATTGATAACTTTGTCGTGCATTTATCCATGCATTGTGTACCTTAAGTGATCCCTTCTGAGCTTTCGTTCCCTTCTGCAGGATGAGTCATAGGCAATGGTTGGGCGCGCTTTAGGTTCTTCCCCTGATCTCTTTTTGTATACATGAGCTTGAACAGGTTTTGGTTATTACCTGTAAAGGCACGCGAACTTATATTTATATTTGTTTGATTACAAGGAAGATATAAAGTGAAATAACTAATGAAAGTAAGTACTTGAGATGGAAGACTGATTGTCAAGTTCCCATTCCCATATTGCATTGCCTCTGACCAGCTTCCCACTGGTCTTACTTCGAATTTCTCACTTGTGCTTCTTTTTCTTTTTGTCTTGGTTTCTGTTTATCAAGCTCCAACAATGTCTAGTCTATCTTGTGATAATAGCAATAATCTTTCATTTTGTTCAATTTTGTAGAACCTTATGCAAGGGGATTGGAACCAAGCCCTTCTTCCATCTGTTCTTGCTTCAAGCTTTTCCTTGTGTTAAGTATTTCTTCTATAAGAATGAATTTAACATCTCTGGAATAAAAATCATTCAAGCTTTCGCATTCATTTAAGATAAGCTCCTTCCAAAAAGTAGATGGTACAAGCAACCCTGATCATATGGCTCTTAGTTCTCTCTATCTGTTTCCCTTTTCACTTTGAGTGATTTATTACGAAACCTTTTTAGATAGCAGTTAAGCGACTCTCTTGGTCTTTGTTTAATTCTAGCTAATCATAAATGCCATTTGCCCAATCCTTTTGCATACAAAATTGTGTGCTAAATGCGGTGGACAATTTTTCCAAGTGATTATGGTTGGGCCATGGTAATGCTTATGCCATTTAAGGGCTCTTCCAAGAAGAGTTGTCACAAAGACCTTGCAGCGAAGAGCTCTAGAAGAGTTATACTTATCCATGTAATTCTCAAAAATGGCAATTTACCCTTTTGGGTCTGTAGTCCCATCATATGTGAGTTTGTTCACTTTTATTTCAGACGCAACCTTCACCATCATTATCTCTCTAGAGAAGGCGATTCCTCGTGACATCCTATCTTTTATCCATGTTAGGCTTTCTGTAACAGTCTGCATTTTACATATTAGAGGATCATAAAATATTTTTATTTTATTCCCTAAGGGTTGGATCATTCTCATATTTTGATATGTTGTTTATGGGGATGTGAGACATGTCCATAATTTTTACCAATTTTGTTTGTGACCATTTTGCCCCTGTAAGTTTTGTAAAGGGCATAACTTTTGACTCAGGTCGAATTAGGTGTTGAGACCTGTGCCATTGAAAAGGAAATGATGTTTCCCTTTCCGTAGAACAGATGCATTAAAGATTTGGCTCAGCGGTTTGGAAGGAATCGCTGTTTTAAGGTTTAATAGTTGGCTGTTCCGGAGAATAACCACTTGAAACCTTTGCTATATTTAAATTCCATGGTTGCGAACCACTAGAAGCTTTAGGGAACTTCAAAAGCCAAAGACCCCCTTGATTACAATTGTGGCATTTAAGTGGATTAGGACATGCTCTAAAGAAGTGATCTTGCGCACAACAATTGTAGCAGGATTTCTGAGTAGGAGGTGTAGAACTAGAATGAGAACCATGGACATGAGGCTTCTTTTTATTTAGAGGAATTGATTTGTGCTAACGATATTTTTCGTCAACACTGAGAATGGATCAGTTGGGGCAGATATGAAGGAAAGATAGGCAGTTTGGCTACTTTTGGGTTAAATCGGATAACCTCCCTGAATGTTGAAGTCCGGAGGAGTGGGATCGCTAGGGATTGCCAGAACAGATCTAAGCTCAGGGAAGGAAATATATCCTCCTATTTGAGGACATATTGAGATGGGAACCCATGCTTGTCTGGAAAATGAGCAATAAAACTACAACAGTGATAATTGAACATAATGATATAAACTTACAGAGCCATTTTCTATAGGAAGACCCCTTTTTATTAAACTTTCATTTGGAGTACATCAATATAATAGGAGAAACTCTCTGATTTATCTCAGCGCTAAGCTTCCTTTGTTATCTATCAGAGTATTAGTATAAAGGGAAAAAAAATTCCCAAAGATGACCCCTAGGATCTTATTTATAGTGTCCTAGGCTCCTTCCGTTGTTGGGCTATTAGGCTTATGGCCGCCGTTGCTGGTCGCTTCCTCCTTGGTTTCGGGCGCTTGGCTTCCGACAACTTTTGGAGTATCAGTTATGGCCTTCGGATGGTATTTGAGCTTTTGGTAACAGCTCCTGAACGCAGGCTCTCGGACGTAAGCTTTCGGATGTAGGCCTCCAGCTATAATATGAATACTTAGTGGGGCCTACCCTTATGATGTACATTGATAACTTCCAGTTCGAAGCCACTGTGGGTTTCGATACTAGGTAAATCAGTACTGGTAGCATGTATCTCTGCTTGGGTCTCGGTTATCCTGGAGGAGCTTTTGCGGTAGCCTGGATCCCCGGAGGGTGGATTTTGGTATCATTTCTATTATTTGGGAATGCGGCCTTTCTTCGTACAATAGATGCTCCGAAAATTGGTTCTGGACGATTCTTTTGCTCTCTGGGTTTAGCACTTCCGATGCCCCAGCCTTCGGGTGCATCGATATTTAGGAAAATCATTTCTGATAACCCTTCTAGATCTTGAGGAGGGTAGCTTGTACCTCCTTCTTTCTGAATTCTTGTCCTTGGGAGGCCTCCTACTGTGAAGTCTTCTGTTGGAGAGGTCTTGTCGGAAGGACTTTGTTGATCGCGCCTTGCAAGCATTTTATAAACTTTGAGTTCCTTCCCTTAGGATGGTGTGGGTTTGTGTTGCTTCCCAACTATTTCCACTGGCCTTCAGTCCGACCTATCACGTAGCTTCCTGCTTTTGGTGGACTTTCCTACGCTTGTACTCTTCCGACACCCCTTCATTGCCAGCTAGCCTAGGAGACAATTTTGATGATAACATTTACCCCCACCCCCTTAGTGAAGGGTTGTTTTCGACTTTTCAAGTCAATCTATTTTTTTTTCAAAGTGTCACTTCAAGGTATTTTGATCTCCTTCGATATGGGGCGTTGCTTGGTCTTTATCTGTATGGCCTAGATTGATCTTGAAATTTGAACATAAACTCTTCTTTCCCCTTGTTCCCATTTTTTACCTACAAATAAAATCTTTGAACCATATTACTTCTTTCCTAAAAAGACGCTCGAATTCTCCATATTTTGAAGGTTCAAGACAGATTATTGGTGAGTATTTTTACTTCCTATATAAATCCCAATCCTAATTACACATTCGAACTGACACGAAAGTTGGTTAGGATTAAGCTGTTCATAGAATAGGCTCAGATGTTATCCTTACTGCTGTTGTTGAAAATGATTCTAATGTCGTTAGGGTTGATTTACCTTCATTAATAGTGTTGGTTTGCTTAGGTTTCTAGGGCAATTAAATTTGGCTTCCTCGTATGTTAGCTAAGGTATAAAGACATAATTCTCCTCATATCCTCCACTTGAGTATGATTTAGGTTTCTCCCTACATAACCATTGTTAATCGAGGCGTAATGGCACCTAATAATGTTTGATAATGCTAGTAGTATCTGCATTTGTGTAAGAGGTATGCATACTAATCGCATTGTTAGGGAACGATGTTACCAGGTAGAATCATGTCTCACAAAAGCCCTGCTAAGGAGAAAGTCAAGGATTCCAAGGGTTCCCATCCCAAGAAGGCATTTTCTCCTAAGCCTTCTCTAATTGTATCTCAACAATATGTGGACGCCATATTAGACAACTTTGGGATAGTGGGTACGGACGCCATGATAGTTGCTACTCCAAATTTCCATGAAAGTTGCTACTCCAAATTTCCTCAAGAATCCTCTAGAAGGGTTCTTTGCATATTCGGCTATCCATATCTGGCACAGACGATTTCTACCTTTCCCGCCCTTTCTACACAAGCTTTTGGTTGATTTGAAAGTCGCTCCTATCCAGCTCTCGCCTAACACATAAAAAATCCTTTTGGGCTTAGAGGCTATGGCTCTTGCTTCGAGTTAGGGTTCTTTGAGTCCCAAGCTAATCCGTCACATGATCCAGTTCTTTAAGACTTCAGAATCACTGATCTAAAGGGATAACCCTGTAAAGAGGCTGATTACCGACAACATTAGTAAAACTAGGTCATGGGAGGACCAATACTTCCTTGTTCAATGTCCACCCGGCATATCAGGACAATTTAGTGACGACTATAGGTCTCTTGCTTTTAGAAAGTAATTATCTTCTAGTTGTGATGATTTTTTTTTAAAAAAACTTCCCCTATCGCAGAACCCCCCTCCAAAGATGTGATCTTAACTCCATAGGAGGCTTTAGTGGTTGACGCTGTTTTCAACGCACCAGTGGAGCACATGTGCAGGTAATTCCTCCCGACCATCGATAACCTTCATGAGTATGGTTTGCTCCCTCCTAGATAAAAGGTATTGGGACAACCTCATATCCAAATTTCTGGCCCTAAGTGCTTGTTGTCAGGTTCCGTCTCTTTTAGTGCAAGCTCTCCTATCCGTCCAGGTGTTTTAGATGGGATTCATTCGTTTGTTTTGGCAATATTTTCATATATTTTTTCTCTTGTTTTCTAATTGTTGCATCTTCTGATTCATCTTTTTATTTGTTTAGGACCTTCAGCTTCTCAGGATGCAACTGCCATTGCTGCTTATAGATGGGCCAGTGTCTAGGCCATAAAGAGGCTTGCTCAACCCATCGTTGACCCTCCATTGAAGAAGCCCAAGTGTGACGAGTTGGTTAGCTCTTCAAAAGATATTGTCGCTTCTCCAAGAACAAGACGGACTTTTGATCCTTCTGCTATAGCTGACGATTAGGTGGTGGATATTGACGTTCCCTAGAAGTCTCCACGAAAGGTAAGTCCACGAATGACCCTACCCCTTTCAATGCTATAAGCGAAGTAAATGAGGGAAGGCTCGATTTTTTGGCACCGTCTTCCTCCATGCCTATTTCCCATTCCTTGCCTCCTTCGCCGGGCTTGGATTTCGATAAGCTTGTGGAACTGCCTCTTTTTTCCCTTGAAGTGGCGGATATTGCCTCATCTTCTGCCACCTTAAACTCAGTAGATTTCTACAGGTAGCAAATGAAGGATTTCTTCTTGGAAATATAAACACATACCAACCCCTCTCTCTTAAACACTCCACGTCCGTTAAGGTCACTCACTAAGGGAATGCATTAAGTTTCGTGAAGCGCTATAGGTAAACAGAAACGGAATAATTACAAGATAGAGATAAATAAGGCAGCAGTGGAAAATTTAAACTTTTATTTCAAACATAAGTCATAATACCGTGGTCCACAATTTCATAAGTCACAAAAACCATTACAATAAAAATAATTTTCTTGCACCATCAGAGTACATAAGTAAATAAAAAGCATCATTCCCCCAATAAAAAGGGTTAAGCTATAGTAGAGTCAAGAACTTGAGCCATACTTCAGAAGTAGCTCCTAGCAAGACGATATCTGATTCCCGATTAAGTCTGAGTGTTTCCTCCCTGAGAACCTGGGGAGGGGGGAAACGGAAGAAAGAAGGAGAAACAACAGTGTCAGACATAAAGTCTGACGAGTCTAGTTACTTTTAGCCAGTAGATAATTAAAAGCAACATGATAGGCATATAAAGTGGATAAGAGAGAGATCACTATATAAATGGCAAGTGTGACAAGGTAAGAAAGTTAAGGTATATGTGCCTCACAATTATTACTCTGCATTATTACTAGTATAACTGAAATGAAATGATCCCTTGCACTATAACTAAAATGAAATGAAATGAAATGATCCCTTGCACTATAACTGAAATAAAATATTTTTCACATTCGATGTGAATAATGGATTTAAATAGTTATTTTATAAATTAAACATTTATAAGAAAAAATTGGGTTTTGAAACAGAAATTCAAATGGGAATTTGAATGAGATAAGCAACAGAGTTAATCGAATTAGAGTTATTCGAATAGAGTTAATCAAATTTGAGTTAATCGAATATTACTTACTCGAATAGAGTTAATTGAATATTACTTATTAGAATAAGAGTTAATCGAGTTAGAGTTAGTCGAGTGTTAGTTAATCGAATAGAGTTAGTCGAGTATTGGTTAATCAAAGAAAGGAGTTAATCGAAATGAGTTTATTCGAAAGGAGTTTATCGAATATAGTTAATTCGAAAGGAGTAAATCGAATATAGTTTATTCGAAAGAAGCTAATCGAATATAGTTTATTCGAAAGGAGTTAATCGAACATAGTTTATTCGAAAGGAGTTAATCCAATATAGTTTATTCGAAAAGGAGTTATCGAATAGATATTTTTCGAAAGAAAGTTATACGTTGAATTCGATTATATCGTTTTCGAGAAAGTACTATTTACTTTCTGATTTTTAATCAAGATTTATTTATTTATTTATAAATTGTCTATTTAGTTATTTAGTTAAATTAAGGAATAAAAGTTATATTTTGATGTTAGATATTTCAGAAGTAGGGATTATAACGCTATAGTTATAATCAATGTTTTAAATAAAGAAGCAGATTCGTAAATAGAATTTGAGAGTTACGAAAGGAAGTTTGTTAAAGATTTAGAAGGTGAACTTTGTCTATTTCAAAGTTAGAAATGTTGTTCAATTAAGGTCTGAGAGGTAGTTATACCCCAACTTAATTGACTCCATTTTTAACTAAGGAATGCTTAAGGTTCAATAGTGAAGGTTGGTTAGTGAATTTAGTTAATGAAGATAATGGTTTGAGTTGGCATAGCGATGTTTTATTTAAACATCTGTTTAAATCCAATGAAGGAGTTTTCGAAATGTTTTCCAAATATGAATCAGAAATGTTTTCTAATATAAAATAAAAGAGAAATGAGAGTAAATATGGAAATGTTTTCCAATGATTAAAATATTTTCTAAATCTAGAAAATAAGAATTTCCGAATATATATGGAAATGGGAAGGGGTAAATAAATAAATTAATGATGAATTAATTTAAAAGGAGAAAATGTTGATTGATGATTGATCAGTAAGATTTCCATTTGGAAATACGACCGTTGTTTGTACACATGTTTTCTTTGACAGTTAAATCACCGACTATCAAAGTTTTTTACCAGTATTCCGTCGTCAATACGGAGACACCGGGATCAGATTTATTATCTGAAAACCACTTCGTATGGGCATTAGCATTGCGAATCATATATGATCAAGATAATTGAAGATGGAATTATGGAAGGGCTGTTCTGGCGATCCTAGGTAGAAATTGCCTAAGATGGATTTAAAGAATAGTGCCTTCGGTTTGTCCAGTCCCAGGACGACCAATATGGAAGAGTATCTGACAGAGTATATTTAATGGATCGCGTAAGTTGATCTCTTCAAACATATTTACGTTTGGTGGCGGAGGAATTCATTTCTCCTAGCTGTATACCCGTGGTATTTTTAGAGAAATCAATTTGTGATTTGGCAGGTATGACGATGTGACATTCAAAAAAAATAAAGGTATGATCTTTGCATTTTGACCTCAAGCCTCACAACCAGGAAATGGTATAAAATCAGGTAGGTCGCATGGCTAAGGGGTTGGCTGCCAATTAGGGTGTATTGCCACCAGATCTAGAGTTTCATTTACTTCTATAATCTATTTCGATGTTGTCCCTTTTGAGAAATGGTTGCTGATCCCAACTGTTGGTGATAATACATTTGGTACACTCAAGCGAAATGAGTAACCGGTCAAGTTTAGCCTAGGTTGCAAGATGTTCTTGTTGAACCCAGTGTATTCCTCTCTAGAGATACACCGTAGGAAGGTGGTCCCATACCTTGCCAGTTGGAATCCGTTACCTAATAAGCGCCCACGGTTTCTAATTATATATTATGTATGTAGAACGTGAGATGAAAGCGTTCTGCTAGTTGATTATTTAGTTGTGATTGATAGACACTATTATAATATTAAATGAGTTTGATATAAAGTTTAACATTCTTTCAAAAAGATTTTGAAATGTTGAACCAAGTTTTTTGGATTCTCATAAGGGAAAACCCCATTCCGTGTTATACAACATGATCTAATGAGATATCGTTTATTTTCTCAAACTGTATTAAAATTTGTTTACTCACACCAGTCCCATGACTGACCCGGAGTTTATTTTGTTTTGTTTTCCCTAAACTCTTGGGTGTCCAATTTTGTATAGGCAGACAAGTAGTCAGGGTTTTACAGATATACTAGGAGCTTGGAGCAGGAGGTTTCAGGATTATATAGCTATTGTTATTTCTGTTGTGTTGTAAGTGTTGTACTCTGATAATGTTAATGTATACATATACTAGTTTTATTTCAAAGTTATGTATCTATTATATATTGTTCGTTCCGCTGTGAGTTTCATGTTACTTTGATGATGATGTATGTTCTTAATCTTCTTCTATTCTAAGTTTCTATCTTATCTATTATCACCCTCTAATTTTTTTCGTGGACTATCCGGTGTTTCCGATGCTTGGATAGTCGACATTGAGTTTATGTTGATTACTCAGGATCGCGAAAACCCGGGTCATTACACTCCTATCTGATCCACAAGAGTCGTTCGTATCTCCAAGGATGCAAAGAAATCAGGCAAAACCTCGGTGGAGGGTCTAAAATCAAAAGCTGATATGAACTCCAAATTCTTTCTTTCCACAAACAGAGGACTCAAGGCCATTCTCTGCCTACTTAGTGCATCTACCACCACATTTCCCTTGCTAGGGGTATAAGAAATCTCAAAATGATATGAATCTAAGAACTCCATCCACCGTTGTTGCCTCAAGTTGAGATCCTTCTGTGAGAATAAATACTTGAGAGATTTATGATCAGTGTATCGCTCGAACTTTTCTCTAAGTAAATAATGACGCCACGTCTTTAACGCGAATACAATGGCAGCTAGCTCTAGATCATGGGTGGGGTAGTTCTTCTCATGAACTCTCAACTGTCTACCCCCATAACATATTACTTCCCCTTCTTGCATCAGAACAGCTCCAAGCCCCGCACCGAACGCATCAATATAAACAGTAAACACTTTACTCACATCGGGGAAGGTCAAGATCGGGTCTGTCGTCAGAGCCCTTTTTAATCATTGGAAAGCAACGTCACAGTCTATATCCCATGAAAACGTCAAATTCTTCTTTGTTAGCCGGGTGAGAGGGGATAATATCTTCGCGAAGTCCTTAATGAACTTCCTGTAATAACCTGCCAACCCAAGAAAGCTTCTCACCTCGGTTGCATTTTTAGGAATCTGCCAATCTTGTACTGCAACCACCTTCGCGGGATCTACAACTATCCCTTCTTTGGAGATTACATGCCCCAAGAATCTCACCTCCATTCTCTAGAAATTGCATTTGGCGAATTTTGCTTTTAGTTGATGGTCACAGAGAGTTTTCAGAACTTCTCCCAGATGTTGGGCATGCTCTTCTTCACACTTGGAGAAGATCAAAATATCATCAACAAAGATTATGACGAATTTGTTTAGGAACTCCCGAAATACCCTACTCATCAAATCAACAAAATAGGCGGGTGCATTTGTCAACAAAAAAGGCATAACTAGCCATTCAAAGAAACTGTCTGGAATTCGGAAAGCAGTCTTATATGTGCTGTCCTCAACTACCCTCAGCTGCTGGAGCCCTATAGCCAAGTCCAACAGAGAAAAGACCGAGGCACCAACAAGCTAATCAAATAAATCATCAATCCTCGGAATCGGGTGCCTATCCTTCTTGGTGAGCTTATTTAACTCTCAGTAGTCAACACACAAACGAAGCGAACCATCCGCTTTAGTTGCGAATACTAGTGGAGCACCCTACTCTGATATGCTTCGTCTGATAAACCCTTTTCCAAGTAGCTCCCCTACTTGATTACTCAGCTCCCTCTTTTCTCTTGGATCCATGTGGCGCACTGATAATGCAACAGGATTTGCATTGTCCACCAGATATATGCGGAAGTAGATCTCACGCCTTGAAGGTAAACCTCGTACCTCATCAAAAACATCGGGATAATGTCGAACCACCGGAACAGATTGCAAATCATCTATGGATGCATATGGAGACTCTAGGAAGCTAATCGTGACAAACACTTGTGGATCACAAGAAACTTCAAGGATCTTTCCATGACAAGTCAGGAGTCTAAGAACCCTCCTTTCACAATCCAGAATGGCCCCATACACGGTAAGCCAATCCATTCCTAGAATCAACCCATAGCCCATAAACCTGAGCACATACGCGTCGCATTCAAATTCGACGCCCAACACAGATATTTTCTAACCCCGACAAATCATCGATAAATGAGTTGAACCACCAATGGGGTTTGAAACAACTACGGGATCTACTACCATACTAGTAATTAAATGCAGAGATTCAACCACAGAACTAGATACAAACGAGTGTGAAGCACCAGAATCAAAAAGTGTTCTAATTGGATAGTTTAAAAGAGAAACTAATCATTCTATGGAAAATTTTCTACCTCTTTCAGGAGCACTGATCGCGAGAGCATGCACCTTCCCTCCATAAGTCCCTGCTTTTTGCCCTTATCCATGCGATCCCTGTTTCTTCGGGCGATCCTTAGAGAAGTGTCCGACCTCTCCGTAATTACAGCAACTGGCCTTCCTTCTCTTGCAATCATTGATCATGTGGCCCTCCTTTCCACAATTGTGACATTTTCTCTTATCCTTGCCTTTACCATCTTTTCCCCCTTTCTTCTGTTGTTGTTGTTGTTGTTGTTGCTGCCCCTTCTTATTCAGCGATGTCCCCTCAGTCTTTGTTTCCTTCTTTTCTCCCTTATCCTCCTCATACATTAGAGCCATATCAACAAGCTTTTCAAAGGTGGCCCCCATTGGAAGATGGGATATAGAAAAACCATGTAGAGGCTCATTCAGCCCCTTAACAAATCGCAAAGCCCTTTTATGAGGTGTGTCTACCAACTCTAGCCCGAATCTTTCCAGCTGGTTGAACTTGTTCACATATTTCTTCACCGTCAAATCTCCTTGTTTAAGTGTTAAGAACCTCTCCATCTGTATGCTTTGCTCTTCTTGGGAAAGAAATTTCATTTCGAACCTCTGTCTAAAGTCTTCCTATGTTTCTACCGGTCGTCCAGCTTGGGTGACTTCCCAACAAAATGAGGCTTCGCCTTTTAACAGCCAAGTAGCTAATTGAATTCTTCTTCGGTCCTCCACTTCAATGATTATGAATAAGTTCTCGGCCACCTTAAGTCAATTCCGAGCTTCTGTGAATGTCTCGTTCCCACGGAATGGCCTTCATCCCATTGCCCGGAAGTCTTTGCGGATCTTGGCAAAGTTATCAGCTCTTGGAGGGGGAGGAGGAGGAATGATTGGTGCAGCTGAGGGAGGAACATTTTCTTGGCCTTTGGCAGGAGCTATGGCCTCCAAATACCTACGGAACCATCCGGGTATTGTGATTCCCTTCGGGATATTAAGATTGTTTTGTTCCCCAGGCATGCTTAAAAAAAGGGAAAAGGAAGAAATTTAGATAAAGGACCGAAGGATACTACATATGGCTCTTTTGGGGAATGTTATCAAAATAGACTTTCCTTTTGAAATATGCTTTTCTTTAAAACCTTTTTGAAAATAATTTCCAAAAACTTTTATCTAATCTAGTAACCTTCAGCTCTAATACCAAGCGAAACACTCTACGTCCGTTAATGTCACTCACTAAGGGAATGCATTAAGTTTCGTGAAGCGCTATAGGTAAACAGACACAGAATAATTACAAGGCAGAGATAAATAAGGCAGCACCGGAAAATTTAAAATTTTATTTCAAACATAAGTCATAATATTGTGGTCCATAATTTCATAAGTCACAAAAACCATTACAATAAAAATACTTCTATCTTGCACCATCAGAGTACATAAGTAAATAAAAAGCATCATTCCCCCAATAAAAAGAGTTAAGCCATATTAGAGTCAAGAACTTGAGCCATACTTCAAAAGTAGCTCCTAGCAAGATGATATTTGATTCCTGATTAAGTCTGAGTGTTTCCTCCCTAAGAACCGGGGGAGGGGGAAACGGAAGAAAGAAAGAGAAACAACAGTGTCAGAAAAAAATTCTGACGAGTCTAGTTACTTTTAGCCAGTAGATAATTAAAAGCAACATGATAGGCATATAAAGTGGATAAGAGAGAGATCACTATATAAATGGCAGGTGTGACAAGGTAAGAAAGTTAAGGTATATGTGCCTCACAATGAATACTCAGCATTATTACTAGTATAACTGAAATGAAATGATCCTTTGCACTCTAAGCTGGTAGGCTTAAGTCATACGTCCATGTATACCCTAACCACTTGCCTAATCAATCTGCTCCTTACCTTGTAGATATCCTGTGCTGGCCCCATAGTAGGAGGTATCACTTCCTAAAGTGGCAATCTATTGTGTGCACAATCATATCTACTGGTGTCACGATCGTCTTAGCCCCCTCTACTCGGCCTATGCACGCACATGTCCCCAGTCGGTTTGCACTGCCCACACCATCCACCTCGTTTGGATCTCTTACAATCAATCAGTAAGTGTGCCCTTTCTCCGCCTAGTACGAAGGTCTTTACTTGATACCAGCTTCGGGTTACTAACTGAAAATAGGTCCCTCCCAATATGATACAAGTTCTCCCCATTGTCCTGTATCCCTACTAGGTTTTCTACTGACTATATATACCCTTAGGTGTCTTTTATTACATATCCCTATACTAGTTATGCTTACCCTAAAGGGTGTCTTTAATTACATAACATTATTACATCATATACCGGTTATATATACCACTAGGTGTCTTTAATTACATAACCTTGTTACACTATCTACTGGTTATGTATACCACTAGGTGTCTTTAATTACATAACCTTATCGGGTTAAGTATGTGGGCCTATATATACATATTACCCACCCCCTCTAATTTACTTAACCCACAACTACCCATCCAATTTTACTTAATCCTAACTTAAGTCCATAGTCATATTAAATTAGGTTAAGTAGTCTATTTCTTTACCATGTCCAATTATGGTTATAATGGACTAGACCTCCCACATTAGGCCTACAACGTGTGGTTGCTGGATATGCCATTCAGATCCGGGCAGTCTTATTCCACAATTGGGCCTAACCTTGTGTCTTAACCCAATTCTTATTTGCGTACTTAGACCTCCCACATTAGGTTCAATATTAGTGGCTGTTGGATATGCCGGTCGGGTCCGGCGGACTTCCACCACTAATGTAACCTAACCTCGTGTCATAAATACAACTTACAATTCCTAATTGTAAATTACTAAACATTCCAAATTAATCCAAATCTACCTATGTCATTGTAGGTAACTATTTCTATGTTTTCCCCATTTGAATTACATGTCCCTTTTCATATTAAACATTACATAAGTCATGCCAATTATAATCCCTTTTTCCCCGTTCTCTCTCTAACGTATACGTACGTAATTTTGGCGGCATCTAGGGTATAAAGTAGCCTAGCTATAATAATAAAAAGGGAATATGAAAAGGGTGGTAGTTTCAACATGTCTTGGCATAAATATGAACATAAATTGGCATAGTAACAAAGTGAATAGACAAATGATTAACATCATAATAAAGTGGACATCAAACTAGTAACTTGTGGCAATCACAATGATGTTTAAGCAAGCATAATGAGATCTAGATTTAACATTAGGTGTCCAATTACCTAGATCTAGCATAGTTAGGGTGACATAGCAACATGTTTAGATCAAAAGGTAGATTCACATGTCAAGTTCACAACATATATCAATGTATCACAATATGACAGGTGAAAGTTGATTAACATAAAGGTCTAGATCCAAGTAATGTCATAATTATCCAAATTAATAGATGTAATTCCATCATAACATGGTTACAATTCAAGATCCATATAAACATCATAATTGAATCACCACAATTATATTAGAACTAGGAAATTAGATCTGTCATGACATAGGATAAAATTTCATATTAACACAGAATCATACTTTACAATATATCCAATTCATTGTCTATCAAAGCATATTTTTATTTGTCTAAACCTAAAAGTAATCTAGAAACTCACCGCGTTAGGTTTAGAGAATTTAGGAAGAACGAATCTAAAATTTCTGAATTGGATTTGTAGAGTATGTTGTTGTAGAAATAGTTTAGTTCGCACTCCAGCAGCATATGGCCTCCATGACTCCCAATGAAGAGAATATGAGAAATATGACACATATATATAGCTGCCAGACCCCCTGAAACCGAGAGCCACCTCAGCCCCAGGGGTGTCGACAACCTCGTGGGTGGGTCGACCCCTAGGTCGACACCCCTTCAAAGTGGTTGACCCATAGGGCGACACCCCTCTAGGGAGATCGACCCCCTAGAGCAGGAATTTTGCCGCTTAGAGGAAAATTTAGAATTTGAATTCTTTGGATAGGATTCTGACTCACCTCTGACTCATGCGTATATATAAAATATCACTATGCATGTATAAACTTAAAACTCTCATAACTTCTTCATACGGTGTCTATTTTACGCAAATCAAATGTCTATTTTGACCAGAATTTCGAGACAGACGCAATGGTGCAGTCCGTTTCCTCTAATTCAGAACATTAAATTAATTATTATTTAATTTATTTTTTTAATATCGTTTAAAAATTTTGGGGTGTTGCACTCTCTTATCCTTCTTTTTACTTTATCTTTAACCTATTCCTTCTCTTTTGTTGATGAAAACTTGGTATATCTCCTGGGGATTAGCTTCTACTTTGGTGACTGAAGTCAATGCTGTGAGGGAAGAGAATAAGGTGTTGTCGGATAAAGTGAATGCTTTGCAGTGGAAGAATACGGAGGGGGTAATGAACGCAAGAATTTGGCGGCCTCATTAGAGGAGATAAGGAAGGCTAACGAGGAGTTGGGAAGCAGGTCAAGGACCTTAAGCAGCAGAAAACGGAACTAGAGATTGACTATGATGCCGAGATGGATAAGATGAATACTTAGCTTTCTAGTGCGAAGAGGATTATTTACTCGCCCGATGATAGAATTTCAAAATTTTTGAACGTCCATATCAAAAATATTACCATGGAGTATTACGAAGATGCCCTTATCCATGCCTTTCCAAACAATTATGAAAGACTATCAGAATTTAACTTTACTTCAATTGATCCCTGTATTCGAGATAAAGTCCTAGAGAAGATCGAGCAGGTGAGACGAAAGCGTAAGGTCCCCCCATCGAACAAGATAGATCCCACGTCACTATTGTTTATTGATGAATTTGTTGAAGATTATGAGGAAGAAGGAGAAGATGACAACACAACAGACAGAGAGATAGAAGGTTATGTGGATCAGCCGGATGGGACCAGAAAAGGTGTTGGAGAATCAACACTTGCACCACAGGAGCTGCCCCCGAGGGCGGAGGTTCTTTAGATTTCGGGAAGAAGGTAGCTCCCGGTTAGACCGATGTTGATGTCGTACAGGTATGGCTTTCGCTCTCAAGGTGTTTTCCTTTCCCTTGAGTTTCATTAATAATTAGGCTTCTTATAATACATCAATTATCCGCTTCTCTAATGGCATGAGTTGCAGTTATGTTTTTAGATCTCGTGCTTAGAAATTTAAGGGAAAAAGCAAAAGAAGCCTGGCTTAGTGCAAACAATTTTAACACAGGACTTTGAATGTTATTGTATTAAGCATATGTTTTCTTTGGTTTTGCAAATTATGTTATTTTTGACATTTGGTGGTTTATTGTGTTGTGGTGAAATGATATTGTGAATGTGGCATCTATGGTGTATGTGACTTGATAAAAGTTATGTGATTGTTTTTCTTTCCTTGGGACGTGCGACGTAATTGGCATATACTTGATCTTGGTAATTTACATATTACGATATTTTTTCCTTGCATATGGTTAGGAGGACTCATTCCAGAACCCCTCTTCACAACTTGGGGAGGAAAGGATGTATTACCTCCAAAAGGGGACAATCACAAACTTTAATGAATAAGTGTCCAATTTGGAAAAGCAACTGAAAGAAAAGGACGAATCTATTTGCAATTTACAACATAAGTTAGAAACAAGATACTACGAGAGCTCAGATGCGGTGGTTGTTAGATTATACCAACAAATCTATAAGTTAGAGGATGAGTTGAAGAAAGCTAAATAGGACTGCGCTTCTTTGGAATTTACTTTACGAAACCCTGATTCAGAATGAGAGATTTTTATTGTATGTTTGGGATATGGAAATTTTATTTCTTAAAGCAATGATTGTGTCTGTGTAATGGTTTGCATCCCGACCTCCGATGGAACTATCAGTGTGTCATGCGATTTTTATGACGTATCGCTTTTGTCAGAAACAATATTATTGTGTCCCAAGGGTGTTGTAATGAGTGGAAATCTTCTTGTGCTAAGTGCCAGTAAAAAATTTCTTTATGAAACAATTATCCTTGAAATGTTCCTAACGGAAGATGGCTTAGAACAAATAGAGGGATAGTTAGTCATAGGGCGCTATTAGAAACATTTGTAATCTTCTTCCTAATTGTTCCTTAAACTGGTGTTACGATATGATGTCGTTTTTAGAATTACATAATAATTGATATGTTGAAAAGAAAACAAACTAATGGACATATAAGTTAAGGACACTTCCCTGAGAGGTTTATAAGCCCACCCTTGGTGGCAAACCTTGAGCCCCCACTTGAATTTCCGAGAGGGGTAAGCGATTCCATTTTGTTTGGATGGGGAATTGGGTTCTTCTTAGGTTGGTGTAATATTGGTGACCCCATATCCGACGGTGATTTCCTTCAGGATTGTCCCGGGTTTCGGTATCGGTATGTAAGACCGGCAGTTTGCTTTAGGACTTCGTTGAGAAATTGATTCCATCCAGATTTGGGCATGGGTATATAAAGGACCGAAACCCCTTCCGGTATTTGTGAAGAGCTGAATGGACCCAGATTTAGGTATTAATATGTAGATGACCAGAACCCCTTCCGGTATTTTGTGAAGAGCTGAATGGACCCAGATTTGGGTATTAACATGTAGATGACCGAACCCCTTCTGGTATTTTGTGAAGAGCTGAATGGGCCCAAATTTGGGAATTAATATGTAGATGACCAGAAAACCTTCAAGTGTTTTGTGAAGAGCTGAAACCACCCAGATTCGGGTATTTAAAGATTGAAGGTTGAGAACTCTTCTGGGATTTGTCATTTTGGTATCCCCTTTTGGATTCGATTGATGAAGCAGAGGTTGTACGTGCTTCTTGAGCCTCTCCTTCGGCTTTTGATGTCAAAGTAGAGGATGTACATGCTTTGTTGGCCATTCTCTAGGCCTGTGCGTCCAGAGCACTTGGCTAGCTTATCCACAAGCAGGGCCCAAGTACTTACCTGGCCTCCCTCCAGGAGGCACCTTATCTTGACCATTATAGGCGATGATAAGGTTTTAGAAACTTAGATGAGGCCATTATAGACACAGAACTAAGGTTCACTCTTTTGACGCTCTATACGGACCATCATAGGTTCTAATAGAGGCTTATACGCCACCCCCTCCGAGGGGTGCCCTATCCTGACCATCGTAGGTGATTACAAGGGTTTGTGTTCCTTTCTGCAGGTAACGCGGAACATAAGCAAAGGTTGGACATGCTCTTCTGTGAGCAGAGGTATGACATGCTTAGTTCTAGCAGAGGCAGGGCGTACTCTTCAACGAGCAGAGGCAGAGCGTGCTAATTTTAGATGCACCGCCACTACCATCTCTAGTGTGAAATGGTGGCTTATGCTTTTGATGCTTTAGCCCTGCCTCCTCTGATTTGGGCATGGAGAAAGACTAACATGTCACCCCCTCCGGGGGTGCCTCATCCCGATTAATTTGGCGATTACGAGGGATTTAATCCGTTTATAGTCTGACCCCTTTCGGGTTTCCTTGTGAATTCCGGGAAGAAGGATTTCCATACCCTTGAATCATGTTTGATAATATTTTTTTTCAAAGAATTCTTACTAAATTTACCCCGATCTTTCCATAATTCTCATAATTAGCCTTGGTTAACGAATCTAATGATGGTTTCCCCGAGGGTGTTCCAGTGATTAGTCTCATGTCCATTCATCAAGTGGTAATAGCAGTAAGGCCCTCATGTTTCTCTTTCATATTTAGGCTTCTTCTTCGTGGTTGTACAATAGTTGAGTTCGCGTTTGGTTAGGAAGTAAAAGTTATCCATTGAAGTAGTGAGGTGGTATTTTTGGGTATTCTCGACGTATGTTCTCCTCTTTGCTGCTGGGGCCTAACTCTCCTGTGGGTCAGCCTAGTTGTTGTGCTCATACTTTCATTCAATCCTCCCGGAATACATTGAAAATGAGACGACGTCATCTTAAACCATTTGCTGGCGAAGTGGTTGAAATCTTCCATTATCACTCGCTCGGGTGTCATTCCCTTAACTTGCCCGTAGAGAGCATCCTTTAGGTGAGAGAAACACTAGTGTCCTTTGACGTAGATCCACTGGACGGAAGCGCTACTATTTTTCCAATGTGGGAAAAGCTTTCATCCTCGGTATCATAATGCAGTTCCATTTTTCTCTTCTGCTTTATCACCTACAAGGCTTCAGCTCTTAACTTTTGCTCCTCCCTCACCCTATGATCGGTGGTTTTTGACCTATCAGCTCGAGATCCGAAACACTTTTGCCTAAGTCCTGCACTCATAATTTTGCTTCTTCAAAGTTAGTCCAACTCAGGACAGAAAAAACCATTTAGATATGTGTGGCTGTTAACCACAAGGTCGGAGGTTCAGGCCCTCCTTCTAACACCAAAATGTTAACGATATTTTTTGTCAAAACTGGTAATGGAACAAATGGGGAAGATATGAAGGAAAGATAAGAGGTTTGGCTACTTTTGGGTTAAATCGAATTACCTCCCTAAATTTCGAAGTCCGAAGGTGTGGGATCGCTAAGGACTGCTAGAACAGATCTAAGCTCAGGGAAGGAAATATATCCTGCAATTTTAGGACAATTGAGACAGAAACCCATACTTATCTAGAAAATGAGAAATAAAACTACAACAGTGATAATCGAACATAATGATATAAACTTACAGGGCAATTTTCTATAAGAAGATCTCTTTTTATTAAACTTTCATTTGGAGTACATCAGTATAATAGGAGAAACTCTCTGATTTATCTCAGCGCTAAGCTTCCTTTGTTATCTACCAAAGTATTAGTATGAAGGGAAAGATTTTTTTTTCCAAAGATGACCCCTGCGATCTTATTTATGGTAGTCTTAGGCTCCTTCTGTTGTTGGGCTATTGGGCCTGTGAGGGCCTTTGCTGGTCGCTTCCTCTTTAGTTTCGGGCGCTTGGCTTCCGGCCGTTTTTGGAGTATTAGTTATGGCCTTTGGATGGTATTTGAACTTTTGGTAACAACTCCTGAATGTAGGCTCTCGGACGTAAGCATTCGAATGTAGGCCTCCGGCTTTATCATGAATATTTAGAAGGGTCTGCCCACATGATGTATGTTGATAACTGCTGGTTCGGAGCCACTGTGGGTTTTGGTACTAGGTAAGTCAGTATAGGTAGCCTGTATCTCTTCTTAGGTCTCAGTTAGCCTTTTGGGGGAGCATTTACAGTAGCTTGGATCCCCGGAGGGTGGCTTCCGGTATCATTTCTATCATTTGGGAATGTAGCCTTTTGGTATTCGTAAGATAGATGCTCCAGAAGTTGGTTATGGACGATTCTTGCACTCTCTGGGTTTAGCACTTCCAATGCCCAGCCTTCGGGTGCATTGATATTTAGGAAAATCATTTATGATAACCATTCCGGATCTTGGTGAGGGTAGCTCGTACCTCCTTTCTGAATTCTTGTCTTAGGGAGGCCTCCCGTTACGAAGTCCTCTGTTGGAGAGGTCCTATCGGAAGGACTTTGTCGATCACGCCTTGCAAGCATTTTATAAACTTTGAGTTTTTCCCCTTAGGATGGCGTCGGTTTGCGTTGCTTCCCAGCTATTTCCTCCGGCGTTCAGTCCGACCGATCGCTTAACTTCCTGGCTTTGGGGGACTTTCCAATGCCTGTACTCTTATGACACCCCTTCATTGCCAGCTAGCCTTGGAGACAATTTTGATGATAACAATTTGGACATTTAAAATGGAAATTTCCTTTTATTTGAATTTTACGTGGCTCGAGTTCGTCACTACTCCCCTTTTCCTTTTCAACCACTTTAAGGTGATGCGCACTATCGACTAGCTCTTCAAATGAAAGTTTCAATTTCAACATGAGAAATTTCTTCAAATATTTCTTGAGACCACAAACAAATTTGAGATTTTTCTCGTAAGATGTACTAATATGTTCAAGGACATATTTCGACAAAGCCTCAAACAATGCATTATATTCCTAAACTGCTGACTTCTCTTGCATAAAGCTCAAGGAAATGTCGAGCCTAGATAGCCTTCTTGGACTTTGAACAAATTTGAGTTCAAAATGTTATTTGAATCGCTTCCATTTGTGGGTAGATTCATCAAGCTCTGCAATAAGTAATTCGTACCAATCCAAAGCACGATTGTATAGCATACTCAATGAAAAAAGAACACAATGATGACTAGATATTTCCATGAGAGTAAATATATGCTTGCACGTACGAATCCATGCGTGAACTTCCAAGAGTGACTCAATGCCTTTGAATGGCTTCCTATTGAGATGAGTATAATCGCTGTACATGCATGCAAATACATATTTGCACGATGGAGCAAGAGGCTGGGTGTCACTGATAAGCTATAAATCTGGCCGGTCGAAATGTACATCTCCTCGGGAAGGTAGCCACTAGATGAATCAACGCTTTTTTTGAGGCGTCAACCATTTGACGACCCAGTACGTAAAGTGAGACCTCGACCACTTCCTGACATTAGTTGAAAGTTAAGATAAGAGGGGAATATTCACACGGGAAGGATATTGTTAATTAAATTCAGCACATAAGGTTTACTACAGAATTGAAGAGTACATTCCTTGACGTATTCCCCTTTTTTAACCTAGAGGACATGAGGATGGTTAAGAACTTGATTAAAGATTACTTAGATATGAACGATACATTATTCATATTATACCTTGATGTAGTGTATCGTGTATATTGTTATGTGTCTCATCACGATTTGTTATTAACCTCACTGTGATACCATGTTGCAACACCCCATCCCAAGCCCATGTTAACAAAGAATATAAACAGTAATAATGTATGTTAACATGGAGAATAAGATTGGTCAGGAGTGATCTCGTAATAGAAAAGTCTTATATACATCGATAGATGCACTATCTATTTTTTTCTTCAAGTGGTTCGATATACTTAATACTTATCAAATACAATACTACGATAGTTACATGATTGATTCAGAACAAGACATAATCAAAGTAATATTTCATCAACCGTATACGGCATCACCACCACAGATATACACATACATACATCATATACAACACAAAATAATACAAATCCGTGGATATAAAATCCACAATATACATACGTCCATCCTATGAAAGAAGATATACAACAAATAGTATATGTCAAAAATACTAAGTACAATCAAAACTTGCTAGAGCAGACAAAAAAGGTAAATCTTAAATAAGTAATGCTAAACAGAAGGGTTTCAACATCATGCACTACCTAAAAATCCTTGGTCTGACCCGAGCAACAAATACATGGATCAGTCTAGCCGAAATAGTCTGATTTCAGATAATAGTGTAAAAAGTAGTAAAGGGTACATTTTCTCTAAAGAGACACTTTGACTTAAATACTCCATGTCATAGGGTTAATGGTCAACAAATTATATAACAACAAATCAGTTTCAAGTTGGTTTAGTTCATATTTAAGCCGTTAATGGCGACAAGGTTTCCTTCCCCTTTCTTTTTTTCTTCGCGTCCTCTGTCCATTTTATTTCTCCTCCTCTCTAATTAAATCCCTTCCTTCATATCCTCTTCTCACCCACCCTGTTTTCACATGTGTGGCTTCAAGTATGAGTTAAGATTTTCACTTCCAGTGTAACAACCCACAATTTATGTACCAGGGGATCGTAAAATATATTTATTTAATTCCCAAAGGATTGGATTATACACATATTTTAATATGTTGGTTATTGGGCCGTGAGACATGTCCATAATTTTTATTAATTTTATTTGTAACCATTTTACCCATGTCAGTTTTGTACAGGGTATAACTTATGACTTGGGTCGAATCAGGTGTTGAGGTCGGTTTTATTGGAAAGGAAATAGTGTTGCCAATTCTAGAGTGGTCACTTTAAAGATTTGGTTCAGCGGTTTGGGAGGAATCGTTATTTTTATGTTTCACAATTTCTATTTAAGCTTTTTGAGCCATTGATGGGTTGATTTGAGGAGGCCCATTAGTGGGCTAGTGGGAGGCTATAAATAGGGGGTAAGAGGCATGGAGAACAGTTTACTTTCTTCATTCTCTCATTTGGTTGAGCTCGTGATCCTCCTTGCTCAATCAAATACACTTTTTCACCATTAAGCTCTAGATCTACATAAGAGAATCGAAGATTTACATCATTTGTAGCTAGATATACGTCAAGTGAAGAGAGATTACATCAAATCAAGAGGTTTGAAGCATATTCTTCGCTGTTCGAATTTAGAATTTAGCGATTTCAGGTTAATTCGAAGAATTAGTGAGTGATATGCATCTCTCACATAGATTCAATAAGTATATGAATTCTTTGAATTTATGTTCGTCGTTTCAAGTTGTTTTCATATAGATCTAATCGATGTAAGTACGATTTCAATTCAAATCACCATAGGGTCTAATCTAGCACAATACAAACGGTAATTTCATGTATGCGTTCTATGAGTAGATCCATATATATTGATTTAATCATTTGTTGAATCGTAGTTTTGACGTTTGATAATTTATTGGATGAAATTGATAGATTTTGATTCGAGATGGGTTAGAGAGTTTGGGCATGTTCGGCAAGTTAAAAAATAATGGTTCGTCAAGAAAAATTAAGCTAATCGGGTGAATTTTCAAGAATGGGGCAAAAATCAAGTTCGGGAAATTTACAGCGTTTGGAAACTGTTGTGAGAAGTCCTGGATCGACCACGATCTAAGGTAGGTCGCGCCAGATTTGATAGCATCTGACAAACACTATAAAAACTATGGATCGGGTGCGATCTATGGTAGGTCATGCCAGATTTGATAGTGTTTGACAAACGCTGTTAACAGTTGTGGATCAGGCACGATCTAAGATGGAACGTGCACGAGTTTCCTTAGGTCACGCAGGAGTTTTCGTAGGTTGGGCATGGGATGAATCGCGCCTGAGATATGATAGCCTTTGTGAAATGCTATAAAAGGTCAATGGATTTGCTACCTCTGGAGCATGGGTCGCGCACATAAAATCATGTGTTGCACATGCGTTTTGGGGCAGTTTGAGAGGTTGATCACCAGAATGATGCAGAATTGAACATAGAGATATGGTAGCATTTCCCAAACATTGTGAAAGCCATTTTTTATGTTTTGCTTAGTTTTTACACCAGATGTATGCAGAATTGAATCATGAGATATAATAGCATTCCAGAAATGCTGCAAAAGGCTATTTTGACATTGTGGCTAGTTTTTAATAGGGAAAAAGATGGAAATGCTATGAAATGCAGTATCGACCAAACAAAACTTGTTTTTGAGTCGACGATGGTTCTAGCTTTGAAGTGAATTCAAGGAGGAATGTCTAAATCATAGTGAAGTGTTCGTTGATCATCGTAATGCAACGAATGTGAAGATGACTCAAAGGGATTAGTTGATCGATAACGGTTGCTCGAGAGGGTTGCTTGAGCTACGAATAACCGTCAGGGAGAACCATTTGAGATATTGAAGTCTAAGAGGTTATCGTTGTTGTAGGTTCTAGCTGGCTCGAAGAAAGGGTATAATAGGGACGCCTAAAAGACTGGTTAGATGGTCGAGTGCCCTGGGTATCATTGAAAGGCCTAGATACGTTTCATTGTATGGCGTATGGAGTTTTTAATAGAACCAGGGTTACCATTAGCCATTGAAATGTGGCAGGGTTGGCCGCCATATGATTAATGATGGTTTTGAAGCGGGATTAGCGGTGATAGCCATAGTCATGGATGAATGATTGTTTACTTGTATCGTCTTATGTAGATTATTCGACGTTGAAGGAGAAGTCTCTTGGGTGCTTGTCTGATGTTGGTTTAGGCCTTCGGGACTTGTGCTTGGGAGATGCCTATATCGATTTAGATGGTCTACGCTTGATAATTGATTGTTATGAATGTACTATTTGTTCCTACTTGATTGTTGTAAAGGCTATCACTGTCCAAAGTGGGGAAGACATATTTGGGTTCTTCTCTCTTGATGTTGGTAGATTAGCCGGTTAATCTGTCTAGTCTCATATACTTTATTGATGATGTTAGATAGTTATTTTATCGCTCATTAGGACTACTGTCTGACTCGAGGTTTTATGTTTCCTCTTATTACTCGAGGTTTTATGTTTCCTCTTATTACATTGGGGTATAAAACTAATAAAGTTAACTGAACATGTAAACAGAGATGAGATGTAGGGTGATAACTGGCATGGTGAAAAGTTAACAAGATAGATCAAGTGTGCCATCGCATATACAAGGTTAAGTTGCACCAAGCGTGTACTAGTATCCCAATCCATATCAAATATAAACAAGAAATGATCCCTTGGCCAAAAGCTGGCCCAAACCCATGAGATGACCTAAATAAAGGTCCAACTACTTGGTCTAGTCGATCGGCTCCCTATCAGCCTAACTCGTCGTGTATCAGTGTCATACGGTCCAAACATGAAATGTAGTCGACTGTGCTAGGTCCACCCTATGGTGTATCCGACCCTAGGGTGTCAACCACTGACACGAAACAAGCACGCACAGTCCAAACCTACTGGTGCCCAAGTCTGTCTTTCATCCCCGGACAATGTGCACGACCATAGTCCGTCGGAATCTACTATGGCGCACCCACTTTTGCCGTCTTTTTGGTCGCTTACACTCCAGCCCAGTAATCGTACCCCACCCTAGCCTAGCCCTTAGGGTATCCGATACTCCCTAGTGGGTTACTACTGAGAAGGACCGCGTAACTAGGGTTTTCTAGTGGGTTAAGTGTGGTTAACCCCATCCAAACCATGTATCAAGTTGGTTAAGTGTACCCAAGGTTCATGACTTAACCGCGTCAACCCATCATGTTTAATTGGTTAAGTATTCAAGTGGTCCATGACTTAACCCTACCATGTGGCATTAATTAATTTAATGCCCCCAACCTCTCACATTAGACCTTGTTGTGGTTACTAGTTAAGCCGGGCGGGTCCGGGTAGCTTTACACCACAACTTGGTCTAACCTCGGGTTTCAAGTGCGACATGACCAACTACTCACATTGGGTCCTATTGCTTGTAGCCACTAGTTAAGCCGGTCGGTTCCGGGTAGATTTATGTTACAAACTCAACCCAACCTCGAGTTGGCCACACTCATTTTTTCTAAGTGTCATGTCCATCATTATGTTTACAACATAATCACAAGTCAATGTTCATGTCATATTTTAAAATCATGTTCCATGTCATTAATATTACCCAACCCAACGCATTCCCATCGCATGTACGTTTCGCATAACATAACATAGATCAAAAGAGGGAACTTGGCAAAAACATGACAAAAAGGGGCATAAGGTAATAAGGTTGACCACAAGTTAAACAAGGTGGCATATGAGGCATAAATATGTTCATAAGCTTGCATATTACATCATAGGCCTCAAAACATGCATAATATCAACTTAAGCAAATAGGTGGAACATGATCATGAATGACATAGGATGATGACTAGAAGTTCGCATATAACATTATATGCAAGTTATCATAAAGGTTATGAGAGTTCTCATGTTGCATAATGCAACATTTCAACACAAAGCTTATAGCTTTCTATGCATAAGATATAGGTGATGACTTTATTAACATGCATAGAATAAATTTATGCATAACACGATGGGATCAAAGCACATATCAATCTTAGGCCCAAACTCAACTTGCAACATGTCATATTAACTCCATAGTTAGAATCTAAGAGTAGTATAGGGCTTACAATGAGCGGTTATGCGATCTAGATCAATATATATAAAGACTGAGACGAAGCCACAAGCAAAATCTGCAAAGAAAACAATAAGCTCCACTTCAACGCCTTGAAACAAGAAGGAATAACCCCAAAGACAAAGAAAGAAGACTCTTTTACCTAAGAAAGATGGCACTTTTATGACATAGATTGATTTGAGACACTCAAGCTTTCATGAAGAAGGTGGAGGCCATGATTGGTGAATATTTGGACAGCATTTAGTTGTAGGAATGATTAATGAGGGTTTAGGCTAGGTCTAAGGGTCTTTTTATAGGTGATTAGGTTAATTTAGACCATAGGATTAACCCTAAAACACATCAGGTCCGTCAAATCTGTCAGAAACTTCCAGAGCAAGACCTAACCTGTCAAAATGGTGCACCAGAAAAACTGGTCCGACCAGGGGGGTCGACCCCTGGGTCGACATGGGTGTCGACCCATGGGTCGACATGGGTGTCGACCCATTGTGGGGGGTCGACAGGGGTGTCGACCCCTGTGTCGACCCTGCCTGGGGTGGGAAAAATCCCGCCCATTCTGCCTTGGTTGCAATTCGAATCTGAATTTGAATTCGGGCTTGGAATTTTCTGAGAACTTCATTGGGCCATAACTTGGTCATACAGACTCCGTTTTTCGAAAACTCAGACTCTATTTCGCGTATTTTTCCGAGACGAACGCAATGGCTTAGCCCGTTTCCCTTGATTCAGATTTTTATATTTAATTCTGCCTTGTTTTATGTTATAACATGTTATTCAAAATACGGGTTGTTACATTCTCCCCACCTTAAAAGATTTCGTCCCCGAAATCTTCAAGTTAGGAAGAACGTATCCTACCATCCATCATCCATCTACTCAAAACATCATCCACGTGCAGTCATTGTCCTTAAAGGATTCTAATTGCTGTATGATCATATGCAAAGGTGTGTGTATATGTACTTATCTAATGCGAAAATCAGGAGGTTACTGATTCAGTAAACCCCCTTAATGCAAAACATGTTAGTGAAATGAGTCCATATGTATGCAAATTCCTAACATAATTTATAATCTCTACATGAGTGCACATAAAATTCATTCATATGCAACATCCACGTGATAGCACAACAAGTTTCATCCATGAATAAGTATAAGCACTCATGCATATGCAACATGAAAGTGTGTGAGCCGATCTTAGTGCCTAATGTGTATCATGCATCCACGAGTATCCACTTGCAAACACTTGCAACCACTTGCAACCATCAAGCATAACATGTTTCAAATACATGTTTCATCCAAAGGGTTTCTACTTAAGGTTCTCATGACAAGGTTAACGAGATAACAAGATAAGCAGGATAAACATGGATATCAAAAAGGAAGATATGCTACTTAGGAAAGGGGATTGAGAATGTACCCTCAAAAAGGAATGGATAAAGCCCACGCATCTTCTCCTCGGTTTCCCAAGTTGCATCTTCATCGGCTTCACTCCATTGAACTTTCACCAATTTGACTTCTCGATTCCTTAACTTCTTGATCTCTGTTCCCAAAATAAGAATTGGAGCTCTCCTCAAGGTTGCCTCTTTCTCTACTTCCACATCTTCAAGAATGCTTGGTTCAACTACTTCAGCGTACTCATGAAGGCACTTTCGGAGATGCGAGACATGAAAGACATTATGCACTCCGGCTAGCTTCTCGGGCAATTCCACCTTATAGGCCATCTTTCCAATTCTCTCTATGATAGGGAAGGGTCCTACGAACCTTGGTGCCAGCTTCCCTACTGCTCCAAAACGTACCACATTACGCAAAGGAGAAACCTTCACGAAAACCATGTCTCCCTCTTCGAATTCCAAATCTGCCCTTCGCTTGTCAACATATGATTTCTGTCTATCTTGGGCCGCTTTCATCCGTCTTCTCACCAATTCAACTTTCTCGGATGTGTCCCGTATCAAATCGGGCCCAAGTATAAGCCTATCTGTTGTCTCCCACCAACAAGATGGTGACCTACACGGCCTCCCATACAAAGCTTCAAATGGTGCCATCCCTATGCTGGCTTGATAGCTATTATTATAAGCAAACTCTACAAGAGGAAGGTGGTCTTCCCAAGTACCACCAAAGTCAAGAACACAAAGCCTCAAAAGATCTTCTAGCACTCTATTCACCCTTTCGGTTTGGCCATCCGTCTAGGGGTAATAGGCTGTACTCAGACTCAATCGCGTACCCATTGATTCTTGCAAACTATTCCAGAACTGGCTAGTGAAAATTGGGTCATGATCGCTAACTATGCTAGAAGGAACTCCATGCAGCCGCACTATCTCTCGAAGATAAATAGATGCTAGCCATGATGCGGTCCTCTTGCTCTTTACTGGGATGAAGTGAGCACTCTTCGTAAGTCTGTCAACTATGACCCATATGCTCGTGTTTCCTTTCCTTGACCTAGGCAATCCATCCACAAAATCCATAGAAATACTCTCCCACTTCCATTGCGGGACCTCTAATGGATGTAATATCCCACCTGGTTTCTTTGACTCGGCTTTCACTTGTTGGCACACCATGCACTTTGAAACATACTCTGCCACATCTTTCTTCATTCCGGCCCAAAAGAAAATGCGCTTCATATCTCTATACATCTTATCTCCTCCAGGATGTATAGTCATCTTCGAGTGATGTGCTTCTTCGAGAACTTTATGCACCAAGTCTCCTACTTGCGGAACGCATAGCCTTCCATCATGCCTTAGCCAACCCTTGTCATCAATAGTATATCTAGCAAGGTGACTAGACGTCTCACCATGAATCAACTTGTCCATAACTTCGACTATCTGTGGATCTTCCTTCTGCGAAGCCCCAACCTGATCAAGAAGTGTAGGTATAAGCTCAAGGGATGCTAATGAACTCGTCATCGACTCAACAACCATCGTGAAATCAAAGGTTGTCAAGAACTCTAAGTTCTTCATCTCAATAAACAAGAGACTCAAAGTCAACCTCCTTCTGCTTAGTGCGTCTGCCACAACATTACCCTTGCCAGGGGTATAAGCTATCTCGAAGTCATATGATGCCAAGAATTCCATCCACCTTTGCTGCCTTAAATTCATATCTTTCTGTGGGAAGAGGTATTTGAGTGACTTATGATCAGTATACAACTCAAACCTTTCGCCTAGGAGATAGTGGCGCAAGGATTTGAGTGCAAAGACGATCGCCGCCAACTCCAAATCATGAGTGGGATAGTTCTTCTCATGAACTTTAAGTTGCCTACCCCGATAACATATCACTCTTCCCTCTTGCATTAGAACAGCTCCTAACCCCGTACCACATGCATCGGTGTATACGGTAAACATCTTACCGCCATCGGGTAATGCCAAAACTGGAGCTGTGGTAAGGGCTTTCTTGAGCCTTTGAAAAGAAAGCTCACACTCTAAGTCCCATGCAAAGACTAAGTTCTTCTTCGTCAACTTAGTAAGGGGGGCCGAAATCTTAGCGAAGTCCCTGATGAACTTCCTATAGTAGCCCGCCAGACCGAGAAAGCTTCTTACTTCGGTTGCATTCCTAGGAGTCTTCCAGTCTTGAACCACAACCACATTCACGGGATCCACCGCTATGCCTTGCTTAGAAACTATATGTCCAAGAAACCGAACTTCCCTTCTCCAAAAATGACATTTAGAGAACTTGGCTTTTAACTGATGCGCTCTAAGCGTATCCATCACTTCCTTGAGATGTCTGGCATGTTCTTCCTCATCTTTTGAGAAGATCAGAATATCATCCACGAAGACAACCACGAACTTGTTAAGGAACTCCCTGAACACCCTACTCATCAAATCTACGAAGTAGGCGGGTACATTAGTCAAACCGAATGGCATGACAAGCCATTCAAAGAATCCATCTGGAGTCCTAAACGCAGTCTTATCGATACTATCCTCAGCTACTCTAAGCTGATGGAATCCGGTGGCTAGATCGAGCTGAGAGAAAACAGAAGCACCAACCAGCTGGTCAAAGAGATCATCAATCCTCGATAACGGGTGCCTATTCTTCTTTGTCAGCTTGTTCAACTCTCGATAATCAACACATAGACGAAGCGAACCATCCGCCTTAGTAGCGAATACCACCGGAGCACCCCATTCAGAAATGCTTCGCCTAATAAAATTCTTCTCAAGCAGCTTCTTGATTTGCTTACTGAGCTCTCTTCTTCCTCGTGGGGCTATGTGCCTAACGGGCAATGATACTGGCTTGGCATTATCGACTAGATAAATGCGGAAATCTATCTCTCGTTTAGGGGGTAACCCCTTAACTTCTTCAAAGACATCAGGATAGTCTCGGATCACCCTTACAGATTGCAGATCATCGATGGACGAGTCCAGAGATTCAAGATAACATAATGTGACGGGACCTCTAGGGTTACAAGAAATTTCTAGGGTATTACCGAGGCGAGTCATGAGCCTCACCACCCTATGTTCACAGTCGAGAATGGCTCCATAACTGGACAACCAATCCATGCCCAAGATCAACCCGTATCCCGTGAACCCGAGAACATAAGCATTACACGTGAATTCTGCGGTCAAGATAGAAATCTTCAAATCCACACAAATCATAGATAGATGGGCGGGACCCCCAATTGGATTTGAAACACAAACGGGATCCTCAACTAGACTAGTACTTAGGTGCAAACTTTCAACAATGTCAGAAGAAATAAAACTATGCGATGCGCCAGAATCAAATAAGGTGCGAACAGGATAATCAGAAATATAAACAAGGCTTTCTACAGAAATACTACCTCGGTCCTGAACTGGACCAGCGTTGAGAGCATGCACTTGCCCTCCAGAAGGTCCTGCACGCTGATTCTGCCATTGCCCTTGTCCTTGCTTCTTGGGGTAATCCTTGCTAAAGTGTCCAGTCTCTCCACAATGAAAGCATTCGCCCCGATTCCTCTTCTTCTTTCTGCAATCCTTGGCTATGTGCCCAACAATCCCACAGAAGTTGCATTTTCTTGGGTCCTTTGCCTTGGCCTTGTTGCCCTTATTGTTCGTGTTGTTTTGATTGCTCTGATTGCTCTGATTTCCTCCCCACTTGGAGTCTGTCTTCTTGGCTTGAGTCTCATTAGCCTTGACTTCCTTCTTGCCATTCTTATCGTCTCCTTGAAGCAATGCCATGTCTACTAGACTTTCGAAAGTGGCCCCCATGGGTATATGAGATAGGGCTAAACCTTGTAATGGCTCATTCAACCCTCATGCAAAGCGTAAAGCCTTCTTCTGGGGAGTATTAACCATGTCCAAACCGAATCGAGCAAGTTGGTTAAACTTATTCACATACTCCCTTACTGTCATGTCCCCTTGCTTCAAAGATATAAAATTCTCCAATTGCAGATTCGCCTCAGCTGATGATAGAAACTTAAGCCCAAGCCTCGTCCTAAAGTCGGCCCAAGTCTCTATAGGTCTAGTAGCATTAGTGACCTCCCACCAATAAGCAGCTTCTTCTTTTAATAGCCATGCTACCAATAAGACCTTTCTATGGTCTTCCACATCAAATATAGCGAAGAGATCCTCAGTTTCTTTCAACCAATTTCGTGCCTCCACAAAAGTCTCCGTCCCAATGAAATTCTTGCTACCCATCGCCTTAAAGTCTTTGCAAATCTTAGCGAAATCTGCTTGTGGATTCTGAGGAGGAGGAGGGGGAGGAGGAACCTCAGTTACAGTGGGGGTGGTTGCTGGGCCCACATTGTTGGCCCTAGCTTCCAAGTACCTCCGGAACCATCCGGGAATGGTCACTCCCTCGGGAAGGTTAAGATCGTCCATACTAAAAAATAAAAAGATAGATTTAGAACAAGGAAACGAAGGATAGTGCTAATGGCTTTTGGGGAATAGCCTAAAATAACTAGACTTTGGAAAATACTTAATTGGTTTTGAAAATAGTTTTTCAAAAGGTATGTTTTAAAAACACTTTTGCCCAAATCTTGTAAACCTTATGCTCTAATACCAAATGTAACACCCCGCCTCCGCCAGTGCCACTCTTGCAAGGACACAAGCTTTGGAGGGGCGTTAAACGAGGTAAACATGCATGCAGATATCACAAGACAGAACATATAAGTAAAACAGAGTAGTAAAGCAGCGGATAAAACTAGCATTTCAAAACCATAGTCAAGTTACATCAAAGTACTTGGTCATTATTTTCCACAAAACATAGTCTAGAAACATCAACTGAAAACTGGAAAGAAAATCATAAAGTAACTATCCCCAAGGTAGAATAAAGCCATAGCGTGCTCAAGTCCAAACCGTACATGAGCTATCCAGAAAAGCAACTAAAGATCCAAGCTAGGTACTAGTGTTCCCACTCTGTAAACCTGGGGGGGAAACGTAAGAAAAGAGGCAAAAGAAAACGGGTCAGTCAAAAAGACTGGTAAGCCCTACCTACTATTAGTATAAAAACTAATAAAGTTAACTGAACATGTAAACAGAGATGAGATGTAGGGTTATAACTGGCGTGGTGAAAAGTTAACAAGATAGATCAAGTGTGGCATCGCATATACAAGGTTAAGTTGCACCAAGTGTGTACTAGTATCCCAATCCATGTCAAGTATAAACAAGAAATGATCCCTTGGCCCAAAGCTGGCCCAAAACCATGAGATGACCTAAATCAAGGTCCAACTACTCGGTCTAGTCGATCGGCTCCCTATCAGCCTAACTCGTCGTGTATCAGTGTCATACGGTCCAAACATGAAATGTAGTCGACTGTGCTAGGTCCACCCTACGGTGTATCCGGCCCTAGGGTGTCAACCACTGACACGAAACAAGCACGCACCGTCCAAACCTACTGGTGCCCAAGTCTGTCTTTCATCCCCGGACAATGTGCACGACCATGGTCCGTCGGAATCTACTATGGCGCACCCACTTTTGCCGTCTTTTTGGTCGCTTACACTCCAGCCCAGTAATCGTGCCCCACCCTAGCCTAGTCCCTAGGGTATCCGATACTCCCTAGTGGGTTACTACTGAGAAGGACCGCGTAACTAGGGTTTTCTAGTGGGTTAAGTGTGGTTAACCCCATCCAAACCATGTATCAAGTTGGTTAAGTGTACCCAAGGTTCATGACTTAACCGCGTCAACCCATCATGTTTAATTGGTTAAGTATTCAAGTGGTCCATGACTTAACCCAACCATGTGGCATTAATTAATTTAATGCACCCAACCTCTCACATTAGACCTTGTTGTGGTTACTAGTTAAGCCGGGCGGGTCCGGGTAGCTTTACACCACAACTTGGTCTAACCTCGGGTTTCAAGTGCGACATGACCAACTACTCACATTGGGTCCTATTGCTTGTAGCCACTAGTTAAGTCGGTCGGTTCCGGGTAGATTTATGCTACAAACTCAACCCAACCTCGAGTTGGCCACACTCATATTTTCTAAGTGTCATGTCCATCATTATGTTTACAACATAATCACAAGTCAATGTTCATGTCATATTTTAAAATCATGTTCCATGTCATTAATATTACCCAACCCAACGCATTCCCATCGCATGTACGTTTCGCATAACATAACATAGATCAAAAGAGGGAACTTGGCAAAAACATGACAAAAAGGGGCATAAGGTAATAATGTTGACCACAAGTTAAACAAGGTGGCATATGAGGCATAAATATGTTCATATGCTTGCATATTACATCATAGGCCTCAAAACATGCATAATATCAACTTAAGAAAATAGGTGGAACATGATCATGAATGACATAGGATGATGACTAGAAGTTCGCATATAACATTATATGCAAGTTATCATAAAGGTTATGAGAGTTCTCATGTTGCATAATGCAACATTTCAACACAAAGCTTATAGCTTTCTATGCATAAGATAAAGGTGATGACTTTACTAACATGCATAGAATAAATTTATGCATAACATGATAGGATCAAAGCACATATCAATCTTAGGCCCAAACTCAACTTGCAACATGTCATATTAACTCCATAGTTAGAATCTAAGAGTAGTATAGGGCTTACAATGAGCGGTTATGCGATCTAGATCGGTATATATAAAGATTGAGATGAAGCCACAAGCAAAATCCGCAAAGAAAACAATAAGCTCCACTTCAATGCCTTGAAACAAGAAGGAATAACCCCAAAGACAAAGAAAGAAGACTCTTTTACTTAAGAAAGATGGCTCTTTTATGACATAGATTGATTTGAGACACTCATGCTTTCATGAAGAAGGTGGAGGCCATGATTGGTGAATATTTGGACAGCATTTAGTTGTAGGAATGATTAATGAGGGTTTAGGCTAGGTCTAAGGGTCTTTTTATAGGTGATTAGGTTAATTTAGACCATATGATTAACCCTAAAACACGTCAGGTCCGTCAAATCCGTCAGAAACTTCCAGAGCAAGACCTAACCTGTCAAAATGGTGCACCAGAAAAACTGGTCCGACCGGGGGGGTCGACCCCTGGGTCGACATGGGTGTCGACCCATGGGTCGACATGGGTGTCGACCCATTGGGGGGGTCGACAGGGGTGTCGACCCCTCTGTCGAACCTGCCTGGGGCGGGAAAAATCCCGCCCATTCTGCCTTGGTTGCAATTCGAATCTGAATTTGAATTTGAACAGTTTTCGGGCTTGTAATTTTCTGAAAACTTCATTGGGCCATAACTTGGTCATACGGACTCCGTTTTTCGAAAACCCGGACTCTATTTCGCGTATTTTTCCGAGACGAACGCAATGGCACAGCCCGTTTCCCTTTATCCAGAATTTTATATTTAATTCTGCCTTGTTTTATGTTATAACATGTTATTCAAAATACGGGTTGTTACAGTTATTTATCCAATTGTGGATGGGTAGACTTAGTAGCAGGTTGTAGGTAGCAGAGCATAGTGAGGCAAGGATGTAGTGCGATGACGAGGAGGAGGCTTGCGTATTAGTTTCTCTATTATACATATTGAATGTTTCCGCTATTATGATTTGTGTGATGACCCCCAAACTTCCATGCAATGAAAGTAATGAATAATCATTTGAAATACAACATAAATATAACAATACAGATCACAGATACAACATAGTAAAGGAAAACAATAGAATAACAACATCATAGCAGCGGAATATGAATGTCATCAAACACAAAATCCCACAGTCACAGAGTACTAACTTATTACATCATGTTTTCAGCAAAAAGGGAAATAAGTTTCAACTTCCGAATTAGAACAACTGGAAATAAAATAAGTCTGGATGTCTCAGAGTCTAAAGATAAAAGGTAAACAAAAGATAAATGATAGATAGTCTTCATGGTCCAACATAAGCACCTCCAAATAAGCAACACCAAGAAAGCTCCAAAGACAGCAACTCCGAAGAAAGCCAAACCTGTTACTTGGTTGCCCGTGTGGAAAAGAGGGCACCCGAGTTTGCAAAGGTGAAAACAAACTACAGGTCAGTCATGGGACTGGTGTGAGAATTCTTAACTAATTTAGCCACTAGTAATAAGGCAAATCCAAAGACCACGCCGCTAACGCGGAACTGGTTTACCCCAATGGATTGTCGTGCATAATTTAAAGTGACATAACAAACAATAAGTAATTCGTAAAAACAACGCTATGCTTTTGAGAAAAAAGGAATCACCATAAGACCCAAGTCCCATCACACAATGCAACGCAAACCAGAGGATAGGGTTTTACCTTATGGTGATTAAACATGCTAAATACGATAAATACGAATATAATATTATTATTAGTGTATATAAAAACATATCAAAATAAATGTATCAATCCTAGGAAGCATAGCTACCATATACTATGCCTCCGTACTAGTAATACAATCGAATTCGGAGGGGCGTATTTGGAATTTGGTTTCCAACATGAGTCAAGGCTAGGGAGGAGCTCCTTACCGATTCGAGACACTCTAGCTAATGTCTCAGGATCCCCCGCAGAGAACCCTTGGAAAGCTGCAAGGACGGTCCACACTTGCGGTTTGTGGATTAGTTATTCCTGAACACACGTTTCCCGGTCCTGTAGGACCTAACGTCCGAGGCGCCTCATTCCATCATCCACATAAGTAAAATATCAGCCAGTTTAAGCACTAACACTACTTCTAACTAGAAAGAAACGTGCTTCTCTCCCTACGTTCCCTTCTCCCGTTTTAGACTCCACCGGGTTGTGAGGCTCGTGAAGCTACGTAATACATAAAGCTATGCTTATTCAAGTTGTGCTTTGATCATCACCACAAGGTTCTGCTTTTCAACAAGAAACCTTGATCATTGCATCTTAGTATGCCACACTGTCACTCCATATCACACTACCAATCCTTTGCCGAAATACATGAAAGGGTGTTAAGTAAGAGAATAAATTATCCGACACCAAACATTCACATATTCGACAGAAAATCAATAAACACAATATAAAGGAGTACAATGTCAGACACACATTCCATTTATAAGCTTATGCTCTGGGTCTGAGCGAAAGCCAAATCCATGAAATCAACACGTACGTTTGTGCAATTACCTCGACCCTTGAATTGGGAGCAAGTCAATTCAGGATCTTGATCGTTGTCCGTTCGACGGAAGATTTACGGTCTTCATACGCCGTCTTCATACTTCGATTCTTAACGTCGTTTGATTATTTGGAATGAGAGTAACTCAGCTTTCCAAATATTCCTCGTATATATATATATAATTAAATTTTTATTAACGATTCATTCCTATTTTAATTATTTAAAATA
The DNA here is from genome assembly GCA_030737875.1 of Allium sativum. Taxonomy (NCBI): domain Eukaryota; kingdom Viridiplantae; phylum Streptophyta; class Magnoliopsida; order Asparagales; family Amaryllidaceae; genus Allium; species Allium sativum. The sequence continues at coordinate 50,772,158 of JASFAX010000020.1, forward strand.
ATTAAATCCTTTATTTAACGACGCGTCGGGTCGATGGGCGACCCTGGCGCTGTTTTCAAGCAAATTTGATTTACACATTCCTCAAAATCTAACCATTGGATTTTAACGTAGTTTATATCGTTGGAAATATTTTCCCAAGACGGTCCTAACGGTTTCAGTTTTGGGAAAATCCGATGGTCGGATCTTTTGGTATAGTCGTTTAAAGATACGATTTCAAAATACGAACTACCACGCTCGATTCGATTAATTTTAATTATATTTATATATACATATAAATATATAAACATTTAACGATAATAACGTCAACCAATTCAACTCAAATAAATTTAATTACCATATCCATTCCATTTTTCTTCATTCATTTAAAAATGAAAATAATATTTCAACCTTTACATATGTTCTTTACATTACATTTAAAATGTAAATGAATTTATAGCGTAAAATTTCATTCCTACATCTTACATTAAAAATGTAATTTTCATTATAATGACAAAATCTCTTTTTAATTACACTAAAAATGTAATTATCATTCGGTGTGAAATCTTGCTTTAACAATTTCATAAAAGAAAATAAATTTCTTTTCAACGGTAAATTCTAATCTTTTAATTTCATTAAAAATGAAATTTCATTACATTGTAAATATAAGTAACATTATAGTGAAAAATTCTAAGTTTTTAAATTACATTAAAAATGTAATTTTATTTACTATGCAAATTCCATGCAAATCCTCATTCTTAATTTACATAATAAAAATGTAATTCTGATTATTATGCAAAAATTTAATCTTTAATTACATAAAAAGGATGTAATTTTAATTGCCATGTAAATTTTCATTCCTTAATTACATATAAAAATATAATTTTAGTTTACAATGTGAATTCAACTTTAATTACATAATAAAAATGTAATTTTTATTACAATGCAAATTTCTCTTTTTTATTACATGTAAAAATGTAATTTGTATTACATGTCAAATTCCTACTTCTTATTTACATGTAAAAAAATGTAAATTTATATTACAATGTAAATCCTACTTCTTATTTACATGTAAAAATATAATTTTATAATACATGTCAAATTCCTACATCTTATTACATTGCAAAAAAGTAATTTTTAATTACGCAGCAAAGTCTTAACTTTAATTACATATGAAAAAGGTAATTTTTATTTACAGTGTAAATCCTACATTTTGATTTTATTATAAAAATGTAATTTAAAAAAAATATGATTTATTGTCAAGAAAATATACATAAAATTTCATCGATACATATGTTCATTTTATTCACATCAGAAACATGAATAAAATTCCATCGCTAGGTTTGTTCTTTTTATTACAAAGGAAAAGTAAATAAAACACTTTTCAATAATCAAGTTTTGACCTTTTTATTTACAAATGTAATGTAAATAAAATCACTTTTTCATTAATCATGTTTTGACCCTTTTTTTATTTACAAATGTAATGTAAATAAAATCTAATGTCATGTTTTGTTCTCTTTTTATATTCACAAAGAAATATAAATAAAATTCAATGTCATGTTTTCTGATGTCATGACATCACACAAATTATAAGGTTGATAACACTACGCTAAATATAAGGTTCATTTTTAATGTGATAACATGACACAAAATATGAGGTTTAATTTCAATGTGACAACACTACGCTAGATATAAGGTTCATTTCAATGTGATAACATGAAATGAAAAATCAAATTTATTTTATTATGAATTGATAAATTAAATCAATTGAAATCAAACAAAAGTAATAAGATAAGAGGTGACAATCATATTTTTTTTTTTGAATTGATAAAATAGATCAATTCATAATAAACAAAAGTGATAACATAAAATGACTAATATATATTGATCTACAACTATCCATCACAACACAGATCAACCATCATCAACATGTCGAAAACAAAATAGAACTGAAGCATAACCATGCGATTATTACATCGCAAACAAATTAATTTAATTAATTAATTAATTTTAAACAAAGAAATCTCACAGTTGTTCGCGATTTAGTCCAAAATTTCAACAGACCAGAATTGTCCCATTTCAGTTCAGAGTCGTAGATCTTGTCAATACGATCACAACGCTTCTGAAATTGTAAATTTTTGTCGTTGTATGCATTAGTTGTCGTCTAAATAAGATTAGAAACAATTTAAATTATTTAATTAATATTAAACAAGGTTTAATACCCTTCTTCCTCAATAACAAAGATCGGCCGTGAGTTATTCCCTTTGTTCAGAACTAGGTCAGACAATTGCGCTCGACACAGGGCACGGAAGGGGGATCGGAAGGTGGCACCCTGACCGGCTAGGGGCGGCGCCGCCACGCCTGGAAGGGGGGAGAACTCGGTGGTGGCCCTTGGCCTGGGCGGCGGTCGCAACGTCGGCTGTTTGGAGGGTCGTTGCTCGAGCTACGGTGCACTAGAAGATGATCTAGCCGTACCAAATCGAAGAGGGGAAGGAGAGCTTCAATATGGTGTAGGGGAGGAGGTCCAATTCGTTGCGGATTAGGAGAGATTGAGGGATTAAAACCGGAGTGTGGTGGCCATGGATTGTGAAAGAGGGCGGCGGCTTGAAATAACGATGTACGGTGTATTTGCTTTTAGGGTTTTTCTATTTTTATAACGTTCTTGGTGAAATTTTACAAAAAAATCCATATCTCTTAAATAGTTTCGATTCCAGCCCAAAAGAAGGTGTCCCTAGCCAATAGCCCATATTCCGGATCCAACGGGCCAGGTTCCGTCAGCCCAAACGGCTGTCTGTGGCCTGTTTGATTTAAATTAATATTTAAATCCTTTATTAAATTAATCCGTTCGCACAAATAAATTCATCGAGACCACATACGGACTCAAAAAAATCCAGAAAAAAATATATTTGGCTTCTTTATGACGATACGGTCCTAACAAATTTAATTTCATCGAATTCTGAGCCCGTTTGAAAAATGGCTATTTTTCAGTCGTTTAAATTTGACCGAATTGAACAAAACACATTTTCTTTTGCCACGTTCACATACTAGCTCGGAAAATTCTACAAATTGAAAGCCAGCAATAATTAGACATTCCGGTTCCAACGAAAGTGGTTTCATTGCAAACCGAGGTCGTTTGAAAAATGATTATTTTTAATTGCTCAAAAATTAATTAAAATTGGAAATTTTAAATCTGGGCTCAATTTTCAACAAAATTTCGTGAAATAAAATTTTTAAACTGGTTCAGATTTTTTGGGTTGTTACAATCTCCCCACCTTAAGAACTTTTCGTCCCCGAAAAGGAAAAAGAAAAATAGAAGAGTAGGAACCAACACAAAGAATGATTAAATGATTAAGCGTAACTCAAAACAAAATCTAATCAGAGATATCCACTCTGCATTTGGGATAGGCCTGTTTGATACTCTCCTCAGTTTCCCAAGTGCAGTCTCTAGGATCACCGCTCCATTGCACCTTGACTAGGTTGATTCTTTTATTTCTCAACTCCCTAGTCTCCTTGCCAATAATTTTTATTGGCTCCCTTCTCACTGCAAAGCTTGGGGTAATCTCCAAATCTTGCTGTGCTGCTTCCTCCACAACTATATCCGGATCATGGACATGCCTTCGAAGTTGAGATACATGGAATACATCGTGCACTCCAGGCAACCAGTCGGGCATCTGAATTCTGTAAGCTAGGGTACCAATCTTTTCAAGAATAGGAAAGGGGCCGATGAATTTTGGTGCTAGTTTTCCTTTCTTTCCAAAATGGATTACACCTCGCATTGGAGCAACTTTCAAATAGACATAGTCACCCACTTCAAAAGCCAACTCTCTTCTTCTTAAATCTGCATAGCTCTTTTGTCTACTTTGTGCAGCCAATAATCGCTTTTTAATAAAATCAATTTTGTCCGAAGCTTCTCGAACCATGTCTGGACCTAAAACAAGACGATTTCCTTTTTCAACCCAGCATGCTGGCGATCTACATGGCCTACCATATAAGGCTTCAAATGGGGACATTTTCAAACTTGCTTGATAGCTATTGTTATATGAGAATTCAGCTAAATGCAAGTGATCCTCCCAAGAGCCTCCAAAATCAAGTATACAAGCTCGCAATAAATCTTCAAGAATGCGATTCACCCTCTCAGTTTGGCCATTTGTCTAAGGGTGATATGCGGTACTAAGATTTAACTTCGTTCCCAACTCATTTTGGAATGCTTCCCAAAATTTTCTAGCAAAGATAGGATCACGGTCGCTAACAATGCTACTAGGAACTCTGTTTAAAACAAAAGATTATTCTTTTATTATTTATTTAGAAAATGAGAATTTTCATTCAGATAATGATAAAACGGAAAGGTTTAGCTTCATTACCCATGTAGCCTGACGATTCCTTTGAAATAGATTTGCGCCAGACTTTGAGCAGTTCGAGTGGACTTGATAGGTATGAAATGAGCGGACTCTGTGAAGCGATCCACGATCACCCATATGCTGTCATTCCCTCTCCTAGTACGGGGCAAACCATCTATAAAATCCATGGAGATTTGGTCCCACTTCCAACTTGGAACCTCCAATGGTTGCAACAATCCGACAAGCTTTTGTTGATCGCTCTTAACCTGTTGGCATGTAGGGCATCTACTCACATAGATGGATATATCCCTCTTCATAGATCTCCACCAAAACGTGCGCTTTAGATCTTGATACATCTTGATCATGCCTGGATGGATGCTAAGCTTTGATTTGTGACCTTCATCTAAAACTTACTTTATGATCTCTCGAATATTTGGAACACAGATCCGCTCTTGCAATCTAAGGACTCCCTTGCGATCTATTTGGAAGCTCGTGTTTTCACCTCCTTGAATTCTTTTAATAATTCTTTGAATAAATTCATCATCCTTTTAAAGAGTAGAAATTTTATCAATCAAAGAAGGGGTAATGATAAGGCTTGCGACAATGGCATTCTTTCTACAGAATGCATCTGCCACAACATTGGCTTTCCCCGGCGTATATAAGATGTCAAGATTGTATGCCGCCAGAAATTCTAGCCACCGTTGCTGCCTTAAATTCAAATCCTTTTGATCAAAGATATATTTCAAAGATTGATGGTCTGTGAATAATTCAAATTTTTCGCCCAAAAGATAATGTCTCCAAATTTTTAAAGCAAAGACTACGGCCAACAACTCCAAGTCATGGACACGATAATTTTTCTCATGCGGCTTTAATAGACGACTTGCGTAAGCAACAACTTTGCCTCTTTGCATCAGTACCGCGCCAAGACCACCACTTTGAGAAGCATCGGTGTAGACTTTTAAATCTTGGTTGCCATCGATGATGGTTAGTACGGGAGCAGTCGTCAAACTTACTTTTAGCTTTTGGAATGCCTCCTTACAATCCGATGTCCAATTGAACTTGGTATGCTTCTTGGTGAGCTTTGTTAACGGGCCAGACAGCTTGGCGAAGTCTTTGACAAATTTCCTGTAATATCCAGCCAATCCTAGGAAGCATCTTACTTCAGTGGGTGTACTGGGATGCTTCCAATCTCGAATGGAGGCAATTTTACTTAGCTCAACAGCGATTCCTTCTTTTGACACAACATGGCCCAGGAATTTTACCTCCTCTTGCCAAAATGTGCATTTGGAAAAAATTTCTTTTAAAACATTTCTTCGAAGAATCTCCAACACTTCCCTCAGTTGCCCTTCATGCTCCTCATTAGTTTTAGAATAGACTAGAATATCATCAATGAAGACTAGGACGAATTTATTTAGGACATCTCAGAAGACCCTATTCATCAAGTCAACAAAGTAAGCGGGAGCATTGCATAGACCGAACGACATTACTAACCATTCGTAGAATATGTCAGGACCTCTAAAGGCGGTCAAAGGTATGCATTCTTCAGCTATGCATAGTTGATGGAAACCGGTGGCTAGGTCCATCTTAGAAAACACCTTGGCCTTATTTAATTGGTCCATTAAGTCATCTATGCGAGGCAAGAGGTATTTGTTCTTCAATGTTTGTTTGTTAAGGTCGCGGTAATCCACACAGAGCCGTAGAGTACTGTCAGACTTGGGGACAAACACCACAGTTGCACCCCAATTGGAAAAACTAGGCCGGATTAGTCCCTTCCACAAGAGCTGCTTAGTTTGGGTTTGCAATTCTTCCTTTTCTTTAGGGGTCATCCTTCTGATAGCTTGAACTAAAGGTCTTGCATTTGGAACAAGATCAATCCTGAAATCGATTTCCCTTCGCAGGGGTAAGCTCTCTACTTCTTCAAATACATCCGCGTAATTTTTGACCACGGGAATATTTTCTAAAGAAGTAGGAGTGATCTCAAGAGAAGACCAAAAGGCCTTTCTATCAGGTTTTGAACCTTGGCAAGGTATAGCAATAGTATTTTCAAATCCTGTTTTCACCTTTACCACTCTTTCTGAGCATAGCACTTCAACGTCATATTGCGTTAGCCAATCCAGACCAAGGATGATATCAAACTCAGAAAAATTCATAATGATCAAGTTAAATGGAAATTGGAAATAGGAGTAGGTACAGGAACTTTACAAAATAAATCTAGAGTGGTAGAACCTCCTACAGGATTATGAACATTAATTGGCTCTTTAAGATTTCTTGGTTTTAATTTCAATTTCTTAACCGTGTTGCTAGAAATAAAGCTCCTCGATGCACCCATATCAAACAAAGCAGTAATAGGAATGTTTTTAACAGAAATGGTACCATCTAAAACATCATGCTTACCTGCTCCTTCAGAAGAAGTAGGTGCGGAAGAAGATGGTGCACTTCCCCCCTCATACACATGTGCAACTTGGGCACTCCTCAACAGTGGACAATCAGATTTGAGATGACCCTTTTTATGGCAGTTATAGCATCCTCTAGTGTTCCCACTTCTGGCCTTCTTTGGATTTCTGCATTCCTTGCTATAGTGTCCATACTTCTGGCAGTTGTAGCATTGCACCTTAGACTTATCATGAGTCTTAGCAGCTCTAGAATTGCTTCCTTCATTCTTCTTTTCGGCTTGCTTTCTTTTATTATTGTTGGCCAAGCTTCTTTCTCTATCTTGTTGAGAAACTCTTTTGTCGTTCTCCTCGTAGCGACATGCAAACTCAATCAGCTTATTGAAAGGAAGGTCAATGTGAGCAGTAACCCTGTCAGTGTACTTCCTAGAAAGTCCATTAATGAACCTCTTGTTCTTCTGAAAATCATCATGAATCAATTCCAGGGCATAGCGAGAGAGGTATTCAAATCTTCTCACATACTCAGAGATAGTTTTGTCGCCTTGCTTCAAGTTGGCGAACTCGTCATGCAGCCTTTCCACTTCTTTCCTAGGAACGTACTTTTCATTGAATAACTCTTTAAACCTGTTCCAAGTCACATTTTCTTCATCGCCTCCTATATTGACCAATTCCCACCAATTCTGTGCTTTGCCTTGGAGCAACCATGAAGCCGTAAATCTCTTTCTTTGATCAACTAGCCCTATCCCTCCAAATATCTTTTCACAATTCTTAAGCCATGCCTGAGCCTGTGTCACGTTCTCCATACCAGTGAATGGAACTCCACCTAAATTATCGAATTTCTTTGCTACCTTATCCAAGTCAAAGGGCTCCGGTGGTGGCTGTTGAACTGTGGTCTCCTCAGTTTCAGCAATATTTTGCCTCCTTGCTCAAGCTCTAGCGGCTCTTGCGGCTACGGTACTCATTTTTAGTTAGTTCTGTACGATCCAGGAAAGAGTCAGAACAACTGTAATGGTGATTTTAAGAAATGATAAAGATAAAAGGATGGATAAAAGGATGGCGATAAAATGACTGACTATTATGTATTCTCCTGAAATGTTCGCCATAGAATATTGTGATTCTATGTAAACGAATTGCTATAAGTATGTTATACTCCAAAGCTAAGGTTAACCAAAGCTCTGATAACAACTGTGATGACCCCCAAACTTCCATGGGATGAAAGTAAGGAATAATCATTTGGAATACAACATAAATATAACAATACAGATCACAGATACGACATAGCAAAGGAAAACCATAGAATAACAACATCATAGCAGCGGAATATGAATGTCATCAAACACAGAATCCCACAGTCACAGAGTACTAACTTATTACATCAAGTTTTAAGCAAAAAGGGAAATAAGTTTCAACTTCCGAATTAGAACAACTGGAAATAAAATAAGTCTGGATCTCTCAGAGTCTAAAAATAAAATGTAAACAAAAGATAAATGATAGATAATCTTCATGGTCCAACATAAGAACCTCCAAATAAGAAACACCAAGAAAGCTCCAAAGACAGCAACTCCAAAGAAAGCCAAATTTGTTACTTGGCTGCCCGTGTGGAAAAGAGGGCACCCGAGTTTGCAAAGGTGAAAACAAACTACAGGTCAGTCATGGGATTGGTGTGAGAATTCTTAACTTATTTAGCTACTAGTAATAAGGCAAATCCAAAGACCACGCCGCTAACGCGGAACGGGTTTACCCCAATGGATTGTCGTGCATAATTTAAAGTGACATAACAAACAATAAGTAATTCGTAAAAACAACGCTATGCATTTGAGGAAAATGGAATCACCATAAGACCCGTCCCATAACACAATGCAACGCAAATCAGAGGATAGGGTTTTACCTTATGGTGATTAAACATGCTAAATACGATAAATAAAAATATAATAATATTATTAGTGTATATAAAAACATTTCAAAATAAATGTATCAATCCTAGCAAGCATAGCTACCATATACTATGCCTCCGTACTAGTAATACGATCAAATTCGGAGGGGCGTATTTGGAATTTGGTTTCCAACATGAGTCAAGGCTAGGGACGTGCTCCTTACCGATTCGAGACAGTCTAGCTAATGTCTCAGGATCCCCCGTAGAGAACCCTTGGAAAGCTGCAGGGTCGGTCCACACTTGCGGTTTGTGGATTAGTTATTCCTGAACACACGTTTCCCAGTCCTATAGGACCTAACATCCGAGGCGCCTCATTCCATCATCCACATAAGTAAAATATCAGTTAGTTTAAGCACTGACACTACTTCTAACTAGAAAGAAACGTGCTTCTCTCCCTGCATTCCCTTCTCCCGTTTTAGACTCCACCGGGTTGTGAGGCTCTTGAAGCTACGCAATACATAAAGCTATGCTTATTCAAGCTGTGCTTTGATCATCACCACAAGGTTCTGCTTTTCAACAAGAAACCTTGACCATTGCATCTTAGTATGCCACACTGTCACTCCATATCACACTACCAATCCTTTACCGAAATCTATGAAAGGGTGTTAAGCAAGAGAATAAATTCTCCGCCACCAAACATTCATACATTCGATAGAAAATCAATAAATACAATATAAAGGAGTACAATGTCGGACACACATTCCATTTATAAGCTTATGCTCTGGGTCTGAACGAAAGTCAAATCTGTGAAATCAACACGTACGTTTGGGCAATTACCTCGACCCTTGAATTGGGAGCAGGTCAATTCAGGATCTTGATCGTTGTCCGTTCGAGGAAAGATTTACGGTCTTCATACGCCGTCTTCATACTTCGATTCTTAACATCGTTTGATTATTTAGAATGAGAGTAAGTCGGCTTTCCGAATAATCCTCGTATATATATATATATATATATAATTAAATTTTTATTAACGATTAATTCTTATTTTAATTATTTAAAATAATTAAATCTTTTATTTAACGACACTTCGGGTCGATGGGCGACCCTGGAGCTGTTTTCAACCAAATTTGATTTACACATTCCTCAAAATCTAACCGTTGGATTTTAACGTAGTTTATATCATTGGAAATATTTTCCCAAGACGGTCCTAACGGTTTTAGTTTTGGGAAAATCCGACGGTCGGATCTTTTGGTATAGTCGTTTAAAGATACGATTTCAAAATACGAACTACCGCGCTCGATTCGATTAATTTTAATTATATTTATATATACATATAAATATATAAACATTTAACGATAATAACGTCAACCCATTCAACTCAAATAAATTTAATTACCATATCCATTCCATTTTTCTTCATTCATTTAAAAATGAAAATAATATTTCAACCTTTACATATGTTCTTTTCATTACATTTAAAATGTAAATGAATTTACAGCGTAAAATTTCATTCCTACATCTTACATTAAAAATGTAATTTTCATTATAATGACAAAATCTCTTTTTAATTACACTAAAAATGTAATTATCATTCGTTGTGAAATCTTACTTTAACAATTTCATAAAAGAAAATGAATTCCATTTCAACGGTAAATTCTAATCTTTTAATTTCATTAAAAATGAAATTTCATTACATTGTAAATATAATTAACATTATAGTGAAAAATTCTAACTTTTTAAATTACATTAAAAATGTAATTTTATTTACTATGCAAATTCCATGCAAATCCTCATTCTTAATTTACATAATAAAAATGTAATTCTGATTATTATGCAAAAATGTTAATCTTTAATTACATAAAAAGGATGTAATTTTAATTGCCATGTAAATTTTCATTCCTTAATTACATATAAAAATGTAATTTTATTTTATAATGTGAATTCAACTTTAATTACATAATAAAAATGTAGTTTTTATTACAATGCAAATTTCTCTTCTTTATTACATGTAAAAATGTAATTTGTATTACATGTCAAATTCCTACTTCTTATTTACATGTAAAAAAAATGTAAATTTATATTACAATGTAAATCCTACTTCTTATTTACATGTAAAAATGTAATTTTATAATACATGTCAAATTCCTACATCTTATTACATTGTAAAAATGTAATTTTTAATTACGCTGCAAAGTCTTAACTTTAATTACATATGAAAAATGTAATTTTATTTACATTGTAAATCCTACCTTTTTATTTCATTATAAAAATGTAATTTAAAAAAAATATGATTTATTGTCAAGAAAATATACATAAAATTTCATCGATACATCTGTTCATTTTATTCACATAAGAAACGTGAATAAAATTCCATCGCTAGGTTTGTTCTTTTTATTACAAAGGAAAAGTAAATAAAACACTTTTCAATAATCAAGTTTTGACCTTTTTATTTACAAATGTAATGTAAATAAAATCACTTTTTCACTAATCAAGTTTTGACCCTTTTTTTTATTTACAAATGTAATGTAAATAAAATCTAATGTCATGTTTTCTAATGTCATGTTTTGTTCCCTTTTTATATTCACAAAGAAATATAAATAAAATTCAATGTCATGTTTTCTAATGTCATAACATCACACAAATTATAAGGTTGATAACACTACGCTAAATATAAGGTTCATTTTCAATGTGATAACATGACACAAAATATGAGGTTCAATTTCAATGTGATAAAACTACGCTAGATATAAGGTTCATTTCAATGTGATAACATGAAATGACAAATCATATTTCTTTTATTATGAATTGATAAATTAAATCAATTCAAATCAAACAAAAGTAATAACATAAGAGGTGATAATCATATTTCTTTTATTTTATTTTGAATTGATAAAATAGATCAATTCAAAATAAACAAAAGTGATAACATAAAATGACTAATATATATTGATCTACAACTATCCATCACAACACAGATCAACCATCATCAACATGTCGAAAAAAAAATAGAACTGAAGCATAACCATGTGATTATTACATCGCAAACAAATTAGTTTAATTAATTAATTAATTTTAAACAAAGAAATCTCACAGTCCTTCGCGATTTAGTCCAAAATTCCAATAGTCCAGAATTGTCCCGTTTCAGTTCAGAGTCGTAGATCTTGTCAATACGATCACAACGCTTTTGAAATTGTAAATTTTCGTCGTCGTATGCATGAGTTGTCGTCTAAATAAGATTAGAAACAATTTAAATTATTTAATTAATATTAAACAAGGTTTAATACCCTACTTCCTCAACAACAAAGATCGGCCGTGAGTTATTCCCTTTGTTCCGAACTAGGTCAGACAATTGCGCTCGACACAGGGCACGGGAGGGGGATCGGAAGGTGGCACCTTGACTGGCTAGGGGAGGCGCCGCCATGCTTGGAATGGGGGAGAACTCGGTGGTGGCCCTTGGCCTGGGCGGCGGTTGCAACGTCGGCTGTTTGGAGGGTCGGTGCTCGAGCTACGGTGAACTAGAAGATGATCCAGCCGTACCAAATCGAAGAGGGGAAGGAGAGCTTCAATATGGTGTAGGGGAGGAGGTCTAATTCGTTGTGGATTGGGAGAGATTGAGGGATTAAAACCGGAGTGTGGTGGCCATGAATTGTGAAAGAGGGCGGCGGCTTGAAATACACGATGTACAGTGTATTTGCTTTTAGGGTTTTCTATTTTTATAATGTTTTTGGTGAAATTTTACAAAAAAATCCATATCTCTTAAACAGTTTCGATTCCAGCCCAGAAGAAGGTGTCTCTAGCCAATAGCCCATATTCTGGATCCAACGGGCCAGGTTCCGTCAGCGGAAACGACTGTCTATGGCCTGTTTTATTTAAATTAATATTTAAATCCTTTATTAAATTAATCCGTTCGTACAAATAAATTCACCGAGACCACATACGGACTCGGAAAAATCCAGAAAAAATATATTTGGCTTCGTTATGACGTTACGGTCCTAACAAAATTAATTTCATCGAATTCTGAGCCTGTTTGAAAAATGGCTATTTTTGTGTCGTTTAAATTTGACCGAATTGAACAAAACACATTTTCTTTCGCCATGCTCACATACTAGCTCAGAAAATTCTACAAATTGAAACCCAGCAATAATTAGGCATTCTGGTTCCAACGAAAGTGGTTTTGTCGCAAACCGAGGTCGTTTGAAAAATGATTATTTTTAATTGCTCAAAAATTATTTAAAATTGGAAATTTTAAACCTAGGCTCAATTTTCAACAAAATTTCATGAAATAAAATTTTCAAACTGGTTCAGATTTTCTGGGTTGTTACAATTTGTTTTTACTCTTAGTGTTGTAGTGAGGCAAATTTGTACAAACACTTATGTCGTAATGCAAAAGATGTATGCATATTATATCTAGTTGCTATGGAAGTTTAATTTTCTGGTCAGATGTACTTATAGCCTATTGTATATGTTCTGTTATATTTTATTCTTGCGCTGTGAGTTTGTAACAGCCTACATTTTACGTATCGAAGGATCATAAAATATTTTTATTTAAGTCCTTGAGGGTTGGATTATTCTTATATTTTGATGTGTTGGTTATGGGAATGTGAGGCATGTCCATTATTTTTATCAATTTTGTTTATGACCATTTTGCCTCATTTTTTACTTGGATTGAATCAGTTGTTGCGATCGATTTCATTGGAAAGGAAATGTTGTTCCAATTCCATAGACTGGTCACGTTAAAGATTTGGCTCAATGGCTTGGAAGGAATCGCTGTTTTTGTGTTTCACAATTTATGTTCAAGTTTTAGAGCCATTGATACGATGATTTGAGGAGGCCCATTAGTGGGCTGGTGGGCTGCTATAAATAGGGGGTTAGAAGCATGGAGAATAGTTTACTTTCTTCATGCTCTCATTTAGTTGAGCTCGTGATCCTCCTTGCTCAATCAAATACACCTTTCCACCATTAAAATTCTAGATCTACATAAGAGAATCGAAGATCTTCATCATTTGAAGCTAGATTTACGTCAAGTGAAAAGAGATCGCATCAAATCAAGAGGTTTGAAGCATATTCTTCGCTATCCGGATTGAGAATTTAGCGATTTCAAGTTAATTCAAAGAATTGATAAGTGATAAGCTTCTCTCATGTGGATTCGATCAAGTATATGGATTGTTCGTTCGTATTTTCATCATTTTTAAGTTGCTTTCACCTAGATCTACATCATGGTATGTATATTTCCATTTGAATCACCATAGGATCTAATCTAGCAACTTAAAACCAGTAATTCTTATGTTAATTCATACGTTTATGCAAGTTAGATCCATTATTTTAGTTTATTCATTCATTTATCATGATTTAGTGAATTTTATATGATTATTGATGAATAATTGTCATTTGATGATGTTGATGGTTTCATAAAGTGTTGATTGTGGAATTGGATGATTTGGATGAGTTGTTTGCATCGATGTGGTCGTTTGGTGATGATTTGGTCAAGATTGGAGCTATTTTGGTCAGATCTGTAGTCGAGTCATTTTTCTGAGGTCGTTGATGACGTGGCATGGATTTTTGGTCGTGTGGCTTGTTTCTCATGAAAGGGATGAAGGCCAGGTCGTTGGTTTTAGGTAATAGTCTATTAGTTCGTTTTTAAGACCTAAGGAGTTAGGTCTTAGGTATTAGGTCGTTTTTAAGACCTAAGGAGTCAGGTCTCAGATATTAGGTCATTGGTTCGTTAGGTCATAGGTCATTTGGTCTTAGATCGTTAGATTTTTGGTCGTTAGGTCTCAGGTCATTTTAAGACCTAAGGAAAAAGACCTAAGGAGCGAAACCTAAGGAGCAATACCAAAGGAGGGAGACCGAAGAAGAAAGACCTAAGTGAGAAGTCGGTGTGTATGACTTAAGCAGGATCTATATGGATATAGCGGAAATGTAGATGATATACTAACTAGCTAATATATAGTAGTTATGTAAATAGATAAGAACTATTTTGATATATCAAAAGTAGATAAAAGCAATAATTAAAGTAGAGTAACACCAGGAATTTTATGCTGATTCGGACATCCCTCACTACGTCCAGTCCCGAAGCTCCTCTTCGGAATTCACTATCATGCCCTTTCTTAACCCGGAGGAATAGGTCAGTACACCTGTGCCCCAACAAGGATGCCTCTCACCTGAGCAACTACACAGGACTTCAACAATTACAAGTGTTTTGACTTCTGCTTTTTGTTCTTGAATCAACACTGATAGTCAATAGTTTAAGTACACCCTTCCTATAATATTTTCCTCAAGTATTTGAAATGCTTGCAAAGATTTTAAAAAAGCTAGTTACTCGTTGAATCAAGATTTGAAAAAGTATTATCAAGGATTCAGTAAGTAACTTGAATTTGGAGGGCTTTTGTTTGCAAAGTATATAGAAGTTAATTTTAGAAAATAGAGAGAATATTATTAGAATTGGTAATTTGAAAAACATGTTTGAAGTGTTTACCTCTTCATGAAAGATGGTAACTCTTCATAAAATAGTTTCTAGGTCGAATCAGTCGACTGGTTAAAAATCATCAGTTGACTGGTTGAATTAAACTTTAAATCGTATAAATAAAAACATGTTTCAAAACTAGCTGTTGTGTACAAAATTTCTCTGACTAGTCGACTGGTCAATTCTCTACCAGTTGACTGGTTGAGCTTATTTTATACATTTTGGCTTTTTTTAAAGCCATATGAATATATATATATATATATATAAATCTGTATACATATACTTTTCGTGTTATACTTCAGGATATAATTTAACATGATTCTAACACGACTCATTTTATATATAAATAAAACCTTTTCTCTATAACATGGTTTCCATTTCAACTTCTTTTGTTGGCATTAATCAAATTCTTGATATCAACATTCCCCCCCTTTTGATTGATGACAACATATCTGATTTTCTCCCCTTGAGAATTTGCTCCCCTTGAATTTATGTAACATTTTATTAGTTCGATAAAATTATAATCTTACCATTTTGATTCCTACAACAAAATGTTGGCACATGTATTCTCAATAAATTCAATATTAAGAGCATAGCACATATATTATCAATAAATTCATCATTATAAGCATAGAATATATGTAAAATTAATGATTTTTCTCCCCCTTTGTCATCGATTAAAAAGTCAATAGTCATGATTAGCATAAAATAACCGAATAACTTTTTATAACTTTTTAGAGATCTTTGCTAGATTCATGTCCTAGCTCACGTCGGAGTCTTGTAAATGAGTTCTCCAAAAGGGGTTTAGTAAAGATATCAGCAATTTGATTTTCTGAATTTACAAACTCTAAATTAATTGTTTGTTTTTCACTATTGTCTCTCAAGAAATGATGTCTGCTATCAATGTGTTTAGTTCTGGAATGATTTACCAAATTTTTAGATAAATTTATTGCGCGTGTATTGTCATAATAAATTGTGGAATTAGACAATTTTACGTTGAAATCTTTTAATGTTTGTTGCATATATATTACTTGAGCACGTGCTAGTGTAGCAGATATGTATTCAGCTTTGCATGTGAATAGTGAAATACAGTTTTGTTTCTTGCTTAACCAAGATATGAGTGATTTACCAATAAAATGACATGTTCCACTTGTACTCTTACGATCCGTCCGCGATCCTCCAAAATTAGTATCACTATAGGAAACTAATTCGATGGAGCAATCTTTTGGATAGAAGAATCCAAAGTCTTTAGTACTGCTAAGATAACGTAAATTTCGTTTAACTGCACTCAAATGTGATTCTTTTCGATTAGCTTAAAAACAAGCACATAAACAAGTACTCATCATAATATCGAGTCCACTTGTAGTAAAATATAAAAGTGAACCTATCATGCTTCGATATAGCTTTTGTTTGACCTTTTTACCATTTCCATCTTTATCTAAATGTGTCGTCATACTCATTGGTGTAGATTTACTTGACATGTTTTCCATTCCAAAACGTTTTATAAAATTAGTAAAATATTTTTCTTAGTTAATGTAAATTCCATATGATAATTTCTTAATTTGTAATCCCAGAAAGTAAGAAAGTTCTCCCATATTTGACATTTCAAATTCACTGGTCATTATTTTTGAAAATTCTTGACATAATTGGTCGTTTGTTGATCCAAAGATAATATCGTCTACATATATCTGTACTATTAAAATATTTTTATTATTCTTTTTGATAAAGAGTGTTTAATCAACCTTTCCAATTTGAAATCCTGAATCTAATAAATAAGTTTTGAGACGTTCATACCAAGCACGAGGAGCATGTTTCAAACCATATAATGCCTTTTTCAATTTAAAAACATGATCAGGATATTTTTCATGAGTAAATCGTGGAGGTTGTTCAACATATACTTGTTCTTTAATATAACCATTCAAGAAAGCGCTTTTAACGTCTATTTGATATAGTTTAAAGTTGTGATGATGTAACAACCCGAAAATCTAGGCCAGTTTAAAAAATTTATTTTGGCAATTTTAATGAATTTTGAATATTTAAAATAGATTATTTTAAATAATATCGACGAAAATTTATTTTGAATATAATTAGAACGTATATAGTTATATAGATCGTCGTTAGAATATAAATAATTATATATAATTATAAATAGAATTGAAAATGGCGCGGTAATTCGATAATTCGATTTCAAACTTCAATTGAATGTACCGGGTGCAAAATAAACCGGATTTTAGCGAAAGCAAAAACATTAGGATCTAATTGTGACTATCTTTCCAACGAATCTGAAAAATCAAAATTTCATAGCGGAGATCAAAAGATATGTCTAGTTGAAAATTTTGAATAGTCGCTATGGAATTCAGGCCCTTAAAAATAGCCATTTTGCAAATGACAACGGATTTCGATGAAACGACTTTTGTTGGATCCGCGATGTCAAGTTATTGCTAGGTTTCAAATTTCACAATTTTTCGAATCAATTTGTGAGTGTGGCAAAGGAAAACGCGTTTGACCAGTTTTAGTTGATTTTAATCGACTGGAAAATGGCCATTTTTCCAACGGTCTCAGAATTCAACGAAACTAGTTTTGTTAGGACCGTATCGTCAATACGAAGCTAGAAAATATTTTTCGGGAATTTTTAGAGTTCGTATGTGACCCCGGTAAATTGAAATGCGCGTTCAAATTCAATATATAGAGTTATATTTTGATTTTGATGAAAACTGATCGAAACGATCGGATCAGCTTATAGTACGTATCCCATTGTGTTCGGAATGGGGGTGAAATGCTATGGACGATAGGCGGTGGGCCTCGTTTAGAGGTCGTATGAAAAAGTCAACTTTTTGTAAATTAAATAATTAAAATAATTAAAAATAAAACTCCCCCTTCTCTCTTTCCTATACATCCAGCCCCCCCCCCCCCCTTATTCTCTCTTCCACGATAAGATTAAATAAAATAAAAAAAAGATGGGAAGAGAAAAGATCGCGCTCTCCATGCCCGCCGTCCACCGCGCCCTGGCGATCGTCGGAGCCACCCACCTCTGGCCAAGCCCTCCTCTCAGCCGACGCCCTCTCCCACGAACCCCCGCTCGATCGTGAAACCCCTCAGCCAATTGAACCCTAAAACCACCCGAATCCAAACCCCTAGCACCGAGAACGACAGCCTCCCTCCACCTGAAACGACGCACCACAGCCCGCTCCGACCCCACGCCGCCACCACAACCCGCTCCGACCCCCTGCAACTTCCGTCGACAGCGCAAAACCCCCCCTCCTCTCCTTTAAAGACAAAGTAAGTTTTTAATTTTAGTTTTATTTATTTAAAATCTAAATCTAGGTATTTTTTTTATGTAATCTGAATTAGAATTTTATTTATAGTCAAGATGAGATTTTTAGCAAGGTAAAGGTCGTATTTTTATATAATGAAAGGTCGTATTTTTATATGATAAAAGACGATATTTTCATATAAGGAAAGGCGATATTTTTATATAGAGTAAAAATTTGATTTTTATATATTGAATAACATAGTAAAAATTCGATTTTTATATATTGAATAGCATAGTAAAAATTCGATTTTTATATACTGAATAACATAGTAAAAATTTGATTTTTATATATTGAATAGCGAAGTAAAAATTCGATTTTTATATATTGAATAGCATAGTAAAAATTCGATTTATATATATTGAATAGCATAGTAAAAATTCGATTTTTATATATTGAATAGCATAGTAAAAATTCGATTTTTATATATTGAATAGCATAGTAAAAATTCGATTTTTATATATTGAATAGCGAAGTAAAAATGTGATTTTTACATATTTAGAGAATACGGGCAGAGAAAGTGACAAGAAGAAGAAACGGCGAAGATTCCTACATAAGAAGAGTCGTGGAATCGGATTAGCTATTCTGTGAGAATTTCTCACCTTTTATTTAATTTTCTAGTTAAAAATATATACTAGGATGCAAACGGTGTTTAGTAGCACCCGACACCCGTCGTCCACAGACCATGGACGGCTTGTATGCTTGGTTGTTTGATTTTGATGTGTAGTTGTTTGTGTGATGTGATGTGAAGTGAAATAAAATATTTATATAGTTAAAAATATTTTATAGTTAAAAATAGAAATTTTAACGTGCATATGAAATGAAATAAAAATAAACAAATCGGACGATTTGTTTATATACACACATTTGACTGATATTGATTGGGACGATAAATTTTACACATCGCCCAACTGCACAAATAAAATCTGTGTTTGATTGTTTGAAACCCCACACGGGTATTGGGGTGATATATGACATACACTAATCCCAATAATTAGTTGTATGTCGATCGATTGATTGACAGACTGTTATGAGCGTTAAATATTTATACTTGATGCTTATACAGTGTAGAATGCACTTTGGATGATGGTTGATTATACATCGTTGTTACTGTGTACATGTGGTGTAGAAAATCCATATAATTAACATTGTATGGTGATGGATTGGGTTTCATTCCAGTTTTGAATAGAAATATTTGAAATAGAAATATTCGAAAAAGAAATATTTGAATAGAAATATTTGAAAAAGAAATATTTGAATAGAAATATTTGAAAAAGAAATATTTGAATAGAAATATATGAAGCCGTGTTGATTAGATTTACGCCATTTTGACGTGAACGATATTTATATCCATTTTATTCATTTTATAACGAATATCGAAAGTGATTTCAAAATCTGAAATTTTGAAAAGAATTGAAATTCGAATTAAATTGAATAGAAATGAATTCAAATTGAAATTGAATAGAAGTGAATTCAAATCGAAATTGAATTGAATTGAAAACGAATGGAAGTTGAATTAGAAATAAATTTGAATTGAAATCAATTTGAAATGAATTTAAAATCGAATTTATAAGGAAAAATTCAATTTTGATTTGAATTCAAAAAGAAGTTGAAATCGTTTTGAAAACGAATTTTAAAACGATTTATAAAGCACGTTTTGAATTGAAATCGACGAAGTATAGATTATATATATTATATATATAATATAATGGCCTGAATAGAACGCGCCGCGCCGCGGTAGTTCTAGAATTTTGACCATTGACTTCGAACGGATATTACGGGAGATCCGACCGTCGGATTCTCCTAAAACTGGAACCATTGGGTTCGTATCGAAAAGAGCTTTCTAACGAATATTAGAAATTAGAAATCTAACGGTTGGATTTGGAATTATGTCCAAATCAAATTTGAAAAAGGTCGTTGTAAGTGCAGTTCGATGGCCGTTGATGGAAATCGACTGTACATGCCTTGATAAAATTATTAAAAATAGTAATAATTTGTGTAAAATCATAAGAAATGATTTAGAAAGAATTGGGATGAAAAACTCCATATTTGAAAAGATAAAAATAGATTTTTATCGAAATGAACTAGTTTTGAACTAGAATTATAATCCTATTTATTTTTAAATAAATAAATTGAATTTGAAATGGTTTTGAAAATAACAAGAATTTCCAATGATTGCATTGGAATGGACTTGAATCGAAATTGCCTTCGGAATATTTCGATGTTGGATTTCGTGATTATACAGATGTTGTTATGGAAATTTGAAAGATATAGATATATATATATATATATATCGTTATTTCCAATACGATATTCATTAGTCGTAGAATTAGATATTGAATATAAGCCGATATATTTTCTATTCAGAGCCTTGTATTTAATATCAAATGTGATTTTGGTTTGTCGTGAATGGTGTCTTCATTAACACTGTTCTTGAACCCAGTTGAGAAAAGATTAAATCTTTTTATTTAGATTTAATGAAGTGTACCAATGAAATAATATTTAATTGGAATTGAATCGATATTGATTTTTGGGTTTATCGTGGACAGTGTTTTAAATAACACTCGTTCTTTAACCCGACAATTAATGGAACGTGATTTTGGGTTTATCGTGAACCGTGTTTTAAATGACACTGATTCTTTAACCCCATTAAAGATTAATACTAAGTGGAGTTTTAATGAATCTTTAATTAGATTGAAATGATCGAGAATGGAGTATCACCAGTTTTGCTCCAGGCGATAGTTAAATCTTTAATTAGATTTGAATGTGAAATGGTAATTGAATTTACCGATAACACCGTGGTGTTAGATATGAAGTAAGACCCGTTTTACTTCATGGGATGAATAGGTTGGGATTGGGAAATTAAAACCAATGATTACTTCGGTAAGGTTCGTTAATCCCGACTAGTTGAAACGAAATTCAAAAGGATAGATTAAAGAATAAATTAAAGAATTTATCTTGGATTAAATTAATGGGAACCTTTCCCTATGAATGTGAAATTGAGAAACTAACTGTCGGTTAGCCAAGCAGAATGGTTTTCTGGATATTGATCTGATGTTGGTTTCGGCCTTCGGGGTTAATATTTGGGAAATTATTCTCTTGATTAATTTACGGTTAGTGACTGATGAATTGGAATGAGGCGTATGTTGTGTTTGTGTAACACTTATTTAAAATATACGCGAGTTATTCGGGAAGACCGGGTTTATCCCATTCTGAATAACTAATACGACGATAAGTCGAAGATGAAGACGATGGTCGAAGACCGGAGGTCTTCACGTCGTTTGGGTAATTACTGATGATCTTGATTGGGCTGTACACCCAAGAAGATGGAAACAGTTGGTGATCGTCCAGACGTACTTGGAGATCGATGGATATGCGGGGTACTAGGTGCCTTCGGTTTCGTTCAGACCCAGAACGAACTTGTAAATGGATTGTGTGTCTGACATTGGATTTCATTCTTTGTGACTGATATCGGTTGCATAGAGTGGTTTGCCTGTGGGGCATTCTAAGATGCAAATGATCAAGGCTTCTGTTGAAAAGCAAAGTCTTGTGGTGACGATCAAAGCACAGCCTGTGTGGCACAGCTTTGTGTAACGTGAATTCACGAGCCTCACATCCCGGTGGTGAACCAAAAACGGGAGACGGACCTCAGGGGGGACATGCGTTTTCTTTCTAGCTAGGGTGGTGTCGGTGACCTACCAGCCCTGACATTTATATTATTTTCACCTATGTGGTTGTTGCAGTTGCGAGGCGCCTCGGTTTGATCGGACGATCCGGGTCCGATGGAGTCATTCGTTGACTCATTTACGCCCCCAAAGGGCGGAGAAACGTAGTGTTCAGGCGTTATAATCCACATCGGTGGACCGACCCTGACGAACCAAGGGGCAGTTGCGGCTGTTCCTGAGGGGCGGGCTAGAGCGTCTCGAATCGGTTGAGGACTATCTTTTGCCTCGGTTCATAGACGGAAATCCAATTTCCAAATACGTGACATTTGCGATTTTGATTGTATAACCTATATATGGCAACATAGTGGTATGGGGCATTCATGCCGCCTATGATTGATACTTATGATTTGAAGTTGTTTTATACACTATACACTTATAATAGTATCAAATGATTTCTTTTAAACGTATCGAGCATTCTTGGCTATTATAAGGTAAAAACCCTATCCCCCGGCTTGTGTTGCATTGTGTGATAGGACCTGGGTCTTATAACTGCTTCATTTTTCTTTATTTAGCATTGCGCTGTTGTTTTATGCACTGGTATTCTTGGGAGGAAACCCGTTCCGTGTTATATGGCGTGGTCCCTTGATTTACCTAACTTTAAAAATAAAGATTAAATGTTTTAGTTCTCACACCAGTCCCATGACTGACCTGGAGTTTATTGTTTTAACCTAAACTCTGGATGCCCCTATTTTGACACGGGCAGCTAGTAGTTTTGGTTTTGCAGATTTATATTCACAGGATCCTGGTTTACAGCTGGAATGATATCCGGAAAGATTTGTATCCGTATATCTCTTCTAGTTATGTATTGTATTATTTTCCGCTGCTATGTATTTAAATGTAATTTAAATCTCTGATATTTCTGTGTAATATTTATTTGTTTATACTCTGTATATTCTTGTAATCTGATGCATTGTTGTAATATACAATGAAATGTTCTTCCGTCTGCGTTCTGTTGTGGCTTGTTCTCGAACTATCCGCTCTTTCCTTCATGGGGAAGTTACGGGTTTTTATAGTTGGTATCAGAGCTTTGGTTTACAAAGCTTAGAGAACAAGACACCTTAGAACCATACGAAAGAATTCATCAGATATTGGATTAGCAATATCCAATGGAATGACTCGTTAGAGATGGGATCAGTAGTATCCTAGAATGAGTGTGAAGAGTATATCTTTAAAATGAAAACAAATTTTGTTTTGAAAATGTAAATCAATTATTCGTATTTGATTATTTATTTGTATTGATTTGGACAGTCCAGTATATAAAGATTTTGCATATACGCCTTGCAAACGCGTATTTGAAGTTTTAATATACTGGATAGATATAGAATTACACTCTAATCGCCCGGAGATGATTTTGATGATGGAGCTCCATCATTAGAATTTATGTTCGTGTGACGAAGGTGGACTTTCTATATATTTCCTATTGACTGGTGTGAGAACCAAAATTAGATAGGACCTATTGTTGTGATTTGGCATCAAAAATCTGATTTTTGACTATGTATCAAAGTTATGAATTTGAAAAGCTAATCAACTAATTGATTGATGGCTGTGTTGTTTGATTATTGTTTGAATAATTAAAATTTGAATCATTTAGTTCATTTGAATCAAATATTGAATTATATTGAAATTTGGTCGCATTTGCTTGCATATACATATACTTACATTGAACAGGTCATAGCAAGGAGGCTAGAGCAGAGAATAAAATTTGTTTGCCCGACAAATAGGTACATGTTTACTATAATTTACTGTTTTGTTTGGGTGATGATGATTTTATGAGCCTATTGGCTAGCCGCTTGGCTTTTTCTTTTTCTTTTTGAGATCAGAAGGCCTGTATGGCAATTTCGGGATTTTTCCGTGGCTCCCGGTGCAGGGGAGGTTATGGCGAAATTTTTCGAAAATTTAGGGTGTTAGCCAAATTTTTAAAGAATTTGAAAATTCTCAGAAACTGAAAAGTTGGAGAATGGAAGCCAGATCGAACGTAGAGTTGACTAATCAAACCACTTTCGACTTTGGTCCTTTTCGTGGACGAAAAGTTTTAAGTGGGGGAGATTGTAACAACCTGAAAATCTGGGCCAGTTTAAAATTTTTATTTTGGCAATTTTAATGAATTTTGAATATTTAAAATAGATTATTTTAAATAATATCGACGAAAATTTATTTTGAATATAATTAGAACGTATATAGTTATATAGATCGTCGTTAGAATATAAATAATTATATATAATTATAAATAGAATTGAAAAGGGCGCGGTAGTTCGATAATTCGATTTCAAACTTCAATTGAATGTACCGGGTGCAAAATAAACCGGATTTTAGTGAAACCAAAAACATTAGGATCTAATTGTGACTATCTTTCCAACGAATCCGAAAAATCAAAATTTCATAGCGGGGATCAAAAGATATGTCCAGTTGAAAATTCTAAATAGTCGCTATGGAATTCAGGCCCTTAAAAATAGTCATTTTGCAAACGACCTCGGATTTCGACGAAACCACTTTTGTTGGATCCGCGATGTGAAGTTATTGCTAGGTTTCAAATTTCACAATTTTTCGAATCAATTTGTGAGTGTGGCAAATGAAAACGCGTTTGACCAGTTTCAGTTGATTTTAATCGACTGGAAAATGGCCATTTTTCCAACGGTATCAGAATTCGACGAAACTAGTTTTGTTAGGACCGTATCGTCAAAACGAAGCTAGAAAATATTTTTCGGGAATTTTTAGAGTTCGTATGTGACCCCGGTAAATTGAAATGCGCGTTCAAATTCAATATATAGAGTTATATTTTGATTTTGACGAAAACTGATCGAAACGATCGGATCAGCTTATGGTACGTATCCCATTGTGTTCGGAATGGGGGTGAAACGCTATGGACGACAGGCGGTGGGCCTCGTTTAGAGGTCGTATGAAAAAGTCAACTTTTTGTAAATTAAATAATTAAAATAATTAAAAATAAAACTCCCCCTTCTCTCTATCCTATACATCCAGCCCCCCCCCTTATTCTCTCTTCCACGATCAGATGAAATAAAATAAAAAAAGGGGAAGAGAAAAGATCGCGCTGTCCACGCCCG
Organism: Allium sativum; assembly: GCA_030737875.1. Classification (NCBI taxonomy): domain Eukaryota; kingdom Viridiplantae; phylum Streptophyta; class Magnoliopsida; order Asparagales; family Amaryllidaceae; genus Allium; species Allium sativum. The sequence goes on from JASFAX010000020.1 coordinate 50,797,295, forward strand.
CCGTCCACCGCGCCCTGGCGATCGCCGGAGCCACCCACCTCTGGCCAAGCCCTCCTCTCAGCCGGCGCCCTCTCCCACGAACCCCCCCTCGATCGTGAAACCCCTCAGCCAATCGAACCCTAAAACCACCCGAATCCAAACCCCTAGCACCGAGAACGACAGCCTCCCTCCACCTGAAACGACGCACCACAGCCCGCTCCGACCCCACGCCGCCACCCCAACCTGCTCCGACCCCCTGCAACTTCCGTCGACAGCGCAAACCCCCCCTCCTTTCCTTTAAAGACAAAGTAAGTTTTTAATTTTAGTTTTATTTATTTAAAATCTGAAACTAGGTATTTTTTTAATGTAATCTGAATTAGAATTTTATTTATAGTCAAGATGAGATTTTTAGCAAGGTAAAGGTCGTATTTTTATATAATGAAAGGTCGTATTTTTATATGATAAAAGATGATATTTTCATATAAGGAAAGGCGATATTTTTATATAGAGTAAAAATTCGATTTTTATATATTGAATAGCATAGTAAAAATTCGATTTTTATATATTGAATAGCATAGTAAAAATTTGATTTTTATATATTGAATAGCATAGTAAAAATTTGATTTTTATATATTGAATAGCGAAGTAAAAATTCGATTTTTATATATTGAATAGCATAGTAAAAATTCGATTTTTATATATTGAATAGCATAGTAAAAATTCGATTTTTATATATTGAATTGCATAGTAAAAATTCGATTTTTATATATTTAATAGCATAGTAAAAATTCAATTTTTATATATTGAATAGCATAGTAAAAATTCGATTTTTATATATTGAATAGCGAAGTAAAAATGTGATTTTTACATATGTAGAGAATACGGGCAGAGAAAGTGACAAGAAGAAGAAACGGCGAAGATTCCTACATAAGAAGAGTCGTGGAATCAGATTAGCTATTCTGTGAGAATTTCTCACCTTTTATTTAATTTTCTAGTTAAAAATATATACTAGGATGCAAACGCTGTTTAGTAGCACCCGACACCCGTTGTCCATAGACCATGGACGACTTGTATGCTTGGTTGTTTGATTTTGATGTGTAGTTGTTTGTGTGATGTGATGTGAAGTGAAATAAAATATTTATATAGTTAAAAATATTTTATAGTTAAAAATAAAAATTTTAACGTGCATATGAAATGAAATAAAAATAAACAAATCGGACGATTTGTTTATATACACACATTTGACTGATATTGATTGGGACGATAAATTTTACACATTGCCCAACTGCACAAATAAAATCTGTGTTTGATTGTTTGAAACCCCACACGGGTATTGGGGTGATATATGACATACACTAATCCAAATAATTAGTCGTATGTCGATCTATTGATTGACAGACTGTTATGAGCGTTAAATATTTATATTTGATGCTTATACAGTGTAGAATGCACTTTGGATGATGGTTGATTATACATTGTTGTTACTGTGTACATGTGGTGTAGAAAATCCATATAATTAACATTATATGGTGATTGATTGGGTTTCATTCCAGTTTTGAATAGAAATATTTGAAATAGAAATATTTGAAAAAGAAATATTTGAATAGAAATATTTGAAAAAGAAATATTTGAATAGAAATATTTGAAAAAGAAATATTTGAATAGAAATATATGAAGCCGTGTTGATTAGATTTACGCCATTTTGACGTGAACGATATTTATATCCATTTTATTCATTTTATAACGAATATCGAAAGTGATTTCAAAATCTGAAATTTTGAAAAGAATTGAAATTCGAATTAAATTGAATAGAAATGAATTCAAATTGAAATTGAATAGAAGTGAATTCAAATTGAAATTGAATTGAATTGAAAACGAATGGAAGTTGAATTAGAAATCAATTTGAATTGAAATCAATTTGAAATGAATTTAAAATCGAATTTATAAGGAAAAATTCAATTTTGATTTGAATTTAAAAAGAAGTTGAAATCGTTTTGAAAATGAATTTTAAAACGATTTATAAAGCACGTTTTGAATTGAAATCGATGAAGTATATATTATATATATAATATAATGGCTTGAATAGAACGCGCCGCGCCGCGGCAGTTCGCGAATTTCGACCATTGACTTCGAACGGATATTACGGGAGATCCGACCGTCGGATTCTCCTAAAACCGGAACCGTTGGGTTCGTATCGAAAAGAGCTTTTTAAAGAATATTAGAAATTAGAAATCTAACGGTTGGATTTGGAATTATGTCCAAATCAAATTTGAAAAAGGTCGGTGTAAGTGCAGTTCGATGGCCGTTGATGGAAATCGACTGTACAGGCCTTGATAAAATTATTAAAACTAGTAATAATTTGTGTAAAATCATAAGAAATTATTTAGAAAGAATTGGGATGAAAAACTCCATATTTGAAAAGATAAAAATAGTTTTTTATCGAAATGAACTAGGTTTGAACTAGAATTATAATCCTATTTATTTTTAAATAAATAAATTGAATTTGAAATGGTTTTGAAAATAACCAGAATTTCGAATGATTGCATTGGAATGGACTTGAATCGAAATTGTCTTCGGAATATTTCGATATTGGATTTCGTGATTATACAGATGTTGTTATGGAAATTTGAAAGATATAGATATATATATCGTTATTTCCAATACGATATTCGTTAGTCGTAGAATTAGATATTGAATATAAGCCGATATATTTTCTATTCAGAGCCTTGTATTTAATATCAAATGTGATTTGGGTTTGTCGTGAATGGTGTCTTCATTAACACTGTTCTTGAACCCAGTTGAGAAAAGATTAAATCTTTTTATTTAGATTTAATGAAGTGTACCAATGAAATAATATTTAATTGGAATTGAATCGATATTGATTTTTGGGTTTATCGTGGACAGTGTTTTAAATAACACTCGTTCTTTAACCCGACAATTAATGGAACATGATTTTGGGTTTATCGTGAACCGTGTTTTAAATGACACTGATTCTTTAACCCCGTTAAAGATTAAAACTAAGTGGAGTTTTAATGAATCTTTAATTAGATTGAAATGATCGAGAATGGAGTATCACCAGTTTTGCTCCAGGCGATAGTTAAATCTTTAATTAGATTTGAACGTGAAATGGTAATTGAATTTACCGATAACATCGTGGTGTTAGATATGAAGTAAGTCCCGTTTTACTTCATGGGATGAATAGGTTGGGATTGGGAAATTAAAACCAATGATTACTTCGGTAAGGTTCGTTAATCCCGACTAGTTGAATCAAAATTCAAAAGGATAGATTAAAGAATAAATTAAAGAATTTATCTTGGATAAAATTAATGGGAACCTTTCCCTATGAATGTGAAATTTAGAAACTAACTGTCGGTTAGCCAAGCAGAATGGTTTTCTGGATATTGATCTGATGTTGGTTTTGGCCTTCGGGGTTAATATTTGGGAAATTATTCTCTTGATTAATTTACGGTTAGTGACTGATGAATTGGAATGAGGCGTATGTTGTGTTTGTGTAACACTTATTTAAAATATACGCGAGTTATTCGGGAAGACCGGGTTTATCCCATTCTGAATAACTGATACGACGATAAGTCGAAGATGAAGACGATGGTCGAAGACCGGAGGTCTTCACGTCGTTTGGGTAATTACTGATGATCTTGATTGGGCTGTACACCCAAGAAGATGGAAACAGTTGGTGATCGTCCAGACGTACTTGGAGATCGATGGATATGCGGGGTACTAGGTGCCTCCGGTTTCGTTCAGACCCAGAACGAACTTGTAAATGGACTGTGTGTCTGACATTGGATTTCATTCTGTGTGACTGATATCGGTTTCATAGAGTGGTTTGCCTGTGGGGCATGCTAAGATGCAAATGATCAAGGCTTCTGTTGAAAAGCAAAGTCTTGTGGTGACGATCAAAGCACAGCCTGTGTGGCACAACTTTGTGTAACGTGAATTCGCGAGCCTCACACCCCAGTGGTGAACCAAAAACGGGAGACGGACCTCATGGGGGACATGCGTTTTCTTTCTAGCTAGGGTGGTGTCAGTGACCTTCCAGCCCTGACATTTATATTATTTTCACCTATGTGGTTGTTTCTGTTGCGAGGCGCCTCGGTTTGATCGGACGATCCGGGTCCGATGGAGTCATTCGTTGGCTCATTTACGCCCCAAAGGGCGGAGAAACGTAGTGTTCAGGCATTATAATCCACATCGGTGGACCGGCCCTGACGATCCAAGGGGCAGTTGCGGCTGTTCCTGAGGGGCGGGCTAGAGCGTCTCGAATCGGTTGAGGACTATCTTTTGCCTCGGTTCATAGACGGAAATCCAATTTCCAAATACGTGACATTTGCGATTTTGATTGTATAACCTATATATGGCGACATAGTGGTATGGGGCATTCATGCCGCCTATGATTGATACTTATGATTTGAAGTTGTTTTATACACTATACACTTATAATAGTATCAAATGATTTCTTTTAAACGTATCAAGCATTCTTGGCTATTATAAGGTAAAAACCCTATCCCCCCCGCTTGCGTTGCATTGTGTGATAGGACCTGGGTCTTATAACAGCTTTATTTTTCTTTATTTAGCATTGCGCTGTTGTTTTATGCACTGGTATTCTTGGGAGGAAACCCGTTCCGTGTTATATGGCGAGGTCCCTTGATTTACCTAACTTTAAAAATAAAGATTAACTGTTTTAGTTCTCACACCAGTCCCATGACTGACCTGAAGTTTATTGTTTTAACCTAAACTCTGGGTGCCCCTATTTTGACACGGGCAGCTAGTATTTTTGGTTTTGCAGATTTATATTCACAGGATCCTGGTTTACAGCTGGAATGATATCCGGAAAGCTTTGTATCCGTACATCTCTTCTAGTTATGTATTGTATTATTTTCCGCTGCTATGTATTTAAATGTAATTTAAATCTCTGATATTTCTATGTAATATTTATTTGTTTATACTCTGTATATTCTTGTAATCTGATGCATTGTTGTAATATACAATGAAATGTTCTTCCGTCTGCGTTCTGTTGTGGCTTGTTCTCGAACTATCCCCTCTTTCCTTCACGGGGAAGTTACGGGTTTTTATAGATGACAAGGGTATGATAATAGTATTTGAATTGCTTCTAGTCGTGCAACTAGAGCAAAAGTTTCTTCATAATCTATGCCTTCTTCTTAACTGTAACCTTGTGCACAAGTCTAGCTCTATTTCCAATGGTATTACCCAATTCATCTGCCTTATTTTTGTATACCCATTTTGTTCTAGTAATAATTTGATCAGTTGATCTTGGAACTAATTCCCAGACTTCATTACGTTCAAATTGATTTAATTATTATTGCATTGCAATTATCCAATTTTCATCTGTAGATGCTTTTTTAGGGTTTTGGGTTCGATATTTGATAAGAAGGCTACATTACTTACTAAATTAAGTTGACTTCTTGTCCTTACATTGAAGTTATTTCTCCAATAATATTTTGAGTTAGATGGTCTCGTAATATTCTTAGTGGAGATCGCACTTCATTAACAGGAACATTTTGATTTTGATGTTATCTTAATTTTCTGTAGTATTATTCTTTATGTTATTATGAACAATCTTTTCATCTTCTCTAAATGTATTAACAACATCATCATGTGAAGAATTATTTTTCATAAAATCTGAATTAAATGAATTCTAAATAACGTTTTCATCAAACGACACATGAAGTGATTCTTTGACTTTACCGGTTTTCTTATTGAAAATATGATAAGCCTTGCTATGCTCAGAATATCCTAAGAATATTCCTTAATCAGATTTTGAATCAAATTCCCCAAGCTAATCTTTTGTATTTAAAATGAAACATTTTGAACCAAAAACTTTGAAATAAGATATATTTGGTTTTCTACCGGTAAAAAGTTCGTATGGAGTGTTTTTGGAAAGAGGGCGAATAGAAACACGATTCAAAACATAACAAGCTTTTGCAACTACTTTAGCTCAAAAATGTTTTGGTAGTGTACTTCCATTTAATAATGTTCTAGCACATTCTTTTAAAGTTCTGTTTTTATGTTCTACAACTCCATATTGTTGAGGAGTTCAAGGAAAAAAATTATGAAAAAATCCTTTCTTTTGACAAAATAGATCAAATTTTTCATTCTCAAATTCTCCTCCATGATCATTTCATATATTCTTTATTTTTAAGTCAGTTAAATTTTGGATTTGTTTGACGAAATTTTTAAAGATGTCAAAAATATCACTTTTATTCTTTAAAAACATAGTCCAAATGTATCTTCAGAAATCATCAACAATTACAAACACATATCTACTATTATTTATGGATTGAACTTGATTTGGGCCAAATAAATCCATATGTAGTAACTCAAGTGGTTGTAAGGTTGATATAACCTTTTTAGATTTAAAAGAGGATTTGTTTAACTTCCAATTTGAAAAGCATCGCATAAATTTTCAGTTTTGAATTTTATTTTAGGTAACCCTCTTACAAGATCATTTTTAGATATCTTGTTTGTCGTTTTAAAATTAATATAAAAAATCGTTTGTGCCATAACTAGGGATTACTGTCTTTGGCTAACAAACGCATACTTGGATTATTATTAACTGCCATATTTAAAATATAAATATTTTTGTCTCGATTTCCTTTAAAAATCAGATTTTGGTTTGAATCAAATATACTACATTTATTTTTAGAAAATGATATTTTAAATCTTTATCGCATAATTAACTAATACTCAATAAATTGTGTTTTAAATTCTTAACCAATAAAACATCTGAAATAAGAGGTGAATTAGATATACCGTAATTGCTCACATCGCCTTTGCCGATGATATATCCTTTGGAATTATCTCCAAATGTGACAGTTCCTCCTTTTGAGTAAATAATATTTGTTAGCATCTCCTTGTCTCCTGTCATATGTCTTGAGCATCTACTATCCAGTATCCATTTTCCTCTGTTTTTGTTGAGTGGAACCTGCAAAAAATAATTTAAATTTTTTATTGGTACCCACTTCCTCCGTTAAGTCTTAGGAAGCTAAACCCAAGAGGGCTTAGGTACCTTTTTGAAAGAATAATTACTGTTGTAATGAACATAATTTAAAAAAAATAACATATTTATTTCTAGTAAGAACATTATTTGTCTTTGGAATCCATATACTAATATTTCCCGAGTATTTTTTCTTAGTAGAAATATTTAATTTACTACTAGAAATATTAGAATTTTATGAACTGGATTTTGTCTTAGATTTATCATTTTTATCATACCCTGGTCTTTTTTTACTAAATCCGGTTGAGAGTTTTCTAATATTTCAGATAAATCCTCTCTACCTTTGTTAAAGTTATTAACATTTTTAGAAATGCTTTCTAATTTAATTTTCAAACTAGAATTTCCTAATTCTATGTTTTTAAATTTAGTTTAAATCATGATTTTCAGAAGCTAATAGATCATTTTATTCTTTTGAGTCTAGATTTCTTGACTCAACATAGAAATTTGAGAAGTTGCTATTGAAAAAGATTCTTGTAATTTTCTAATTTCTTCTTCTAAAATTCCTTTCTCATCTTTTAAAAGATCTCTCTCAAATTCTGCTTTCTTTTTATCTTCGTTAGCTTGTTTAAACTTTCGCTTAAACATTTTCCTAGATTCTAAGATTTCAGTAATAATATATACTAATTCATCAAAAGTAAAATCACTTACATCATTATCCTTAGCCATGAAGCATACATTTGCTTGCTCACTATCATTGTTGCTGTTGCTTTTAGAAGATGAATTCGAGTTGTCCCAAGTGACTGAAAATGCTCATCTCTTTGATTTTTCATTTTTCTGATTTCTCTTTAACTCTGGATAATTCTTTTGATAATGTCCGGTCTTGTGACAATTAAAGCATTCTACCAGTGCAGGGTCAGGCTCTTTTGATGAGTTCTTCTTTACATTTTTTCATTGGCCTTTTCTTTGTTTTAGAAATTTTCTAAAATTCTTAGCTACAAATGCAATATCTTCTTTCTCAGCATGGAAAGCTAAATTTTTCTTATCATGTACCTGCGCTTTCTTTGCCTGCAAATTTACTTTATAAGACGTTTGATTACCAATCAACTCTTCCGGTTTCATGGCAGAGAGATCATTAGCTTCTTCGATTGCTAATACTTTTATCTCCCATTTGTCTGTTAAAGAGTTCAAAATTTTTGATACTATATCAAAGTCGGAATACATTTCTCCTAATCCTAGCAAGGAGTGATAAATGTTTTGAAAACGTGAATACATATCATTTATGGATTCATTTTTATTCATCATAAAATTTTGAAACTGGTTCTTAAGCATAGATATTTTACTTTGTTTAACTTTTTTTAACTTTGTTAGTACCTTCATGAGTAATTTTAAGCGTTCTCCGGATTTCATATGCATTGTTGCAAATTCAAATCCGATTGAATTCATTTCTATCTAGAGCACAATGTAACAAGTTCAAGGCCTTAGAATTGGCAGTAGCCTCTACTTTTTCAGATGCAGACCATTCTGTAAACAGTGTAGTAGGTTGTGTGTACTCTTTTTTGCGTGATATTTCATGCATCAAAACCTTTTGCTTGCATATAAATCCTCATTCGTGTAGCCTAATAACTATAGTTCATGCCATTAAAGAAGGGTGGTCTAGCAGTTTATTGGCCCTCAGTATATCCGGTGTTATTGCTAATACTGGTGTTATTATCCGTAACGTCTATGTATTAGATAAGGGTTTTATGGTTAAATGATTGTTTAGCTCTGATACCAATTTAAAATTTGGTGTGTATGACCTAAGCAGGATCTATAGAAATGTAGATGATATACTAACTAGCTAATATACACTAGTTATGTAAATAGATAAGAACTGATATGATATATCACAAGTGGATAAAAGCAATAAGTAAAGTAAAGTGACACCAGGAATTTTATACTAGTTCGGATTTCCTTCCCTACGACCAATCCCGAAGATCCTCTTTGAAATTCACTATCACGCCCTCTCTTAACCCGGTGGAATAGGTCAGTACACCTGAGCCCCAACAAGGATGCCTCTCGCCTGAGCAGCTACACAGGACTTCAACAATTACAAGTGTTTTGACTTTTTCTTTGTGATCTTGAATCAACACGGATAGTCAATAGTTTAAGTACACCCTTCCTATAATCTTATTCTCAAGTATTTGAAATGCTTGCAAAGATTTTAAAGAAGCTAGTTACTCGTTGAATCAAGATATGAAAAAGTATTATCAAGGATTCAGTAAGTAACTTGAATTTGGAGGACTTTTGTTTGCAAAGTATATAGAAGTTAATTTCATAAAATAGAGAGAATATTATTAGAATTGGTAATTTGAAAAACATGTTTGAAGTGTTTATATAATAGTAGAAGAGTAGCATTTCTTCATGAAGAGTTTATATAAAAAGTTGTGTCCATTTCCATTGATTATTGAAAAGGTATCTCTTCATGAAAGATGGTGACTCTTCATAAAATAGTTTCTAGGTCGAATCAGTCGACAAGTAAAAAAATCATCAGTTGACTGGTTGAATTAAACTTTAAATCTTATAAATAAAACCATGTTTCAAAACTAGCCGTTGTATACAAAATTTCTCTGACCAGTCGACTGGTCAATTCTCTACCAGTCGACTGGTAGAGCTTATTTTGTACAATTCTGGCATTTCTTAAAGCCATATGAATATATATATATATATACATATATATATATATATGTTTACTTTTTGTGCTATACTTGAGGATAGATTTTAACATGATTCTAACATGACACATTATATATATATATATATATAACCTTATCTCTATAACATGATTTCCATTTCAACTTCTTTTGTTAGCATTAATCAAAATCTTGATATCAACACTAGGGAGCAAGACCTAAGGGTAAGACCTAAGGAGTTCAAGACCTAAAGAATGTCGACCAAACGAAGCTTGTTTTTGAGTCAACGGTGGTTATTGCTTCAACGCGAATTCATGGAGGAATTTCTGAAGTATCGTGAAGTGTTCGTTGATCGTCGTAAAGCAACGAATGTAAAGACGACTCAAGTATGTTTGAGCTCGTGGATAATGGCTGCTCGAGTATGTTAGATCTTATGGATGGTCGTCGGTGATGACGACTAGAGATACTGAAGGCCAAGGAATTATCGTTGTTGTAGGTTCTAGTAGACTTAAAGAAGAGGTATAATAGGGGCGTACCTAAAAGACCGGAGGGTTGATGGATGAGTACCCTAAGTATCATCGAAAGGCCTAGATACGTATCATAGAAAGGCGTATTTGGTATCAGAGCTCTGGTTAAACGATTTTAGCCGAAGTTCAAAGACGTAGTAACGTATGAGAGACATATTTGTGGATTTTTGATGGATGCATACTATATATATATTAGTATATATAGTAATAACACTTGAACTCTATAACAGTCTTTCTCGTAAATGGCTAATCATTCTATATTGCAGATTTGGAATGAGTCATCGACCATCGGGACATGCTGGTAGGAAGGTAGCTGCTCCTGGAGGGGGAAATGGCGTTATACCAGTTTCGAGGCCATGATGGCATCGATCATGAGGAGAGTACCCACTTAGGAGACGACAGCGGTTGATGTAGGAGTTCAAGTGCAGGTACCAAGGGCTGTGGACTTCACGAAGCTATGCAAAGACTTCACTTCTCTCGAAGGAAAGTCATTCAAGGGGATAGAGTCGGATGAAGAGGTTCAGAGGTGGTTAGATACTTGTGTACAGATTTCTGGAGATTTATGTATTGACGTTGCAACAACAAGGAAGCTTGCATCGAGACTATTGCAAGGTTGAGCAATGGATTAGTGGAACTCTGTTATGCTAGAGACTCCGAAAGAAGAGATAACATGAGGACAGTTCCAAGCCAAGTTCGCGACAAAATTTATCATTACTTCTCCGAAGTCGGTTCTTTTCAAGAAGTTTGTGGAGCTGAAACAGAATGGTCGATCAGTTCTTGAGTACGTTTCTTATTTTGAGGCCTTGTCCAAGTATGCCCGATCGTACATTGACTCTCCTTACCATAAGTTTGTCATGGGTTTGGATACCTATATTGAGAAGCCATTAGTGGATCATCTTGACGATCCATATAAGAAGATAGTGGAGAAAGCTATTTGACATGAAAGCTTGTTCCCTAAAGAAGAAAATGTTGTCACTGCAACAAAGGAAGCTTCGAAACCACAGTAGGGTGGTAATATAATAAGAAGAGGAAGCAACAACATTAGAAAGGGAAGGATGGTAAGAAGAAACCTAAAAGTGAGGTGGTTTGCTATAACTACCAACAGAAGGGCCATTTCTCTAATGAGTGTAAGAATCCAAAGCTAAAAAGAAGTGCTTTAAATATGAAAAACCTGGGCATGATAAGAAGGATTGTCTAGAGCTAGCGAAAGGGAAGGAGATAGTAAAGGGATATGATTTTGAGGTCGTACCATCTTCTTCAAGGTCTCTTACTGCCGAGGAGAAAGGAAAGGGTGTCACCATTTAAGGTACTCTTTCAGTTAAAGGTGTTTCAGTTCATGTGTTCTTTGATACTGGAGCATGACATTCATTCGTTTGTAATGAGCTTGTGTTCCTCTTGGATTTGGAACCTGAGATTTGTGATAGACCTTTGACTGTGACTAATCTGGCTGGGGGTTCGTCCAGCCTTAGTATGGCTTTGTCGTGGCCTTGTGTTATCGTGGTTGCTCTTTTGTGTCTGATTACTTTTTTTTGAACTTCGTTGGGTTTGGAATCATCTTGGGCATGGACTGGCTCAAGAGGTATGCGGCAAGAGTGAATTGCGAGAAGCTTGAGGTGAGAGTTGGGGATGTGGAAGGGCGAAATGTTCCGATTCGATGTAAGCCTGAAGATGAGGTCTTCATGAGCTTTTTCTATTCTCTTGTGATTCCACAGGAAGACTTGTCATTTGTGCTGATTGCTAATGAGTATGAGTATGTCTTTGAAGAAGTAAAAGGCTTATTGTTGCATCATGAGATTGAGTTCAGAATCGAATTGGTCGAGGGTGCTAGGCCTACCGTTATGCCTCATTGGCGGATGGAGCCAAAGGAATAGCGAGGGTTAGAGGTGCAAGTTCGTGACCTTTTGGGAAAAGGGTTCATTCAAAGAAGTGTATGTGAATGGGGAGCACCAGTTGTGTTTGCAACCAAGACTGATGGTTCGTTGAGATTGTGTGTGGACTACCGTGAGCTGAAAAAGGTGTCCAAGTAGAACAAGTATTTGTTGCCAAGGATAGATGGCTTGTTCAATCAGCTTCATGAAGCCAAAGCGTTTTCTCAGATGGATTTGGCAACGGGATTTCACCAGTTGAGAGTGGCAAATGATAGTGTATCGAAGACTGCTTTTAGGACACCATCCGGTTTCTTCGAATGGTTGGTAATGTCATTTGGGTTGTACAACGCGCCAGCATATTTTATGGATCTTTTGAATATGATTTTCAAAGATCAATTGAACAAGTTTGTGCTCATGTTCATAGATGATATTCTAGTTTACTCCCAGAATGAGGTAGAGCATAAGAGGCACTAGAGAGTTGTTTTAGAAATTTTCCGAAAGCATCAACCGAGGGCTAAGTTTTCGAAGTGTCCCTTCTAGAGGACTTAAGTGAGGTTCTTAGGCCATGTGGTTCTTGGAAATAGAATAGCGATTGACCCCGCTAAGGCGGCTGCGATTCGGGACTGGGATAGACATAAGAAAGCAATAGATGTGAGAAGTTTCCTTGGGTTGGCGGGATATTATCCCTATTTTATAAAGGATTTCTCCAAGATAGCTGCACCATTAATAGTGTTGACGAAGAAGAACCAAGTGTTCATATGGGATGCAAAGCATGAGCAAGCTTTTGGAATCCTGAAAGAGAGACTAACGAGTGTTCCTATTTTGATGATTCCAAGTAGGAATGAGGAAACGTTGGTATACACTGATGCATGTGGTACTAGACTTGGAGCAGTGCTGACGCAGAAGGATAAAGTTGTATCCTACGCGAGTCGATAGCTGAAGCCGCACAAAAAGAATTACCGAACTCATGATTTGGAGTTGGCGGCGATCGTATTTTCTCTGAAGATGTAAAGACATTACTTGTTGGGGGTTCGATTTGAGTTATTCATGGATCACAAGTCGTTGAAGTATATTTTTACCCAAAAGGATTTGAATCTTCAGCAATAACGGTGGTTAGAATTTCTGCATTACATGATATCTGTATAGCCTATATTCCTGGTAAAGGTAACATAGTTTTGGATGCGTTAAGCTGAAGACACGCAAGTTTGGGAGCAATTTTTTCAGAATGGAAGAGCTTCGAGCATTTGGAGGGATTTGATTTCAGAGCATAATGTGAGTTGGAACCTGAAATGTTAGAAAGCTTATCGACTAGACCTACTCTCATCGAAAGGATTGACGAGGGCCAAAAGCGGGATGTAAAGGTTGTCGGGTTTATCCAGAAGTTGGAAACGTAAAATAAGGAGTTCGAGGTCGATCGAGAGGGTTGGCTTCGAGATAAAGGACGATTGGTTGTTCTTGATATCAACGGATTGATGGATGAGATCCTAAGGAATGTCATCACTTAAAGTCGACGATTCATACTGGTGGTAATAAGATGTTTCAGGACATGAAGCAATCTTGCTACTGAGAAGGGATGAAAAGAGATATTGGAAAGATTATTTCTAAGTGCATGAACTGTCAATTAGTGAAAGCTGAACAGAAGAAGTCAAGTGGATTACTTCAGCCATTGGAAGTTCCTACATGGAAGTGGGAGCAGATATAAATGGACTACCTAGAACCAGGGACGGAAACAAAGGAATTTGGGTCATCGCGGATCGCTTGACCAAAAGTGCAAGGTTTATTCCTGTCAAAACGACTAGGACAGCATTGAAGTTGGCTGAGCTTTATATAAAATGGAGAGTTCGATTCCATGGTAACCCGAAGAGCATAGTGAGTGATCAAGATCCATTGTTCACAAGTGGATTTTGGAAGAGTTTGCAAGGCAATTTGGGAACCGAGTTGTGTTTGAGTACAAATTATCATCCCCAAACCGATGGTCAAACCGGGGAGGGGGGTTAATCAAGTTTTGGAAGATCTCCCAGGAGCTTACGTTTTGGATTTTGGGGGATCATGGGATGACCATCTACATCTAGTTGAGTTTTTATATAACAACAGTTACCAGTCGAGCATCGGGATGGCACCAAACGAGGTATTTTATGGTAGACCATGTAATTCTCTGGCATGTTGGTTAGAAACTGGAGTTAAGTTGATACTAGGGCCAGAGATGATCAGAGAGACGTCAGGTTGTGTCAAGATCGTTCGACAACGAATGAAGGCGACCCAAGACAGTCAGAAGAGTTATGCCGATAAACTTCGAAAAGATTTGGAATTCGACGTTAGTGACTTGGTTTTCGTGAAGATTTCGCCGTTAAAGCATGTTGTTCGATTCGGAAGTAAAGGAAAGTTAGCTCCAAAGTTTGTTGGACTGTTTTCGATAATCGAGCAAATTAGAAAGCTCGCATATAGAATGGAGTTACCCGAGAAGATGTCGAGTGTGCATAATGTTTTCTATGTGTTATTTCTTTGGAAATGTGTGCATGATTCGAATGTGGTGGTATCTCCGCAGTACAATGATTTAGAAGTCGAGTCCGTAGTTACGAGACCTCGTAAGCCACTTTGCATTATGAGGAATGACGCGACACAACTTAGGGGAAAGACAGTTAAGTTGGTCAAGATACAATGGAGTAAGGACGATGAATATTTACGTGGAAGACAGAAGGGAGTATGAAGACAACTCATTTAGAACTCTTCGTTGGTATGATCCATAAGTGTTGTGTCATTCTTACCCTGTTGTAACTTATACTATTGTAGTTATTGTTGTTATGGATGCATGACTTGATGGATGCTAGTTTGGATAGTAAATTGGCTGCCCATGGATGATTGGCATGCGGAATTGTTTTGGTTGCTTGTGTTTGCTTGGGATTTCGAGGGCGAAATTCCCAAAGGGGGGGGAGAATGTAACAACCAGCAGTTTAAGTATGGGAGGATCGAAATATATTTTTATTTAATTCCCTAAGAGTTAGATTATTCTCATATTTCGATATGTTGGTTATGGGGATGTTAGACATGTCCATAATTTTTATCAATTTTATTTGTGACCATTTTCTCCCTGTCATTTTTGTACAGGGAATAACTTTTTACTGGAATCGAATCAGGTGTTGAGATCAAATTTATTGGAAAAAAAATGGTGTTGCCAATTTCGTAGAGTGGTAACATTAAAGATTTGGTTCAACAATTTAGGAGGAATCATTGTTTTTGTGTTTCACAATTTCTATTCAGGTTTTAGATCCATTGATGGGCTGATTTGAGGAGGCCTATTAGTGGGCTGGTGGAAGGCTATAAATGGGGGCTAGAAGCGTGGAGAATAGTTTACTTTCTTCATTCTCTCATTGGGTTGAGTTCGTGATCCTCCTTGCTCAATCAAATGCACATTTTCACCATTAAAATTTTAGATCTACATAAGTGAATCGAAGATCTATATCGTTTCAAGCTAAATCCACATCAAGTGAAGAGAGATTGCATCAAATCAAGAGGTTTGAAGCATATTCTTCGCTATCCGGATTGAGAATTTAGCGATTTCAAGTTAATTCGAAGAATTGGTGAGTGATAAGCATCTCTCACACGGATTTGATCAAAGCATATGGATTGTTCATTCGTATTTTCATCATTTTTAAGTTGTTTTCACCTAGATCTACACCATGGTAAGTATATTTTCGTTTGAATTACCATAGGATCTAATCTAACAACTTAAAACCAGTAATTCCTATATTAGTTCATATGTTTATGCAAGTTAGATCGATTATTTTAGTTTATTTATTCATTTATGATGATTTATTAAATTTTATATAATTTGTGACGACTGCCCATAACCTCCGCACTAAACAAGAGGACTAATGCGCTAAAGGTGTGCCAGGCAGCTATGGACGATCATCAGAGTAGGTAAACAACATTGAAACCTATCGTAGAACTCATAGAGAAAGGATAAAATATAATAGAACATATACAACAGGTAATAGAAATGAGGAATCATATAGCAAACTTTAGAAAACTTTCTCAACATCGTGAAATGGTTATCCGGCTGATAACAAGGTTTGTACATAAGTCCTTACTACAACACTTATATAGCACTCAAACAGCTGAAACAGAAATACTAGATAGTAATAAAACTGGTATGCCAGCCTCCTGCTCGCCTCCGCACAGCAACATCATCCTCACTAATCACCTGTAACCTGCTACTTAGTCTGTCCATCCAAAACCGGACGAACAGCCCAAGGTTATAAGAGGAGACATAAAACCTTGAGGCAGACAATAGTCTTAGTGAGCATAAATAGGTAACAAACTTCAACAATAAAGTATGTGAGAATGGATAGATAAACATACTAATCTACCCACAACATCAGAGAAGACTTCAACCCTATCTTCCCCTCATTGGAAAGTGGTAGCCTTTACTTTAAACCATTCATCCATTGAAACCATAACACCTATTCAATCATGGCAAAGCACTCATAACAACCAAATCATAAGTATCTCATGTAAACCATCCTAGTAGAATTTAATATCCCTCAAGTACAAGCCCCAAAGGCCTAAACCAATATCATACAAGCACCCAAGGAACATCTCCTTCGACCTAGGACAACCGACATGAGATGGTAGAAACAGAACAACCAATCATCCATGACTGACTCTGTCTATCACCGCCAATCATCGTTAATCGTATGATGGCCAACCTTGCCACATGTCAAGGGCTAATGATAACCCCAGTTCTAGCATAAACTCCATATGTCCAACCTTGACAATATCCAACCTTGACAGCTAGGCCTTTCCCCAAGACCCATGGTACTCGACCTACAATCGGTCTTTTAGACGTTTGTATTGTACCTCTGCTTTGAGCCTGCTAGAACTTACGACAATGATAATCTTTCGGCCTTCGCATCTCTAGTCATCCAACTTGATGACTTTTCGTAGCTTAAGTAACCTTCTCGAGCAACCATTATCCACCAACTCACGACTTTGAGTTGTCACCTCATTCATTGTTCTACGTTGATCAACGAACACCATTCTATACTTCGAACCTTCCTACTTGAATTTACTTCGAAGTCTCACCATCACCGAGCCTCCCACTGACCGACTCGACCCAATCCCCATCTGACCAACCCGACCAGTCTCCCACTGGCCAACCCGACCCACTTGAACCTTCAAAAACACGACCGACCCGACCTAGTCCATTCCAGCCTGGATTTCCCACTTCAGTCCCATCCAGACCGACCCGACCAAGATTGGACCGACCCTTACTTTATGCCGGCCTAACCCAAACTAGGCTGACCCAACTTCCTACAACTCCAAATTCAATCCAATCTCGTCCAAAACTTTGCCAAATGATACATTTGACAAAATCAACTCATCCTATTCATGAAATGAAATCATAAACATATCATAAGATCGCTAACGACATGAATATGACGATTATCGCTAAAATGATGTATATTCACCAAAAACCATTAAAATGAACATGTGATCAAAATGAGGGATCTAACTTACATAAACATATGAAATGACATGGAATTAACCGAGTAAACTTGTTAAATTAGACCATAAGGTGATTCATATGAAAATGGACATATAATGGATAGATCCTCGAGAAAACACTTGAATTTGATGAGAAACATGCACAAACACTCATATACTTCATTGCATTCATGTGAGAGATTTAAATCACTCACCGATTCGCCAAAACAAGCTAAAATCAATTAAATAGGAATCCGGACAGCAAGCACCTCTCACCAACCACTGTGATCCGATGAACTCTTGCTTTGATTGATGTAGATCTAGCCTCCAATGGCGTAGATCTATGATTTTCCTCCTTGAATTTGGATTTTTAATGGTGGAAAGGTGTTAGAGGAAGAAGGAGCACAAGGTCACCCAATGAGGAAATGAAAAACTAAACCATTTCCCATATCCCTCACCCTCTATTTATACCCTCCCATTAGCCCACTAATGGGCCTCTCCAATTCAGCCCATTATGCCTTACTAAACATGGACAGTCAACTGAAAAACCTAAAAACAACGATTCCTCCTAAACCACTAAGCCAAACATTTAATGTAACCACTCTATGGAAAGGCAATCATCAATTCCTTTCCAATGGCACAGGTGTTACCCCCTGATTTGACCTGAGTCAAAAGTTATGCCCTGTACAAGACTGACAAGGGAAAATTGGTCACAAACAAAATCGGTAAAAAAAATGGACATTCTCGCATCCCCATGCAACATACTAAATGATGAGAATGATCCAACCCTCAGGGAATAAAATAAAAATATTTACGATCCTCCGATACGTAAAATGCGGGCTGTTACATGATTATTAACGAATAATTGTCATTTTGATGATGCTGATGGTTTCATAGATTGTTGATTATGGAATTGGATGATTTGGATGAGTTGTTTTCATTGATGTGGTCATTTGGTGATGATTTGTCAAGATTGGAGCTATTTTGGTCAGATATGGAGTCGGGTCATTTTTCTTAGGTCGTTGATGATGTGGCATGGAGTTTGGGTCGTATGACTTGCTGCTCAAGAAAGGAATGAAGGTTGGGGCGTTGGTTTTAGGTCATTAGTGTGTTAGGTTGTTTTTAAGACTTAAGGAGTTAGGTCTTAGGTATAAGGTTGTTTTTAAGACCTAACAGTTAGGTCTTAGGTCGTTTGGTCTTAGGTTGTTTGGTCTTAGGTCGTTGGGTCTTAGGTCGTTAGGTCTTAGGGTTTAGGTCTTAGGTCGCTATGTCTTAGGTCATTAGGTCTTAAGTCTTAGGTCTTAGGTCGTTAGGTCTTAGGTCGCTTTAAGACCTATGGAGCAAGACCTAAGGACTTAGACTTAAGGATCGAGACCTAAGAAGCAAGACCTAAGGAGCGAGACCTAAGGAGCAAGACTTAAAAAGTAAGACCTAAGGAGTTAAAGACCTAAAGAATGTCGACCAAATAAAGCTTGTTTTTAAGTCAACGATGATTATAGCTTCAACGCAAACTCAAGGCGGATTGTCTGAAGTATTGTGAAGTGTTCATTGATCGTCGTAAAGCAACGAATGTGAAGACTACTCAAGTATGTTTGAGCTCGTGGATAATGGTTGCTCGAGTATGATTGAGCTTATGGATGGTAGCCGGTGATGACGACTAGAGATACTGAAGGCCAAGGAATTATCATTGTCGTAGGTTCTAGATGACTCAATGCAGGGGTATAATAGGGGAGTACCTAAAAGACTAGAGGTTTGACGGTCGAGTACCTTAGGTATCGTCGAAAGGCCTAGACTTATCGTAGAAAGGCATATGGAGTTTTTGCTAGGACCGGGGTTACCGTCAACCCTTGACATAAAGCAGGTTTGGCCGTCATACAATTAACGATGATTTTGAAGCCGGATAGGCAGTGATAGCAGAGTCTTGGATGTTGGTTGTTTTGCTTGTACTATCTCACGTAAGTTGTCTGACATCGAGGGAAATGTTTCTCGAGTGCTTGTCTGCTGTTGGTTTAGGCCTTCGGGGTTTGTTCTTGAGAGGTGTTGATCTCGATTAGGGTAGTTTACGTGAGGTATAACTGGTTGCTATGATTATTATTGTCTGGTTTTTTTCCTGATTTTCGTGGTTGAACTGTTTGTTCCTTCTTTGTTGTTCTAAATTCTTGATTGTAAAGGCTATCACTATCAGATGTGGGGAATATGTGGTTGGGACTCTTCTCTATGGTTGAGTTGGTAGATTGGTTGGCCTATGTACCTTTTCTCATATACTTTATTGATGATGTTAGATAGTTGTTTTATCGCTTATTAAGACTGTTGTCTGAATCCAGGTTTTATGTTTCCTCTTATTACCTTGGGCTGTTCATCCAATTGTGGGAGGGCAGACTGAGTAGCAGGTTATAGGTAGTAGAGCTTAATGAGGATGATGTTGATGTGTGATGATGAGCATGACGCTAGTGTATTATTTTTCTATTATCTAGTATTTCTGTTTTCGCTGTTTGTTGAGTGTTGTAGTAAGGACCATTTGTACAAACATTTATGTTGTAATCCAAGGTCTTATGGATATGCTTTCTAATTGTTATGAAAGTTTCTAGTATCTGCTCAAATGTGTTTTACTATTATTGCATGTTGTATATGTTTTATTATATTTTATCCTGGTGCTGTGAGTTATATGACAGGTCCCGCATTGTGTTTACCTATCTTGATGATCGTCCGTAGTTGCCTGGCACACTTTCAACGCATTTTCCTCTTATTTAGTACAGGAGTTATGGGTGGAGTTCACAGAGTTATACGACAGGTGTCGCTTGTGTTTACCTACCTCAATGATCGTCCATAGCTGCCTCACACACCTTTCAGCGCACTATTCCTCTTGTTTAGTCATGAGTTATGTGCGGTCGTCACATTTGGTATCAGAGTTCTGGTTAAATGATTTTAGACAAAGTTCAAAGATGTAGTAATGTATGAGAGACGTACTTGTAGATTTCTGAGAGATGCATACTATATATATTAGTGTATATAGTAATTGTGCTTGAACTCTATAACAGTTTTTCTCGTAAATGGCTACTCATTCTATATTGCATATCTAGAATGAGTCGTCGACTATCGGGACACGCTTGTAGGAAGGAGACTATTTCTGGTGGGGGAAATGGCGGTGTACCAGACTACCCAGCTATGTTCGAGGCCATGATGGAAGTGATCATGAGGAGTGCTCCGCTCCATATACAACCGCGGTAGATTTAGGGGTTCAAGTGCAGGACCTAGAGCTATGGATTTCGCAAAGATGTGCAAGGACTTCACATCTCTGGGAGGTATAATGTTCAAGGAGACAGAGGCGACTGAAGTGGTTTAAAGGTGGTTAGACGCTTGTGTACGAATTTATGGAGACTTGGGTATAGATGATGCAACGAAGTGAAAGCTTGCATCGAGACAATTGCAAGGCAGAGCCATGGATGGTGGAACTCTGTTACTTTGGGGCCTCTAGAAGACGAGATCACGTGAGATCAGTTCCGAGTCAAGTTTGAGACGAAGTTCATCTCTACTGCTCGAAAGTTAGTTCTTTTCAAAAAGTTTGTGGAGTTAATGTAGAATGGTCGACCGGTGTTGGAGTATGTTTTTGATTTTGAGGCTTTATCTAACTATGCTTGTTCATACATTGAGAATTTTTGTCAAAAGAACGAAATGTTTGTTATGGGTTTGGATATCTATATTACTGGTGGATCATCTAGACAATCCACATGAGAAGATAGTGGTGAAAGCTGTTCGACATGAAAGCTTATTTCCTAAGGAAGCAAATGTTATCGCTGTAACCAAGGAAGCTTCAAAGCCACAATAGGGTGGTAATAACAATAAGAAGAAGAAGTAGCAACAGTAGAAAGGGAAGGATGGGAAGAAGAAACCTAAAAGTGAAGTGGTTTTCTACAACTGCCAATAGAAGGGCCATTTCACTAATGAATGTAAGAATCCAAAAGCTGAAAAGAAGTGTTTTAACTGTGGAAAACCTGGTCATGATAAGAAAGATTGTCCGGAGCTAGCAAAAGGGAAGCAGACAGTGAAGGCTTATGCTTTGTAGGTCGTACCAACTTCCTCAAAAGCACTTACTACATAGAAGAAAGGAAATGGGTGTCTTCGTTCAAGTTACTCTTTCAGTTAAAGGTGTTTTAGTTCATGTGTTATTTGATACTGGAGCATCACATTCATTCATTTACAATGAGCTTGTCTGCCCCTTGGGTTTGGAACCTGAGATTTGTGATAGACCTTTTGTAGCAGCCCACCTTTTTTACTGCCCCAAGTCAGTGATTGAACCAACTCGAAGTGTTCAAGACGACGGATTGTTATTGGCTTACAGGGTTTAAATAGAATTAACACAGAATCACAATGTACAATAATTTGCAGAAAAATAATTTTTTTATATAAATATCAAAGTTTAATAAAAAAACATTTTTGCAGCAGAAAAAAATGATTACATAGGCATTACTATCCCTTGTCATTATATGATTTTGTGGGAGGATAACACTTTTATTTAAAACGAGCACGTGTTCACATACTTCCAACCCAATCATCCTTATACCTATCATAGAAATACACATGGTAAACTAGAAAATAATCGATTTAAATACAAAAAATGCAAGCTTATTTTAGGTTTTTTTTTGCCTCAAAATTTCAGTGGGTTTCTCATCATTTTTCATGACTTGATCTGATTCATATATCTAGTCGTCTGTTTCTAGACAACTTGTGATATTCACAATGGTACACTGTAAATACCACAAGGCAGTCAGTATGTATATATTACAGTGCAGGCACAGGAAAACTTTTCAGATGGACTGCATATACACACGTGCACTACCGCGCCAAACAAAATATAGTAGCAAGCAACTGAGGAATAGCCACGTGGACCAACTCAACTCAGTGCAACACTTAAGCATACATGCAAAATGAAACAACTCAAAGTGGCCGAGCTGATGTATGTCAACATGAACAAGTGCACAACAAACATGAAACAAAACATACTCAGCAATATCAAGTGGTGTGGCAAATTATGAATAGTTGTTTAATAAGGAGCTCAAGTCTGATTTTTCATGTTCAAGAAAGCTCAAAGCGGCTTAATTACATAGAAGAATGTTTTAGGCCTGCTATGACCCCAAGTGTCGAGTCAAGCAGCTACAAAAGTTCAAACACACACATACACGACTTAGCAAAATATTCAGATTCAAGTGTCAAGTAGGATGGACAAAACTCATGTGCAGCCCAAACAGTCGAGACAGCAAAGAGATGGTTTACAAACATAAAGCAACAAAAAATATATACGTGAATGCATTTTCACAAGTCAAAAATGGTACAAGCTTTCATGTCAATTATGCAAGCGTGTAATGGGGACAAACATACACATAGACTGTCATAAGTCAGCATGACTACAAGCAATTGTACGAGGCAGCATGTATATGCAAAGTAGTTCATTTGAACATGGTAAAGCACAAGTGGACATAAATGTGTGTATATGGGACAGATGTGATCAAGTGCAGATTGTACAAATACATGCATCAGCTTAAAGAAAGCTGAAAACTCAAAGTGAACAAGTAAATGGTGCAGCTCAAAAGTATATACATGTGCAACATGAAACATAACAAGGAGCAAGATGGGTCAAGCACAAGTGAGTATACTTTTCATGACATGCACATGGTAATAAGCAAACTCAACATGTAAACTGCAAGTATGAACAAGTGGACAGCATATTACAAAATGGTGCAGCAAAACTCAAGTGTTATCATGCACAATTACATGGCAGTATGTAATATGTGTGAAGCATGGCATAGTGGTGCATATACATGATGATTCAGTCAACATAGTGATGGGCTGAATTAGTGGTGATGCAGTGAATATAACTATGAAGAAAATGTGCAGAGTTTTTTCAAAGAAATGCAAGCATTCATGGTTCAGATTACAAAAGAGGAAACAGGAGATACTATGCCAAGAAATCACAATATTTTTTGATTTCCATAAATAATTTCATTCGATCAAGGTTTTTAATGCTTCCTGAAGTTAAGCTGCAAGTTATCATAAAGTGTTTTCCTGAAATGAACAGTCTTCATTTCAGCAAAAATCAGGGTGCTTATATGTAGGAAGAAAGTATTTGCTTTATTCCAGAAATGATCAAACATTTTCTTTGGAAAGATTTCATTCCACTTTTTAAACTAATCAATTAGCATTTTTATTTGGCAAATCTTTGGCAAATAAATCAGAAATGATTCATGAATTATATCAATCATTTTCGGCAGGAGGATTCATGGCATATCAAAATATCAATTACGAGATTTCATGCAAGTAAATCAATATGGTTCTAGAGTATTTCAATAAACAAAATTCGGCAAGGTATCTCAACAAATCACACAACAACCAAAAGGGGAAACATGAGCAAATCAAATCAAGCCATTTAGTTGAAATCAGAGCAATCAAAGGATTTGTAAATCCAATTTAAACACCAAATCATTATAGGCATCAATCATCGAAAACTAGAGCATAATCGAAAAATACAATTCAGAGAAACTCACTGTTTTTAGGGATTTGATCCGCTCCAAACACGATGGAGCAAGAAATACAGGGCATCGAAGAAATCCTAGAAGTCACACCATCTTCTTTAGCAATCGCGATTGGGTTTGAAGCATCAGAGAAAAACACTAGCTATTTTTACCTTAGCCGCCCCTTTTTTGGGGGCAAAGAGGAATAATAAAACAAAAGGGGACGACTGTTTTTCCCTGAAAATTCCAGATGACCTTGAATGTGACCCGATAAAATGAATACAAGGGATGCGTGGAATACTCTAGAAACTAGTTGAACACGTGGTTAACAAATATTTTTACAAAGACAAGTGTTGAAAGAAATTCAACACACATTAACAAGTGTAAAATAATTAAATATATATTTTTTCCAAGGAGAAAATACTATTTATCATATCATATACAAACATTATTGGGGTATTTATACCATTTCAAATACAATTTCAAATTGTTATAATAAACCAATTAAAAATTTAAAATAATAAATCTTTACTACTCAATTTATGTCTAAATAAATTTGTTTTTTGTGTTGTCAATATTCCAACTTTGGATTTATTTCCAAGGTTGCATTTTTGAGTATTCAAGTGAATTTATATCTACTAACAATTCACTATTAATTACTTCCGACAAAACGCTCGTATTTATGAAAGAAATCATTTGAAACATATCCAAACTACATTCAAGGGATAAAAATTCAAGTTTAAATCCGAATTTCAGATATAACATCTATTTAAATCTCAATTTAATTCATTTTCTGAACACCAAAATTTTCTGAGCTTTTATAACCCCGTTCTAAAGATTCGGGTTGTTACAGACTGCCCCCTTAAAGAAATTGCAACCTCGTAATTAACACGGGATAAACTACAACATTACGAAATTTCCAACATCGCATCTCAACTACTTCCTTTTAATTTAAATATTTAAACATAGCGCTTGGATCTTTTGTAATCTTCCCGAAAAAATTTCAAACTTGATTACTTAATTATAAGAATCTCAACTCTTATCCCAAGTGAACTACCTATATTAGGATACCCACCCCCTATTTTGAATATAAAGGTATCGTATATAAATTAATATGGTTCTAACAATAATAATTTTAGAAAATACGATAAAGTTAGCCAAGATATCATATATAAACCAATATGATATTTATAACAAATATCTCATACGATATGATAACAAATTTAGTCAAGGCCATTAAAATCATTAAAACATTTATCATATATATATATATATATATTAAAAAAATACTCATAACACTCTTCATATATATAACACAATATGATCGATAAAGGGAGTACCTTACTCCAAAGCGTCTAAATATCACAGTATGATGGATTAGAAATCCAAGTGCGCTTCGCAAATGTACGATGTCCAATCAAGTTAAAATCATCAAACCTAACTTATAAAAGAAATCATAAGAAATGTGCACATGCAATAATAATAAAGCCCATCCTGAGCAATAATGTTGCTCATCTTGAGCAATAGCCAAGTATTAGCAAATTAAAATCATCAACATCAATTCATAACATGGAAATCATCATAAATAATGTGCACGTGCTATTAAGTAAATTACAGCCCACCCCGAGCTATAGTATTGCTCGTCACGAGCAATAGCCATGTATTATAAATGAAAATCATCAAACTCATCATAAAACATGAATGAGCCAAATATCACGAAAGAAGAATCAAAATCCAACATACAAAATCACAAAATGTTTATGTAAAATTAAAATCCAATAATCGCCTCAGTGTATGATCACAAAGATCAAATCACAAAATAAATATCATCTCGATATTGTCCAGTAGAAATAAATATACATGTGCAATCTCATGGTACTATAGCTCCTCCCAAGCTTAGCGCAATATTTATACGTATTCAAGTTAGGCACCTATCACTGCGACCCTCCCCCCCCCCCCCCCCGGTCGAGTGTAACTTGACCCCCCTCCCCCCCGTCAAGTGAATACGTGGCTCCCCCGAGTCTCGGCTTCCATTGCGACCCCCCTCCCCCCGGCCGAGTGTATCCTGACTCCCCCAGTCAAGTGAATACGTATACGCGATTCCCCCCGAGTCTAGGCTCCCCCTCCCCACCGAAGCAAAGTACTGGCTCAACAAACACAATATGCGTCACTGACTCACAGTTAGTAACCCAAGTAGTGGTAACAGTGCATCCCATACCACACGTTCTCACTACTAGTTCACTAGCTGCTTATCAACTTCGCAATAGAAAACATCGATAACACTAAATCATCATTAATAAAACATTAGCTTCAATCTAAATATAGTGGAATTAACCGACCTCGTTGACTTCTGTGTCCATACCACGGAGTGTACAATGTCGTTTTAAATCCAATACATTGCAAAATTGTGTAGTTTATATATATATATATATATATATATATATATATATATATATATATATATATATAAGAAAATACATGATTTTGAAAAAAGTTATGAAATATTTTATGAAACCAATAAAATCCATATATTCATGAAAATAACTTTGTACTATTGTTTTGAGGCCATTTAGCGTGAAAACTAAAATTATAAAACTCTTTTAACCTCAAAACTATACGAAAACTTGATTTATATGTATATCGGAAAACTAGTTTAAATCGTGCAATGTGTGCTCAAAACTCATCACTAAATACATAAAACCCAAATTAAACAATCAAAACCACTATTTAACCACCAATCTAATTATCAAATAGTAAATAAGAACAAGCCTATTATATGCCTACTCATAAAATACAGTGGTTTAACTTCTCAAATCAATTCACACTAGTTGTGATATAGAATAAAAGTATCATCATACAAATGACGTAAATAAATGTCAACTAAAAATGTCCCAAAAATATTTTAATTCATAAATTAACGGATACTTCCACAGTAATTATTTAATTATAAGGTAGGCTTCCTATATCACATTGTGTTACTTAAATATTTATAGTAAGGAAGTAAATCGTACCAACTGAAAATACAAAACAAACAATCGTTACATATGAAATGTCAAGAGAGTAATCAGAAAAGTATTACCAAAGGTCCCATAACCCATTTACCCAAAATCCTCATCATACATAATTTCACCTAAACCATAATGGAAATTTTTTTCAATTCAACAATATATATATATATATATATATATATATATATATATATCAACGCCTTTGTTAAATAATCGAAAAGAAAAAAAAAATTAGTTTATGCTTTTTTTCCGAAGATAAACCTCAGAAATTCGCATCGCAAAGGATTTTAGATTCCAAAAAAACCTTGTATTTCAAAAATATTTCCATCAATATATATTTATCTTCAAAATTTCCTCAATTTTTTTTCGTAATCTCATTAAAATATTTTATTTATCCCAAAAATGCGCTCTCTCAAGAGCGATTCTAGCATCAATTCCTCTCATTCTAGGGTATTTCCACCCTATCTCTAATGAATTTTAAACCCAATAAACCAAATTTCATAAAAACCATAGCTTTGATACCAAATGTAACAGCCCGCAATTTTGACCGCCCCAAGTCGGTGATAAACCAACTCGAAGTGTTCAAAACGACGGATTGTTATTGGCTTATAGGGTTTAAATAGAATTAACACAGAATCACAAAGTACAATAATTTGCAGTGGAATAAAATTTTATATAAATATCAAAGTTTAATACAAAACATTTATACAATGGAAGAAAAATGAATACATAGACGTTACCATCCCTTTTCATTATATGATTTTGTGGGAGGATAACACTTTTATTTAAAATGAGCAAGTCTTCACGTACTTCCAATCCAATCCAGTCATGTTTATACCTGTCATAGAAATACATGTGGAAACTAGAACAATAATCGATTTAAATACAAAAAAAAATGCAAGCTTATTTTAAGTTTTATTTGCCTCAGAATTTCGGTGGGTTTCTCATCATTTTTCATGACTTGATCTGATTTATATATCTAATCGTCTGTGTCTAGACAGCTTGTGATATTCACAGTAATACACTATAAATACCACAAGACAGTCAGTATGTATTATTACAGTGCAGGGATAGGAAAACTTTTCAGATGGACTACATATACATATGTATATATATATATATATACACACATGCATGCACTACCTCGCCAATCAAAATATAGCAGCGAGCAGTTGAGGAGTAGCCACGTGGACCAACTTAACTCAATGCAACACTCAAACATACATGCAAAATGAAACAACTCAAAGTGGTCGAGTTGATGTGTGTCAACATGAACAAGTGCACAACAAATATGCAACAAAAAATACTCAGTAATATCAAGTGTGTGGCAAATTTTGAATAGTTGTTTAATAAGGAGCTCAAATCTGGTTTCTCATGTTACAGAAAGCTCAAAGCAGCTCAATTACGTGAAAGAATGTTTCAGGTTTGCTATGACCCAAGCGTCGAGTCAAGCAGCTACCAAAGTTCAAGCACACATACATACACGACTCAGCCAAATATTCAGTTTCGAGTGTCATGTAGGATGGACAAAACTCATGTGCAGCCCAAATAGTCGAGACAACAAAGAGATGGTGCACAAACATAAAGCAACACAAAACATTTACATGATGCATTTTCAAAAGTCAAGAATGGTACAAGCTTTCATGTCAAGTATGCAAGAGTGTATGGGGACAAACATACATATAGACTGTCACAATGCAGCATGACTACAAGCAATTGTATAAGGCAGCATGTATAAAAGCAGTTCATTTGAACATGGTCAAGCTCAAGTGGACATAAATGTGTGTATATGGGACAGAAGTGATCAAGTACAGACTGTACAATTGCATGCATCAACTTAAAGAAAGCAGCAAACTCAAAGTGAACAAGTAAATGGTGCAGCTCAGAAGTATATACATGTGCAACATGAAACATAACAAGGAGCAAGATGGGTCAAGCACAAGTGAGTATACTTTTCATGACATACATGGTAATAAGCAAAGTTAGCATGTAAACTGCAAGTATGAACAAGTGGACAGCAGATTAGAAAATGTTGTAGCAATACTTAAGTGTTACCATGCACAATTACATGGCAGTATGTAATATGTGTGAAGCATGGCATAATGGTGCATATATATGATGATTCAGTCAACATAGTGATGGGCTGAGTTAGAGGTGATGCAATGAATACAACTATGAAGAAAATGTGCAAAGTTTTTTCAAAGAAATGCAAGAATTCATGGTTCAGATTACAAAAGAGAAAACAGGAGATACCATGGCAAGAAATCACAATATTTTTTGATTTCCAGAAATAATTTTATTCAATCAAGGTTTTTAATGCTTCTTGAAGTTATGCTCCCAGTTACCACAAATTGTTTTCTAGAAATGAATAGTCTTCATTTCAGCAAGAATAAGGGTGCATATATGTAGGAAGAAAGTATTTGTTTTATTCCAGAAATGAGCGAATAGTTTCTTTGGAAAGATTTCATTCCAGTTTTTAAACAAATCAATTAGCATTTTTATTTGGCAAATCTTTGGCAAATAAATCCGAAATGATTCATGAATTATATCAATCATTTTCGACAGGAGGATTCAAGGCATAGCGAAATATCTATCAGAAAATTTCACACAAGTAAACCAATATGGTTCCAGAGTATTTCAGTAAACAAAATTCGGCAAGGTATCTCAATAAATCACGCAACCACCAAAAGGGGAAACAGGAGTAAATCAAATCAAGCCATTTATTTGAAATCAGAGCAATCAAGGATTTGGAAATCCTATTTAAGCACTAAATCATCATAGCCGTCAATCATCAAAAACCAGAGCATAATCGAAAAATACAATTAAGAGAAACTCGCTGTTTTTAGGGATTCTTTCCGCTCTAAACACGATCGAGCAAGCAATACAGGGCATCGAAGAAATCCTAGAAGTCACACCATCTTATTTAGCAATCGTGATTGGATTTGGAGCATTAGAGAAAAACCTTATCTATTTTTCCCTTAGCCACCCCTTTTTTGGGAGAAAATATGAATAATAAAACAAAAGGGGATGGCTGTTTTTCCCTAAAAATTCCAGATGATCTCGATGGTGACCCGATAAAATGAATACAAGGGATGCATGGATTACTCCAAAAACCAATTGAACACGTGGTTAACAAATAGTTTTACAAAGATAAGTGTTGAAAGAAATTCAGCACACATTAACAAGTGTAAAATAATTAAATATATATACTTTTTTCTAAGGAGAAAATACTATTTATCATATCATATACAAACATAATTCGGGTATTTATACCATTTCAAATACAACTTCAAATTGTTATAATAAACTAATTCAAAATTTAAAATAATAAATCTTTATTATCTAATTTAAATCTAAATAAATTTATTTTTCATGTTGTCAATTGTAACACCCCACATCCGTTAGGTCACTCACAAAGGGAATGCCTTAACTTCGGTGGAGAATTATAGGTAAAAGATACAGATAAATTACAAGACAAACAAAATTAAAACAACGGAAAATAGAACTTTACTTTATTGATCAAATAGTTTGTACAACAATTATTTTCCAATACCAGAATATCTGTCTTACAAAATAAAAAAGCATAAAATAACATTTATATTCCCCAATGTTGCGTGATCCAGCCATTACAATGGAAAAGAGAATCCAAGCAAAACTTCGACTAATCTTCAACTTGGAAAGAAAATTGGGCAAAGTAGTAATATTCCCTTCATGTGAACCTGGGGGGGAGGGGGGGAGGGGCAACGGAAGACAAGAAAGCGAAAGAAAACAGAGTCAGAAATAAAGTCTGGTAAGTTCAGTAACTTTCAGCATGTGAACAGGTTAAAAGCAACATGGCATGAATTAACTGAATACAAGACAATACCATGATGATAGGGCTAACAAGATAACGCAAGATATGCTAAGGCAAGATAAAACTGAATGTACTGATAAACTGGATCTACCGACAAGCTGAATATACTGATAAACTGAATATGCTTCCATACTTTCTCTGCTTCGCGATTACCCTGTTATTCTGGTTTTTATATCTCTGCACCACCTAACTAGTGACCCAACTAGTAATCTTTATAAAATGATAACGTGCTCCCAATCCCTGTAATTGTGGTTGCCTTCAGGCATACATCTATTATTTATTACCTAGATCTAATCTAGGGTTTTCTATCGAGCGCTTCCTAGATTCAACCAGGGTTTACGCGACCTAGGTCCAACTAGGGTTCATGCTACCTATTGACTACTTCTCAGGTTTAGGGTTTATGCGACCTAGGTCCAACTAGGGATTATGCTACCTATCGAACGATGCCCCCTAGTCTAGGAAACACTACCTAGAGCGGTATATGTTCCTGAACTTTTCCCACGTATGGATCGTGAATCGTTATCGCTGTCTAGATGCACATGTCCTCCGTATGTGCGACCCGAGTCTCGTGGTAGGGTGAATCACGGAACTCGGTCGGGAGCTTTCAGATATTTGCCGATGCGGATGCTAAGGTCTGTTTTTCCAGTGGCTATTGTAACACCCTACCTCCACTAGGATCACTCGTTAGAATGTACTAGCTTTGGAGGGGCGTTATTGTGAAGGTAAACATGCACAGAGATATCGCAAGACAGAATATATAAAAATAAATATAAGTAAAGCAGCGGTAGCAGATAAAAACCCATCATCATCATCTCAGAAAAACCAACATAGTCAAGTACATAATATCAAAATGTCATGATCCAAAATACAACATAAGTCTAGATACGTGATAACAAAATACATGGTAAAACATCAGTACTAATCCCCAGAAATAAAAGATAAGCCACAGCTAGCTCAGATCCATACATGAGCTATCCAACAAGCAAGTCAAAGATCCACTAAGCAGATGTAGCCCCTCCCTGAGAACCTGTGGGGGGGGGGGGGGAAACGGAAGAAAAGAAGCGAAAGAAAACAGGTCAGTCAAAAAGACTGGTAAGCCCTACTACGATCAATCTATAAACTAATAAAGTTAACAGTATGATGGAAACTGAGATGAACATATTGGCAATAGATAAAGGTGACATCACATGGACGAGATTTAACTTTGCACCACAGTGTACTAGCAAACCCACAAAACAGATCTTGATCCCTTAGCCCAAACTTTGGCCCAATAACATGGAGTGACCTTAGTGTAAGGTCCAGCCCACGGTCTAGTTGATCGGCTCCCTATAAACCTAACACGTCAAGTGTTGGTGTCCATACGGCCCACATGGATGTAGTCAGACTGTGCTGGGTCCACCTTCGGGTGTATCAAGCCCTAAGGTGTCAACCCCAGACACCTAAGCGATAATGCACAGTCTAAGCTACTGGTACCCGTGCCTCGAGTTTGTCCAACATCGGACTACGTGCACCTCCGTAGCCCGCCGGACCCGCACCGCTGTACCACTCAGCCGTCGCTTTGGTCGCTTACATCAGTCCAGTAATCGTGCCCCGCCCTAGCCTAGCCTCTAGGTTTGTGAATGATACCCAACTGGGATTACTGCTGGAACAGACCACGTTGCTAGGGTTCCTAAGAGGGTTAAGTGTGGTTTTAACCCCTCACTAATCCTGGATTACATTAGTTAAGTGTAACCACTTAACCCCATCTAATCCTCGCATCCCCATTATTGGTTAAGTATTAGTGGGCCATGACTTAACCCTAATCATGAGGCATTAATTACTTAACGCACCCAACCTCTCACATTAGACATCCGTGGTTACCTGGGAAGATTTACACCACGTCTAGGTCTAACCTCGGGTCTTATGGTGCAACATGACCAACTACCCACATTAGACCCCACGTTGTGGTTACCTGGGAAGATTTACACCACAACTAGGTCTAACCTCGAGTTGGCCATATCATGTTATCTAATGTCATGTCCACTTTTAAACACATTTACAAGTTAACATATACTTGGGTAGACCTAACTTAATAGGTAAATTCCCAAGGGGTAGACCTAACTTAATAGGTAAATTCCCAATCTTTTAGTTTCATGTATTTTTAAGTTTACCCAAACCCTCCCAACGTCATTATCTCGCTTACATATTCGTCATAACGTATAAGGGTATAAAAAGGTAACTTGGCATAACATACATGGTGAACTTCACATGTCATAATAAACATGCATACATGTTAAACTTGCAAATCATGTCATGGTGAATTCGCATAAACAAGCCTAGCTTAAAATATGCATAACATGGTAAGGTGAACTTGCATAGCATGCATAATCCATTAAACTTGCATAACATGGTAAGATAAACTTGCATAAGCATGCATAATCCAAGAAACATGTAGAACATGACATAATAAACTCGCATAAGCATGCATAACTTGTGAAACATGTAAAACATAGCATAGTAATCTCGCATATGCATGCATAACTTATGAAACATGTAGAACATGGTATAGTGAGTTCGCATAAGCATGCATAACTTATGAATCATATAAAACATGACATAGTGAGTCCGCATAAGCATGCATAACTTATGAATCATATAAAACATGACATAGTGAGTTCGCCTAAACATGCATACTCAACTAAACTCACATAAATCTCAACTTTCACCAAACATTAACTTTAGAGTTTGTAAAGTGAAGGTAAGAGGGCTTACAAATATAAACAAGACGCAAATCCACCAAATAAGATGAAGAAGCCCTTTTTTAAAAACTCAAAACAAAGCCTCAAATAAGAAAACCCTTTGCAAAATCCGAAAAACATAAACTTTAGCAAATCAAACTTGCTACTTAATGAAGTATGCAAGTTATTAAGCACTCATACAACATAGAAAAGGTTGTATGATCATCATATCTTCATAGGATTAAACTTTGAGGAAGGTGGAGGCTAGGGATTTTAGGTGGAGGCCATTTGAGGTTTCAAATTGGCATAGTTTAGTTGCTAGATTGATTAATGAGGCTTTAGGGTAGGATTAGGGGTATATTTATAGAAGATTAGAGTGTTTTTAGCCCTAGGATTAACCCTAGATTAGGTTTGGCCCGTCAGATCTCAGAATTCTCCAGAACCAAGCCATATGACTCAACCCAAATCAGAAATGGTGCACCAGGCTGAACTGCCTGGGCACCCCCTGTCGACAGGGCTGTCGATAGGGCAGTCGACACCCTGGGTGCCCTGTCGACATGCCTGTCGACATAGGCCCCCCTGGCGGGAATTTTCCCGCCTAAACCTGATTAGCCCTAATCCTTGATTTTAATTTGAAATTTAAATCTGTCTTTAGCATAGAAATTTCTGAAAACTTCAATGGGCCTTAACCGGGTCATACGGACTCCGATTTTCGAAAACTCGGACTCTATTTCGCGTATTTTTCCGAGACGAACGCAATGGCATAGCCCGTTTCCCCTGATTCTGATTTTTGAATTAAATTCTGCCTCGATTTATGTTATAACAGTTTATTGAAAATACGGGTTGTTACATTCTCCCCTCCTTAAAGGATTTCGTCCCCGAAATCTTCAAGTTAGGAAGAACATATCCTACCATCCAACATCCATCTACTCAAAACATCATCCACGAGCAACCATTGTCCTTAAAGGATTCTAAATGCTGTATGAACATATGCAAAAGTGTGTGTATATGTACTTATCTAATGCAATGATCAATGCAAAATATGTTAGTGAAATGTATCCATATGTATGCAAATCCCTAACATAATGTATAATATCTACATGCGTGCTCAATCATACATCCATATGCAACATCCATGTGATTGCATACAAATTTCATTCAAGGATATGCATAAACACCCATGCACGTGCAACATGAGGAGTGTGTGAGCCGATCTAGTGCCTAATGTGTATCATGCATCCACGAGTAACCACTTGCAAACACTTGCAACCACTTGCAACCATCAAACATAAAATGTCTCAAACACATGTTTCATCCAAAAGGGTTTCTACCTACGGTTCTCATGACAAGCTTAGTACGATAACTAGATAAATATGGATTAGCAAAGAGAAAGATATACTAACAAAGGGAAGAGATTGAGAGTGTACCCTCAAACAGGAATGGATAAAGCCCACGCATCTTCTCCTCGGTTTCCCAAGTTGCGTCCTCTTCGGCTTCACCCCATTGAACTTTCACCAATCTGACCTCACGGTTCCTTAGCCTCTTGGTCTCTGTCCCCAAGATATGAATCGGAGCTTTCCTTAAAGTTGCTTCTTTCTCTACTTCCACGTCTTCAAGAGTGCTAGGTTCAACCACCTCAGCGGACTCATGCAGGCACTTTCGGAGATGTGAGACATGAAAGACATTATGCACTCCGGACAACTTCTCGGGCAATTGCACTTTATAAGCCATCTTCCCAATTCTCTCAATGATGGGGAAGGGTCCAACAAATCTCGGTGCTAGCTTCCCCACTGCTCCAAATCGGACCACATTCCGCAAAGGAGAAACCTTCACGAAAACCTTGTCCCCAACCTCAAACTCCAATTCGGACCTTCGCCTGTCAGCATAGGATTTCTGCCGGTCTTGGGCCGCTTTCATCCGTCTTCTAATCAACTCAACCTTCTCGGATGTATCCCTAATCATGTCGGGTCCAAGTATAAGCTTATCCGTGGATTCCCACCAACATGTAGGTGACTTGCACGGCCTCCCATATAAAGCCTCAAAGGGTGCCATCCCTATGCTCGCCTGATAACTGTTGTTGTATGCAAACTCGACAAGAGGAAGATGGTCTTCCCAAGCGCCACCAAAATCCAGAATGCAAAGCCTCAACAAGTCCTCAAGTACCCTATTCACCCTTTCTGTTTGGCCGTCCGTTTGTGGGTGATAGGCCGTACTCAGGTTCAATCTCGTGCCCATAGCTTCCTGTAAACTATTCCAGAACTGACTAGTAAAGATGGGGTCTCGGTCACTGACTATGCTGGAAGGGACTCCATGTAGCCGCACTATCTCATGAAGATATACTGATGCTAGTCCAGATGCGGTTCTTTTGCTCTTTACTGGGATAAAATGAGCACTCTTAGTGAGCCTATCCACAATGACCCATATGCTCGTGTTCCCCTTCCTGGACCTTGGAAGCCCATCAATAAAGTCCATAGAAATGCTCTCCCACTTCCATAGCGGGACCTCAAGTGGATGTAATAGCCCACCGGGCTTCTTTGACTCAACTTTTATTCTCTGACAAATAACACATCTCGAGACAAACTCCGCTACATCCTTCTTCATCCCAGGCCAGAAGAAAACGCGCTTCATGTCCTTATACATCTTATCACCACCTGGATGTATGGTCATCTTGGAGCGATGTGCTTCCTCAAGAACTTTCCTTACCAAGTCTTCTACCATCGGAACACAAAGCCTTCCATCCCTCCTCAGCCAACCCTTATCGTCTATAGAATATCGAGCAAGGTGACTAGATGTCTCCCCTCGAACCAGCTTGTCCATGATCTCAATTATCTGAGGGTCTTCCTTCTGTGAAGCCCCGACTTGATCTAGAAGGGTAGGCCTGAGCTCTAGAGATGCCAAGGAACCGGTCACCGACTCTATTGCCAAAGAGAAATCAAAGGTCGCCAAGAACTCTAAATTCTTCATTTCAACAAATAGAGGACTTAGTGTCAACCTTTTCCTACTTAACGCATCCGCTACAACATTCCCCTTGCCAGGGGTATAGGATATCTCAAAATCATAGGAAGCCAAAAATTCCATCCATCTCTGCTGTCTTAAGTTCAGATCTTTCTGCGAAAAGAGATACTTCAAAGACTTATGATCAGTATATAGCTCAAATCTCTCTCCCAGAAGATAGTGACGCCATGCTTTGAGAGCATATACAATCGCGGCCAGCTCTAGGTCATGAGTGGGATAATTCTTCTCATGCACCTTAAGTTGCCTCCCACCAAAACATATAACTCTGCCTTCTTGCATCAGAACGGCGCCCAGTCCCGTGCCACAAGCATCAGTGTACACGGTAAATATTTTACCACCATCGGGTAAAGCTAGAACTGGTGCGGAGGTAAGGGCTCTCTTGAGCCTTTGAAAAGCAAGCTCACAATCCATATCCCAAGCAAAGACTAAGTTCTTCTTCGTCAACTTAGTAAGAGGAGCGGATATCTTCGCGAAGTCCTTGATGAACTTCCGGTAAAAACCCGCAAGACCCAGAAAGCTTCTCACCTCGGTTGCATTCCTTGGCGTCTTCCAATCCTGAACCGCAACCACCTTAGCGGGATCCACAGCCAAGCCTTGCTTGGATACGATATGCCCAAGAAATCTGACTTCCCTTCTCCAAAAGTGGAACTTGGAGAACTTGGCTTTTAACTGGTGTGCTCTGAGTGTGTCCATCACCTCTACTAGGTGCCTCGCATGCTCTTCCTCATCCTTGGAGAATACTAGAATATCGTCAACAAAGACCACGACAAACTTATTCAAGAACTCCCGAAACACCCTACTCATCAAATCCACAAAATACGCGGGTGCATTCGTCAAACCGAACGGCATAACAAGCCATTCAAAGAATCCGTCTGGAGTTCTGAATGCAGTTTTGTCTGTACTGTCTTCAGCCACTCTGAGCTGATGAAAACCCGTAGCAAGATCAAGCTGAGAGAAAACAGAAGCACCAACAAGTTGATCAAAGAGATCGTCGATCCTCGGTAACGGGTGTCTGTTCTTCTTAGTCAGCTTATTCAATTCTCTATAATCCACACAGAGTCGAAGAGAGCCATCTGCCTTAGTTGCAAACACCACAGGCGCTCCCCATTCGGATATACTCCTTCTGATGAAGCCCTTCTCAAGCAACTCCTTCACTTGCTTGCTCAGCTCCCGTCTCTCACGCGGAGCCATATGCCGAACGGGCAAAGAAACAGGTTTAGCATTATCTACCAGATAGATGCGAAAGTCAATCTCTCGTTTAGGGGGCAACCCCTTTACTTCTTCAAACACATCTGGATAATCCCGGACCACCCTTACAGACTGAAGGGCCTCCTCTGATGAGTCGAGAGATTCTAGATAGCATAACATGACGGGATTCTTCGGATTGCATGAAATCTCTAAGGTGTTGCCCAGGCGAGTCACAAGCCTTACAACCCTATGCTCACAATCCAGAATGGCTCCATATCTAGACAGCCAATCCATGCCCAAGATCAATCCGTATCCCCTGAAACCTAGAACATACGCACTACACAAGAATTCAACGCTGAGTATAGAGATTCTTAGATCCTCACATATCATAGATAAATGAGCAGAACCCCCAATGGGATTCGAAACACAAACGGGATCATTCACTAAGCTAGTACTGAGGTGCAAGCTATCAACAAGATCAGATGAAATAAAGCTATGTGATGCACCGGAATCAAACAAGGTACGTACTGGGAGATCAGAGATATAAACGAGGTTCTCAACAGAAACACTACCTCTCTCGGGAACTGAAGCGGCATTGAGAGCATGAACTTGCCCTCCTGAAGATCCAGCCTGTCCTTTCTTCTTTGGGCATTCTTTGCTGAAGTGCCCAGTCTCTCCACAAGAAAAGCATCCACCACTAAGCTTCCTTTTCTTCTTCCTGCAATCCTTAGCAAAATGCCCAGCTATGCCACAGTAATTGCACTTCCCCTTGCCTTTGTTGTTGCCCTTCTTGTTCTTATTCTGATTTCCTTGACTGCTTTGACCTTGGTTGCCTTTGCCTTGAGAATCAGCCTTCTTTGCTTGAGTATCGCCCGACTTGACTTCCTTCTTTCCCTCTCCCTGAAGCAGAGCCATATTGACCAAACTCTCGAAAGTGGCTCCATGCGGAATATGCGACATTGCCAAGCCCTGTAGCGGCTCATTCAATCCTCTGGCAAATCGAAGAGCCTTCTTCTCCGGGGTGTTCACTATATCTAAACTAAAGCGGGCCAGCTGATTAAACTTGTTCACATACTCCTTGATCGACATATCACCTTGCTTTAATGAAATGAACTTCTCCATTTGTAAATTCGCCTCAGCTGAAGATAGAAACTTGGTCACAAATCTAGCCCTCAAATCGGCCCAAGTCTCAACGGGCCTTGTCCCATTGGTGACCTCCCACCAATAGGCCGCCTCATCCTTCAAAAGCCATACTGTCAATAGGATTTTCCTCTCGTCATCAATCCCAAAGATAGCAAACAAGTCCTCCGTGTCCTTCAGCCAATTCCTAGCTTCAACAAAAGATTCCGTGCCTAGGAAATTCTTGCCTCCCATTGCCTTGAAGTCTTTACAAACCTTTGTAAACTCAATCTGAGGATGCTGAGGGGGAGGAGGAGGAAGAGGAGCCTCAGCAACGGGAGGGGGAGGAACATTAGCAACGGGAGGGGGAATATTAGCTGCTGGAGGAGGGGGAGCAGGAACCACCGGAGGAGGGATATTAGGGATAGGATTCTCAACTACGGGAGGAGGAGTGGGAGTAGGGTTGGCGGGACCGGCTGCCGCCCTAGCTTCTTGGAGTCTCCTATACCAGAGTGGTACGTTCACTCCATCTGGGATGTCAAGATTCTCAGCCATACTGAAACAAAAGATAAGATCAGGTCAAGGGAACGAATGATAATGCTGATGGCTTTTGGGGATTAGCCTTAAAATAATCTAGACTTTATTTTGGAAAATACTTAGTAGGTTTTTGAAAATAGTTTTTCGAAAGGTTTTTTTTTTTTTTTTTCAAAAGTTTTGTTCAATCTTGTTAACCTCGTGCTCTGATACCAAATGTAACACCCTACCTCCACTAGGATCACTCGTTAGAATGTACTAGCTTTGGAGGGGCGTTATTGTGAAGGTAAACATGCACAGAGATATCGCAAGACAGAATATATAAAAATAAATATAAGTAAAGCAGCGGTAGCAGATAAAAACCCATCATCATCATCTCAGAAAAACCAACATAGTCAAGTACATAATATCAAAATGTCATGATCCAAAATACAACATAAGTCTAGATACGTGATAACAAAATACATGGTAAAACATCAGTACTAATCCCCAGAAATAAAAGATAAGCCACAGCTAGCTCAGATCCATACAT
Source organism: Allium sativum (assembly GCA_030737875.1). NCBI lineage: Eukaryota > Viridiplantae > Streptophyta > Magnoliopsida > Asparagales > Amaryllidaceae > Allium > Allium sativum. The sequence goes on from JASFAX010000020.1 coordinate 50,837,267, forward strand.
GAGCTATCCAACAAGCAAGTCAAAAATCCACTAAGCAGATGTAGCCCCTCCCTGAGAACCTGTGGGGGGGGGAGGGGGGGGGGAAACGGAAGAAAAGAAGCGAAAGAAAACAGGTCAGTCAAAAAGACTGGTAAGCCCTACTACGATCAATCTATAAACTAATAAAGTTAACAGTATGATGGAAACTGAGATGAACATATTGGCAATAGATAAAGGTGACATCACATGGACGAGATTTAACTTTGCACCACAGTGTACTAGCAAACCCACAAAACAGATCTTGATCCCTTAGCCCAAACTTTTGCCCAATAACATGGAGTGACCTTAGTATAAGGTCCAGCCCACGGTCTAGTTGATCGGCTCCCTATAAACCTAACACGTCAAGTGTTGGTGTCCATACGGCCCACATGGATGTAGTCAGACTGTGCTGGGTCCACCTTCGGGTGTATCAAGCCCTAAGGTGTCAACCCCAGACACCTAAGCGATAATGCACAGTCTAAGCTACTGGTACCCGTGCCTCGAGTTTGTCCAACATCGGACTACGTGCACGTCTGTAGCCCGCCGGACCCGCACCGCTGTACCACTCAGCCGTCGCTTTGGTCGCTTACATCAGTCCAGTAATCGTGCCCCGCCCTAGCCTAGCCTCTAGGGTTGTGAATGATACCCAACTGGGATTACTGCTGGAACAGACCACGTTGCTAGGGTTCCTAAGAGGGTTAAGTGTGGTTTTAACCCCTCACTAATCCTGGATTACATTAGTTAAGTGTAACCACTTAACCCCATCTAATCCTCGCATCCCCATTATTGGTTAAGTATTAGTGGGCCATGACTTAACCCTAATCATGAGGCATTAATTACTTAACGCACCCAACCTCTCACATTAGACATCCGTGGTTACCTGGGAAGATTTACACCACGTCTAGGTCTAACCTCGGGTCTTATGGTGCAACATGACCAACTACCCACATTAGACCCCACGTTGTGGTTACCTGGGAAGATTTACACCACAACTAGGTCTAACCTCGAGTTGGCCATATCATGTTATCTAATGTCATGTCCACTTTTAAACACATTTACAAGTTAACATATACTTGGGTAGACCTAACTTAATAGGTAAATTCCCAAGGGGTAGACCTAACTTAATAGGTAAATTCCCAATCTTTTAGTTTCATGTATTTTTAAGTTTACCCAAACCCTCCCAACGTCATTATCTCGCTTACATATTCGTCATAACGTATAAGGGTATAAAAAGGTAACTTGGCATAACATACATGGTGAACTTCACATGTCATAATAAACATGCATACATGTTAAACTTGCAAATCATGTCATGGTGAATTCGCATAAACAAGCCTAGCTTAAAATATGCATAACATGGTAAGGTGAACTTGCATAGCATGCATAATCCATTAAACTTGCATAACATGGTAAGATAAACTTGCATAAGCATGCATAATCCAAGAAACATGTAGAACATGACATAATAAACTCGCATAAGCATGCATAACTTGTGAAACATGTAAAACATAGCATAGTAATCTCGCATATGCATGCATAACTTATGAAACATGTAGAACATGGTATAGTGAGTTCGCATAAGCATGCATAACTTATGAATCATATAAAACATGACATAGTGAGTCCGCATAAGCATGCATAACTTATGAATCATATAAAACATGACATAGTGAGTTCGCCTAAACATGCATACTCAACTAAACTCACATAAATCTCAACTTTCACCAAACATTAACTTTAGAGTTTGTAAAGTGAAGGTAAGAGGGCTTACAAATATAAACAAGCCGCAAATCCACCAAATAAGATGAAGAAGCCCTTTTTTAAAAACTCAAAACAAAGCCTCAAATAAGAAAACCCTTTGCAAAATCCGAAAAACATAAACTTTAGCAAATCAAACTTGCTACTTAATGAAGTATGCAAGTTATTAAGCACTCATACAACATAGAAAAGGTTGTATGATCATCATATCTTCATAGGATTAAACTTTGAGGAAGGTGGAGGCTAGGGATTTTAGGTGGAGGCCATTTGAGGTTTCAAATTGGCATAGTTTAGTTGCTAGATTGATTAATGAGGCTTTAGGGTAGGATTAGGGGTATATTTATAGAAGATTAGAGTGTTTTTAGCCCTAGGATTAACCCTAGATTAGGTTTGGCCCGTCAGATCTCAGAATTCTCCAGAACCAAGCCATATGACTCAACCCAAATCAGAAATGGTGCACCAGGCTGAACTGCCTGGGCACCCCCTGTCGACAGGGCTGTCGACAGGGCAGTCGACACCCTGGGTGCCCTGTCGACATGCCTGTCGACATGGGCCCCCCTGGCGAGAATTTTCCCGCCTAACCCTGATTAGCCCTAATCCTTGATTTTAATTTGAAATTTAAATCTGTCTTTAGCATAGAAATTTCTGAAAACTTCAATGGGCCTTAACCGGGTCATACGGACTCCGATTTTCGAAAACTCGGACTCTATTTCGCGTATTTTTCCGAGACGAACGCAATGGCATAGCCCGTTTCCCCTGATTCTGATTTTTGAATTAAATTCTGCCTCGATTTATGTTATAACAGTTTATTGAAAATACGGGTTGTTACAGCTATGGTCCCACCAGACCCCTCCCTCAACTAATGAAAGGCACACCTTGAAAAATGAGAACTATACGCAGCCCCCCATGCCCCACTAACCTATGGCCATCCGCAACCATAACTAGATAGCAAGTATATGGTCTTTTGGAGTTCTCCGCCTTTCCGCTTCACGTATCTCGATTGACTCTAGATGGTAGGTAGACGGCGAGTTGCTATCACAGGGCTACTGGTCTCGCCGAATCACGCTGGTCCATCCTAGTCTTTAGGTTGCCTTATATTGCAACCAAGGCATACCTTGGTTCTTCTAACGCAGACCTTAACCTCTGTGAGCCCAGGCGGATCATCTACAGCCTCACAGAGGGATACCAAGAGTACCCTCACGTCCCCTCGAAGCCGCGTGCTTCGTACCCCAGTTCGTTGGAGCGTTCTTTAAGATCAGATGGACGTTCGCTCCTTCTCGTATCCCACTAAGGTTTACTACTTAGTTCCCTTAACTAAGGTTTACTACTTAGTTTTCTGAACCGTCGTTTTCTTAACTAAGGTTTACAACTTAGTCCTCTTAACTAAGGTTTACTACTTAGTTCTCTTTCTCGTCAATTTGGATTGGTTAAGTGTCATTAGTCCTTTTAAGTTAACTTAACCCATTCATTTGTCATGTTAAACTGGTTAAGTGTTATCAGTAGTTCATGTTGACTTAACCCTACCAAAAATCAAGTTATATTGGTTAAGTATTTCTTATTACTTAACCATATCCCTTCATCTTGTATTGGTTAAGTGTTCCCTTTGTTAACTTAACCCTAACATCTGTTTAATTCACAAGTTCTAATGGTTAAGTATTGTCCCTTCATGTTTTAACTTAACCTTGTTCATTTGTCATACTATGATGGCCAAGTGTTCTAAGTTTATTTAACTCCACCTTCTAGTCTAGTTAACATGTTAAATTGGCTAAGTGTATTACTTAACCCCACCTTCTAGTCTAGTTAACATGTTATAACGGCTATTTAACCCTTACAGGTCTTGTCTTGTTAACATGTTAAGTTGGTTAAGTGTTCCTATGGACTTAACCCTCCCATTCTAGCTTAACCGTTTCTAATCTTAAATTATTCATTTAAAGCACCAACCACTCACATTAGACAGATATTGTTGTGATCACTGGATATGCCAGTAGGTTCCGGGCAGATTTACACCGCAACTCAGTCTAACCTCAGGTCCTTTTGGGCTCAATGCTCTAACCACCCACATTAGATAGGTATTGTTACGGTTGTTGGATTTGCCGGGTGGTTCCGGGCAGTCTTATACCATAACTCAATCTAACCTCGGGTTAGGCATAATCGTCTTTCCTAGATTTACAAATTTATCCTTTTTGTCTATATGTAAATTGCTAACAATTCTTTTAAACAAATTTGGCCTATATCATATTCATATGTCATGCCCACTAACATACCTATATTCTAGGCCCAAATCTTGATTTACCTACCATTTAACCCAACCTGCAATTTTATGCCAATTTAGATCTAGTATTCCCATTTACAATTCATGTCAAAACTAGATTTGATACTCTAGTTTATAATTTATGCCTAAAGCTTAGTTCACTTGCTAATACTAGATTCAATATATCAAATTACATCTTCTATAATTCACGTCAAGTTACCCTAATTTGCATCTAATAGTCATGTTATAATACATGCTCTAAATTATGCCAAATAATATAGATTTCATGTTATACCCAATAACCCCGCATTTATAGCATACGTATACTATGATTTCACAAGTTTTCTAAATACTCATGAAATGAAACTAAAAAGGGAATAGAGGATAAACATGAGAATTGACATAAAAGAATAGGCATGCAAAAGCCAGCCAAATACAAGGATAATGGATCCAATGGTTTTAGTGTACATAATAGCGAATAGGAATAAACTAAGCAAGTCACACCCTAGGTATGAGATCCAACAAAATGCCAGTTCGGTGTACAACATGGTTCGTAACTATAGTGTTATGGGCATAAACAATTAACCATAATAGTCTTAGGTAATTAACTGTAATAATTTCAAAGTCATGGTCATAGACAATAGTCTTATGTTCATAATCATAGGCAATAATCTCATAGTCATGAGTCATAGGTGATTAGCCACAATTGTCCTTGTCATAGTCATAGGCAATAGTCTTATGTTCACAGTCATAGGCATAGGCATAGTCTTATGTTCACAGTCATAGTCTTAGGCCATTAACAATAGTTTCAACGTCATAGGCATAGTCTCATCGGTAATTAATCACAATAGTTCTTAATTAGATCCAAAGGCATATACAAGCACAGATTCAAATGAGAGGATCGGGCATATTCTTATATCCATTTAATTACATGCCACAAATAGATCTAGATGTTCAAATCTAAAAAGTAACTGACTTACATTGATCGGTTTCAGAAAAGGATAATCAGATAGCGTTGGTGATTTGCTATGATTTGCATGACGTTACTCGCAACCATTGAATTAGCCTTTGATTCTTTTCTTAAAGCTTTAATCTTGATTTGAATCTCCAATTTGAAGAAGAACTATAACTTATTTTAGTGGAGAATTAGATTTATTTTAATGGTGGAGGTTAGAATAGAGAGAAGCAGCATGTAGATGCCTAAGAGAATTTGTGTAAAGAAACCTTAGGTCTAGCATTCTTTTATAGGTGTAGAGAGTGTTTCAGAGCACTAAGATCATCATAGAACTAATCCAGACCATACATATCAAGAGGAGCCAATCAGGAAGCGCCACGCAAGTCCTAATGACAAAACACATTCAGAAAATCGTCCAAAAACTGACCAGGCCGACCAAGACCTGACTAGGTCGACCCAGGGTAGGCCGACCCCCAGGTCGACACCCTGGTCGAACTGGGTACCCAGGTCGAACCCCTGGTCGACTTGGGTCCTGGGCGAGAATTTTCCCGCCCAGCCCAATTCTGACTCAGATTTCGAATTATGAATTTATTTCGGGCTGTTTGAATTTTAAATTGAATTCTGAAACTTCCGAAGACCATAACTTATTCATACGGAGTCCGATTTACGCAAACCCGAACTCTATCTCAAGCAGAATTCTGAGACAAACGCAATGGTGTGACCCATTTCCCTTAATTCTTCTTCTAAAGATCAATTATACCTTAATTTGCGAAACTTAATGTTACTGAATTTGTAATGACCCGGGTTTTACATCGATCGTAAACACACATATAAATTTGATCTTGAGTATGTATTTACGAATACAATTTAAAATTTCAAGACTTTTAAATATTTCAATACATGTCAAAGGTTTGAATTAGCATTCTTTAACTTTTGTGTATATGTGATAGCATGTATTTGATAGCACTTGTTAAAAATTCATTTTTTTATGTATGTGAAATAACACTTGCACATAGCAAATTTGATAATGCCATTCTTTTGTAAATCTTTGTTCACTATTTTTTTTTCAAAAGGGTTTAAAACCTTGTTTGACAAACTCCTTATTTTAAAACCTTAAAACACTCTTGCCAAAAACATGTTTAAACATCTCTTTGTTCTCAAAACAAAGTCAAGAAAATATTTGCACTTTTATATGCATTAAAATCTAGAACATGTATTGTCAAAATCATCCTTCACTTCATGATCTCATTCATGGATCACATACACTATGAATCATGATAGCAACTAGGTTTTTAGGCATATGACAAATCAATTTAAATAAGAGCATTTTCAGTTTTTCATTTCTTTTTCATTTGAATTTCTGAAAATGGTCACTTCTTTTATATTTTCAAAAACTTGTTTGTTTTGTCAAATGGCATGTGCTAAAGATTTACCAAATCTTGTGTATTTAAAACCTAAAGATGCACCTACACAAGTAGAAGACTACAATAGAAACTACACTAGAAAAAGGATTTGAAAGCATGCATTTTCACATGGCAAGATCTTGTTGTATCAATGTATTTTCAGTTTTCAAATCTTTTCTTTTTCTCACAAGATTTCTTGAAAATGACATCTTCCTATACACTTTTCAAATCATGCTTGTTTTTCATAAAACATATACATATAGGTTCCCAAAATCTTGCATATACATCATAGATCTTACCTACATTAATTGAATTCAAAGCCATAGATTTTATAAGTATTTTTCCATGTTTTTTTCATCACATGACATTGATTTGTATGGTACAAGATTTTCAGATTTTAACGCACCTTGCAAGGCAAGTAAAATCTTTTATATATGTAACAACCCGAATTTTAACAACATGTGAAAACAAGAAATCAAGGTATAATTAAAAATGAAATAAAATATATAAAAATATGTTTAGATAGGTAGATAATGGTGATGCATAATAAGAATTAATTAATATTTGGAAGAGAAGAAAAATTAGTTCGGTAACGGTGTTTGTAACGGAAAAGATAGTAAAATAAGGATAATTAATTTAAGAATCAGGAATTAGGTAAAATGGACTTCACCATTGCATTCCTCTCGAAAAAATACGCGAAATAGAGTCCGAGTTTTCGAAAATCGGAGTCCGTATGACCAAGATATGGCCAAAACAAGTTTCAGCAGACTTTCTGGCAGACAGAACCGAGTCGACCCTAGAGTCGACACTAGAGTCGACCTCCCCAGGCCAGGTCGACCCTAGAGTCGACCCCCCAACCCTACAGGTCGACCTGGTCGGCCTGGTTTGGCCCAGAACCCATTTTTGAAGCCCGGTATGTGTTTTGATGGTCCGGATTGACTCTGGGTTTGATCTAATGGCCCAAATGAGTTTCCTACAACTATAAAAAGACCCTAAGACCTAGCCTAAATCATACTATTTCATTTTAGCACTCATGCAGCCGCCATTAAACCTAGAACTCTAAATTAAAAATACAAAGAACAAAAATTAAAGAAGAGGAAGGATGATTCTTGAAGGCTACAACTAGAAGCTACAACAACTACGACGCTTTAAACAACGAATTTGGGGCTATTTGATTTAAAGTTTTGATTTGGATTGCTTGCTTCATATTGTAAGTTCTATGTCACTTTTTAGGCAAAAACGCTAAAATAACATGGACATGCTATGAATTGAAACCGGATTTAAGAACTATTATTAATCCCTGTTTATATTGTTTAACTTTGAATCAAAATTTGGGAATATTGCTATGTTAATGTTGCAAGTTAAACTTATCATGATGTTGATGTTGTTATGAATCACTTGGGCTTCATTTTATTACAAGTTGAACAAATACATGTCCATGGAATCATTATGTTCATTGAAATCCTCATGTTGATTAAACCATGCCTATGATGCTAATTAAACCATGTCTATGATATTAATGAAACTATGCCTGTGATGTTAATATACCTATCATGTTAAGGACAAATTGGGAATTGCTAGGTTATGATGAAAAGTTGGAATCATTATGTTTATAATGCTAGATGAGAATCATTATGTTAAAAATACTAAATTGGAATCCACTATGCCTATTAGAATTACCATGCCTTTAATGTTTCATGTTTGTAATAAAATTATTATTATGCCCGCAATGATTATTATGCCTATGATGTAAAGTTGAATTCATCATGTTGAACTAAGTTGGAACCATTACTATGCCAAGTTATCATCATGTTAGTATCGAAACCATGTGATATGATATAGCCTGTTTATTATGCAAGTGATGTTGGAATTGTCACGTATGCCTATCACATGTTTGGTGTTATTCCCCTTTATCTCTTGAATTGTTTATGCTTGTGAACGAAGTATGTTTATATACGTTGGGGATACGATTGGGTAGAATAGGCAAAACATGAATTAATAATAATCATAAATCGTGAAATTTGGCATAAGTAGAACATGAAATATGGAACGAAAAACTTGACTTGAATATTCTATGACTTGACTTGAAACATTCCTTAGTTGGGCACGAAATTGACATATGAACATGCTATGAAAATAGCACGAATCTGATAAGAACATGGGCATGACTTTAGAAAACAGGAAAGTGGCCAACTCGAGGTTGGGTTGAGTTTGTAGTGTAAATCTGCCCGGAACCGCCCGGCAAATCCAGTTGCTACAAACAATAGGATCCAATGTGGGTAGTTGGTCACATCGCGCTTGAAACCCGAGGTTGGGTTGAGTTCGTAGCGTAAACCTACCCGGAACCGCCCGGCAAATCCAGTGGCTACGAACAATAGGATCCAATGTGAGTGGTTTGGTGCATTAACGAATAAATTAATGCCAATTAGGGTTAAGTCATGAACATGAAAAGACAACTTAACCAACTTGAACACGACTTGTAGGGCTATGTCATGAACTTGAATCGACAACACTTAGCCAACTTGACATGACACGTAGGCGGGTTAAGTCACGAATTTAAATGACATACTTAACCATCTTGACACGACTAGACTGGAAAAGGATTAAGTCACGAATTACATGACTTAATCGGTTAGGCGGGATAGGTCACAAATTACATGACCTAATCTGTTAGGCGAAACCCTAGACACGACCCTTTTCAGCAGTAACCCTCTAGATGTATCAAGGTACCCTGGGGCTAGGCCGGGTGGGGCACGATTACTGGGCTGATTGTAAGAGGTGAACGACGGCAGTGGGGTATGCCAGTGTAGGTTCGGTGGACTACGTTCGTGCACGTATTCCGGGGCAGGCACTGGGTATCCATAGATTTATCTGTGCATCTTGAATCGTGTCAAGGGTTGACACCCTAGGGCTGATACACCCGAAGGTGGACCCAGCACAGGTGACTACATTCGTGATTAGCCGTATGACACGGACACTTGACGAGCTAGAACTTGTAGGGAGCCGATCGACTAGATAATCGCTCCGTAGGACCCCGTACTTGGGTCAGACCCCGTTTCAGGGTCATTTCATGTTATTGGGCCGTGGGATTTATTTCGTGATTAACTTGTGACATGGGCTTAGTATACTAGTACAGTCGATGCAACGATTCTCGAATATGTGATGCTTTACTTGACTTGTCTTGACTTATCCCGATCGCCTTAGTCTATCTTGTTCACCTTGACACCATTCTTAAGTTTAATTCCAGTTCATACATGACAGGTTGTTTTAACCGTTTTTACACTGAAAGTCACTAGGACTTACTCAGTCTTTATGACTGACCCTTTTCCTTTCGCCTCTTTTTCTTTCGTTTCCCCCCCCCCCCCCAGGTTCTCAGGGAGGAAACACTAGCTCTTAGCTTGGATATCACTTGCTTTGGCTCAGCATGTACGGTTTGCTATGGCTGCTTCATTTTACTGCACTTGGGGAATAAGCTGTTTTTCTGTTTTTAAGTTATTGCTTCTTTGGCTATTATTACAAGACAGTTGTAATGAAGTTACTTGAAATGTTTGTAAAAGACATGGTTTATTTTGGAATGAAATGAAGTTCTGTTTTGCTCAGAAATTCTTCCGCTGTTTACTTAATTATTTGTTTATGTTCTGTCTTGTGATTATTCTGTGATGTTATCTCGATAATACCTCTCCAAAACTAGTGCATTCCCTTTGTGAGTGACCCTAGCGGAGGTGGGGTGTTACACTTGGTATCAGAGCAGAAGGTTACCAAGACCGGGCAAAAGTTTTGAAAACCTTTTGAATTTTTTTTTTCAAAACCATTTACAAAGGAGCACTTTTCAAGAAAAGTTGGTTTATTTTAAAAGGCTATTCCCCAAAAAGCCATTAGCACAATCTTTGTTTCCTCGTTTGAATCTTTTCCTTTTTCGTTTTCAGCTTATCATGGCCGACGATCTTAATCTTCCCGAGGGTGTCAATATACCCACTTGGTTCCGTCGTTTCCTCAAGGCTCGGGCTAATGTGGCAGGCCCAGCCAATCCTCCTTCTCATCCTCCTCAACCTCCGCGAGAAACTGCTTTTTCAAAGATATGCAAGGACTTTAAGGCCATGGGCAGAAAGGATTTCCTAGGAACTGAGACTTTTGTTGAGGCACGGAATTGGTTGAAGGAAACCGAAGACTTGTTTGTTATCTTTGAGGTAGAGGACAATAGGAAAGTACAGTTGGCGGCGTGGCTCATGAAAGAGGAAGCTTCTTATTGGTGGGAAGTCACCAACGCTACTAGGCCCATTGAGACTTGGGCGGACTTTAGAGGGAGATTTGGGCTTAAGTTCTTATCATCGACAGAGGAGAGTCTCCAAATGGAACGGTTTCTGGCCCTTAAACAAGGAAATATGACAGTTAAAGAATACGTGAACCGTTTCAATCACCTTGCTCGCTTCGGATTGGAGTTAGTCAACACTCCTCAGAAAAAGGCACTACGTTTTGCACGAGGCTTGAACGAGCCACTACATGGTTTGGCCATGACTCATGTGCCCATGGGGGCGACCTTTGAAAGCTTAGTGGATATGGCCCTACTGTATGAGGAAGATAAGAAGGGCAAGAAAGAGGTCAAGCCCAACGATTCTCAGAATAAGAAGGTAGACTCCGAGAAAGGAGGCAAGAACGACAACTCACGTGATAAAAGGAAATGCAATTTCTGTGGTACGGAAGGGCACATAGCCAAGGATTGTAGAAAGAGGAAGAGAAAGCAAGGTGAATGTTTTCATTGTGGGGAGACTGGACACATCAGCAAGGACTGCCCTAAGAAGCAGACCGGACCTTCCGGGGGTACATCTTTAACTTCTTTTTCTAGATGCTTTGTTTTATCTTGTTATCTCCTCGATCCTATCTTGAGAACCATAGGTAAAATCTTTTTGGATGTAAACATGTAATTGAAACATGTTATAATTGCAAAATGGTTGCAAGTGGTCGCAAGTGGTTGCTCGTGGATGCATGAATACACATTAGGCACTAGATCGGCTCAGTCACAGTTTCATACTTGCATATGCATGAGTGATTATTTTGGAAACTTGGTTGTGCTATCATTTGGTTGTTGCATATGATTGAATGTTTGTGCACTCATGTAGAAATCATGAATTATAATAGGAAATTTTTGCATACATATTGGATTCATTTCACTAAACATATTTTGCATTTAGAAAATCAATCAGGCCTGATCATTAGCATTAGATAAGGAACATATACACACACTCTTTGCATGTGTTCATAAAACATTAGGAGTTTTTTAAGGACCATGGTTGCTTGTGGATGATGTTTTGAGTAGATGGATGATGGATGGTAGGACACATTCTTCTTAACTTGAAGATTACGGGGACGAAATCCTTTAAGGAGGGGAGAATGTAACAACCCGAATTTTAACAACATGTGAAAACAAGAAATCAAGGTATAATTAAAAATGAAATAAAATATATAAAAATATGTTTAGATAGGTAGATAATGGTGATGTATAATAAGAATTAATTAATATTTGGAAGAGAAGAAAAATTAGTTCGGTAACGGTGTGTGTAACGGAAAAGATAGTAAAATAAGGATAATTAATTTAAGAATCAGGAATTAGGTAAAATGTACTTCACCATTGCGTTCCTCTCTAAAAAATACGCGAAATAGAGTCCGAGTTTTCGAAAATCGGAGTCCGTATGACCAAGATATGGCCAAAACAAGTTTCAGCAGACTTTCTGGCAGACAGAACCGAGTCGACCCTAGAGTCGACCCTAGAGTCGACCGTAGAGTCAACCTCCCAGGGCCTGGTCGACCCTAGAGTCGACCCCTCCCCCTACAGGTCGACCTGGTCGGCCTGGTTTGGCCCAGAACCCATTTTTGAAGCCCGGTATGTGTTTTGATGGTCCGGATTGACTCTGGGGTTGATCTAATGGCCTAAATGAGTTTCCTACAACTATAAAAAGACCCTAAGACCTAGCCTAAATCATATTATTTCATTTTAGCACTCATGCATCCGCTATTAAACCTAGAACTCTAAATTAAAAATACAAAGAACAAAAATTAAAGAAGAGGAAGGATGATTCTTGAAGGCTACAACTAGAAGCTACAACAACTACGACGCTTTAGACAACGGATTTGGGGCTATTTGATTTAAAGTTTTGATTTGGATTGCTTGCTTCATATTGTAAGTTCTATGTCACTTTTTAGGCAAAAACGCTAAAATAACATGGACATGCTATGAATTGAAACCGGATTTAAGAACTATTATTAATCCCTGTTTATATTGTTTAACTTTGAATCAAAATTTGGGAATATTGCTATGTTAATGTTGCAAGTTAAACTTATCATGATGTTGATGTTGTTATGAATCACTTGGGCTTCATTTTATTGCAAGTTGAACAAATACATGTCAATGGAATCATTATGTTCATTGAAATCCTCATGTTGATTAAACCATGCCTATGATGCTAATTAAACCATGTCTATGATATTAATGAAACTATGCATGTGATGTTAATATACCTATCATGTTAAGGACAAATTGGGAATTGCTAGGTTATGATGAAAAGTTGGAATCATTATGTTTATAATGCTAGATGAGAATCATTATGTTAAAAATACTAAATTGGAATCCACTATGCCTATTAGAATTACCATGCCTTTAACGTTTCATGTTTGTAATAAAATTATTATTATGCCCGCAATGATTATTATGCCTATGATGTAAAGTTGAATTCATCATGTTGAACTAAGTTGGAACCATTACTATGCCAAGTTATCATCATGCAAGTATCGAAACCATGTGATATGTTATAGCCTGTTTATTAGGCAAGTGATGTTGGAATTGTCACGTATGCCTATCACATGTTTGGTGTTATTCCCCTTTATCTCTTGAATTGTTTATGCTTGTGAACGAAGTACGTTTATATACGTTGGGGATACGATTGGGTAGAATAGGCAAAACATGAATTAATTATAATCATAAATCGTGAAATTTTGCATAAGTAGAACATGAAATATGGAACGAAAAACTTGACTTGAATATTCTATGACTTGACTTGAAACATGCCTTAGTTGGGCACGAAATTGACATATGAACATGCTATGAAAATAGCATGAATCTGATAAGAACATGGGCATGACTTTAGAAAACAGGAAAGTGGCCAACTCGAGGTTGGGTTGAGTTTGTAGTGTAAATCTGCCCGGAACCGCCCGGCAAATCCAATTGCTACAAACAATAGGATCCAATGTGGGTAGTTGGTCACATCGCGCTTGAAATCCGAGGTTGGGTTGAGTTCATAGCGTAAACCTGCCCGGAACCGCCCGGCAAATCCAGTGGCTACGAACAATAGGATCCAATGTGAGTGGTTTGGTGCATTAACGAATAAATTAATGCCAATTAGGGTTAACTCATGAACATGAAAAGACAACTTAACCAACTTGAACACGACTTGTAGGGCTAAGTCATGAACTTGAAACGACAACACTTAGCCAACTTGACATGACACGTTGGCGGGTTAAGTCACGAATTTAAATGACATACTTAACCATCTTGACACGACTAGACTGGAAAAGGATTAAGTCACGAATTACATGACTTAATCGGTTAGGCGGGTTAGGTCACGAATTACATGACCTAATCTGTTAGGCGAAACCCTAGACACGACCCTTTTCAGCAGTAACCCTCTAGATGTATCAAGGTACCCTGGGGCTAGGCCGGGTGGGGCACGATTACTGGGCTGATTGTAAGAGGTGAACGGCGGCAGTGGGGTATGCCAGTGTAGGTTCGGTGGACTACGGTCGTGCACGTATTCCGGGGCAGGCACTGGGTATCCGTAGATTTATCTGTTCATCTTGAATCGTGTCAGGGGTTGACACCCTAGGGCTGATACACCCGAAGGTGGACCCAGCACAGGTGACTACATTCGTGATTAGCCGTATGACACGGACACTTGAGCTAGAACTTGTAGGGAGCCGATCGACTAGATAATCGCTTCGTAGGACCCCGTACTTGGGTCAGACCCCGTTTCAGGGTCATTTCATGTTATTGGGCCATGGGATTTATTTCGTGATTAACTTGTGACATGGGCTTAGTATACTAGTACAGTCGATGCAACGACTCTCGAATATGTGATGCTTTACTTGACTTGTCTTGACTTATTCTGATCGCCTTAGTCTATCTTGTTCACCTTGACACCATTCTTAAGTTTAATTCCAGTTCATACATGACAGGTTGTTTTAACCGTTTTTACACTGAAAGTCACTAGGACTTACTCAGTCTTTATGACTGACCCTTTTCCTTTCGCCTCTTTTTCTTTCGTTCCCCCCCCCCCAGGTTCTCAGGGAGGAAGCACTAGCTCTTAGCTTGGATATCACTGGCTTTGGCTCAGCATGTACGGTTTGCTATGGCTGCTTCATTTTACTGCACTTGGGGAATAAGCTATTTTTCTGTTTTTAAGTTATTGCTTCTTTGGCTATTACAAGACAGTTGTAATGAAGTTACTTGAAATGTTTGTAAAAGACATGGTTTATTTTGGAATGAAATGAAGTTCTGTTTTGCTTAGAAATTCTTCGACTGTTTACTTAATTATTTATTTATGTTCTGTCTTGTGATGATTCTGTGATGTTATCTCGATAATACCTCTCCAAAACTAGTGCATTCCCTTTATGAGTGACCCTAGCGGAGGTGGGGTGTTACAATATATTTTTGTTAAATCAAACTTTTCATGAGAAGATATAGGTTGAAAACCCAAGACAAAAACTAATTTTAAATGGTACAAGAATGATGTTAAAATTTGTTTGAAAAACAAGAATGATTTATTAAAGATCATAGGCATTTATGGATGACAATTCATAGGAACAAATAAAAAGAGAAGGGGTGGTTGCATAGGGGGTTTTAGGGGGTGAGTTTAGGCAGAGGTAAGCCATGTGAATGGGGTATTGCTGTTTGAATTGACAAAAGAAAAATCTTTCTTTTTGTGTTGTCTTTCACTTGTCAAACACATGATCTAAAAACTAATTTCTTGCACCATATTTTATTAATTTCTCCACTATAAATAGACATAAATACACACAACACACACTCTAGAAATAGATCAAGTATAGAAGGAAAAGCCAAGGATTCAAGAATATTGGTGAGTAAACCTATTTTTAAATTTTCTGTTTTGAAAATTCCTGCATTTTTTCTTCTTGTTGTGTGAAACTATAAGTTGAACCTCGATGATTGTGTCATGTTTGTTCAAGTATTATATCTTGTATGTCTTGCTGGGGTGGTATGATGTAGAAATCATGGATGGTTAATAATTACTTAAGTATCATAGTATTGACAAGGAGCGTTGTCTGATATTGTTTTCTAGACACTGTTATTTTTGTTTGAATCCTACAAAGCTAAATGGATCAGCAAACCTAGGTTAGTGGGATTAGAAATAAGGTCTCATACTACTTTTAAACTCTGTACATAATTAGTCAAGTGTCCAAAATAAAATAAACCTTGCAAAAATCCACACTGCTGTTCAAAGGCAAGAAAACAGCAGTACTCTCTGTTCAGAAAAATCAAATTTGATTTTCAAACTTCATGAAACCTTGGTTGGAGTTTACAAATGCAATCAAGGATCGAAAACATGATTTTTACATGTAAAATCATGATTTTTAAATACCTAAATCGTGAGAAATCCTAGGATGGTCAAAATTGGTACCTGGGGCAAATTCCGACCATCCAGTTGATCGGAGGTGGTGTGGTCGATGGTGAAGTTTCATATGGGTCCCAGTATGCTAGGAAAAATAATAAATTATTTTTCAAATGAGGGGATGATGAGGACGAGGTAGATTTAGGTTTTAGTCTGCTGTTGGGTTCATGGATTTTGGGCGCGTCGTGTGGGGTCCACGCTGGTTCGAGTGGTCTGGGTTTTGGTGGGGAGGGGCGTACGAGGCTGGGCTTCAACGTGATGGGTGTAGCAGGATCTCCAGTGGTCGGAGTAGGGGTGGGAGTCGAGTTTTTGGGTCAGCCTGGAAATGGTCTTTCAGGTTGTAATGGTGGAGAAAGTGTTTTGAAGAAGGAGGAGGTTTTGGGTGATGGCAACCTATCGTGAGCAATCCCAAGTGGAAATGGTGTTTGTGACAACTGGAGCGGAGTCGAGTTCGTCAGAGCTTAGGCAGTGCACATGTACATAGGTACGTGTGCATGTGATGGGGGAAGAAGGTGATAGGGCAAGATGGAACACCGGGTTTTTGAGGTGATCTGTCGAGTTTTTCATGGGGTGGTAATTTGCAAAGTGGTACTACCACTTGGTTGAAGCTGGCAAAGTGATCGGGCAGCTAAAACAATGGGGTTTTGGGTGATTTGCAAGTGAAACGTGGGTTTTTTAAAACTGGTACTTTGGTAGGAAATCTTCAAAGTGGTACTTGGCCGGGATCATGGGAACCGGGCACATTTTCATGAGCGCATGCCGGTGGGTTTTACCTGGTACTTTGTCGAATTGGTACTTTGGTATCTTTGACTTAAAACTAGGGTTTTTGAATATATTTTAAATTAAATTAGTTTTTAAATTAAATAATGATTTAATAAAAAGGGAAAAAAATAATATTTAAATAAAAATAATATTTTTATTTAATTTGTAAGAGAAATAGGAAATAAGTGAATCAGGACTTTAATACAGTTTTTGTCAGAAATTGAAAAATAAATACAGGAATTATAATTTTAAATTTAGTTTAATTTAAAATGAGGATTAGAAATAATTTGCTAATGAAAGGTTAAAACTGTAAAGTCAACAAAGGAGAGTCGATCAAGTATAAAAAGGGTGAGATAAGTTTCAAACAAAAGTCGAGAAGTTAGCGCATGAACTGTAGTTTTATTGAATTATAAATTTAGTTATAATTTTAATTTGAATTTTTTTTCTAAGGGAATTTTATATTTTAACCAAGAAACCGTACGTAACACATACGCTAGATTTGTTAGCCTAAACTGTAGTCTTAACATCCGGATACAAGGAACCAATCACGGACAGTTCGGTACTCTATAAGAACTGTAAATGATATTTTTAATCATGTTAGGATTAAAAATAAAAGAGAAATTTTATTGATGTATAATAAAAGAAGAAGAAGACGTAAATCAAGTAAAAGGGATCTAAAGTGAAATTTGATGGAAACGATACAAAGTGTGAAAGTTGATTATAAATCATAATTTAAGTCATTTATGATAATCAGATTTAGAAATCATGATGAGTAGTATTTTTCTAGAAGAAAATTAATGTAAGTGTTTATTTTAAAGATGACAAACAAAACGGAGAGAAAAACCATGTGCGACGCACACACTAAAATTGGCCGTTTTGAAAAGATGATCAATATACCAGATATTGACAAGATGATCATTTACTGTTTGGTTTGACTATAACTGTATATGCAAATTAGATTATAATCTTGTTAGATTTATAATTTAAAGAGGAAAATGTTGGTTAATCATTTCAAAGACGCCGAAATAAATATTTCACTTTGATTTGATTATACGCCGCGCGTCAGAGATTTTTAAATTAAAGACGGCGATATAAAAGGACTATTTTTGAATAGTGCCTTCGGTTTGTCCAGTCCCAGGACAATTTGTATGGACGAATGTATGACAAAGTAAACCTAACAGATCGCATAAGTTGATTTTTTCAAAACTTTGTTTGGTGCCAGAGGAATTCGTTTCTCTTAGCTTTATACCCGTGGTTTTGGCGAGATCAATTGGTGATTTGACATGTTTGACGATGTGGCATTCAAAGTAAATAAAGGTGTGGTGTTACAAACGGTAAGTTCTGGCCTCAAAGCCTCACACCCAGGGAAATGACAAAAATAGGGCAGGCAGCATGGCTATGTGGGTCACTCCCATTAGGGTGTAGCATCACCTATCTAGAGAAATTCCTTTTGTTTCTTAATCTGTCGATTCTGCCCATTCGGGAATGGTTGCCGTTCACAACCATTGGTGATATACACTCGATACACTCAAGAGAAATGAGTGGTCGGTCATGTGTGGGCCGGGTTGTAAGACATTCTTGTTGAACCCAGGTGTATTTGCCTCTAGAGATACATCAGCGGAAGGTGGTCCCTTACCTTGTCATAGTTGGAAATCCAATTTCCATAAACGCCAAGCGATTTTTATTTGTATACTATATAGGAGAATGTGAGATGCAAGCATTCTTCTAGATTCTAAATTATTTGTGAAAAACCAAATAAACACTATGATAATATCTGATTTCAAGTATACAAAATGTTTTGATCTCATAAAGTAAAAACCCGTTCCGTATTTACGGTGTGGTCTTATGAGATATTTTTATTTGTTTTAAACTGTTTACTCATACCAGTCCCCTGACTGACCCGGAGTTTATTTTTCTGTGTTTCCCTTAAACTCTTGGGTATTCATAACGCTTGTTATGAATAGACAAGTGAATCAGGATTTGGATAAACTTGTGAAGCTGGAATGAAGATTTTGCTGTGTGCTGGTCCATCTATCTACTGTATAATTAAGTCTGTCAGTTGATCATCTATGGTATGTCTAATTACTGATGTACTATGAATGGGTTGTATCACTGGATTCTGTATGCTCTGATGTAATATATTCTGCTGTGAAATGTTATAAAGTATTGTTTTTTGTGAAAATTCCGCTGTGAGATTCTAATGTTCTCTGTGATTTTATCTTCTATCTATTCTTATTCTTATTAATGGCATGACTTCCGATGTGTTCGAAAGTTGGGTCGTTACAGAATTACGGGGTGTTAAATCGATATTCCAACTTTGGATTCGTTTCAAAGGTTACATTTTCGAATATTCAAGTGAATTTAAATTAGCTAACAATTCACTGTTAATTGCTTCCGACAAAATGCTCGTCGTATATATGAAAGAAATCGTTTTAAACATATCCAAACTACATTCAAGGGATAAAAATTCAAGTTTAAATCTGAATTTTTGATATAACTTCTATTTAAATCTCATTTTAATTCATTTTCTAAACACCAAAATTTTCTGAGCTTTTCCGACCACGTTCTAAAGATTCGGGTTGTTACACCTTTGGTTGTGACTAATCCAATTGGGGGTTCGTCCAGCTTTTGTATGCTTTGTTGTGGTCTTGTGTTATCGATTCATGGTTGCTCTTTTGTATGTGATAGCTTTGTTTTGAACTTCACTGGGTATGGGATCATCTTGGGCGTGGATTGTCTCAAGTGGTATGCAGCAAGAGAGAATTGCAAGAAGCTTGAGCTGAGAGTCGAGGATGTGGAAGGGCGAAATGTTTTGATTCAATGTAATCCCGGAGATGGTGTCTTCGTGAGCTTTTTATATTCACTTGTGATTCCATAGGAAGACTTGTCATATGTGCTGATCGCTAATGAGTTTGAGGATGTCTTTGAAGAAGTCAAAGGCTTGCTGTTGCATCGTGAGCTTGAGTTCAGAATTGATTTGGCCGAGGTTGTTAGACCTATCGTTATGTCTCTTGGGAGGATGGCACATAAGGAACAGCGAGAGTTAGAGGTGCAATTTTAGGACCTTTTGGTAGAATAATTCATTTGGAGATTTGTGTCCTAATGGAGAGCAACAGTTGTGTTTGCAACCAAGACCGATGGATCCCAGAGATTCGTGTGAACTTTCGTGAAACGAACATGGTGACCAAGACAAACAAGTATTTGTTATTGAAGTTCGATGACTTGTTCGATCAGTTCACGAAGCCAAAAAAAATTCCCAGATGGATTTGGCAATGGGATTCCACCAGTTGAGGGTGGCAAAGGATAATGTGCCAAAGACTGCTGTAACAACCTAGAAAATCAGAACCTATTTAAAATTTTATTTTAAGGAAGTTTTCTAAGAAAATGCGTCAGAATTTAAAAATTCCATTATTAAATTAAATTATTGAATTTAAAAATGTTTTTAAATAAAATTATGATATTATTTATGAATAATTTAAAATTTATTTCTAATAAACAATTATTTGTTATTAGATAAATAGTGATTTATAACAACTGAAATTAGTATCAAATTGTATGTATATTTGTAATAATTAACTTCAAACAATTAATAATAAAGAAAATAGTAGACTTGTAAGTGATAGCAATTTTTATTGTAATTAGCAATAATGATTGATTAGATTATTAGCATATTGTATTATGTTTGAGATTTCTATAGTTTAATTCGTGGAAAGAGTATCAATTAGCTTTTGTAAAATTTTCCCTTCTTAAAAGAATGAAGGAATTTGAATTGAAAAGCAACACATACAAACAAAAAGAAATGTGTAAAAGTACATGTTTTCTTTGTATTATACACTGTTTATTTCAAATAAAAGAAAATCCCACATTCCTTGTAATGGAATGAAGTCAACATGCTTTGTTTACATTTAATTTATGAAAATCAATTAGAAAATCTTCCAAAAAAACATATCTTCAGCAAATTAGATATGAAATTCTACTATAATAAATTGTGTAATTAAGTACATAAATGTGGATAGAAACCGAAATAAATGCATAATAATTTTGTAATTGAAAAGAGCGGAATTTGAATAAGTTAGCAATAAAAGGGTTAAATTTAACAATTTGGTTGATTAAGAAAAAGAAATAAATTAGGAAAGAATTAACTTAGTTGATTAGGTAAATTAAAATTTGTAAGTGCATAATTCACTTTTAAGAAATAAAGTAATACTAAGACTTAATAAACAAGTCATTGGGAATTGATGGGTCGATTGAGCCTATTAATATATAGGGCCAAATTATTAATAGGAAATGGAGAATTGTAATTGTAAATTAAAGATCAATGAATGAGAATTGAATTCTTAAAATGTAACAATTTATTAATGCAAATAATGTGTGTAATTAAAAGGTAGATTTGAATTTGAAATTTTTAATGAATAAGGACAAATGGATTTATGGGAATGAATTTAAATGAATTAATTACTAATTGCAAATGAGTGAATTATTATTAAATGCCATAATAAATGCTCATTAGTTATTGTTGATAAATGTGCCATTATAGCATGTAATCAAAGGGGATTCAAGGAATAGAAATGTGAAATAAATATGCCACCTCAGCCAATATATTTCCTTTGTAACATACAACATATGGATTAACGGGCCTTTTTGAAATTAGAGAATTAAAAATAGTATTGTTAATATATAAATACCCTAATATACGGAACCCTAATTCCCCATTCAGTAGCCGCTGCCCTTTGAACGAATCGATGGCCTCCTTCTTCAATAATGCGATCGCACTATTCTTCCAATCCTATCAATGAATTTCGAAACTTATAAAAGCAAAATCAAAGAACTCCATGAGACCTTCAAATCCAATGGTTGTGATTGATTTTCATTTGCCAAATCGTGATAATTTAGAGCATGTACCTGCTCCGTTCGAATGCATTTATCCACGCAGTGGTGGCTTTTGTGGAGGTGAACGACGTGAAGGCTTCAGATCGGTGGTCGGCGCTTTGGATTTGGTGCGAGTTAGAGCCATAGCGATCGTGTATGGGCTCGGTTTTTCTATCGTAACCTGGAGTCGATGGAAGTAAGATTAGAAGGTGGATTAAGGAATTAAATAAGTGATTAATTATATTGGTGATCATTAATTTGTTTGAGAATTGTAAAATTAATATCTTTTTCATACATTATCCAAATTCAGCAAACTCAGATCCGTTGGAATCACAACGATGAGATCTACATGGAACTGACCAGAAGAATTTTGGAGCTTGTTGATATTTTGATCAAATTAAATATCGTTAATTTTATTAAAATAATCATTTTAATTGATTTCTAAAACCGATCAAGGTAAGAACTTTCTCACTAAATTCTCTTGTACAGTTATTTATTTTATATAAACTGCCATGATTTTTATCAGTATTTAATTATCAAAAATATTTGTTCACTAAAAATTTTATTTTTAGCTTATATGTGAGATCTCTAATTTAACATAAAATTTATTATTGATTTCAATGTGAAATTCATATGTGTATGGTATAAAATTTGAGATGATTGTTTGTGACTGGGATGAACAAATGGATTGAACTTTGTATGTTAGAAAATAAAATATTCATGTTTGTTAGAAATTGTTCATACAATAAAATTCATTATTTTATTGTATATATGAAAATAAATTATTCATGATTGTTAAATTGTTATATAATAAAAATTATCTTTTTTTGTACAAGTGAATTATAGGAATTGTTAAATTGTTATACAATAAAAATTATCTTTTTATTGTACATGTGAATCATAGGAGTTGTTAAATGGTTATACAATAAAAATTATCTTTTCATTGTTTAAGTGAATCATAGGAATTGTTAAATCGTTATACAACAAAAA
Source organism: Allium sativum (assembly GCA_030737875.1). Lineage (NCBI taxonomy): Eukaryota > Viridiplantae > Streptophyta > Magnoliopsida > Asparagales > Amaryllidaceae > Allium > Allium sativum. The sequence goes on from JASFAX010000020.1 coordinate 50,859,950, forward strand.
TTATCTTTTTATTTTACAACTGAATCATAGGAATTGTTAAATTGTTATCATCGGAATTGTTAAATTGTTATACAATAAAAATTACCTTTTTGTTGTACATGTGAATCATAGGAATTGTTATTCAATAAAAATTATCTTTTTATTGTACAAGTGAATCATAGGAATTGTTAAATTGTTATACAATTAAAATTATCTTTTTATTGTACAAGTGAATCATAGGAATTGTTAAAATTGTTATGCGAGAAAAAATATCTTTTTATTGTGTATATGAACATAGAATTCATCAAAAATATTTATACAATAAAATTCATCTTTTTATTGTATATGTGAACATAGAATTTGTCAAAAATATTTATACAATAAAAATTAACTTTTATTGTATGTGTGAACATAGAATTTGTCAAAAATATTTATATAATAAAAATTAACTTTTTATTATATATGTGAACATAGAATTTGTCAAAAATATTTATACAATAAAATTATCTTTTTATTGTATATATGAATCATAGAATTGGTCATAATTGTTTATACAATAAAAATTTCCTTTTTATTGTATATATGGATCATAAAATTGTTGTGTTGGAAATAATTGTTTATACGATAAAAATTTACTTTTTATTGTATATATATGAATCACAAATTTATCATGTTTTTGAGAAAAATAGTTAAACATTGAAAACAACACTTTTAATGTATGTTTTGATTCATTATTAAAAATGACATGTTCATTACAAATTGTTTAGTTATCGAAAAGGACATTTTTAATGTATGATTAGTTTCATTAAAAATGATTCATTATTAAAAATAACATGTTCATTAGAAATTATTAGATATTGAAAAGGGCATTTTTAATGTATGATTAGCATCATTAAAAATAATTCTTATTAAAAATGACATGTTCATTAGAAATTGTTTAGATATTAAAAAGGATATTTTTAATGATTAATTAGTTTCATTAATAGTGATTCATTATTAAAAATGACATGTTCATTAGAAATGGTTAGATATTGAAAAGGAAATTTTTAATGTATGATTAGTTTCATTAAAAATGATTCATTATTAAAAATGACATGTTCATTAGAAATTATTTAGACATTGAAATTGACATTTTTAATTTATGATTAGTTTCATTAAAAATGATTCATTATTAAAAATGACATGTTCATTAGAAATTGTTTAGATATTGAAAAGTTCAATTTTAATTTATGATTACTTTCATAAAAATAATTCATTATTAAAAATAACAAGTTCATTAGAAATTGTTTAAACATTAAAAATGACATTTTTAGTGTATATTTTAATTCAACAGGTAAAAAGAATAATCTGTTACAACAGGATTTGTAAGCAAAATGTTACATTTAACATGTTCATTTAGATTAAAAGAATGACATATTAAAATGGAATTTGCCATTAACATGTTACATTTTACATGTTCATTTAGATTAAAAAGAATGACATATTAAAATGGAATTTGTCATTAACATGTTACATGTTCATTTAGATTAAAAAGAATGAACATTAAAATAGAATTGCCATAAAAATGTTATGTTTAACATGTTTGTTTAGGTGAAAATAATTACATGTTTTGATTCATTAAAATGTAATCACTTACATGTCGGCAAAGTAGGAAAATGTTTATATGTTAATATGCGTATTGTTTGTTGAAAACATCACTTTTAACATGTTAGTGAAATCGTCGAACGATATATATATATATATATATATATATATATATGTATGTATGTATGTATGTATGTATGTATATATGTATTGTAATTAAATGAATCGCGCGCGGTAGTTCGCGTTTAAGAATCATAACTTTAAACGATTATACAGAAAGATCTGACCGTCGGATTTTCCCAAAACTGGTACCGTTAGGTTCGCTTTGGGAAGATCTTTCCAACAATATTAAATTTGTTAAGATCCAATGGTCAGATTTCGGGTAATGTGTAATTCATATTTGGATAAAAATAGCTCTAGGGCTGTATAACGAACTAAAAAGTGGTCCGAATTAAATGGGCTATTTTTATATAAATAAAAATCGCGATAAATCGTTATAAAATAATATTAACGATATGTAATTATATATATTCGAGAATTATTTGAAAAGACAGAGTTCAATCTCATTTCAAATAATTATACGATGATTTAAAATCGAAGACATTGAAGACGGTTGTTGAAGACTGGCGATCATCGCATCGAATGGATGACTACTGATGCCCTGTATTTGTTTGCTCCCAGGAAAGGGTTGAAGTGGTAGTTGACCAGAAGTAGTTGTTGATTTTCTGGATATGCGAGAACCTCTCTTCCGTATTGGACATATGGGACGAGGAATAAGGTGTCTCCGATTCGTTCAGACCCAAAACGGACTTGTAAATGGATGTGTGTCTTACATTGGATTTCGTTCTATGTGAATTGATTTCTATTTAATATATATTTGTTTGGTGGCGGAGAATTTATTCTCTTGCTAAACACCCTTCTCTGAGACGTACGAGCTTAGAGGTTATATATTGATAGACATCAGTCACATGGCGTGGATTGCCAATGTGGCATGCCAAGATGCAAATTATCAAGGCTTTTGTTGAAAAGCAAAGCCATGTGGTTGATGATCAAAGCACAACTTTATTTAGCATATCTTTGTGTATAGCATTACTTCACGAGCCTCACACCCCTGTATGAGTCAAAAACGGAATGAGAACCGTAGGGAGGACTTGCGTTTCTTTCTAAGTAGAAGTGGTTTCATGGTATGGAGCCCAGACATTTTTACTTATGTGGATGATGGATTTTGAGGGCCCTCGGATATTGGTCGCTACTGTCCAAGTGATAGGTCCTATAGGACCGAAAAACGTATTGTTCAGGAATAACCAATCTACTAAAGTATCTATGGACCGTCCCTACCGCTAACTAGGGCTCGCCAACGACCGAGTCCTGAGGCATTTGCTGGAGTGCCTCGAAACCGGTGAGGATGATTCCTAGCATCGACTCGTGATGGAAACCCAATTTCCAATACGACATTACGTATTTGATTGTAAACCTATATATGGCGACATAGTAGGATGTGGTACTATGTCGTCTTGGATTGATACATTAACTTTGAAAATGTTTTAAACTGGCTAGACACTAGTAATAATATCAAATGATTTTTGTTTTTAACGTATCAATCATATTTAGTCATTATAAGGTAAAACTCTATCCTCCGGCTTGCGTTGCATTGTGTAATGGGATCTGAGCCTTATAATCGCTTTATTTTTCTAAAAAGCATTGCATTGCTTAAAAGATTTACTTTATTTTATGCATTCCAATTTAGTAAACTCATTCCGTGTTAGTGGCGTGGTCCTGTGGTTAGCCTTATTATTGTCCGGATTGTCCATTGTTGCTTGCTTTGGATCTATTTGTGTATGGGGAGTTGGTGTGTCATTTGGAGTGTTTTTTTCCCTTTCATCTGTATAGTGATTGTTATATGTAGTGGAGTAGATATACTTCTATATCGGGTGGTGGCTTTGCCGGAATTCGATATTGAAGTATGATGGGTGGTGGCCTTGCCGGAGCTCATCTATCTATTATCCTCTACATTCATTTTTGTGGTAGCAGTATTGTTTTTATACTCGTTTGGGTCTGTATTCGGATATTGTATTTCTTATATTTTTTATTATATATGTGTAATCTCCTCTTCTTGGAGGATCACACATCATTTGTTTTCAAAAAAAAGTAAGATTTCTCATACCAGTCCCATGACTGACTCGTAATTTGTTTTCACTTGGAAACTAGAGTGCCCTTATTTCCACACGGGCAGTCGAGTGGTTTTTTTGCTGATATTTATTTAGTGAGCAGGATTCTGGATCGAAGCTTAAAGCTGTGTCTAGAGCATTGATAGGCTTCCGCTGTGGTTTATTGGTTCCGCTGCATTGTAAATTAATCTTTTGCTGTATTATTATTTTTCGATGAACTCTGATATATTTTATACTCTGATGTAACATTATTATGATATTTATAAAAGTCTTCTGTTATTTGTTCTGATGTGTTGCACGCCCAAAGTTAGTGAACCGATGATTTTCAACTTTCGGATCGAGCCTTGCGGTCGATTTAGAGGACGGGGATTTTCGGGTCATTACATGTGGCATCAGAGCTTTGGTTAATTCAAATCTTTGGGGGTAGAACTCAATAGAATTGAACAAAAGACTCATCACGGGTAGGATTAGAAATATCCTATAAAAGAATACTCATTAGAGATTGGATCGGTCGCATCCTAGAATGAGATACTCGTCAGAGATGGGGTTAGAAATGCCCTAGAATGAGCTGAGAGTCACAAGTCTATAATTAACGTATTTGTGACTATATATAATCCGATTTTAGAAAATATGATTTTTGAATATATAAACGTTATATATATTTGAAAAGCTAACTAATTGATGATTGTGTTGTGTGATTATTAGTTCAACTAAAAAAATTTATTAAAACCAATAAAAGAATGAAAGTTGAGTTGGTTTGGTAAAACAACTTTCAGCTCCGTTCCTTTTCGAGGACGAAAACATTTTAAGTGGGGAAGATTATAACAACCCGAAAAATCAGAACCAATGTAAAATTTTATTTTAAGGAAGTTTTGTTAGAAAATGTGTCAGAGTTTAAAAATTCGATTATTAAATTAAATTATTGAATTAAAAAAGGTTTTTAAATAAAATTATGACATTATTTTTGAACGATTTCAAATTTATTTCTAATAAACAATTATTTGTAATTAGATAAATAATGATTTATAGCAATTGAAATTAGTATCAAATTGTATGTATATTTGTAATAATTAACTTCCAACAATTGATAATAAAGAAAATAGTAGACTTGTAAGTGATAGCAATTTTTATTGTAATTAGCAATAATGATTGATTAGATTATTAGCATATTGTATTATGTTTGAGATTTCTATAGTTTAATTCATGGGAAGAGTATTAATTAACTTTTGTAAGTTTTTCCCTTCTTAGAAGAATGAAGGAATTTGAATTGAAAAGCAATACATACAAACAAAAAGAAATGTGTAAATGTACATATTTATATGTATTTTACACTGTTTATTTCAAATAAAAGAAAATCATACATTCCTTGTAATGGAACGAAGTCAACATGCTTTGTTTATTTTTAATTTATAAAAATCAATTAGAAAATCTTCCAAAGAAACACATCTACAGCAAATTAGATATGAAATTCTACTATAATAAATTGTGTAATTAAGAGTACATAAATGTGGAAAGAAACGGAAATAAACGCATAACAATTGTGTAACTGAAAAGAGCCGAATTTGATTAAGTTAGCAATAAAAGGGTTAAATTTAACTATTTGGTTGATTAAGAAAAAGAAATAAATTAGGAAAGAATTAACTTAGTTTATTAGGTTAATTAAAATTTGTAAGTGCGTAATTCACTTTTAAGAAATAAAGTAATACTAAGACTTAATAAACAAGTCGTTGGGAATTGACGGGTCGATTGAGCTTATTAATTTATTGGGTCAAATAATTAATAGGAAATGGAAAATTGTAATAGCAAATTAAAGATCAATAAATGAGAATTGCATTCTTAAAATGTTACAATTTATTAATGCAAATAATGTGTGTAATTAAAAGGTAGATTTGAATTTGAAATTTTTAATGAATAAGGACAAATGGATTCGTGGGAATGAATTTAAATGAATTAATTACTAATTGCAATGAGTGACTAATTATTTAATGCCATAATAAATGATCATCAATTATTGTTGGTAAATGTGCCATTATAGCATGTAATCAAAGGGGATTTAAGGAATCAGGAATGTGAAATAAATACGCCACCTTAGCCAATTTATTTCCTTTGTAACGTACAACATATGGATTAACGAGCATTTTTGAAATTAGAGAATTAGAAATAGTATTACTAATATATAAATACCCTAATATTCTAAACCCTAATTCGCCATTCAGTTGACGCCGCCCATTGAACAAATCGATTTTCACCTTCTTAAATAATGCGATCTCACTTTTCTTCCAATCCTATCAATGAATTTCGAAACTTATAAAAGCAAAATCGAAGAACTCCATCAGACCAACAAATTCAATGGTTGTGATTGATTTTCATTTTCCAAATCGTGAGAATTTGGAGCATGAATGTGCTCCGTTCGAATGCATTTATCCACGCAAGGGTGGCTTTTGCGGAGGTGAATGACGTGGAGGCTTCAGATCGGTGGCCAGCGCTTTGGATTTGGTGTGAGTTGGAGCCCTAGCTGTCGTGTATGGGTTCGGTTTTTCTATCGTAACCTGGAGCCGATGGAAGAAAGATTAGAAGGTGGATTAAGGACTTAAATAAGTGATTAATTATATTAATGATCATTAATGTGTTTGAGATTTGTAAAATTAATATCTTTTTCATACATTATCCAAATTCAGTAAACTCAGATCCATTATAATCACAACGATGAGATCTACAATATGGAACTAACCAGAAGAATTTTGGAGCTAGTTGATATTTTGATCAAATTAAACGTCTTTAATTTGATTAAAATAATCATTTTAATCGATTTCTGAAACCGATCAAGGTGAGAACTCTCTCACTAAATTCTCTTGTACAGTTATTTATTTTATATAAACTACCATGATATTTTTCAGTATTTAATTATCACAAAAATTTGTTTGCTAAAAATATTACTTTTAGCTTATATGTAAGATCTCTAATTTAAAATAAAATTTATTATTGATTTCGAGGTGAAATTCATATATGTGTGGTATAAAATTTGAGATGATTGTTTATGATTGCGATGAACGAATGGATTGAATTTTGTATGTTAGAAAATAAAATATTCATGTTTGTTAGAAATTGTTCATACAATAAAAATCATTTTTTTATTGTATATATGAAAATAAATTATTCATGATTGATAAACTGTTATACAATAAAAATTATCTTTTTATTGTACAAGTGAATCATAGGAATTGTTAAATTGTTATACAATAAAAATTATCTTTTTATTGTACAAGTGAATCATAGGAATTGTTAAATTGTTAAACAATAAAAATTATCTTTTTATTGTACAAGTGAATCATAGGAATTGTTAAATTGTTATACAATAAAAATTATCTTTTTATTGTACATGTGAATCATAGGAATTATTAAATTGTTATACAGTAAAAATTATCTTTTTATTTTACATGTAAATCATAGGAATTGTTAAATTGTTATACAATGAAAAATTATCTTTTTATTGTACAATTGAATCATAGGAATTTTTAAATTGTTATATAATAAAAAATTTCTTTTTATTGTACAAGTGAATCATAGGAATTGTTAAAATTGTTATAAAAGAAAAATTATCTTTTTATTGTATATGTGAACAAAGAACATGTCAAAGATATTAATACAATAAAAATTATCTTTTTATTGTATATGTGAACATGGAATTTATCAAAAATATTTATGCAATAAAAATTATCTTTTTATTGTATATGTGAAAATAGGATTTGTCAAAAATATTTATACAATAAAAATTATCTTTTTATTCTATATGTGTACATAGAATTTATCAAAAATATTTATACAATAAAATTATCTTTTTATTATATATATGGATAATAGAAATTGTCATGTTGGAAATAATTGTTTATATGATAAAAAATTACTTTTTATTGTATATATATGAATCACAAATTTATCATGTTTTAGAGAAAAATAGTTAAACATTAAAAATAAAAAATTTAATGTATGTTTTGATTCATTATTAAAAATGACAAGTTCATTACAAATTGTTTAGATATTGAAAAGGACATTTAATATATGATTAGTTTCATTAAAAATGATTCATTATTAAAAATGACATGTTCATTAGAAATTGTTAGATATTGAAAAGGACATTTTTAATGTATGATTAGTTCCATTAAAAATGATTCATCATTTAAAATGACATGTTCATTAGAAATTGTTTTGATATTGAAAAGGACATTTTTAATGTACGATTAGCTTCATTAAAAATGACATGTTCATTAGAAATTGTTAGATATTGAAAAGGACATTTTTAATGTATGATTAGTTTCATTAAAAATGATTCATTATTAAAAATGACATGTTCATTAGATATTGTAAAGGACATTTTCAATGTATGATTAGTTTCATTAAAAATGATTCATTATTAAAAATGATATATTCATTAGAAATTGATAAGATATTGGAAAGGACATTTTTAATTTATGATTAGTTTCATTGAAATTGTTCATTATTAAAAATGACAAGTTCATTAGAAATTGTTTAAACATTAAAAATGACATTTTTAGTGTATGTTTTTATTCAATAGATAAGAAGAATAATATGTTACAATAGGATTTGTAATCAAAATGTTACGTTTAACATGTTCACTTAGATTAAAAATAATGACATATTAAAATGGAATTTGTCATTAACCTGTTACATTTTACATGTTCATTTAGATTAAAAAGAATGACATATTAAAATGGAATTTGTCATTAACATGTTACATTCTACGTGTTCATTTAGACTAAAAAGAATGACACATTAAAATAGAATTGCCGTAAAAATGTTACTTCTAACATGCTTGTTTAGATAAAAAGTATTACATATTTTGATTCATTAAAATTTAATCACTTACATGTTGGCAAAGTAGGAAAATATTTATATGTTAATATATGTATTGTTTGTTGAAAACAACACTTTTAACATGTTAGTGAAATCGTTGAACGATTCATATTTATATATATATAATATATATAAATTGAGATTAAATGAATCACACGCGGTAGTTCGCGTTTCGTAATCGTAACTTTAAACGAATATACAGAAAGATCCGACCGTCGAATTTTCCCAAAACTAGAACCGTTAGGCTCGCTTTGGGAAGATCTTTCCAACTATATTAAATTTGTTAAGATCCAACGGTTAGATTTTGAGTAATGTGTAATTCAAATATGGATAAAGACAGTACCAGGGCCGTATAACGACCTGAAACGTCATCCGAATTTAATGGGCTATTTTTATATAAATAAAAATGGCGATAAATTGTTATAAAATAATATTAACAATATGAAATGATTTGAATATATATTCGAGAATTATTTGAAAAGACCGAGTTCAATCTCATTTCAAATAATTATACGACGATTTAAAATCGAAGACATTGAAGACGGTGGTTGAAGACCAGCGATCTTCACATTGAATGGATGACTCATGATGCCCTGGATTGGTTTGCTCAAGGAAAGGGATAAAGTGGTAGTTGTCCGGACGTACTTGTTGATTGTCCGGATATGCGAGAACCTCTCTTCCGTATTGGACATACGGGATGAGGAATAAGGTGTCTCCGGTTTCGTTCAGACCCAGAACGGACTTGTAAATGGATGTGTGTCTGACATTGGATTTCCTTCTGTGTGAATTGATTTCTATTTAATATATATCTGTTTGTTGGCGGAGAATTTATTCTCTTCCTTAACACCCTTCTCTGAGACATGCGAGCTTAGAGGTTATATATTGATAGACATCAGTCGCATGGCGTGTATTGCCAGTGTGGCATGCCAAGATGCAAATGATCAATGCTTTTGTTGAAAAGCAGGGCCTTGTGGTTGATGATCAAAGCACAACTTTATTTAGCATAGCTTTGTGTATAGCGTTACTTCACATGCCTCACACCCCGGTATGAGGCCAAAACAGAATGAGGACCATAGGGAGGGCTTGTGTTTCTTTCTAGCTAGAAGAGGTGTCATGGTATGGAGCCCGGACATTTTTACTCATGTGGATGATGGATTTTGAGGGGCCTCGGATATTGGTCGCTACTGGCCAAGTGATAGGTCCCATAGGACCGGAAAACATATTGTTCAGGAATAACCAATCCACTAAAGTATTTGTGGACTGCCCCTACCGCTAACCAGGGCTCGCCAGCTTACGAGTCCTGAGGCATTTACTAGAGTTGTCTCGAAACCGGTGAGGATGATTCCTAGCCTTGACTCATGATAGAAACCCAATTTCCAATATGACATTACATATTTGATTGTAAACCTATATATAGCGACATAGCAGGATGGGGTACTATGCCATCTACGATTAATACATTTACTTTGAAAATGTTATAAACTGACAAGACACTAGTAGTAATATTAAATGATTTTTGTTTTAAACCTATCAATCATATTTGGTCATTATAAGGTAAAACTCTATTCTCCGGCTTGCGTTGCATTGTGTGTTGGGGCTAGAGTCTTATAATGGCTTCATTTTTCTAAAAATCATTGCACTGTTTAAAAGATTTACTTTATTTTGTGCACTGGCAATCCAATGGAGTAAACCCATTCCGCGTTAGCGGCATGGTCCTGTGATTAGCCCTATTATTAGATAAGTTAAGTAAGATTTCTCATACCAGTCCCATGACTGACTCATAGTTTGTTTTCACTTGCAAACTCGGGTGCCCTTATTTCCACACGGGCAGTCAAGTTGTTTGTTTTGCAGATATTTATTTAGTGAGAAGGATTCTAGATCGAAGCTTAAAGCTATGTCCAGAGCATTGATAGGCTTCCGCTGTGTTTTATTAGTTCCGCTTCATTGTAAATTAATCTTCCACTGTATTATTATTTTTCGATGAACTTTGATATATTTTGTACTATGATGTAACATTATTGTGATGTTTATAGAAGTCTTCTGTTATTTATTTTGATGTGTTGTGCGCCTAAAGTTAGTGAACCGACGATTTTTGACTTTCGGATCGGGCCTTGCGGTCGATTCGGAGGACGGGGATTTTAGGGTCATTACGACTGCTTTTAGGACACCATTCGGTTTCATCGAATGGTTGGTGCTTCCATTTGGGTTGGCTAATGTGCCAACATATTATCTAGATCTTATGAATAGGGTCAATAGAGATCAGTTGAACAAGTTCATGCTTGTGTTCATGGATGATATTCTGCTTTACTCTCGGAATGAGGAAGAGCATAAGACGCACTTGAGAGTTGTTTTGGAAATCTTGCGAAAACATCAGCTGAAGGCTAAGTTCTCAAAGCGTCACTTCTGGTAGAGTAAAGTGTGGTTCTTAGAACATGTAGTTTCTGGATATGGAATAGCGGTTGGCCCCGCTAAAGTGGCAGCAATCCAAGACCGGGATAGACCTAAGAACGCGACAGACGTGAGAACCTTGGATTGGCAGGTTATTACCGACTATTCATGTAACAACCCGAATTCCGATGGACCGATTTTTTTTTCAAAATTCTAATCTATCGAAACTCATGTTAATTTGTCTAGTACCCTGCAAAAAAGAGAGAGATATAAAATATATCAGAGCTGCGAAAACATCTCACAGCAGAATGGATAAAATATAATGTAATAAAAAATATAGCCTTACCTAGATAATAATACTGCCTAACCAGTATCCAAAGCTATCATATCTTTGCCAAAAATTTAACCTGCGAGTATTTTATGAGGAGGGGGTCAGAACACAAGTTCTGGGGACAGGATTTAAAATACACATTTTGGATAACCCTACATATACCATTCAGTTACATTTTCATGTTTATTAGGTCACTTGGGTAAACAGCACTCAAGGCTTACACGCACGTTGTACACGTCTACATCCCAGTGGATTAACCTTATACAGGATATACGTAGCTACCCCCAATATTAAGGTACACCCCCATGGTCTCCCACTCGCATGGTCTCCGCTGTAACGCTACAGAAATATACGCAATCCCTCTTCCTACGCTGAAGTGACATACGGATCTCTATATAACAACACTATATTCCACATGGATCTGCCATTGCCAAGCTACATAAGTGTGCGAACTGCTACCTTCGATCGAATCAGATTCCATCACGGAGTAGTACCCTACAGTCTACGATACACCATCTAGAGATGACATGCATGTATCTATACTTTTCCACGTAGGTATCGTCAATCGTACTCGATGCCTTAACCATATATATCCTGTGCACCGAGTTCTGTGGAAGGGTTGTACAAGAAACACGAAACTCGGTCGGGAGCTTTTTCATATCTATACAGGCCCACCTTTAAGGACCTAAAAATACAAATATTCAGTATGGTCTGCTTTTCACGATGGCTATGTCCCCACCTAGGTCCTTCCCTCGACTAGTAAAGACTACAACAGCTAAGCGACTCACCCCTAATCAATCTAAGCATATATTTGGCGTCTCCGTCAACCACCTAGTCTCAATAGTGAAAGGTCAATGGTTTCTTGGGTTAGCTCTAGCCTTTTCGCATCCCATTTGCTGCCGATGATGGGTACCAGACGATTTACTATCCTGTGTTAGTCCTGACCCAGCCTCCTATCGAGGCGATCACCGAATCACCCTAGTGTCATCTCGTCACAACCTTCTGACTGCAAAGCTACTCTTGCGGCTAAGTCATACTCGCCGGGTAGTAACGCGCAGACCCAAACTCTGCGAGCACAGCCTAAACACTACTACCACACAGAGAACTACCAGGAGTACTCTCCATGTCCTAGGAAGCCGCGTGCTTCCCTTTCCAGTCCTTCAGAGCTAGCATAATATTAGCAGAATAACAGAATAATCAGACGGACATGCATCCCCTTATGCCTCATGATACCACGATGATCTACCCTATTGGGTTATTCACCCTCAAACATACAGACCGGTCCAAGCTCCTTATTTTAATGTGTTATTAGACCCTATGTCTAAACAATCAATTATGTGCTTGCTCTACCCCATCAGGTTTCCAGTTAACTTGGTAATTTCAAATCATATTAACTTCTTATTTAGGTTACGAAGTTCTTTCTGATCCCCTTATATCTCAAAGGAATGGACCACTCTTGCTTACTAGTTTTTTGTTACGAAACTTAAACCTTTTACGTTCATTAATATGCCTATAACATGTTATTCTCTAGATTGTAATCCAAGGTCTGTAATCTACAATCTCTTTATATTATTCATTTTCTAATTCCATGGTTACAATAACATGTTCTACTTAATATGTAATTAAGTATATCTCAATTCACATGTTTTCTGTTTGACATGTCACTTATTAGTTATGATTAAATATAACTTATTTCATCTCATATATTCTCCTCATTCTTTCTTATTTAATCATAATTACATCTTACACTGTCACTACAACTAGTCGTTGTTTACTTATTAATTTAGTTCTCTTAACTAAGTTTTACTAGTAAGTTTCCTTTCCATTAATATAACTTATGTTATCCCTATCAATAGATTTTAGATTCTCGATCTTACAGATAACTTAATTTAAGTACAACTTATCTCATTACATAATTTATCCCATTTTCTTTATCATTTATTATAACCTAAGTTATATTTCCACTTGTCCCTAGGGCAAGCCTACCTATTATATAACATTCTCATTAATGTAATTAATTATAGCAGGTTATTATCATTCCCCGTTCATTTCAATTCTTTTACTATTGTAACTTTCCTTTATTTTATGTTCATTTCCATTCATTTCCTTTAATCACAAATAGTGCCATTTATTTCTTTCCTTTTACATACATATATTTATGTTTATGTTTATGCACTAGACCTCTCACATTAAGCCGACCACTTGTGGATGCTGGATTTATCGAGCGGTTCCGGGCAGACTTCTACCAAAGTTGGACATAACCTCGTGTCTTAGCACCGTTACATGTATATTTACGCACTAGATCCCTCACATTAAACTAACAGCGTGTGGATGCTAGATTTGCCAGGCGGTTCCAGGCAAACTTCTACCACAAGTTGAATTAACCTCATGTCTAAGTACGGTTTAAAATTTCCATTAACTATAAATTTAGGCATGTTCATTCTACCAAATTTTACTGTAACCAATTTTTACGTGTCACACTTAATATCATATTAAGTCCATTTTAACTGAGTATCATGTCGCATGTTCTTCCTAACATATAATTAACCCCATTTTAAAATAACGTTTAATCATCGAATCATGTCATTATTCCATTCTAACAAATTAACATGTAATTATCTCTATTCCTACAGTTAAGAGTTCAAGTACATAATATGCCACAGATTAACATGTAATTTGAACATGTATGTGTACAACAGTAAACGTTTCCATATATTTTAACAGGTTTATACATTTTAGCAGGTTTACATTTCAACATATTAACGTTTCAACCTATTAACATTTCAACATATTAAAGTTTCAACTTATTAAAATTCTAGCAGATTTACATTGCATATTAACGGGAAATGTCAAATGATTAATATACCATTATAAAAAAGGTATAACTTAAATCCACTCGCCTAATTGCTTTCCAATTCATGAATCCAGTCCAGATCTAGTATTCCATAGTTCTCCTAACTGAATTTAGAACCTAAATAACCATGGATCCACAATTCTCAACTAAGAAAAAGGGAAGAAAGAGGAGAAATTTAAATTGACTAGATCATTTACCTTACTTCAAATAGATTTTTGAACACCTTATTTATTAATATACATTCTTTTCCTCTAGATCTTGAAATAGTATTTTCCTAAACTAATTATTCTATTTTTCTGAAGAGATTTGAGGAGGAAGAATAATGGAAAAGCTTAGGCTCCTTCTCAGAAAATGTGAGATTTAGGCCAGGCGTTGCTAACCTATTTATAGGTGTTCAGGATCTCATCGTACACATAGCGCTGAGTCAGTAATGAACATGGTTAAGACAGCCCAGATTCATTGATGAATCTAGCCAGATCTGGGGTGGGTCGACCCCGGGGTCGACCCCCCTATGTGTGTGTCGACCCCAGGGTCGACCCCTTGGGTCCCACGAGCGTTTTTGGATACGATGTTTTCTGTTTTAACATTTCAATTTTAAACGTTTGATTAGTATCCCATTAAATTTTCTTTGATCTATTTAAATATTATATTTACATATAATCTTCTTATATGTATACAAAACTTCTAATGCCCATTTTACATGTATATATATGCATAACTTTTATTTCATTTTCAAAATTCAAACGGTGTTATGCCATTATACAATTCTTACCATATTTCTTTGATTGCGGCCTCATTTTGAATTTCTCCTTTATATATATATATATGTATGTATATATATATATATATATTTATATATGTTAGTGTATATATATATATATGTATGTGTGTGTGTATATATATATATATCTTTGCTTATATATACGCATATATTCTCATATACATATATACATATATATGTTTCTATACTTCCTTATATGTGTACTTTTCCATATACGTGGGTTTATACATATTTTCTCTTTAGAAGATGCATTATTTTACCCGTTCCCTTAAAACGGATATATGCTGCCAGCGGGGATCGAACTCTGTACCTCTGGCATGGAAGCCACTTACTCTAACCAACTGGACTACTTGGGCTTTTTTAACAAGGCATAGAACAATGGTGGTCATTGTTCTTTTCTTATTCCTCCTTTTCATTTAAATCATTGCATGTAACCTTATCATCTTGCATGCGCCTTTTTCTTTTATTTTTCTTTTCTTATTAACGCATAATATTTTTAAATCATCGCATGCAACATAACTACACCGCATGCAACCAATCTCTTCTTTCTTTTAATGCATGCATTGCAATTTTATTTAACATTAATCTTTTTTTCTTCTTTTCAATGCATGTATTTATTACATGCAATCATATATTGCAATTATTTATTCTTCTTTTGTATATATTTATGTCTATGCATATATATACATATATGCACTATTAAATATTTAATTGTCATGAAATGTGGGGTATTACATTCTCCTACCTTTAGGAAATTTTGTCCCTGAAATTTAATAAGGGTAGAAATCAATTAACCCCTCGCATAATATCCATCCATCATGTGTGCATCCAATTTTTGCAAACATTGTGCACTTGTGCAAAGTGTAATACAACATAGTAATACATGTATGCTTAAGCGGTACCTCCTATATATATGAACCTTTTTCAAAAATCTTTTAAAAACATGATGCACACATCCTAAATATACTGGTAATTTCTATATGAATGTAATATTTGAAAATGAAAATATATTTTTATCCAAATTTTCCCACACTCTTGCAGAGCAAGAGCACAGTTCATCTAAGTGTTGCATCCAAATCCTACCAAGCAACTTTATTTTTCGAATTTTAGAAAAATCTAATTATCTAAATTTGATTTCTTATGTTACAAAAAAGTAGAAAACGGAAAATTTCATATCTTCCGTTTTTCTTTTTCAACCTTTTTCTAACCGTACTTGGATTTTATGTAACTATTTTTAAAGATTCCCTATTTTCCCATTCAAGCACAACCCACATAAGAAAACATTCTTTATTGCAGATTTTCTTTTTCAACTATCTTGGAAAAATTTACTCTTATTCATCTTTTCTTAGAATTTGCCATCTTTCTTTAATCATTATGTTTGTTGCTTTACTGAATTTATTGTAACCTTTTTAGTTATGTCATTACTCTTTTCTTAGCTTATTTAACTTAATCCTCTAATCTAAGTTTAGTTTCACATAAGCCTTCTAGTCCTTCAACTAAAACAGGAAAACAGACAAGCTACACAGCAACTACTAAGGAAGAAGAATCTCATGAATATGTCCCCTTCTGACAGAAAAATTCAAACAATAGGATGTAAACACTTACTTGCTCTCTATAGTCTGATAGTCACTACTAGTCCTTGGTGTGTACTAACATAAATTTTTAAGCAACACCCAAAGCTTTTCAATGCTTACGCATTCTACTGGAATTTACCATTATTCCAAGATAATTCTGGCTATCTACTTCATACCCTCTAAACCTTTCCTATCTTCCCTAGGCACTAATCCTCACCTACTCCATACTTTTAAAACATGGTTTGGCCTTTTCATTTAACTTTTCTTTCAAAAGTTAAAAGTATCAAAACTTTATTTTCCTTACCAAAACTTACTTTTGCCAAACCATAAAACATGTCATTTTATAAACAAAAACGTTAATCCTTTTTTTTTAAATCACAAAAACTGGAGTAGACAAGGACAACTATTTCTCAATTACTTTACAACTGCTCTTACTTACAATGCTAGTTCAGTTGCTTATTACAAGGTGCAAACATCTACTCTATTCTTAATTTCTATAACTTATTTTGTCCACCCAGCAAAATTTCTTGTTAAAACAATTTATCAAAAATGAGTGTCAAAAGAATAGAGATTTCAAAACTTTCTTTACTGAAAATTCTGGTTTAAAACAAAATGCAACATTTTCTATGTTTTGATTTTTTAATCTTTTCATACTATATAACTTGAAAACTAGCGAGCTATACATGATCTACAAAATGCACATTTTACTAAGAGAATTCTATTTTAGACAAAATTTTCACGAGAAATCACTGTTTTAAAATATACCCCATTTTACATCAAAAATCAGTATGTACTTTTCTAATATATTCTTTACATAATTTAAAACTATAAATTTTAAGATCAAAACTTGCACCATAAACTGTAACACCCCGACCATTTTGTAATAATTAAATAATTAAACAATGTATCTGTGTGTATATATATATATATATATATGCATTGACATATATATTTAAAAGAAGAAAATATTAATGCAAACAAAAATGTAATGTATGCATAGAAAAAGAAAGAAAGGATATGTAACACCCCAAATTTTAACAACATTAAAAGAGGATAAATTAAATAATGATAATAATAATAATTTAACATTCAGAATTAGAGGGAACGGAATATGCCATTACATCTGTCTCGAAATTCTGGTCAGAATGGACATTTGGTTTGCGTAAAACGGACACCGTATGAAAAAGTTATGAGGGTTCGAAGTTTGTTTACGCACAAGATATATATATATATATATATATATAAATTCCAGAACCTTCAAATACAATTCAAAAATACATATCGGGCCAAAGCGGGCTGAGCGGGAAATTCTCGCTTGTGGGTGTGGACCCCCCCGGACGGATCTGGGCAGAATTCGTTTTACGCACCTGGACTTGATTCTGGGTCTAATTCATTGGTTCTAGGCTATAAATATGGTCCCCTATTCTCTTATTTTCTCCATTGGAGATCATAGGGGCCATATACTGTCGGGTTGCAAATTGAAACAGAATCAAAGTCTACTACAATTAGTTTAGCTATTCAGAATTCAGATCTCTTTCTCTCTAAATTTTCTGAACCTAACGCTGTGAGTTTCTCTTCACTTTTAGGTTTAAATGGATAAATGTGAATTATGATAGAGTACGAATTGGGTATATGTTGTGAATCATGAACTTACGCAAGTTTATTATGTCATTATCCCTGGATCCAATATGATTATGGACATTCTGCTATGCCGACTATGTAGATCTTGACTTGCAACTATATTGTGGGAAATGCAAACTTGTTAATTTAGATCTAATCCTTTATGCTAAGCACCTTTCACCTGTTATGTTGTAGTAATCACGATATGTTGTAAACTTGACCTGTGATGCGACCCTTTTAGATCTAATCATGCTACTGTCACCCTAATTTTGTTAGACATCTAAATGACAAGTTTAGACCATGTTATGTTGACTTTGACATTGTAGTAGCCACAAGTTCATCAGCTCCGTGTTCAACCTGTTATGATAATTACATGTCCATTCACCTTGTTGTCATGCTTATGCCGAAACTGTGCTAAAACTGTCACCTTTGTCTCTCCCTTTTTGTTGTTATGGTGAGGCTACTATGTAGCCTCGATGACGCCAAAACACACGCAATCACATTAGTTAGGAAATGGGGAAAAAGGGGATTTACAATTAGCATAGTTTATATAATGTTTATACGAGTTGGACATATAATTCAAATAGGGAAACATAGAAATAATCACCTATAATGACATAGGTAAATTTGGGTAAAAATGGCATTATTTGAATATGACCATTTATGGATATGTAATTCAAATTATTGTTTCAAAATATTTATTGACACCTATAAAAGGAAAGGAATAATTAATTGGTAAATTAATTAGAAATGGCGTGTTAGTAATTACAATTAGGAATTATAATTGTACTTATGACACGAGGTTAGGTTACGTTAGTGGTGGATGTCTACCCGGACCCGACCGGCATATCCAGTAGCCACTAATGTTGAACCTAATGTGGGACGTCTAAGTACGTAAATACGAATCGGGCTTAGACACGAGGTTAGGCACAACTGTGGAATAAGACTGCCCGGACTCGACCAACATATCCAACATCCCCATGTTGCAGGCCTAATGTGGGAGGTCTAACCGAATATGAAACCACAAGTGGACATGGTAATAGAATTGGACTACTTAACCTAACTTAATTCATAACAATTGTATGACTATGACTTAAGTAAGGGTTAAGTAAAACTGGATGAGTAGTGGGTGGGTTAAGTAAATTAGAAGGAGTGGGTAATATATAAATATATAGGCCCACAAACTTAACCCAATAAGGTTATGTAATTAAAGACACCTGATGTTATACATAGCCAGTTGAAAATAGAATAAAGTTATGTAATTAAAGACACCCTTTAGGGTAAGCATAACTGTTATAGGACTATGTACTTAAAGACACCTAGGGATATACATAGTCAGTGAAAAACCTAGTGGGGATACAAGACAAAGGGGAGAGTTTGTATCATATTGCGTGGGACCCATTTCAATCAGTAACCGTAGTAGGTATCAAATAAAGAACTCCATACTAGGCGGAGATAAGGGCGCGCTTACTGATTGATTGCAAGAGATCCAAACGGGATGGAAGGTGTGGACGGCGCAAACCGACTGGGGATATGTGCGTTCATGGGCCGGGCAGAGGGGGCTAAGACGATCGTGACACCAGTAGATATGGTTATGCACCTCTTGGGTTGCCACTTTAGGAAGTGATACCTCCTACTGTGGGGCCAGAATAGGGTATCTACGAAATAGGGAGCCGATCGATTAGGGTAATGGTTAGGGTACACTCGTACGTATACCCTAAGTTTACCAACTTATTGTGGAAGGGATCATCTAACTTTAGTTATACTAGTAATAGTGCAGAGTAGTCATTAGTGAAGTATGTGTACACCTTACCTTATCTGCCTTATCACACTTGCCATTTATATAGTGACCTCTCTTACCCACTTTATGCCTGTCATGTTCACCTTTATTTATTTACCGGCTAAAAGTAACTAGACTCGCCAGACTTTATGTCTGACCCCTTTGTTTTTCCCTCTCTCTTCCGTCCCCTCCCCCCCCCCCCCTAAGTTTCTCAGGGAGGAAACACCCAGGCTTAGTCAGGACTTGGATATTATCTTGTAGGAAGCTACTTCTGGAGTATGGCTCAAGTCTTTGTCTCTACCATGGCTTACTCTTTTTATTGGGGAATAATGTGTTTCTTTAATACCTATGTTCTCTGATGATGCAAGACAGAAGTATTTTGTTGTAATGGTTTTATGACTTATGGTATTGTGAACTACGGTATTATGTTTTATGTTGAAATAAAAATTTGAAATTTCCGCTGCTATCATATTTATATTTGTCTTGTAAGTATTCTGGGTCTATTTACCTACAGCGTTTCACGAAACTTAATGCATTCCCTTAGTGAGTGACATTAACGGACGTGGGGTGTCACACTTGGTATCAGAGCTGAAGGTTACCAGATTAGATAAGAGTTTTGAAAAATATTTTTCAAAAAGGTTTT
Source organism: Allium sativum (assembly GCA_030737875.1). NCBI lineage: Eukaryota > Viridiplantae > Streptophyta > Magnoliopsida > Asparagales > Amaryllidaceae > Allium > Allium sativum. Next base: position 50,880,524 of record JASFAX010000020.1, read on the forward strand.
AAAAGAAAGTATTTTCAAAAAGAAAAGTCTGTTTTGAAAATATTTCCTAAGAAGCCTTGTGTAATATCCTTTGGTCATTTATCTAAAATTCTTCCTTTTCCCTTTTTCAGCATGTCTGGGGATCAGAACATTCCTAATATCCCAGAAGTCGTCAGGATACCCGGATGGTTCTGGAGATATTTGGAGGACACAACGCCTGCTGAAGGCCAGAGAGACACTCATCCTCCTGTTGCCCCAGTCATTCCTCCTCCTCCCCTCTAAGAGCAGATAACTTCGCCAAAATCTGTAAGGACTTCCGTGCTATGGGAGGGAAGCCATTCCATGGGAATGAGACATTTATGGAAGCTCAGAATTGGCTTAAGGAGACCGAGGACTTATTCATAATCTTTGAAGTGGAGGACCAAAGAAAGATTCAGTTAGCTGCTTGGCTGTTAAAAGACGAAGCCTCATTTTGGTGGGAAGTTACCTAGGCTGGATGTCCGGTCCCAGGTTTCAGACAGAGGTTCGAGATGAAATTTCTTTCCCAAGCTGAGCGAAACATATAGATGGAGGTTCTTAATATTCAAGCAAGGGAACTTGGCGGTGAAGGAGTATGTGAACAAGTTCAACCAGCTGGCAAGGTTCAGACCAGAGTTGGTGGATACACCGCACAAAAAGGTTTTACGATTTGCTAAAGGACTGAATGAGCCTCTTCATGGTCTTGCCATGTCCCATATTCCTATGGGGCCAACCTTTGAAAGGATTGTGGATATGGTCCTAATCTATGAAGAGGACAAGGGAGAGAAGAAGGAAGCAAATACTGAGGGGACATCGCAGAATAGGAAGGTGTGTCCCAAGAAAGGGAAACAACAACAACAACCACAGCAACAGCAAAAGAAAGGAGGGAAAGATGTCAAAGGCAAGGATAAGTGGAAATGTCACAATTGTGGGAAGGAAGGTCAATTGATCAAGGACTATAAGAGAAAGAAGGGCAATTACTTTAATTGTGGAGAGGTCAGACACTTCTCTAAGGAGTGCCCGAAGAAATGGGGACAGGGTTAGAGGGCTTGAACTTTTGGAGGACAGATGCATGCTCTTGCCGTCAGTGCTCCTGAAAGAGGTAGAAAAATTTCCATAGAAAGTTCAGTTTCTCTTTCAAACCATCCAATTAGAACACTTTTTGATTCTAATACTTCACACTCGTTTATATCTAATTCTGTGTTTGAATCTCTGCGCTTAGTACTAGTATTATAGTAGATCCTGTGGCTGTTTCAAACCCCATTGGTGGTTGAGTTCATTTATTGATGATTTGTAGGGGTTTGAAATTATCTACGTTAGACTTCGAGTTTGAATGCGAGGCGTATGTGCTCGGGTTTATGGGCTATGGGTTGATTCTAGAAATGGATTGGCTTACCACATATGGAGTCGTTTTAGATTGTGAAAGGAGGGTTTTCAGGCTCCCAACTTGTCATGGGAGGACCCTCAAAGTTTCTTGTGACCCCCAAGGGTTGGTTATTCTTAGCTTCCTAGAGTCTTTAGATGCATCCATAGGGGACTTGCAATTTGTTCCAGTGGTTCGAGATTACTCCGATGTTTTTAATAAGGTACAGGGTTTACCTCCAAGGCGCGAGATTGACTTCCGCATATATCTGGTGGACAATGCAAAGCCAGTTGCATTAGCAGTACGCCACATGGCTCCATGGAAAAGGAGGGAGCTGAGTAAGCAAGTAGGGGAGCTACTTGAGAAAGGGTTCATTAGACGAAGCATATCTGAATGAGGTGCTCTAGTAGTATTCACAACTAAAGCAGATAGATCACTTCGTCTGTGTGTTGACTATAGAGAATTAAATAAGCTCACCAAAAAGAATAGGCACCCGCTTCTAAGAATTGATGATTTATTTGATCAGCTCGTTGGTGCCTCAGTATGTTCTCAGTTGGACTTGGCTACAGGGTTCCATCAATTGAGAGTGGTTGAGGATAGGATAGATAAGATTACTTTCAGAACTCCAGAAGGTTTCTCTGAATGGCTAGTGATGCCTTTTGTGCTGACAAATGCACCTGCCTATTTTGTTGATTTGATGAGTAGGGTGTTCTGGGAATTCCTAAACAAACTCGTCGTAGTCTTCATTAATGATATTTTGATCTTCTCCAAGAACGAAGAAGAGCATGCCCAAAATGTGAGGGAAGTTTTGAAAACTCTCCGTGACCACCAGTAAAAGCAAAGTTCTCCAAATGCCATTTCTGGAGAAAGGAGGTAAGATTCTTGGGGCATGTAGTCTCCAAAGAAGGGATAGCTTTAGATCCCACGAAGGTGGCTGCAGTGCAAGATTAGCAGATTCCTAAAAATGCAACCGAGTTGAGAAGCATTCTTGGGTTGGCAAGTTACTATAGGGAGTTCATTAAGGACTTCGCAAAGATATCATCCTCTCTCACTAGGCTGACAAAGAAGAATTTGGTGTTTTCACGGGATATAGACTGTGATGTTGCTTTCCAATGGCTGAAAAGGGCTCTGACAACAGCCCCAGTCTTGACCTTGCCCGATGGAAGTAAAGTGTTTATTGTTTACACTGATGCGTGCGGTACATGGCTTGGTGTGGTGCTGATGCTAGAAGGGAAAGTAATATGTTATGGGGGTAGGTAGTTGAGAGTTCATGAAAAGAACTACCCCACCCATGATTTAGAACTAGCTGCCATAATATTTGCATTGAAGACGTGGCGTCATTATTTACTGGGAGAAAGATTCGAGTTGTACACCGATCACAATCTCTCAAGTACCTATTCTCTCAAAAGGATCTCAACTTAAGACAACAACGGTGGATGGAATTCTAATCTTCATACGATTTTGAAATTTCTTATACCCCTGGCAAGGGTAATGTGGTTACAGATGCACTAAGTAGGCAGAGGATGGCTCTAAGTCCTTTCTTTGTGGAAAGAGAGAACTTGGAGTTCATATCAGCTTTTGATTTTAGACCCTCCATCGAAGTTTTGCCTGATTTTTTTGCATCCTTGGAGATACGACCGACTCTTGTGGAGCAGATAGGAGCTTCGCAACAAGGTGACCCACAGATTCTAGACATTATGGATAAGCTCAAGAGAGGGGAGACGTCTAGTCACCTCAGTAGATATGCCATAGATAAAAAGGGGTAGTTGCGAAAAGATAGAAGGCTTTGTGTTCCTCAGACTTGAAGCTTGATAAAGGCAGTCCTAGAAGAAGCCCACCATTCTAAGATGACTATTCATCCATGCGGCGACAAGATGTATAGAGACATGAAAAGGGTTTTCTTTTGGCCTGGGATGAAAAAGGACATGGCTGAATTTGTTTCTCAATGTTTGGTTTGTCAGCCAGTCAAGGCTGAGCAAAAGAAGAATGGCAGATTGCTTCATCCGTTGGAAGTGCCGCAGTGGAAATGGGAGAGCGTGTAAATGGATTTCATAGATGGGTTGCGTAGATCAAAGAAAGGAAATACCAGTGTTTGGGTGGTAGTAGATAGACTCACTAAGAGCGCACACTTTATTTTAGTCAAGAGCAAAAGGACGGCATCGTGGTTGGCAGCGATTTATGTTCGTGAGATAGTTCGCCTCCATGGAGTACCTTCCAGCATAGTAAGCGATCGTGACCCCATGCTTACCAGTGAGTTTTGGAGAAGTTTGCAAGAGGCATTAGGTACACAGTTGCGCTTAAGCACCACTTATCATCCTCAGACCGATAGGCAGACGAAGAGGGTGAACAGGATTCTTGAAGATCTTTTGAGAATGTGTATCCTTGACTTCGGAGGGACTTGGGAAGAGCATCTTCCTTTAGTGGAGTTTACCTATAATAACAGCTATCAGACCAGCATCGGCATGGCACCCTTCGAAGCATTGTACGGGCGCCCCTATAGATCACCGATTTGTTGGTGGGAATCTACAAAAAGATTATTACTTGGACCAGATATGGTCAGAGAAACGTCCAAAAAGATTGACCTTATTCGACGGCGGATGAAGACAGCTTAAGACAGGCAGAAATCATATGTAGATAAGAGAAGGAATGACATCAAATTCAAAGTGGGAAACTTGGTTTTCAACAAAGTATCACCTCTGAGGAATGTGGTCTGCTTCGGAGCAGTAGGGAAGTTGGCACCTAGGTTTGTAGGACCATTTCCCATAACCTAAAGGATTGGCCAAATGGCCTATAGGGTAAAGCTTCCTAAAAATCTATCTGGCATTCATGATGTTTTCATGTTTCTCATCTGCGGATGTGCTTCCATGACACCGCAGAAGTTGTTGAGCCGAGTATATTGGAAGAGGTAGCAGTGGAACGGGAGGCAACAATCAGACGAGTTCTTCCCATATTCTGGGATCATAGGTTAAGAAGCTAAGCAATAAAGAGATCAAGTGGCTAAAGGTTCAATGGGGAGATAACCCAGCGGATGCGACTTGGGAAACTGAAGATAAGATTCATGCTTTGTTCCCTTTTCTCTTCGAGGGTATGTTCTTAACTCCTTTTCCAAAAACTTTATCAGTACTTGTTTCTATCATTTGAATATATCTTATTCATAGTATTTTCGACCTTTAGATAGACGTCCTATGGATGAAAACATGTGTTTGAAACATGTTATGCTTGATGGATGCAAGTGGATGCATGTGTTTGCTAGTGGTTGCCTGTGGACGCATGTACACACACATTAGGCACTAGATCGGCTCAATCACTTTCATACTGAATATGGATGTGTGTGCATTTTCTTTTATGGATAGAAATGGATGAGTTAGTATATGGATGTTGCATTTGGACAAATGTGTGTGCACACATATAGAACTTATATGATGTAATAGGTTTATTTTCATACATATTGGATTCATGGCACTAACATACATTGCATTAAGGAGGTCAACTAAATCAGTAGACCGCCTGACTTTCACATTAGTGTTGGGACATATACACACACTTCTGCATATATTCATATAAGCATTAGAGGCTTTTAAGGACAATGGATGCCAATCGGTGTTGGATGAGTAGATGGATGATGGATGGTAGGATATGCAATCTTCCCAACTTAGAGATTTCAGGGACGAAATCCTTTGAGTAGAGGAGAATGTAACATCCCAAATTTTAACGACATTAAAAGAGGATAAATTAAATAATAATTAATTTATCATTCGGAATTAGAGGGAACGAACTATGCCATTGCGTCCGTCTCGAAATTCTGGTCAAAATGGACACTTGGTTTGCGTAAAACAGACAACGTATGAAAAAGTTATGAGGGTTCGAAGTTTTTTTACGCACAAGATATATATATATATATATATATATATATATATAATTCCAGAACCTTCAAAAATAATTCAAAAATTAAAATCGGGCCAAAGCGGGCTGAGTGGGAAAATTCCCGCATGTAGGTGTCGACCCCCCTAGGGGGTGTCGACATGGGTGTCGACCCCCCCGGACGGATCTGGTTAGAATTCATTTTATGTACCTGGACATGATTCTGGGTCTGGTTCATTGGTTTTAGGCTATGAATATGGTCTCCTATTCTCTTATTTTCTCCATTGGAGATCATAGAGGCCATATCCTATCGGGTTGCAAATTGAAACGGAATCAAAGGCTACTACAACCAGTTTTGCAATTCAGAATTCAGATCTCTCTTTCTCTAAATTTTCTGAACCTAACGCTGTGAGTTTCTAGTCACTTTTAGGTTTAAATGGATAAATGTGAATTATGATTGAGTACGAATTGGGTATATGTTGTGAATCATGAACTTATGCAAGTTTATTATGTCATTATCCCAGGATCCATTATGATTATGGACATTCAGCTATGCTGACTATGTAGATCTTGACTTGCAACTATATTGTGGGAAATGCGAACTTGTTAATTTAGATCTAATCTTTTATGCTAATCACCTTTCACCTATCATGTTGTAGTAATCATCATATGATGTAAACTTGACATGTGATGCCACCCTTTTAGATCTAATCATGCTACTATGTCACCCTAATTTGGTTAGACATATAAATGACAAGTTTAGATCATGTTATGTTGACTTTGACATTGTAGTTGCCACAAGTTCATCAGCTCTGTGTTCACCCTGTTAAGATGATTACATGTCCATTCACCTTGTTGTCATGCTTATGCCAAAACTATGTTGAAACTGTCACCTAGGTCACTCCCTTTTTATTGTTATGGCGAGGCAATTTTGTAGCCTCGATGATGCCAAAATACATGCGATCACGTTAGTTAGGAAACGGGGAAAAATGGGATTTATAATTGGCATAATTTATATAATGTTTATAAAAGTTGGACATATAATTCAAATAGGGAAACATAGAAATAATCACCTATAATGACATAGGTAAATTTGGGTAAAAATGGCATAATTTGAATATGACCAATTATGGATATGTAATTCAAATTATTGTTGCAAAATTGGTATTGACACCTACAAAAGGAAAGGAATAATTAATTGATAAATTAATTAAAAATTGAATGTTAGTAATTACAATTAGGAATTGTAATTGTATTTATGACACGAGGTTAGGTTACGTTAGTGGTGGAAGTTTGCCCGGACCCGAACGGCATATCCAGCTGCCACTAATGTTGAACCAAATGTGGGAGGTCTTAGTACGTAAATACGAATCGGGCTTAGACACGAGGTTAGACCCAACTGTGGAATAAGACAGCCCAGACCCAACCGGCATATCCAACATCCACATGTTGCAGGCCTTATGTGGTAGGTCTAATCCAGTATGAAACCATAATTGGACATGGTAATAGAATTGGGTTACTTAACCTAATTTAATTCATAAAGATTGTATGACTATGAACTTAAGTTAGGGTTAAGTAAAACTGGATGAGTAGTGGGTGGGTTAAGTAAATTGGAATCGGTGGGTAATATATAGGCCCACAAACTTAACCCAATAAGGTTATGTAATTAAAGACAACGGATGGTATACATAACCAGTGGAAAATAAAATAAAGTTCTGTAGTTAAAGACACCCTAAAGGGTAAGCATAATTAGTATAGGACTATGTAATTAAAGACACCTAGGGCTATACATAGTCAGTGAAAAACCTAGTGGGGATATAAGACAAACGGGAGAGCTTGTATCATATTGTGCGGGACCCATTTCAATCAGTAACCCGTAGTAGGTATCAAATAAAGAACTCGGTATTAGGCGGAGATAAGGGCATGCTTACTAATTGATTGTTAGAGATCCAAAAAGAACGGACGGTGTGGACGGCGCAAACCGACCGGGGACATGTGCGTGCATTGGCCGGACAGAGGGGGCTAAGACGACCGTGACACTAGTATATATGGTTGTGCACATCTTAGGTTGCCACTTTAGGAATTGATACCTCCTACTGTGGGGCCAGCACAGGGTATCTACGGAATAGGGAGTTGATCGATTAAGGTACACTCGGACGTATACCCTAAGTCTACCAACTTACTGTGGAAGGGATCATCTAACTTTAGTTGTACTAGTAATAGTGCAGAGTAATCATTAGTGAAGTATGTGTACACCTTACCTTATCTACCTTGCCACACCTGCCATTTATATAGTGACCTCTCTTACCCATTTTATGCCTGTCATGTTCACCTTTATTTATTTACTGGCTAAAAGTAACTAGACTCGCCGGACTTTATGTCTAACCCCTTTGTTTTTCCCTCTCTCTTCCGTTTCCCCCCTCCCCCTCCCACAGGTTCTCAGGGAGGAAACACCCAAGCTTAGTCAGGACTTGGATATTATCTTGTTGGAAGCTACTTCTGGAGTATGGCTCAAGTCTTTGTCTCTACGATGGCTTACTCTTTTTATTGGGGAATAATGTTTTTCTTTAATACCTATGTACTCTGATGATGCAAGACAGAAGTATTTTGTTGTAATGGTTTTATGACTTATGGTATTGTGAACTACGGTATTATGTTTTATGTTGAAATAAAAATTTGAAATTTCCTCTGCTATCTTATTTATATCTATCTTGTAATTATACTGTATCTGTTTACCTACAACGCTTCACGAAACTTAATGCATTCCCTTAATGAGTGACAATAACAGACGTGGGGTGTCACAGGATAGGTTACATGTGTCATTGCTTCATTTGAAGAGCTTCCAGAATTTGGCTATGGGATTAGTGTCATTGCATTCATGGCAATTTTCTGGTCAATTTAGACCTATGGATTGCATAAATCTGATTTAAGATGAAAGAGATACCTTTAAATGAAGTGTGGTAGAAAAACATGAAAATAAGGTAAAAGGATGAGAACAATGACTACCATTGTTTCTAAACTTATTAACAAAAGGCAACATAGCTCAGTTGGTTAAGGCATTAGATATATAACGTAGATGTCAGGGGTTCGAACCCTAGCGGCGAGATAATTTTTATCTTTGTTTTAGAGAGGGCCAACTGAACATACAAATTCACAATTTGAAAGGATAAAAACGTATATATAAGGAAATAAGGAAAATATATGTATATATATATGAGAATATATATATATATATTTTGAAAATGGGTTTAAATCTTTATTGATGGCCTTAAAGCCCATAGTGAACGCCTTCAGCCCACGACTAAAAGCGGCGTGTACAGAAAAGTAAGAATAACTTTACGTCTTACAACATAATTCTGAAACCCTACTTTTACTTTAGATCTAATTTGTGCAGAAATATATGTATACAAAAGATAAAATTCAAGACAAGGCTACAGTCTATGAAATATGGAAAGAATCAAATAACGGTGCAACACCGTTTAAATTTTGAAAACGAAACGAAAATTGTGCTTGTATATATAAGCGTAAAATGATCGTTAAAAGAATTGTATACATATAATAAAATTACATATGAGTATAACAATTAAAAAAATTCCAGAAAATTCAAACATTCGAAAATCAAAATTCTGCGCCAAAACAATTCAGTCATTCGAAATTCAAACTTTTGCGCCTAATTGGCAAATTTAATTAGTAGGAAGTGGTAATGCATGCCTTGTTGACTTTATTCTATTGGTCCAATTTAAAATTATTGTTGACGTGGAAACGTACTATTGGCTATATGACATGGAGAGAATAGATTTCATCAGAGAAAATAGACGGTTAGCATCGATTTAAGCTTCTTACATAAAGTACCATATAGCTCTCCATTCTCATTTGTCGTTTCTTCATTCTCTTCTTCTTCCTCCATATAATTTCTAAATAAAATTATTAATTATAATATTGTAGTGCTGTCTAAATGAAGATTAATGAAAAGAAAAAGAAAATTTATCATTAGCAACGAAAATTTAGAAAATAAGGCGTTTTCAATTGCAACAATAGTGCAAACTCATGACTCTCCTTCTACAACCAGTCCAAAGAGATTCTTTTCTAGATCGACATATCAAGGTGAGTGGAGTTAAGTTTATATCATTTTTGATAATGATATATTATCATTTAACATTCCTTGTTATTGTATAATGTGAATTTGCTAGAATAATTGAAAGTATTGAAATGTTATTATGAAATGTTTAAATATGATATGTTTAAATGTATAAACATATGTTAAAAGGATTAAAGTGACGAATATGACATGTTGGAGTATTAATATGCAAAGATATTAATATGTGGAAAAATTTATACGCTGAAAGATAAACTTGACAAAATATGTGTAGCGGTTACTGTTATTTCAATTCCATGTTAACTTGTGACATTTATGTACCTGGACCATTAACGGTAGAAATTGAGAAAATTACATGTTAGAATAGAATTGGTTATATGTTAGAAAGAACATATGACATAAAAGACATAGTATGATGACATGTAAAAAAATATAATATAGTGGAAATGTGAAAGAATAGACATGCCTAGATTATGTAGGAGATTTACAGTGAATAAGAAACTGTAACCGCGCTTAGACACGAGGTTATATTACACTTACGGTAGAAGTCTGCCTAGAAGGGCCCAGCATATCCAGCATCCACAAGTGGTAAATCTAATGTGAGAGGTCTAAACGCATAAATAAAATATGTAACGGTGCTAAGACACGAGGTTAAGTCAATGTGTGGAAGATGTCTGCCCGGAACCGCTCGACAAATCCAGCATCAACAAGTGTAGGGTTAATGTGAGAGGTCATAAACATATATATAAATATATGTATATGGCAGGATTGATAAATGACATTAATTGAAATTAATGGAAATGAATGGAATTGAATGAAAGATAATTGCAACAGTAAAAGGAAAATGGGAATGAACGGGGAATGATAATAAACTATTACAAATAAATTACATTAATGAGAATGTTATATAATAGGTAGACTTGTCCTAGGGACAAGTGAAGATTATAACTTAGGTTATAATAAACTAGTAAGGAAATGAGATAACTGGTGAAATGAGATAAGTGGCACTTAATTGTAAATTAAGTGATCAGCAAACGGGGAAGCCTGAAACCAGTTGTTTGTAATAAGTAGAGAAAAGGGGGAAAATTTATGAAATGTAAGAAGTTGTAATTAATTATAAATTAAGTAATCTGTAAACTTGGAAGTCTGAAACCTCTGATGAGAATAACATGTTTAGGCTTGTCCTAGGGACAAGAGGAAATTATAACATAGGTTATAATAAATGGAAAGGAGGCTTATCAATGAACCTTAGTTGAGAGAACTAAGTTAATAAGTAAACAACGACAAGTTGTAGTGACAATGTAAGATGGAATTAAGATTGAATAGGAAAGAGTGAGGCAAACTTATGAAATGAAATAAGTTATATTTAATCATAAATGATAAGTGACATGTTAGATAGAAAACATGTAAATTGAGATATACTTTATTGTGTATTAAGTAGAACATGTTATTGTAACCTTGAATCAAACAAGAATATAAAGGGATTGGTATTACAGACCTTGGATCACAATCTAGAGAATAACATGTTGTGGGCTTATTAATAAACAAAAATGGGTTAAGTTATATGATTGAAATTAACAAGCGAGAGGGTCTCATTCCTTAGATATATAAGGGGCTAGAAAGAACTTGGTAACCTGAATAAAAAGTTAAGATGATGACCAAGTTAAATGGAAACCCAATGAGGTAAAGTAAGTGCATAAAAGATTGTTTAGACATAGGTTCTAATAACAAGCGAGGCGCTTGGACCAATCTGCACGTTTGAGGGTGAATACCTAACGGGGTAGATCATCATGGTGTCATAAGGCACGAGGGGAGCGCACATTCATTTGATTATTCTGCTGGCTATGAAGGACTAGAAGGGGAAGTATGCGGCTTCCTGAGGTACGTAAGGTGCTCCTGGCAGTCCTCTGCATGGTGGCAGATGTTTAGGATGTACTCTCAGAGGTTGGGTCTGCGCGTAACTGCCACGTGGGTGGACCTTGACTACAAAAGTTGCTTAGCAGTCAGAATGGTGTGATGAGGGGACACTAAGGTGATTCGGCGGTCGCCTCAATGGGGAGGCAGAGGGTTATGACCAATAAGGATAGTAGGTCGTCGGATACTCATCATCGACAGCCAGTGGGATGCGAAAAGACTAGAGCTAAACCCAATAGACCATTCACCTTTAACTATCGAGGTACGATGGTTAAGGGGAGATGCCAATTGGATGTTTAGGTTGTTTGTTGTTATGGGCATTTCGCTTAACTCTTCTAGACTTTACTAGTGATGGAGGGGCCGAGGTGGGTCCATAGCCACCATGAAAAACAGACTCTAGGAATATCTATATTTTGAGGCTCTTAAAGGCAGGCCTGTACAGATACAGAAAAGCTCCTGACCGAGTTTCATGTTTCTTGTATCTCCCTACCACGAAACTCGGTGCACATTAGAGGACGTGTGGTTAAGGCATCGAGCTACAATTGATGATACGTACGTGGGAAAGTCTAGAAACATACATGTCTGTTATGGGTGGTGTATCGCAGACCTTATGTAACAAGCAACATTCTACGTATCAGAGGATCGTAGAATATTTCTTTTATTCTCATACTAAGTCATATGGTCTTGTAACTTTGGGAGACGACTATTGGGGTCATTTCCCACATTCACGATTTTTGCCGAATTTTTAATGACCGTTTTGCACCTAGCGAATCTTGTTTCGCCTATAAATTTTGATTGATAAGGAGTTTTGATCTAAAACCACTTCCATTGGATTCAGATGATGGTTTACCTATCCGTAGAGTGATCACATCAATCATGCAGACTTACCGTTTGGGAGATATGACTGAAATAAGGTTTAGAAGATAAAAACAGCTTAATCGGGCTTAATAGGTTGATTAGCAGCTAGGCTCATAACCCATTTTGGGATTCGGGTTATGGGAGGGTTGAAAGGAGTTAGAGATTATTCCTTTTCATTTTCTCAGCCACCACAAACATTTCTCTAACCCTAGCAATGACCACCACCTTTTAAATTCATCTTTAATCACTTTCTAATCATATATTAGCCAAATCTACATCAAATTAAGAAGGATTAGCATAGATATTGAGATAGAGCTGCTAGAATACATTGGGATCCATGCCAAATCAGTTAGAGTCTCAGATCTGAAATTTATTTGTTGCTAAGGTGAGTGATTTGCATGCTTTTTCACTAATTATGGCTAATTAGGGGTGATAGTGATAATTAGCGAAATTATGACCTAGAAAAATATGGAAGAATATGTAGAAATTCTAGAATATTATTTTATGTCACTGATATAAATTTGGGTTAATTTGGATTAAGTTTGCTAATCTCGAAATTTAGGGGATTAAGGGGAAAACCATGGATTTGGGTAAGTTTGATCTTAAATACAAATGTGGTTGATGTTTTGATCTTTTTGATTGAACCTATATGTTGTTACTATTGTTTAGTATGATCTATGATTGCATAGAAAAGTTAGAATGGTCGAAAACGCTGTCGAGAGGCAAAAAATGGTTTGCTGGAAATTGGTGCAGGTTACGGGTCAAGCGACCAACCCATATGCATCTCCGACCAATCCCTATGGGTCGAGCGACCAACCCTATACGATGATGTTCGATCGAGCGACCGACCATGTATGAAGTGTTCGATCGACCCTATATGATAAGGTTTGACCTATCCTATGTGATGATGTTCGACCTGATCCACTATGTGATGTTCGATCGATCCACTTTGTGATGTTCGACCCGATCCACTATGTGATGTTCGACCGATCCACTATGTGATGTTTGATCCGATCCACTATGTGATGTTCGACCGATCCACTATGTGATGTTCGACCGATCCATTATGTGATGTTCGACCAACCCAAAGGAGTTTCTACTACGCATCGACGATCGTGAACTCTTCTGAAGAATGATTCCAATCCAACTAAACCCGAGATGTAAAGGAAGTCCAGATGAGAAGTGATGGCTCAAGATCTAAATGAGGATCAACGGGTTAACTTCTAAAGTTGGGCTTTGATGCAGGACGTGTGCAAAAGGGTTATCGATATCTATAACTTTGGTTCACTATTGAGGGGGGCATTGATTATGGACCAGTTCGGTGGGGTCAGAGGTTGTATGGAGTCGAACTCCATCAGGGCTCCCAAGGGCAAAGTGGTCATAGTGATAGTTGGACGGTGTGGGACTTTGTCATGGCCCCAATAGTTTTAGTGATCAAAGTGATGGATATCATATGCTTTACGGACTGAGTGAGAGATGTGAGGATGATTGCAATGTTTGATGTTTGCTGTCACCATGACATGCGCACTCCCATTTATACACTTTATGATAGTGTTACCTTAGAATATTGTACATCTCATTGTGTTAACTCTTTGGTTGCAGGTTCAGGTATGATTGTTTATACCTGTTATTGATTTATTTTGCTGTTATTGCTCATAAAAGACTTTTGTATAATCCAGAGTTTTATGTCTCTTCTTATTACTCTGGGTGCTCCTAAATGAGCAGACTAGAGACATGTTAGGTAGTTATGCACGAGTGGCTGTCCGGCGACGAGCAGAAGGCTTCCACGTACTATTTACGTATATTCTCCCTGTGTTATTGTTGGTCACTAATTTGGGCATTAGTAGTGTACCTCTTCTATTTTGCTTTAGAGGTAGTATTTTGAAGTTGTAATAATGGTTTGGATCATAAGCTGTATTTTGGATTACGCTACTCTAATGGATATGGTTTAGTTTTCAGCTTATGCACTGTCTCACCTGTTTTATATCAAGTTATGTTACTACTATATTTTATTCCATGCGCTGTGAGATATATATATAGGTTCTTCATGATTCATAGTTTCAAATCCCTTTCTTTTGACGACCATCCCATGCTAGGGGACATTGGTATAGAGCATTTCGTAGAAATGTCGGCTGGTATGGGGCCGACCGTCACACTTGAGGGCATTACTTTGGTATGGAATCTGATTCGATCGAAGGAGGTAGTTTATACGCTTATGTAGCAAAGAATTGACAGATATATGTGGAACGTAACATTGTTATATAGAGATCCGTACGTCACTCCGGCGTAGGATGAGGGACTGCATATATTTCAGTGGTATTATGATGGAGACCGTGCGAGTGGGTACCATGGGGTGTATCTTAATATAGGGGGTAGCAACATATATATTGTATTAGGTTAATCCATAGGGAAGTAAATGGGTACTATTAGACCAAAAAATGGCACTAACACCAATTTGATCATGTTTCTATAGAATAATCGAGAATAATAATCTAAAAGCATAAAAAATCAATCAACACATGAGATTTATAGTGTTTCGACATTAATGAGCCTATGTCCACTTAATAGCTTCTTATTTCATTCATGAGTAATTACAACGAATACAATCACTAAAACACTCTAATTCAATGAATAATTCTCTCTGAATTCATTGTATTTTCATTGGAGAAGAAGGAGGTTATTTATTGAGGAGCATGGCCATTACAGACGTGAAGAATTAAACTTCCAAAAGTCCCCTTAATTATGTGCGAAATCATATATATATAGGAAGAGAGTTGGTTGGGGGTGAGTGGCCACGTGGCAGCATCAGAAGGAGATTCAAATGTAGTGGATAAAGTGGGGAAATGGCCTTTAGTTTGTGGGTTGACACGTGTACATCAATCCAGATTAGTAGGCTAGAGAATAGGTTAACTTCATAGTGTGTACTGATGCTTCACGCGGTTCGGTTAAGGGACTGAGAATACCGATCCGAACCGGTGATATTGTCCCCATCTGATCTGATCCACTATATTCAATCTGATCCGAGCTCTCCATTCCGATCTGAGAAGGGCTGTCCAATCCAGTCCGATCTGAGCTCTCCAATCTGATCCAATCCGAGCTCTCCAACCCAATCCGATTCGAGTTCTGGTTTTTTAATGTATAAGAGCTTTAACCTCTAACATATGTAACCCTGATCGTCTAGGTTTTGGGTGGCGTGGTCAAAAAACAGGCTAACATTTTGCCCCCCAAAGTACGTTTTATCAAAGATGGGGTGTGGTTTGAATATGTCGAGCTGAATATTTCTAGAACGTCATCCACCCTTGACGGGGCTTTATCAAATTGTTGTGTCTTATTGAGCAGTCCCGTCATATGGATTTTTTTCATGTATAAATGGCTTATCACATATCGCACTACTTTCATTGATGCTTATCAGGC
The DNA here is from genome assembly GCA_030737875.1 of Allium sativum. Classification (NCBI taxonomy): domain Eukaryota; kingdom Viridiplantae; phylum Streptophyta; class Magnoliopsida; order Asparagales; family Amaryllidaceae; genus Allium; species Allium sativum. The sequence goes on from JASFAX010000020.1 coordinate 50,896,027, forward strand.
CAAATTCCATGGCTAGACTGATCTAGATGATCACGTAATCGTTTAGTCCTCATCGAATCTAAAGGTTGAATTCCTTCACCATAAGTCATGTAAGATCGTTGGCTCCCGTAAGAGATCGTACATGCATAAGTAAATGCCAAATGACGTCGTCTTCCTATGCAAGTCAAGTGTATTACTGAGTTAGGCTTTCTTTTATGTTTAAGTTGACGTATGGAATAACCATCCAAGTCATGGGGCAGTATAAGAATATCCAAAATTTAAGCTAGCTTCTATACTATTGGGATAAATCACATTAGAATTGGTACATGAATCTATCATTTGCGCTCATCTTGGGACTATCCCGGCATATGGATATTAATCGAATCAAATTAAAAGAAATCCACGACCGTTACGATCCTCTCATAGTCACGTGATCACATACAAATTAGTAAGGAACGTTGTTGAAATCATATAAACTAGTGCTTGTAAGAACATCACAAATGTAAGGTTGTTTGAGAGTTCTTCGCATTCTCTATTTGATGTTGTTGCGGATCAAGTCTTTGAAGTCACACTTGATCTGTTAGTAGGCTTTCTTGAACGATCAAGACGAATCATATCATATTCCGAAGATACAGTTTATATGATTTGAATCAAGCGTAATCATGTTCAAAGTTAGTCTGTCAGTTGTAGCTCATGTTCCCAGCATCAATGGAGGATGATCGAAGTTAGTGCTTATGCCCCCAGCATCATTGGGCGTTGAACTAGGTCAGTGGGACATCGATTCTTCTAGCCTTTAAACTTTCTTTCTTCACATCGGGTTAGAGCTACAGGTTCAACAATTTTAGTCAACCCGTATCGTTCTTTGCTCTTTCTCAAGTCATCAAGAGTAGAAGTTATATACGTGAATGGTCGAATTACATTTGCTTTGGTGTCATCCCGTCGTCTCTTTAGTCAGTAAGTGAAGATTGCTTCATCGGGTGTCAGCGGACTTCGGTACTCTCATCAGATCAGCCACGGGTTGGGTAAATTCATCAAAGATACTAATGAATGTCTTTAGTAGGTTAATCAAGCCCCTCCGTTCATGCTTTAACATAGTCTGGACTAGTTATCACGGTCTTGTTGAGTTTACTTCTCTTACTCGGTTCCACTGAGCTTAACAAACAAGATTGTTGACTTAATCAATAAAATGGGCTCTCTCTAGAATCGCACAATCCTATTATTCTTTCTCAGGAACCTACCATTACACCTACCATTTCGAGAGTCAGATGGTCCTCCATCCTTTGTAATGGTAACATTGGGACCATCCATCTCAACGTTAGTATCCTCTGGTTGCTGGAATATGTCTATTTCAGAGGTGAATTCACCAAGGCCCTGGTGGGTCATGAGGCTTTGAAATTAGAGTTATCCAGAATACCAGATACTGCTGCTATCAACACCATAGATGGTCCAGGTCGATCTACAGATGCTGCCACAGTGTTGAATCTTTAAGGTATAACACCCCACCTCCACCAGGGTGGCTCTTGCAAGCACTCTGACTTTGGAGGGGCGTTTGAATCGGGTAAACATGCATAATGATATATCAAGGCAGAACAAGAACATATGCATATATGTAAACAGAGCAAATAACATAGATAAAACAGCGGAAGATGTCAAACCATTTCAAAACAAGTCTGGTACAACATAATGTTAACTTTCCAAATAAACAAGTCTAGATAAAAACAACTTCACTGAAAAACTGAAATACATAAGTACTATCCCCAAAATAAGTGATAACCATAGCTAGCTTCATGTCAAACCGTACATGAGCTAAATCCCACAAGCAAGCGATCAGAAATCCAAGCTAAGCTCCAATATTCCCACCCTGAGAACCTGGGGGGGGGGGGGGGAACGGAAGAAAAGAGGCGAAAGAAAACGGGTCAGTCAAAAAGACTGAGTAAGCCCTACTACAATCAATGTAAACTGATAAAGTTAACTGGCATGAGAAGCAGGGATGAACATAAGGATAATTACATACTAGCATGGTGAATATCTAACAGATGGTTCAAAGGAGTCATCACATAATCAAGGTGAAGTTTTTCACCACAGGTGTACCAGCATTCTAACATGTCATGTATAAACAAGAATTTATCCCTTGGCCTAAACTTGGCCCAGTATCAGGTGTTTGACTTATATCAAGATCCAACTTCTTGGTACAAATTCTAGTATAACAGGATTAGGTGTTACCCCAATGTTTACATCGAAACAGGACGGAACAGAATGGTCCATACAGAGATAGAGTTTGGGAAAAATGGGCTTTTACCACCCTAACAGATAAAGTACAGAAACGGAATGCTAACAATAATGGGCCTTTACTACCCTAACAGATAAAGTACAGAAACGGAATACTAACAATAATGGGCCTTTACCACCCTAACAGAACGGTACCACGCAGAAACAGACGGGTGTTACCACCCAACAAAACAGACGGTACCAACAGAATCAGACAGAGCTAAGTGTACCCTAACTCCTACCCAAGCGATCGGCTCCCTAATACATAAATATCCTATGTCGGCCCCACGATAGGGTGTATCACTCCCTAAAGTGGCAACCCATTTGGCACAGGCATATTTACAGATGTCACGGCGTCTTACATCCTCAGAGGCAGACCGGGATCCATGCACGCACATGACCCGGTTGGAACGCACCATCAACACCCATCGCCGTTATCAGAATGAACCACTTATAATTAGTTCAGTAAACGTGCCCGGACCCTACCTACAGTTGGGTCAAAGTTTTGATACCAGAAAGGGTTACTGACTAATATGGGTCCCAAACAACAAATGACACAAGTATTCCCCCTTGTGTCCCCATACTATCAGATTCAGATTAACTTATTAACAGAGTTCAGACATACAAAGTTCAGACAATCAGTTTTCAGACTAACGGATCAGATAACAGATTTACAAACTTGCCTAACTTGATGTGGGTCCTACAGATCCGCAAAACAGGTTCGTTTAATTTATCAATCAAGTTAGTTTATCCAGACCAGGTATCAAATCGGTTCTCAGCCTTATCAAATTACTGAGTTGGATTGGTTAAGTATAGTTCAACTTAACCCCGTTAAATTACCGAGTTCAGATTGGTTAAGTGTAGGTTAACTTAACCCTAACCACTAGTCGTCTTTTACGGTTAAGTGTCCTTAAGAAATCAAGCCCGGTTTCACTTAACCTACCCATTCATGTCAAATTGGTTAAGTGTCATAAATCAAATTTACTTAACCTTATCATGTAGCATTAATTAATTTAATGCACCTTAACCTCTCACATTAGACCTCGTTGTGGTTACTAGTTAAGCCGGGCGGGTCCGGGTAGCTTTACACCACAACCTAGTCTAACCTCGGGTTCAAGCACAACATGACCAACTTCTCACATTCGGTCCTATTGTTTGTAGCCACTAGTTAAGCCGGTTGGTTCCGGGTAGATTTATGCTCCAAACTCAACCCAACCTCGAGTTGGTCACACTTATATTTTCTAAGTGTCATGTCCATTATGTTTCCAAAACATATTACAAGTTTTCAAGCATTTGGGTAGACCTAACTTAATAGGTAAATTCCCAATGGGTAGACCTAACTTAATAGGTAAATTCCCACTCTTATGTTTTTATGTCCTTTAAGTTTACCCAACCCCAAACGCAATCCCATCGCTTACATATCGCAATAGCGCATAAAGGATAGAAAGAGGGAACTTGGCATAATCATGACATAAAGGTGTTGAAGCTACAAGTTTAACTATGGTGGCATATGAAATGTACATATGTTCATATACTTGCATATTACATTTTAGGCCTCAAAAGCATGCATAAAACCAAACTTAACATATTGGTGATACATGGTGATAAATGACATGTAGAAATGGCCATAAGTTCGCATTTAGCCTCACATGCAAGTTATCATAAGAGATATGATAACTTACATGTTGCCAAAATGCAACCTTAGCATAAAGCTTGAAGCTTTAAGCTCATAAACCCAAGATAAGCTTGCATAACATGATAACATGAGCATAATGATCAACCCAAACTTGCATAACATAACTTGCATATCATATGACAAACTTGCATATCATAACATAGCAAACTTGCATAACATAACATGATAAACTTGCATATCATAACATGGCAAACTTGCATAGCATAACATGGTAAACTTGCATATCATAACATGGCATACTTGCATAACATAACATGATAAACTTGCATATCATAACATATCAAACTTGCATAACATGACATAGTAAACTTGCATATCATGGCAAACTTGCATATCATAATGATCAACCAAACTTGCATCATTCATTTAACTTTAGAGTTTAAGTATGAAAGTAGAAAAGGGCTTACAATGCTTATGAAGACACAAAAATATGACAAAGCCCTTATGCAATCAAATAGACCCAAAATGCAAGCTCTAATAGAAAAACCCTTAAGCCAAAATGATCAAAACCCTTGCTTTATGATGTAAATATGGAAACTTGACTTGAATGCAAGCTAATGATGCTCATACAAGCTTGAAAACACTTGTATGCATTGAAAATCTCTCATAGAAATAACTTAGGAATTTTATGAAGAGAGTGGAGGCCATGAGAGGAATGATTTTGCCATAGTTTAGTTACTTGAATGAATAATGATGATTTAGGGTTAGGTTAGGGGCTTATTTATAGGATTAGGATGTGTTTTAGACCCTTAGATTAACCCTAGGTTAGATTAGGACCATCAGATCTCGGAAGCTTCCAGAAAACAGCCCCAAAACACAGCCAAACTCAAAAATGGTGCATCAGGCCAAACTGGCCGAGCACCCCCTGTCGACACCCAAGTCGACAGGGCTGTCGACTTGGTCCTAGCCAAGTCGACTGCCCAGTCGACAGGCCTGTCGACTGGGGTAGCTAGGCGGGAATTTTCCCACCTGCGCCCAATGGCCCCAATTTCGAAATTTGAACCTGAATTTTAAATCTGTTTTGAACTTTGAATTTTCAGAAAACTTCTTTGGGCCTTAACCGGGTCATACAGACTCCGATTTTCGAAAACTCGGACTCTATTTCGCGTATTTTTCCGAGACGAACGTAATGGCATAGCTCGTTTCCCTTGATTCAGATTTATAAATTTAATTCTGCCTCGATTTACGATATAACAGGTTATCAAAAATACGGGTTGTTACATAAGGAATGAATGCAGGGTCTTGCCGGACCTTTATTTGATTGAAGTGAGTAACATGACGTTCTTGGGTCGATAGATGTGGACCTCTGACTGCTCAATGAAGTTGGTGACCAAACCGTTCAAGCGGTCGATCGATTCAGATGCATGTAGCGAAAATTGTATAGCAACGATGTAAATCAAGATATAGAAATGGTAGGTTAAAGCGTAGGGAATTGCTAAAATCCCTAATGTCTCGTGTGAAAGAGTTTTGATTGATGATGCTCACACCACCTTTGAGGTGTGCCACCTCTAGCGAAGCATTAATTAACATTGGCATTCTGGCCTTCATCTTTGAGAAGTTGTCGCCAATGCCCCAATTTTGGGTTTGCGTCCCCCGCATGAAGTCTTGAAGTGGGTGGAAGCATATCTCTGGCTTCTTGGTTTCACATACTTTATAGCCATCAATCAGGCTTCTATCATTTAATTCTAAATGGTGATCTGCTGCTCTGATGTATGCGAGTTAGTTTTCTTAATAGCCGTCAATCAGGCTTCTATCGTTTAATTCTTAATGGTGATCTACTGCTCCGATGTATGCGGGTCAGTTTTGAGAAGTCATTCTTTTATTTGCAGTCTGGGATCTTCTAGAACTCCAATGATGGTAAAAGCGCACAAATTCGGGGGATATTTGAATTACCTTACTTGAAATTTGTATCCCATGCCCCCCATCTACAGGGGTTTTTCTATGTGGTGATCATCAAATCCATTTCTTCTCTAAATTCATAATTCCTCATCAAGTCATGAGTTAGAGTTTGATTTGAAATAATTTGATTGTGTCCAGCCCATGTTAGTCTTTCGTTTCCCATCTAAGCTCTGAGGATCGAAGACGGGTGGCGATAAGGTCAAATTATAGTCACTGTGAATGCTTCCACTTGCCCTATGCACTAAGGAATGGGGAACTTCATGTTGAAGTTGAGTTGGATTTGAGGCATTCATCTAAATTAGAACAGAGGTTGGTCGGGCTTCATTTAAGTTTCCATTAGATCTTGCATTGTCGTGGTTCTCATCATGTTTGATTCAAGACGACGTTGCCAACTCGTCCTAGGGTCTCATGTGATATGTACCATGGGGGAAGGAGTGTTTGAGTAAAATTCATTTTTGCTTGAATTTCCATGATGCTCACTCCAGTGAGTTAGTCATAGTTGCTCGGCCTTCTCTCTGTCCGAGTAAAGAAGTTATCCATCATTTTCTGTCATTTCCGGAAAAGTTCATCTTGTCGAGAAATCTGGGTTCTCAATTTAGCCAAGGACCATCTATTTCATGTCTAGTCTAATATGCTGAGGGATCACAGTGAGAGGAAATCTCCTAACTTCCTTTATTGCTAGCACCTTCTACACCAACATCCTCAGCACGGAAGAAAGTTCTACCTTACTTCGTCTTAACCCTTGGGGCAAAGTATCAAACAATCCGCTACCTTGCATGCTAGAAGTCGAAGTAATAGTGTGCCTCCTTTACCAGGGACTTCCAATCGGGAAGTCGGTTGGGACCAGCAAATGAACATTCATTCTGCATCTGTTTTGTGAGTCTCAAGCGGCCTTTCGAATTTAGACATGTATGCATGAAAAGAGAATTCTTTTCAAAGCATAAGTGATGGAATTATCCAAGTGGTCGAGTCATTGGATTTTCCATTTAGTGTACTTTCAAGGTGGCACTCATCATTGCCCTTAAGTATCACCCCAAGGCCTCCTTTTGGTCGTCGCCTTAGGTCGTGCGATTCATTATTGAACATCCTGCTCCTAAGGCTTCCTTTCGGTTGTTTCCTTAAGTCATGCGGAAAGTTTAGCTTTTGACATCGACGTCAACCCTTTATTGGTGTTGTGAGTGTGGCTTTCGCGTCTTTGTCTTGTTGTCTTCCGTAAACCTCCATTCTGTAAATTAAGTAGTATTCCTGTAATTTCATATGTTTGCAAGTTTGTCATATGATTTAATCAAATATACTTGTAGTCAATACATTAATCATCCACGTAATAAACAATAAATCACATCACAAATCAAACTGGGGTTTCAATCCAGCACGCCTGTAAACTAATACAAAAAGTAATAAATAATAGAGGGTGTGATGTGTATGCCCCCAATCAATCTTGAATTAAATGCCTGGCCAAGGCTTGTTCGGGATTGGTTAAGATTGACAATGTAATGCCTCCTAGTCTGAAAATGAGGGGAGAGGGCTCAGCTTTCATTCTTGCATCCAATCCTGCAGGGGTAGGAGACCTTTCATGGCATTTATTCGCAACGCCTTTATACTCTTATGTCATATGCCCGGAATAGATTTCGAACTCAGCTTTTAGTCTTGCCCTTAATCCTTCAGTAGGGTAGGAGTTCATTTGTGGTGCTAAGTCCCTGGCGCCTTTATACTCTTCCATTGGATGCCAAAGGTAGAGTGGAATCAAGGCAGTCTTTTAATCGTGGTGAACCTTCACGCCTTGAGGAAGCTTATCTTCTCGTCCTTTATACTCTCTCTCGGATCTTGAAAGTTAGAGTGGCGGACAACATCTTCATGTCCTTTGTACTCTTCCTCAAGTCATGGGGTTAGAGTTGTTCGGGCAAGCAGTCATGTCACTCACCTTGCAACATCTTCTACACAATATTTTCAAGAGCGAGAGTCCGTCGTCTCGAGTGTCGTTCTCAAACACAGTCTTAGTCCTTACTCCATGCTCCAATCTGGAGGATGGAGCTTTTTGGGAAAGTGGTCAGATCACACTCGCCGAGGTGCTACCTCCTCATCCCCGATTCATAGGTAGAGGTGGCCATTTGCAATAGCCAAGTCTCCCCCGTCCTGTCGACTCGTGGGATGGAGTTCGCACATTGCAGTATCATCCTTTAAACGTTCTCTCAAATCATGAGAGCTAGAGTTAGTTGGGAAAATAGTGATAAAATGTTTGTCAGGGCTCTGCGTTCCTCCGATCAATCTATGGGAGGAGTGATTGGCACTGAAGTTTGGGTACTTGCATCATTTATATCGCATGAATTAGTCATGTCCATAACTCAGGAAGCATGTAAAAGTAAATTTCATGATTGAAAAGTAAGCGCATCAAGAGGTAGTTTTGCCTCCTTTATTTCGATTAGTTCAATCTAGTGGCGTCGAGCGTAGGATCGAGCTATGTAAACAGTTTAACCTGTCCATCTATAGTCAAAATCCGACTTTGTGATTCAAAGATCAATGCACAATTGTCTTGTGGTCTGCCACATGTGAGCCAAGGAGTGGACGGTCATCTCGGATCAACCTTGAGACATAAAACTCTCTTTAGACAGAGGGCAAGGCTTTATAGACGAGCAATTCAGTCGAGCTCGCTATGGTTTTGTTCCATAACTCTATATATGGATGTTACAAGTCTGATCGGTTGCAAATCTGGGATACCTACACCATCAACATATTAATTCACCTGAGTTAATTACATCAATAACTCGTAAAGCATGGAAATATAAGAGCTATGGTTAAAAAGTAATCCTGTTAAAGGAATGAATATCATTCTGTGCGAAAATGGCATTGCAAGCTCTTTGCAGGTCCATATTGCCTTGTCCATTCTCTACTAGGGGATGGCTGATAAAATATTTAGCTGGTGATGAACGTCTTTTCAAACCGTCATGGGATGGTGGTCCCAAGAATGAACAGACCTTGATTGGTGTCTTGGAGTGACAAAGGCAGTTAGGTAAATACTGTAAGCGAATGACGAGGTCACATCTCGTTTGAATCGCCTTCTTACCCCCATGCTAAGGGCAAGGATTGAGTGTTAGGGAGTGATGTGTGTGTCGCTAATAGTAGCATATCATCACATTGGTGCTATGACAGTAATTGGCAGTCGAATAATGGATCCATGATTACAGAAACTTTTGCGCTTTCCATGCTAGGAAATAGGATATGACTTCAGGGGGATAGTCATATCTCATCCATCGTAGATATCCTTCAATCCCACGTCAAAAATAAGATCAAATGCACAAATAATCAATCAGCATCCAGGATTAAGTGCTCTAAGCTTTTAACTCGCCAATTTTCGGGCAAGGCTGAGACAGTCGATCATTCAAGCCTATGATGTATCAGCTTTGAATTAGGTAATGCAATTACGAGCAATCAATGTTCGAATCCCTGGTTGCTCCCAGTGTCTAGGGCATGACTTACTTGGCAAATAATCAATGAAGGGAGTGAAATTGTGAATCTTTACTTTCTAACTCCAAAACATCGTTCATCAGAAGTTTCATTCGTGTTCATCTCCCATCTAGTGGGGGGCTGACTAGTTATTTTGTCCAATTATTAGCAGTGATTTGAGCAATGGGACTCATTGATTTTATCTCAGGACAACCTTTCAAATGAAATAAGAAATGTCGTCTTTCATGTTATATCTCGAGGCATAATGAACGATCGTACCCCCTTCACTTCTCCTTGCTGAAAACACTCCTGCTATAGGAAGTTTCTAAAAGGAGTTGTCCATGACTCTCTACCGAATTCGGTCTCCAATACTAGATCAACCTCCGAGTGTCTCGATTTGGATCATCTCCATCTCTTTCGGATTATCGGAACATGCTATGTTGGCTAGATTATCTGCTTTCTGATTTTCTTTATGCGAATTATAAGATATGTTGTAATATTCTCATCCATCCAACAACTCTTCTACCCATTCTAGGTAAGTTACGAGTCGTAGTCCATTCATCTAAAATTTCCCTCAAATCAATACAACTCCAACGTCAGACTGTCGATTATTCTTTGCACCGTCTATATAAAACTACCCGGTGCTTGGTTTTCATCTTTCATTTTGAGGGGCCATCTTCTTCATCTAACACATCCTCTTCAGGAAAAGTAAACCCAGTGATGAAGTTGGCTAACGCTCGCATTCGTATGGGTTTCCTCAGGAGGGAACTGAGATCAAACTGGTTTAGCCTAATGTTCCATTCAAGCAATCGTTCGAATGCCGCAGGTCACTGCAGGGCCTGTTGTAGTGGCTAATCATTACATATCACAATTAGATGAACTTGGAAATTGGGGCAGAAATCAACAAGTTGTAAATGATATTTTCAATCTTTGGGCAGTTGCTTCATTAGACATTGCCCTTCTGCACCCCGAAACTTCATCCTATATAGGATCTATGTCTTCAGGTAGATCATCAAGGAACTCTTTCTGCGATGTCTCCCTTGCTTGCTAAGCCCATGCATCCTTCACACTACATCTCCTTTGGAGGGGAAGCGTTTTTGGGTTCCACGCCATCTCCGTTGCATAGCATATTCCATCTAGTCAAATAGCAGGCTCTTCCAGTGACTAGGTCATAACAGACCATTCCTTCTCTAGCTTCGGTTGGGACTGAGTAGTAGTCACTAGGGTGCAATGTAAGCTATAAATTCTAGTGGGGCTGGTTGGTCTAGACCTTGATCAGATAAGCTTGTATACGACAGCATAGCTTGCGAGACTTCAAGCAATATTCATGCCTTATGTCACAACAGAAATAAGACGTAGAGAGCTAACGGTTAATTCATATTTGCTTTAATCTTGAGCTCCCATCACTTGACCAAGGTCATATAGTAGCTGGTGAGCAGTCAAGTTGCTATAATCCGAGAAAAGATCCATAGGTCTAATCATGGCATGTGGTGGTTCAACTAACTCTGGGCACCAAATTATGTTGACATAACCCTTATTCGATGGAAATCAGTCTTCCTCAATGCGGTTGACAGCAAAGAGCCATTGCAAAGGCAAGCCAAGTTCTTCAGGAGGTGAACCACAGGACATATTTCATTAATCAAATCATACAATTGAAGTGTAGCTTTGGGATGTTGGGATATTTAGCTACTTTCTGGTATCCCATTATTGACAATCATGGTTACTAAGATCATATGAATCATCTTCGGTGTAACGCTCGGACTATTCCATATAACCATCATTCGATGCTCTGCCGATTGGATAAGTTTGAGTCACATAAATAAGGTGGTCAATACTCGTTAGGGAGCAACATCAGTTGCATCGGTGAAATCTATAAACCATCGGAACTATGGAAGAGGAAGCTACTATGAGACAATCACTGTCTTGTATATTGTCGTTGATACAAGCTAAATCTGATCAATAGCTCCTCACATTGGCTTACTGATGTAAGTAGGTGCCATGGCTCTGGGAAGAATCCTAGTCATTGCATTCTTGCGGTGATGTTCTTGGACTATTCGTCTAATCTTCATCGACAAGCTTTGATGATGGCTGTTAGCCGAAATATATGCCGAGCCGGAAGCGAGCAGTGCTCCGAGCCAAAGGTGAGACATCAACGGGTCCGGGAGCAGCGCCGGTGGTGTTCTGGGGCCCTATAGTCCCGACGGCAATCTACATTGGTACCGCACAATTTTGGAAGATAGAACCTTTTCTGAAATGATCAAAAATATGTATTTTTTCCAAAAATGGTTGTTTCGGGTCAGTTTGGATCTTGCTTTCAAGTTGCGGTTCGTAGATGTCCTCATGTTGGGTTGGATTGGACTAGTTCCTCCGAGTCGGATCGAGGCATCATCAGCTGGTCGGTTCGGATCATAGCACTTGCTCCAGGACGGGTTAGCCAAGTCCTTCTGGTTTGCTGCTATTCTTTGGGAGCTGAGCGGATCGGATATGGATACCTCGATCCGAACCGGGCTATTATCCTATCTGGGACTCCCGTCCAGTCTACATGGTTACGCTTCTAGCAAGTGCGTTTAGGATCACCTTCTCCGATCTGGTCTCCTAGTGTTACAGAAAATGAAATTCCAATCCGAAGGCTTATCCTCCATCTGAACTGATTTGCTTCCTACCTGAAGCTTTCTACTACATCCGATCTAAAGACTTCATTTGAACTGGTGATTTCCAAAGTTATGAAGCCAATAGCAAAAACGTTGAATTCATAGAATTTCCTCGTCGGACTTGATGATCCAATAAGTAGACTGGAAAAGCTTAAAACATTGAGAATCTTCATTTCCCAGTAAAAGCACCAAAATGTTAGACCAAAAAATGGCACTAACACCCAATCGATCATGTTTCTAGAGAATAATTGAGAATAATAGTCTAAAAGCATAAAAAGTCAATCAACACACAAGATTTATAATGGTTCGGCATTAATGAGCCTACGTCCACTTCATAGCTTCTCATTTCATTCACGAATTACAATTACAATGAATATAATCATTAAAACACTCGAATTCAATGAATAATTATCTCTGAATTCATTGTATTTTCATTGGAGAAGAAGGTGGTAATTTATTTAGGAGCATGGCATAGCAGACGTGAAGAACTAAATTGCCAAAAGTCCTATTAATTATGTGCTAAATCACATATATATAGGAAGAGAGTTAGTTGGGGGTGTGGCCACGTGGCAGCATCAGAAGGAGATTCGAATGTAGTGGAGAAAGTGGGGAAATGGCCTTTAGTTCGTGGGTTGACATGTGTACAGCAATCCATATTAATAGCCAAGAGAATAGGTTAACTTCATAGTGTGCAAGGATGCTTCATGTGGTTCGGTTATGGGGCTGAGAATACCGATCCAAACCGTTGATATTGTCCCCATCTGATCTGATCCACTGTATTCAATCCGATCTGAGCTCTCCAGTCCGATCCGAGCTAGGCTATCCAATCTAGTCCGATCCGAGCTCTCCAATCCGATCTGATCCGAGCTCTCCAACCGGATCCGATCCAAGCTCTCCAACCTGCTTCGAGTTCTAGTTTTAGAATGTATAAGAGCTTTAACCTCTAACATATGTAACCCTAATCGTCTGGGTTTTGGGTGGCCTGGTCACAAAACAGGCTAACAGGTGCGACTTATGGGTAAGCCTTGAATGATGTTAACCCAAGTAACCTAATAAATAAGAAAATATTATTGAACGGTATATGTAGAATTATCCAAAGTGCATAGTTTGAATCCAGTCACCAGAACTTGTGTTCTGACCCCCTAACCATAACATACTCGCAGGGTAGATTTGTGGCAGAGACATGATAGCTTTGGATATTGGTTAAGCAATATTATTAATACGGTAAGGCTATACTTTGATTATGTTATATTTTATCCATTTCGCTGTGAGATGTTTTCTGAGCTCTGACATATTTTATGTCTCTGTCTTTCTTGTAGGATACCAAAGCAAACTAACACGAGTTTCGATAGATTAGAATTTTGGAAAAAAAATGGTCTATCGGAATTCGGGTTGTCACATCTGGTATCATAGCCAGGTTTAGGATACCTGTACAGATAATAAGTGAACGTATTTGTATTTTTAAAAATAAAAATATATCTTTTATACATATATATACCTAGATCCGTAGAGGAACCCACTAAATAGAAAGAGCATAATATGATAAGAAATAGGATATTTGTTTTGTACACTAAAGGAATGAATATGGAAATTTGAGACCCTTAGGAAATTTGGGTGGAAATTGTACAATATATTTTGTATGGAAGGAAGGTGAATCCCATATGATTAGTATTTTGAGTTAGTGGGTTTGGCGGTAAAACTTTATAAATTGCAAAAGGTTTAAAAAAAAGAGAAAAATGGATTAGGAATATATATAGTTGAGAGAATTGACTTTGTGGGAGTTTCTAGGAAAGCCTAGAAAAATTGGAAACCCGCTTTGAGTCTAACCTAATAATTAGCTTTTAAGAACTTGAAATTGTAATATTTTTGGGTAAATGGTTTATGGTGTTTTCAAGTTTTAATCTTAAAAGTTATAAATATGTAAAGTATGCATATTGAGTTTTAATGTAAAATGGGGTATATTTTGTAAAAAGTGATTTCTTGCAAAAAAATGTCTAAAATAAAATTCTCTTAGTAAAAGGTGCATATTATGGTGCATGTATAGCTCTCTAGTTTTCTTCTTATATTTCATAACAAGTATTTTTAATAAAGGAAGTTTTGAAGTCTCTATACTTATGATAATCCTTTTTGATAAATTATTTTGAGTGGACAAAATAAGTTGTAGAAATTAAGAGTAGAGTAGATTGTTGCACCTTGTAGTAAGAGACTGAACCGACCTAATAGGTAAGAACCAGTCGTAAGCCTGATTGATAATTAGTTGCCCTTGTCTACTCCAGTTTTAGTGATTTGGAAAAAAAATATGAATGATGATGATTTACATTTTTTTAAATGACATGTTTTATGAGTAAGTTTTGATGAGGAAAATAAATTTTTGACACTTTTGGAAGAAAAGTGAAATGAAAAGGCCAAACCGTGTTTTAAAAAAAAGTATGGAGTTGGTAAGGATTAGAGCCTAGGAAAGACGGTAAAGAAAATTTTGAGACCGTGAAGAAAATAGCGAGAAGTATCTTGGAATAATAGTAAGTTCCCGTAGAATGTGTAAGCACTAAAAAACCTAAGGTGCTGCTTGAAATAATTGTTGGTGCACAACTAGGACTATTGGTGACTACTAGACATTAGAGGGCAAGTAAGTATTTACTTCTTGTTGGTTGAATTTTTCAAAGGGGGATAAAGTCCCAAGATTCTTGGCCCTTAGTAGTAGCTATGTTGGGTGTCTATTTAACAATTTTAGTTGAAAGACTAGTGGGCTTATTTAAAAATTGAAGTCAGATCAGATGATTAAATAAGCTAGGAAAAGAGATAAGGTACAACTAAAAAGGAAACAGCAAATTCAGTAAAGCAACAAACATGATAAATTATGAGGCAAGATGGATAAAGATAAAAGTTCCCAAGATAAGATGAAAAAGAAAATCAGTAATAGAGAAAAAATTTCTTATGAGGGTTGTGCTTAGATAGAAAAATTAAGGATGCGAAGTTTTCCGTTTTCCACCTTTTTGTAAGATAAGAAATCGAATTTAAAAATTTAGATTTTTCTGAAATTCGAAAAATAAAGTTAGTTGCTAAGATTTTGGATGCAAAAATTGGATTAACTACACTCTTTCTCAGTAAGAGTGTGGGAAAATTTAGATGAAAAAGGATTTTTGATTTACAACATTCATATGGAACTGCTAGTATATTTAGGATGTGAGAATCATGTTTTTAAAGAATTTTTGAAAATTTGCATACATATAAGAAGTACCACTTAGGCATGCATGTACTATTATGTTGTATTTTACTTTGCACAAGTGCACAATGTTTGCAAAAAATTGGATGCACACATGATGGATGTACATTATGCGAGGGGCTAATTGATTTCTTTTACTCTTATCAAATTTCGGGGACGAAATTTCCTAAGGGAGGAAAAATGTAACACCTTGCATTTTGTAACAATTAAATAATTAAACAATGTATATGTGTATATTTATATGCATTGACTTATATATTTAAAAGAAGAAAATATTAATGTAAATAAAATGTAATGTATGCATAGAAAAAGAAAGAAAGTATAGGTTTCATGCAGTGTAAATATGTTGCATGCACTGATTATGCATATTTTAAAAAGAAAAGAAAATTCTGAAGAGCTTCCAAAGTTTGGCCATGGGATTAGTGTCATTGCATTCGTGGCGATTTTCTGATCAATTTAGACATATAGACTGCATAAATATGATTTAGGACGAAA
Organism: Allium sativum; assembly: GCA_030737875.1. NCBI lineage: Eukaryota > Viridiplantae > Streptophyta > Magnoliopsida > Asparagales > Amaryllidaceae > Allium > Allium sativum. Next base: position 50,911,679 of record JASFAX010000020.1, read on the forward strand.
GAGATATCTTTAAATGAAGTGTCGTAGCAAAACATGAAAATAAGGTAAAAGAAGGAGAACAATGACCACCATTGTTTCTAAACTTATTAACAAAAGGAAATATAGCTCTGTTGGTTAAGGCATTGGATATGTAACGTAGAGGTCGGGGGTTTGAACCCTGGCGGTGACATAATTTTTATCTTTGTTTTAGAGAGGGCCAACTGAACATACAAATATAAGTACGCATACAAATTCAAAATTTGAAAGGATAAGAACATACATATAAGAAAATAAAGAAAATATATGTGTATATATATGAGAATATATATAAGTGTGTGTGTGTGTGCAGAAATATATGTATACAAAAGATAAAATTCAAGATAAGGCTACTGTCAATGAAATATGGCAAGAATCAAATAACGGTGCAACACCGTTTGAATTTTGAGAACGAAATGAAAATTGTACGTATATATATACGCGTAAAATAATCGTTAGAAGAATTGTATACGTATAAGGAAATTACATGTGAATATAACAGTTAAATAAATTCCATAAAATTCAAACATTCAAAAATCAAAATTCTATGCCAAAACGATTCAAACATTCGAAATTCAAACTTTTGCACCTAATTGGCACATTTAATTAGTAGGAAGTGACAATGCATGCCTTGTTGGCTTTATTCTGTTGGTCCAATTCAAAATTATTGTTGATGTGGCTACTTTCTATTGGCTATATGACATCGAGAGAATAGATTTCATCAGGAAAAATAGACGGTTAGCATCGATTTAAGCTTCTATATAAAGGACCATATAGCTCTTCATTCTCATTTGTTGTTTCTTCACTCTCTTATTCTTCTTCCACATAATTTCTGAATATAATTATTAATTATAATATTGGAGCGCTGTCTAAATGAAGATTAAAGAAAAAAATGAAAATTTATCGTCAACAATGATAAATTCAGAAAATAAGGTGTTTTCAACTGCAACAACAGTACAAACTCATGACTCTCCATCTGCAACCAATCCAAAGAGATTCTTTTCTAGATCGGCATATCAAGGAGAGTGGATTAAAGTTATATCATTTTTGATAACGATATATTATCGTTTAACATTCCCCGTTATTGTATAATGTGAATTTGCTAGAATATTTTTTTTTGCACGGCTTACGGGGTTGAGTGGACCCTACCACTTTTATTAAAGAACCGGAAAAAATAAAAGAAAATACAACTCACATGAGAAAACATAGAAACATGATTCTTCAAACAATAGAAGACAAACACAACAAAGAAAAACACTGTTACATTAGGCTTATCAAAATACCTGGATCAAATGTAAAGCCTAACTACTGGATTCCTTCTCTAATTTCCGCCTTCACGCTTTTGATTATCTGGACGTTAGTTTTAATGTCATGTCCAACAAACACCTTAGCATTCCTCTCTCTCCAGACAGTCTAAAAGAATTTTTTGAGCACAAAATTAAGAAGTCTTCCCTTTAGTTTTTTCTTACTAGTTTGATTGAGCAATATATTCCACTGTGCATTTGAGTTTTGGTTTGCATCACTTCTTCTAATACTGGACATAATGTCTTGCCATATATCATATACAAAATGACATTCGAACAATAAATGCCCAGTAATTTCTATCCCATTACTGCAGGAAACGCAAGCAGCATCATTTAAAACTCCTCTCCGAGTTAGCTTCTCTTTAGTTAAGATAGAACCTTTAACTACTTTCCACAAGAACAGATTTTCACATGCACAGTTGTCGGTTGTCCAAATTTTCATACTCCAAGCACATACAGGCATTTCGCTAATACCCATGATTTTCTCATAAAAATCTTAACTTGAAACTTCTTACTCATATTGCACCAAACAGTAACGTGAGGTTCGTTAATTCCTAACATCAAAAAGTTCGCTCTATCTTTCGTTTGATTGATTCTATCAACAGGAGAATGCGGCAAACATATCTTCCCATTGATAACAAAGTCAATAACTTTGGCGTTACGGGCAATACCAAAAGAAATGATTTCAAGTTGCGTAAATTTAGAAGATAATATTAGGCTACTCTCTAACCATGGTTCGTCCCACAACAGAACTTTAGAATCTGGTTTAATCAGGTATTTGAAAAAGGGTAGAATAACTGATTTAAGCTTGAAAATGGACCTCCACGTCCAACTAATTTTTTGCTGCTGATTCATTTTCCAAAAATTCCTGTCTTTCACCACGTTGAATTTGGACCATTTTACCCATAAGCTGTCGGTTCCGTTGAAAAAATCGTCAACCGTGTTTAATGAAGGCAGCTATATTCCACTCTTTAGTGTTGATGATTCCAAGCCCTCCTTTATGCAATTGGCTTTCAACTTTATTGAATGCAATCGGTGCTAAGTATCTACCATCATTTTTTCCTTTCCATAAGCATCTCACAAAAGCAGAGCAAATCACGGTAGACCCTTATATTCTACCCAAGCTATCTACTACCGATTATCTTTATCTATGTACTGATGTTTCCGTCAACGAAGTCAAAGAGGCAATGCACTCTCTAAATAAGAACTCAATGGGAGGTCCTGACGGCTTCAATGCCTGCTTTTATGCTTCCTATTGGATGTTCTTAGGTCATGATGTTACTAAGGTGGTAAGACATGTTTTCCTTAAATCTACCATGTTGTCTTCCTTTAACTCTACTAACTTAGCTCTCACACCCAAAGTCAAAAATGCCTCTTCGGTTAATGAATTCAGACCCATCGCGTGTTGTAACACCCTCTATAAATGCATTGGCAAATTTATAGCATGTAGGCTTAAAAGCGTTCTCCCTGATAATATTTCCCCTAACCAAGCGGCGTACTTACCCGGGCATAATATTCAAGATAACATTCTACTGTCACATGAGCTCTTAATTGGATATTCCTATTCTAATGTCAGTCTGACAGCAATGTTCGAACTTGATATTATGAAGGCTTTTTACTTGATCTAGTGGGATTCGATCGTGAGAATTATGGGTTATATGAACTTCCTGCATCATTTCGTCGCTTGGATTCTTACCTATATTTCCACAGCTCACTTTTCTATCCTTATCAACGGTTCTGTTGTTGTTATTTCAAATGCAAACAAGGTATACGACAAGGCAATCCGATCTCTGCCTATATTTTCATTATTGTGATGGAAGTTCTTTCTCGGATGTTGAACCAAAAAGTTGAAAGCGGTATGTTTAAGCTTCACCATATGTGTCAACAACCTAGAATCTCTTCGCTTATGTTCGCTGAAGACCTTGTCATTTTCTATGAGCCTACTGCGCAAACAATTGACTCTATTTTTGAAACTTTGAATGAGTTTTACCTTATGACTGGTCTACCTATTAATCTACTTAAGTCTGACATGAAAGTTGCAGGAATTTCTGATATTCATACTCGTACAATACAGGAGAGAACTGGCTTAACTCACAGCTTCGAGACCTTGTCATACCTTGGGTTGCCTCTCACTATGGCTAAGATCACCATTTCGCAATGCCATCGACTTAATAACAAAATCATAGCTAGACTCAACTCTTGGTCTTCCAGAATGTTAAGCCAAGCAGGGCGTTCAACCCTTATAAAGTCAGTAATATTCTCAATGCTAGAATAATTGAAAGTATTGAAATGTTATTATGACATGTTTAAATATGATATGTTGAAATGTTTAAACATATGTTAAAAGGATTAAAGTGATGAATATGACAAGTTGGAATTTTAATATGCTAAGATATTAATATGTGTGAAAATTTATATGTTGAAAGATAAGCTTATCAAAATATGCATAGCAATTACCATTGTTTCAATTCCATGTTAACTTGTGACATTTATGTATGTGGACCATTAATGGTAGAAACCGAGAAAACTACATGTTAGAATAGAATTGATTATATGTTAGACATAAAATAGGCATAATATGATGACATGTAAAAAAACGTTATAGTGGATATTTGAAAGAATAGACATGCCTAGATTATATAGAAGATTTATAGTAAATAAGAAACTGTAACCGCGCTTAGACACTAGGTTAGATTATACTTATGGTAGAAGTCTGCCTAGAACCGTCCGGCATATCTAGCATCCACAAGTGGTAAATCTAATGTTAGAGGTCTAAGTGCAAAAATAATACATGTAACGGTGCTAAGACATGAGGTTAAGTGAACTTGTGGAAGAACTCTGCCCGGAACCGCCCGACAAATCCAACATCCACAAGTGTAGGCTTAATGTGAGAGGCCTAGTGCATAAACATATTTATAAATATATGTATATGGCAGGATTGATAAATGACATTAATTTAAATCAATGTAAATGAATGGAATTGAATGGAAGATAATTACAACAGTAAAAGTAAATGGGAATGAACGGGGAATGATAATAACCTATTACAAATAAATTACATTAATGAGAATGATATATAATAGGTAGACATGTCCTAGTGACAAGTGAAGATTATAACTTAGGTTATAATAAACTACTAAGGAAATGAGATAACTGGCAAAGTGAGATAAGCGGCACTTAATTGTAAATTAAGTAATAAGTAAATGGGGAAGCCTGAAACCAGTTGTTTGTAATAAGTAGAGAAAAGGAGGAAAATTTATGATATGTAAGAAGTTGTACTTAATTACAAATTAGGTAATCTGTAAACTTGGAAGTCTGAAATTTGCTGATAAGAATAACATGTTTAGGCTTGTCCTAGGGACAAGAGGAAATTATAACATAGGTTATAATAAATGGAAAGGAGGCTTATCAGTGAACCTTAGTTAAGAGAACTAAGTTAATAAGTAAACAACGATAAGTTGTAGTGACAATGTAAGATGGAATTATGATTAAATAGGGAAGAGTGAGGCAAACTTATGAAATGAAATAAGTTATATTTAATTATAGATGATAAGTGACATGTTAGACAGAAAACATGTAAATTGAGATATAGCAAATTACATATTAAGTCGAACATGTTATTGTAACCTTGAATCAAACAAGAATATAAAGGGATTGTGGATTACAGACCTTGGATCACAACCTAGTGAATAACATGTTGTGGGCTTATTAATAAACTTAAATGGTTTAAGTTATATGATTGAAATTAACAAGCGAGAGGGTCCCATTCCTTCGAGATATAAGGGGCTAGAAAGAACTTGGTAACCTGAATAAAAAGTTAGATGGTAACCAAGTTAAATGGAAACACCATAAGGTAAAGCAAGCACATAATAGAATGTTTAGACATAGGGTCTAATAACATATTAAAGTGAGGCGCTTGGACCAGTCCGCATGTTTTAGGGTGAATAACCCAATGGGGTAGATCATCGAGGTGTCATGAGGCATAAGGGGAGCGTACATTCATCGGATTATTCTATCGGCCCAGAAAAACTGGAAGGGGAAGCACACGACTTCCTGAGGTACGTAAGGTGCTCCTGGTAGTCCTCTGTGTGGTGGCAGATGTTTAGGCTGTGCGCTCAGAGGTTCGGTCTGCGCGTAACTGCCAGGTGGGTGGGCCTTGACTATAAAAGCAGCTTTGCAGTCAGAATGCTATGACGATGTGACACTAGGGTGATTCCGCAGTCGCCTCAACGGGGAGGCAGAGGGTCACGACCAACAAGGATAGTAGATCATTAGATACCCATAATGGACAGCCAGTGGGATGCGAAAGGACTAGAGCTAAACCTAATAGACCATTCACCTTTCACTATCTAGGTACGGTGGTTAAGGGGAGACACCAACTGGATGTTTAGATTGTTTGTTGTTAGGGGCATGTCGCTTAGCTCTTGTAGTCATTACTATTTGAGGGAGGGGCCGAGGTGGGGCTATACCCACCATGAAAATAGACCCCAGGAATATCTGTATTTTGTGGTTCTTAAAGGCAGGCATGTATAGATATGGAAATAACTCCCGATCGAGTTCCATGTTTCTTATATAGCCCCGCCACGGAACTCGGTGCAAATTAGAGGACATACCGTTATGGAATCGATTACAACTGATGATACATACGTGGAAAAGTCAAGATACATGCATGTCTTCTCTGGGTGGTGTATCGTAAATGAGGGCATTACTTTGGTATGGAATCTGATTCGATCGAAGGTGGCAGTCCATACGCTTACGTCAAATTGAATTGATAGATATATGTGGAACGTAACATTGTTATATAGAGATCCGTATGTCACCCCAGCGTAGGATGAGGGACTGCGTATATTTCGATGGTATTACGGTGGAGACCGTGCGAGTGGGGTACCATAGGGTGTACCTTAATATATGGGGTAGTTACATATATAATGTATTAGGTTAATCCACTGGGAAGTAAATGGGTACGACGTGTGAGTAAGACTTGAGTGTTGTTAACCCAAGTAACCTAATAAATAAGAAAATGTGATTGAAAGGTATATGTAGGATTATCCAAAGTGTATAATTTAAATCCAGTCACCAAAACTTGTGTTCTGACCCCCTCCTTATATAATACTCACATGTTAGATTTTTGGCAGAGACATAATAGCTTTGGATACTGGTTAGGCAGTATCTTTAATACTGTAAGGCTATAATTTGATTATATTATATTTTATCCATTCCGCTGTGAGATATTTTGTGAGCACTGACATATTTTATGTCTCTATCTTTTCTGTAGGATACAAGAGGAAACAAACACAAGTTTTGATAGATTAAAATTTTGAAAAAAAATCAGTGTGTCGGAATTCGGGTTGTCGCATAAACCATCTTCCCAAAAGCTTTTACAATTTCAAGTTCTTAAAAGTTAACAATGGGGTTACACTCAAAGAAGGTTTCCAATTTTCCTAGGCTTTCCGAGACACTCCCACAAAGTCAATTCTCTCAACTATATATATTCCTAATCCATTCTTCCCTTTTTACCTTTTCCAATTTATAAGGTTCTACTGCCAAACCCACTAATCTGAAATATTAACATAAGGGATCCACCTTTCTATTACAAAACATATTGTACACTTTCCACCCAAATTACCTAAGGGTCTCAAATTATTCATATTCATTCATTTAATGTACAAAATAGATATGCCAACTTTTACTATATTATGTTTTTCCTATTTAATGGGTTTTTCTATGGATCTAGGTGTATATATATATAATATTTATATTTTCGGAAACTACAAATACGCTCACTCATTATCCATACAGGAATCCTAAACCTAGGTTCTGATACCAAATGTAATAACCCGAACTCCAACAGACCGATTTTTTTTCAAAATTCTAATCTATCGAAACTCGTGTTGGTTTGTCTGGTATCCTACAGAAAAGACAGAGATATAAAATATATCAGAGGTCATAAAACATCTCACAGCGAAATAGATAAAATATAATAATCAAATATATAGCCCTACCCATATAATAACACTGCCTAACAAGTATCCAACGCTATCATATCTCTGTCATAAATCTAAACTACAAGTATGTTATGAGGAGGGGGTCAGAACACAAGTTCTGGAGACTGGATTTAAACTACACATTTTGGATAACCCAACGTATACCATTCAGTTGCATTTTCTTATTTATTAGGTTACTTCGGTTAACAGCGCTCAAGGCTTACATGCACGTCGTACTTATCTACTTCCCAGTGCATTAACCTAATATGGGATATATGTTGCTAACCCCAATATTAAGGTACACCCCATGGTCTCCCACTCGTACGGTCTCTGCCATAATGCTACAGAATATATGTAGTCCCTCATCCTATGCCGAAGTGACGTACAGATCTCTATATAACAACGCTACGTTCCGCATAGATCTACCATCGGCATGTTACGTAAGCGTACGGACTGCTACCTTCGATCGAATCAGATTCCATCACAGAGTAGTTCCCTAGTGTCTACGATACACCACCCAGGACAGACATGCATGTATCTAGACTTTCCCACATACGTATTGTCAATCGTACTTGATGTCCTAACCGCACATACCCTCTACTATGCACCGAATTCCGTGGTAGGGCTGTACAAGAAACATGGAACTCGATCGGGAGCTTTTCCATTTCTGTACAGGCCCGCCTTTAAGGACCTCAAAATATAGATATTCAATATGGTCTGCTTTTCACTGTGGCTGTGGCCCCACTCAGGTCCCTCCCTCAACTAGTATAGACTACAAGAGCTAAGTGACTCGCCCCTAGTCAAACAATCTAAGCATCCATTTGGCGTCGGCCGCAACCACCGAGCCTCGATAGTGAAAGGTCGATGGTTTCTTAGGTTAGCACTAGTCGTTTCGCATTCTACTTGCTGCCACTGACCGATACTCGACTATCTACTATCCTGTGTTGGTCCTGACCTAGCCTCCCATCAAGGAGATCGCCGAATCACCCTAGTGTCATCTTGTCACAACCTTCTGACTGCAAAGCAGCAACAGCCTACACTTTATGTATCGGAGGATCACAAATTATTTTTATTTCATTCCCTGAGCGTTGGATCATTCTCATCTTTTGATATTTTGCTTATGGGGATGTGAGACATGACTATAATTTTACCAATTTTTTTTATAACCATTTTGCCTCTGTCAGTCTTGTACAGAGCATAACTTTTGACTCAGGTCAATCAGAGGGTGGGACCTGTGTCATTGAAAAGGAATTGACGGTATCCTTTTAGTAGAGTGGTTACACAAAAGATTTGGCTCAGCGGTTTGAGAGAAATTGTTGTTTTAAGGTTTTCAGTTGGCTATTCAGGTTTGGAGAGCCACAATGGCCTGATTTGGGAAGGCCAATTAGTGGGCTAGTGGAAGGGTATAAATAGGGGGTAAGGGATATGGGAAATGGTATTAATATTCCATTCTCTCATTTGGAGGCTTTGATCTCCTTCTCCTTCTAACACCTTTCCACCATTAAAAATCAAAATCCAAGGAGGGAAATTAAAGATCTATAACATTGGAGGCAAGATCTACATTAAGCTAAGCAAGGATTCATCAGATCAAGGGATTTGGTGCGAGGTGCTTATTGTCTGGATTCTTATTTCATCAATTTTGGCTTATTTTGGAGAATCTGTGAGTGATTTACATCTCTCACATAAATGCAATGAAGTATATGAGTGCTTGTTCATGTTTCTCAATAAATTCAAGTTGTTTTCCATAGATCTACATCATGTTAAGTCCTATTTCATATGAATTACCTTAGGATCTGATTTAGTAAATTAAAACCGGTAATTCGTATGTTATTTCATACGTTTATGCAAGTTAGATCTTTCATTTTTGTCCATATGTTTATTTATCATGATTTTGGTGAAATTTGCACAATTTTGGTAATAATCGTCATATTCATGTTGTTAGCGATTTCATAAAATGCTTATGGTTGTGTAGAATGAATTAAACGAGTATATTTCGTCAATTGTACCGATTTGTGAAATTTTGGTCAAAATTGGACTTAGATTGGGGGTTTTCGGGCCAGGGGTCGCACCAGAGAAACGACAGCATTTGTGAAATGCTGTGGTCGGTCGCGCATATGATAGCATTTAGGAAATGTTGTGGTCGGTCGCGCTTATGACATGTGGCAAGGGTGGCCGTCATACGATTAATGATGGTTTCAAAGCAGGATTGGCGGTGATAGCCAGAGTCAGTTATGGATGATTAGTTGTTCTGTTTGTACAGTCCCATGTAGGTTACCCAACGTCGAAGAAGATGTTCCTTGAGAGCTTGTCTGATATTGGTTTAGGCCTCTAGGGCATGTGCTTGAGGGATGTTAAATTCGATTAGGATGGTTTACATGATATATATATATATATATATAATCTGGATGTTATGAGTGCTTACCATGATTGAATGGGTTTTCTGGATTCCATGGATGAATGGTTGAATTGTTTATCATAAAGTTTATCACTGTCCGATGTGGGGAAGACGGTAGTTGAGTTCTTCTCTGGTGTTTGGTTGATTAGTTTGTTTGTCTACCTATTCTCATATACTTTATTATTAAAGTTTGTTAGCTGTTTCATCGCTCACTAAGACTGCTGTCGAACTCAAGGTTTTATGTTTCCTCTTATTACCTTGGGTTGTTCATACGGTTGTGGACGGGCAGACTAAGTAGCAGGTTACAGGTTATTAGTGAGGACGATGATGCTATGCGTAGGTGAGCATGAGGCTGGTGTACCAGTTTTACTACTATCTAGTGTCTTTGTTTCCGCTATTTGAGTGCTATATGAGGGTTGTAGTGAGGCATTATATACAAAATTTGGTATCAGTTGGATAACCTTTCAGGATGTTGAGAAAGTTTCAAAAAATTTCTATATGATGCTTCATTACTATTACCTATTGTATACAGTCTATTATATTTTATTCTTGCGTCGTGGGTTCTACGACAGGTTCCTACGTTGTTTACCTACTCTGATGATTATCCATAGCTGCCTGGCAAACTTTTCAGCGCATTATTCCTCTTGTTTAGTGCAGGGGTTATGGGCAGTTGTCACATTTGGTATCAAAGCTCTAGTTAATGATTTTAGCCAAAGTTCGAGGACGTATTTACGTATGAGAGACGTACTTGTAGATTTCAGTTGGATGTTTACTATATATATTAGCATATATAGTAGTAGCATTTGTACTTCTCTACCAGTTCTCTTGTAGATGGATAATCATTCTAATTTGCAAATTTAGAATGAGTCGATGTTATACAAGACATTCTGCAAGGGAAGAAGCCATGCCTGGAAGGGGTAATGGTGGGGGGGGCCTAATTACCCGGCCATGTTTGAAGCTATGATTGAAGCATGTCTTCGAAGGAACCCTGCTCCAGCGGTAGCTACGGTTGAGATTGGGGTCCCAATGCCTAGAGCTGCGGAATTTGAAAAGCTATGCAAAGACTTTTCTTCATTGGGAGGAAAATAGTACAAGGGCACCGAACTAGTTGAAGAAGTCCAGAGGTGGATCGATTCTTGCATTCGGAACTTTAGGGACTTGGTCATTGATGATGCAACAAAGAGAAAGCTTGTATCAAGGCAGTTAGAGAGCAGAGCAATGGACTGGTGGAACTCTGTCACACTTGAGACCCCTGAAGAGGATATTTCATGGGAGCTGTTCCAAGCAAAGTTTATTACCACAGTGCAAAAGTCGACTCTGTTTAAGAGATTTGTGGAGCTTAAGCAGAATGGTCGGCCAGTTCTTGACTATATTTCTGACTTTAAGGCTTTGTTGAATTATGCTCGTTCATATGTGGACACTCCTTATCAAAAGAACAAGAAGTTTGTCTTAGGGTTGGATGAATATCTTGGGAATCAGCTTGTGGATCACCTCGATGATAGCTTTGAGAAGATCATCGAGAAGGCTTTGAGACATGAAAGTATGTTTCCTAAGAAGATGTCTGTTATAGCACCTAAGGAAGAACAAAAGCCACAACAGGGTGGTAATAATAAGAAGAGGAATCCACAACAACAAAAAGGGAAGAATGGTTAAAAGAAGCCTAAGAGTGAGGTGGTTTGCTTTAACTGCTAACAGAAAGGCCATTTTATTAGTGAGTGTAAGAATCCTAAAGCTAAGAAGACGTGCTTCAAGTGTGGAAAGCCAGGGCATGAGAAGAAAGATTGTTCAGAATCAGCTAAGGGCAAGCAGGTTGTGAAGGCATATGCTTTGGAAGCCGTGCCAACTTTTTCAAGAGCTCCGACCGCAGAGGAGAAGGGAAAGGGTGTCGTCATTCAAGGTACTCTTTCTGCTAAAGGTGTTTCATTTCGAGTTTTGTATGATACTGGACCATCGCATTCATTCATTTGCAATGAGCTTGTGTGTTGGTTGGGTTTGGAACCCGAGATTTGTGATAGACCATTGATCGTGACTAATCCAGTTGGGGGTTCGTCTAGTTTGTGTATGATATGTCGTGGTCTAGTATTGTCAAATCATGGTTGCTCTTTTGTATGTAAATGCTTTGTTCTCAACTTTGCTGGGATTTGGATCATCCTGGGCATGGATTGGCTCAAGAGGTATGCGGCAAGAGTGAATTGCGAGAAGCCAAAGGTGAGGGTCGGGGATGTGGAAGGGCGAAAGGTGTTTACTAGATGTAAGCATGAAGACGGGGTCTTCGTGAGTAATCTATATTCGCTTGGGATTCCACAAGAAGACCTGTCATTTATGCTGATCGCTAATGAGTATGAGGATGTCTTTAACAAGGTCAAAGGGTAGTCGCTGCATTGTGAGATCGAGTTTAGGATCAATTTGGTCGAGGGTGCTAGACCAATTGGTATTCCTCTTAGACGGATGGCGCCTAAGGAACAACAAGAGTTGGAGATGCAAGTTCGAGACCTTTTGAGAAAAGGATTCATTCAGAGAAGTGTTTCCGAATGGGGTGTACCAGTCATGTTTGCAACCAAGGCAGATTGCTCGTTAAGATTGTGTATGGACTATCATGAGCTGAACAAGGTGACTAAAAGAATAAGTATACTCTGCCAAGGATTGATGACTTGTTCGATCAGCTTCATAAAGCCAAAATGTTTTCTCAGATAGATTTCTCAACGGGATTTCACCAGTTGAGGGTGGCTAAGGATAGTGTGCCAAAGACTGCTTTTAGGACACCATCCGGGTTCTTCAAATGGTTGGTGATGCCATTCGGCACCAACGTATTATGTGGATCTTATGAATAGGATTTTCAGAGATCAGTTGAATAAGTTCGTGCTTGTGTTCCTGGATGATATTCTGGTTTACTCCAGGAATGGGGAAGAACACAAGATGCACTTGAGAGTTGTGTTAGAGATCTTGCAAAAGCATCAGCTGAAAGCTAAGTTCTCGAAGTGTCACTTCTGGAAGGATAAAGTGAGATTCTTAGGCCATGTAGTTTTTGAAAAAGGGATAGCGGTTGACCCGGCTAAAGTGACAGCAATCCAGGGCTGGGATGGACCTAAGAAAGCGACAGACGTGAGAAGTTTCCTTGGGTTGGCTGGATATTACCGATGGATTATCTAGGATTTCTACAAAGTAGCTGCGCCATTGACGAGATTGACTAAGAAAAACCAAGTGTTCACAGGGGACGCAAAGTGTGAACAAGCGTTTGGGATCCTGAAAGAGAAACTGACGAGTGCTCCTGTGTTTACCATTTCAAGTGGGAATGAAGAGATGATTGTGTATACCGATGCATGTGGTACTGGATATGGAGTAGTGCTAATGCAGAAGTATAAGGTTGTGGCCTACGCGAGTCGACAGATGAACCCGCATGAGAGCAATTACCCAACTCATGATTTAGAGTTGGCAGCGATTGTTTGCTCTGAAGATGTGGAGACATTACCTGTTTGGAGTTCGATTCGAGTTGTTCATGGATCACAAGTCATTGAAGTATCTTTTCTCCCAAAAGGATTTGAATCTTCGGTAGCAACGGTGGTTAGAGTTTTTGGCATCGTATGATTTTGGTATAGCCTATACTCCTGGTAAAGGTAACGCAGTCGCATATGCATTGAGTCCAAGACACGCAAGTTTGGGAGCGATGTTTTCAGAATGGAAGAGCCTCGAGTATTTGGCTAGGTTCGATTTTAGGCCACAATGCGAGTTGGAACTTGAAATGTTGGCAAGCTTGTCGATAAGTCCTACTATTATCGAAAGGATTGGTGAGAGCCAAAAGAAAGACGCAAAGCTTGTTGAGGTTATACAAAACCTGGAACCAAAGAATAAAGAGTTCGAAGTCAATCAAGAAGGTTGGCTTCGAAAGCTAGGGCGACTAGTCGTTCTTGATTTCGACGGATTGAGAGATGAGGTTCTGAGAGAATGTCATCACTGAAAGTTGACGATTCATCCCGGTGGTAATAAGATGTATCAGGACATGAAGCGAGTCTACTACTGGGAAGGGATGAAGCGAGATATTGGAAAGTTTATTTCCAAGGGCATGAATTGCCAGTTGGTGAAAGATGAAAAGAAAAGGTCGAGTGGTTTGCTTCATCCACTAGAAGTTCCTAAATGGAAGTGGGAGTAGATATCAATGGACTAGCTAGAAATAGAGTAGGAAACGAAGGGATTTGGGTCATCATGGATCGCTTGACCAAAAGTGCAAGGCTCATTCATGTCAAGTCGACTAGGATAACATCGAAATTGGCTGAACTTTATGTGTAATGGATAGTTCAATTCCATGGTATCTCGAAGAGCATAGTGAGTGACCGAGATCCATTATTTACGAGTGGATTTTGGAGAAGTTTTTAAGAAGCTTTGGGAATCGATTGGTGCTTGAGTACGGCTTACCATCCCCAAACTGACGGTCAAACTGAGAGGGTCAACTGAGTTTTGGAAGATCTCCTAAGAGCTTGTGTGTTGGATTTTAGGGGATCATGGGAGGACCGTTTGTATCTAGTTGAGTTTGCATATAATAATAGCTACCAGTCTAGCATTAGGATGGCACCATACGAGGCGTTGTATGGAAGACCATGCAATTCTATAGCTTATTCGTTAGAAATTGGAGATAAGTTAGTACTTGGGCCAGAGATGATAAGAAAGACCTCAGATTGTATCGAGATCGTTCGACAATGAATGAAGCAAGCCCAAGATCGTCACAAGAGTTACGCCGATAAACATCGTAAGGACTTGGAACTCGACGTTGGCAACATGGTTTTTGTTGATATTTCCCCATTAAATCATGTGTTTGATTCAGAAGTTAAGGAAAGTTAGCTCCAAGATTTGTTGGACCGTTCCCGGTAGTCGAGCGAATTGGAAAGTTCGCATATAGATTGGAGTTACCCGAGAAGATGACGAGTGTCCATAATGTATTCCATGTGTCATTTCTACAGAAGTTTGTGCATGGTTCGAATGTGGCGGTACCTCCAGAGCAGTACGAAGACCTTGAATTGGAAACTGCAGTTACAAGACCTCGTAATCCACTTCGTACTGTGGGAGATGACACTAAACAGCTTAGGAGGAAGATGGTTAAGCTGGTCAAGGTACAATAGAGTGAAGACAACAACGATTGTACTTTGGAGACGGAAGAGAGCATGAAGGCGACTCATCCAGAACTCTTCATTGGTAGGACCTTTGATATCGTATCATCGTTATAACCTTGCATCTTGTTGTTGTTTGGTAGAATTTCACGTGCTAGGATAAGGCTATGGATGCATGGCTTGATGGTTGCTAGTTTGGATGATAGAATTAGCTTCTCGTGTATGATTGGTGTAACGACCCGCATTCTACGCATCATAGAACCGTAGAATATTTATTTCTGTCACATACGAAGTCGTATGGTCATGTAACTTTGGGGGACGACTATTGGGGTCATTTCCCATGTTCATGATTTTTCCCGATTTTTAAATGACCATTTTACCCCTAGTTATCACTGTTTTGGCCATAACTTTTGACTGGAAAGGAATTTTGACCTGAAACCACTTCCATTGGCTCCGGATGATGGTTTCTCTTTCCGTAGAGTGGTCACATTAGCCAAACGGACTTACCGTTTGGGAGATATGGCTGAAACAAGTTTCAGATGGTGAAAAGCAGCTTAATTGGGCTTAACCGGGTGATTAACAGCTAGGCCCAAAGGGGAATTTCGGGATTAGGAGTTTAAAAGGGCTGTTAGGGTTTGGAGAATACTTTTTTCTCATTTTTCAGCCATCACTATTCATTCCTCTTAACCTAGCCATGGCCTCCACCCTCTAAATCTCTTCAAAACACATCTTAATCACTTTCTAATTGAAGATTAGGCTTAGCAAACATCAAATCAAGGAGTATTAGCACGAGAACCGAGGTAGAGCTGCTGTGTAAGATTGGGAACAGCGCCAAATCAGAGAATATTTCAGTTTTGGGGTTTTAGTGGTGGCAAAGGTGAGTGATTAGCTTGCTTTTACACTAATTACTGTTAATTATGGGTAATTAGTGAAGATTAGCGAATTTATACATTAATAAATTCTGGAAAAATTCCTAAAATTCTATAATGATGTTTTATGGCTCTGATAAAAATTTGGGCTAATTTGGATAAGTTTTGCTAATTGTATGCATAATCACGGTTAAGAAGGATTAAGGGGAAAACATGGGTTTCTGGGTATGTTTGATCTAAAGTATTTCATGTAAATGATGTTTTAATGTTTGTGATTGATTCTATATGTTGTTACTGCTGTTTGGGATGTTTTGTAATGTCATAGGAAGTTTAGAAAGGTTGAAAACGCCGTCGTTCGGCGAAAATAGCTTGCTGGAAAAAGTTGCAGATTTTCAGAACCGGTTAGGAAGAACACCCGATCCGAACCGGATAGGAGGAGGAGATCCGATCCGAACCGGATAGGAGGAGGAGATCCGATCCGAACCGGATAGGAGGAGTAGATCCGATCCGAACCGAATAGAAGGAGGAGATCCGAACCGAACCGGATAGGAGGAGACACCCGAACCGAACCGGATAGGAGGAGACACCCGAACCGAACCGGATAGGAGGAGGAGATCCGATCCGAACCGAATAGAAGGAGGAGATCCGAACCGAACCGGATAGGAGGAGACACCCGAACCGAACCGGATAGGAGGAGGAGATCCGAACCGAACCGAATAGAGGAGGAGACCCGAACCGAACCGGATAGGAGGAGGATGCCCGAACCGAACCGAATAGGAGGAAGAGACCCGAACTGAACCGAAGAAGACCATAACCCGAGATGCAAAGGTAGTCCAAATGGGAAGTTTGTACCAAGGATTCAGATGGGAATCAACGAGTTAACTTCATGATTGGGCTTTGCTGCGGGACGTGTGCTAAGGGGCTGTCGATGTCTGTAACTTTGGATCACTATGTATAGGGGGTACGTGAACGGATTCAGGGCCACAGTGGTCTAGGTACGACTAAAAGAGCTATAGACCAATGAAGTGGGGTCATTTGTAAAGGTTTAGTCATGACTCCATGGGGTAAGCTTGGTGGTAGCAGTAGTTGTACAAGCCGAACTCCGTCACTACTTCGATGGGTCTAGTGGTTGAAAGCGGTACACATCGTATGCTTTATGCACTGAGTGAGAGATGTGAGGATGGTTGCCATGATTGAATTGTTTGCTATCCCTATGACATGCACACCCCCACCCCCGTATTTCTTTACACCATATGTTGACGGCACCTTAGAGTATTGTACAGTATGTAGTGCTAACTCTTTGGTTGCAGGTCCAGGTTCAGGTATGGTTTAGTATACCTGTTATTGTTCTGTTTAGCTGCTTATCGCTCATACCAGACTTTTTGTCTGACCCAGAGTTTTATGTCTCTTCTTATTACTCTGGGTGCTCACACGAGCAGACTAGAGACAGGTTAGCTGGTGATGCACGGGTAGATGATCCGGAGACGAGCAGGAGGCTTCCACGTAATATATATATATATAGTATTCTCCCTGTGTTGTCGAAGATCACTGCTTGGGCATTGGTGGTGTATCTTCCACTTTAGCTTTCTTTTGTTTAGAGACAGTAGAGTTTGAAAAGTTGTAATAAGCTGTATTTGGATTTCCGCTGCTCTGATGTTGACATTTATTATTAGTTATCAGCTTATGCACTGTCTCACCTGTTTTATGTCAAGTATGTTATTAATATATTTTATTCCATGCGCTGTGAGACATTCTACAGGTTCCTTGATTAGTTCATTCTCTTCTTTCTTTTCTTATGACGACCGTTCCGTGCCAGTTGGACATGTGTACAGCGCACACTTGGAGGAAGTGTCGGTTGGTGCGGGGCGGGCCATCACACTTGGTATCAGAGCTCTAGGTTGCGTAGTTAACCTAGGGAAGTTATCAGGGAGAGATAATATACGTATACGAGAGAGCGTATTTGTGGTTATTTTGGTTTTCAAAAGCTATATATATACTATTAGTAGTATAAGAATGAAGTCGTACTGCACTAGCACCACTATGGAATCGTTAATCGTTTCCTTTTTCAGATTGACGATGAGCCGAGATACTAGAGGTGCTGGTAGGGGAGCCAATAATGGGAATGCTGCTGACATGAGGACGATGTTTACTGACCTCATGAGAGAGATGCTTAGAGATGTACGGGGGGCAGCTCCCAATGGTGGAAATGGTGGTGGTCCAATAGTGCAGGCGCCAAGAGTTGACTTCCCCAAGCTGAATAAGGATTATACTAGCCTTGGTGGGAAGCCATTCCACGGTACGGAGTCGGCCACAGATGTTCAGGATTGGTTGGATAGTTGCGAACGTATCTTCGAGGATTTGGGTATCGAGGATGCGATGAAGAGAAAGCTAGCGTCCCGTCAGCTGCAAGGGCGGGCAATGAATTGGTGGAATGCTATAAAGGCAGCTACTCCCGAAGATCAGATTACTTGGGAGCAGTTTAAAGCTCGCTTTAGCGAGAAGTTCATTCCAGCTGCTCAGAAGTCAGTGCTATTTAAGAAATTCTTGGAGCTCAAGCAGAATGGCAGAGCTGTCTCGGAGTACATTGCTGAATTCGACACTTTGTCAAAGTATGGGTTATCTCTTATAGATACTGCCGAGAAGAAGAATGAGAAATTCATAACTGGGTTAGATCAGCACTTAGGGGAAAGGCTTATTAACCACATCGATGAGACGTTCGAGTCGATTGTGGGGAAAGCATTAAGATCAGAGAGTCTCTACCCTAAGCCGAAGACTGAGGTTGCATCCGCAGATGAGCCAAAGCCACAAGCAAGTGGTGGAGGCAAGGGTGGTTCCCAGAATAAAAGAAAACAGAGTCAGACTAAGGATGGCCAGAAGAAAAAGAATAAACAAGATGTTGAGTGCTTCAGCTGTGGTAAGAAGGGCCATTATGCTAGTAATTGTCGGGCCAAGCCAGCGGATAGGAAGTGCTTCAACTGTGGCCAAATGGGACATCACAAGGACAAGTGTCCGCAACCCCCTAAAGAAAAGCAAATGGTGAAAGCATACGCCCTTAATGCTATTCCTTCTTCGTCGAATGCCCCAACAGCGGCGGAGAAGGGAAAGAATGTCGTCATTCAAGGTATGCTTTCTGTTTATGATGTTCCTGTTAGAGTTTTGTTTGATACCGGAGCTTCCAGTTCTTTCATATCTAGTGACCTGGTAGATAGGTTGGGATTGGAGCCCGAGATTGTCGATAGACCTTTAGTAGTGACGAACCCGATTGGTGGTTCTACTAGCCTTAGCATGATTTGTCGTAATGTGGTCTTATCGAGTCATGGATGCATGTTTGTTTGTGATTGCTTTGTTTTGGGCTTTACTGGGTTTGGCATTATTTTGGGAGTAGACTGGCTCCGAAGATACGGGGTGGTGGTAGACTGTGAGGGCTTTTTGGTGACAGCTAGAGCGGATGATGGGCGGAGGATAGTGTTTGGTGGTCTACCCAGTGAGGGGGTATTGGCTAGTTTTCTAAACTCCCTCGACATTCCGCATAGTGAGTTGTCAGGTTTGCCCGTGGTTGGCCAGTATCCGGATGTTTTCGAAGAAGTGACCGGACTTCCACCACACCGAGAGATTGAGTTCCGTATTGATTTGGTAAAAGATGCCAGGCCTATAGTGATGCCACTTCGTCGTATGGCACCAAGAGAGCAGCGAGAGCTCGAGGTGCAAGTCAGCGATCTTTTGAAGAAGGGATTTATCAGAAGGAGTGTTTCTGAATGGGGAGCACCAGTTGTGTTTGCTACCAAGGCGGATGGTTCCCTTCGTTTGTGTGTAGACTACCGCGAGTTGAATAAAGTGACGAGGAAGAACAAGTATCCTCTACCGCGGATAGATGATTTGTTTGATCAGTTGAGTGACGCGAGAGTATTTTCTCAGTTGGATCTCGCGACAGGTTTTCATCAGCTTAGAGTGGAAGCTGAGAGTATAGCTAAAACGGCATTTCGGACGCCGTCTGGGTTTTATGAGTGGTTGGTCATGCCATTCGGGCTGACCAATGCCCCAGCATATTTTGTGGATCTTATGAATAGGGTATTCAGAGAACAGTTGAATAAGTTTGTCCTTGTGTTCGTTGATGATATTTTGGTCTACTCGAGGACAGAGGAAGAACACAAGGGACATTTAAGAATAGTGATGGAGGTGTTGAGAAAACACCAATTGAAAGCAAAGTTTTCTAAGTGTCACTTCTGGAAGAGGGAAGTGAGGTTCTTGGGCCACGTTGTATCAGAGAATGGTATTGCCGTAGACCCGGCAAAGGTGGCTACGGTACAGGATTGGCCTAAGCCCAAGAATGCAACAGACGTAAGAAGTTTCTTGGGATTAGCGGGATATTATCGTAAGTTTATCCAAGGCTTCTCCAAGATAGCAGCACCGTTGACTCAGTTGACAAAGAAGAATCAAGCTTTTGTTTGGAACGAAAGGTGCGAGGATGCATTCAAGAGTCTAAAAGAAAAGTTGACAAGTGCACCAGTGTTAGTCATTCCCAAGGGGAGTGAAGAGATGACGGTATATACAGATGCTTGTGGTACCGGACTAGGTGCTGTGTTGATGCAGGGTGGTAGGGTTGTAGCTTATGCAAGCAGGCAACTGAAACCGCATGAGAAGAGGTATCCTATCCATGATTTGGAATTGGCAGCGATCGTATTCGCATTGAAGATGTGGAGACATTATCTCTTGGGAGAAAGATTCGAGCTGTTTACTGATCATAAGTCGCTGAAGTATCTTTTCTCTCAAAAGGATTTGAATCTTCGTCAGCAGAGGTGGTTAGAGTTCTTAGCTTCATATGATTTCGACATCGCATATACACCGGGAAAGGGCAATGCCGTAGCCGATGCGTTGAGTCGAAGACATGCCAGTTTAGGGGCTATGTTCCTTGAATGGAAGCAACTGGAGTATATCGCGGGGTTTGATTTCAGACCAAAGTGCAAATTGGACCCAGAAATGTTAGCAAGTTTGACGATCAGACCCACTTTAATTGAGCGGATCGGCTCTAGTCAGAGGGACGATCCTAACCTATTGGAAATCATCTCCAAGTTAGAGATGGGTATCGATGAGGATATGAGCAAGTATGGGCTTGATCAAGATGGATGGCTTAGAAAGAATGGAAAGCTCGTTGTACCCAATGTCAATGGATTGAGAGATGAAGTGCTTAGAGAATGTCATCACTCAAAACTGACTATACACCCCGGTGGTAATAAGATGTATCGAGACATGAGACAGACTTACTACTGGGAAGGGATGAAAAGAGACGTTGGGGAGTTTATATCCAAATGCATGAATTGCCAGCTAGTTAAAGCCGAGCAAAAGAAGCCTAGTGGGTTGTTACAGCCATTAGAAATTCCCGAATGGAAATGGGAGCAAGTCTCGATGGATTTCATTGATGGTTTACCAAGGACTAGATCGGGACATGATAGCATTTGGGTGATTGTGGACCGATTAACCAAAAGTGCAAGATTTATACCAGTCAGATCGACCAGAACGGCAGCTAAGTTAGCAGAATTGTATATGAAGTGGGTAGTGAGATTCCATGGAGTACCAAAAAGCATTGTGAGTGACCGAGACCCGTTGTTCACTAGTGGGTTTTGGAAGAGCTTACAAGAAGCTCTAGGGTCAGAGTTACATCTCAGTACCGCATATCATCCTCAGACCGACGGTCAGACGGAGAGGGTGAATCGTATTTTGGAAGATCTCTTGAGAGCATGTATATTGGATTTTGGTGGATCATGGGATGACCATTTGCATCTAGTAGAGTTTGCATATAATAATAGCTACCAATCCAGTATCGGTATGGCTCCGTTTGAAGCTTTGTACGGAAGACCGTGCAACTCACCATCATGTTGGATAGAGACTGGCGAGAAGTTTATGCTCGGACCAGATGTGGTGAGGGAAACTTCAGATAAGATTAAGATCATTCAACAACGAATGAAGGCTGCCCAGGATAGGCAGAAGAGTTATGCTGATAAGAGGAGAAGAGACTTAAAATTCTCCGTTGGCGACTTGGTGTTTGTCAAGATTTCTCCGTTGAAGAGCGTAATACGATTTGGCAGGAGAGGCAAGTTGGCACCAAGATTCGTTGGCCCATTCCCTGTTCTTGAACTAGTCGGGAATTTGGCATATAGAATTGACTTACCGGAGAAGATGGCGGGAGTTCATAACGTATTTCATGTTTCCCAACTAAGGAAGTTCGTTCACGACTCAGATATGACTATTTCACCTGATCAGTTGGAGGACCTCGAAGTAGAACCCGAGGCGGTTGGGAACCGCAAGCCGGTCCGTATTGTCGAGCACGACATGAAGCAACTTCGAAGGAAGGCGGTGAAGCTAGTCAAGGTACAGTGGAGCGAGAACGAGAATGATTGTACTTGGGAGACAGAGGATAACATTAAGAAGTCACACCCAGAACTCTTTGCCTGGTAAGATTTTGACTTCGATTTAGTTTTCCGCATGCTAGGATAGGCTTGTTTGCTTGTTCTGCATGTTTGATTGTTGTACGTGGCTGTTAGGCATGCGGGATCCTTTGTATGTTTTGGGTTAAGGAATTTCGGGGACGAAATTTCTTAAGGGGGGGAGAGTGTAACGACCCGCATTCTACGCATCATAGAACCGTAGAATATTTATTTCTGTCACATACGAAGTCGTATGGTCATGTAACTTTGGGGGACGACTATTGGGGTCATTTCCCATGTTCATGATTTTTCCCGATTTTTAAATGACCATTTTACCCCTAGTTATCACTGTTTTGGCCATAACTTTTGACTGGAAAGGAATTTTGACCTGAAACCACTTCCATTGGCTCCGGATGATGGTTTCTCTTTCCGTAGAGTGGTCATATTAGCCAAACGGACTTACCGTTTGGGAGATATGGCTGAAACAAGTTTCAGATGGTGAAAAGCAGCTTAATTGGGCTTAACCGGGTGATTAACAGCTAGGCCCAAAGGGGAATTTCGGGATTAGGAGTTTAAAAGGGCTGTTAGGGTTTGGAGAATACTTTTTTCTCATTTTTCAGCCATCACTATTCATTCCTCTTAACCTAGCCATGGCCTCCACCCTCTAAATCTCTTCAAAACACATCTTAATCACTTTCTAATTGAAGATTAGGCTTAGCAAACATCAAATCAAGGAGTATTAGCACGAGAACCGAGGTAGAGCTGCTGTGTAAGATTGGGAACAGCGCCAAATCAGAGAATATTTCAGTTTTGGGGTTTTAGTGGTGGCAAAGGTGAGTGATTAGCTTGCTTTTACACTAATTACTGTTAATTATGGGTAATTAGTGAAGATTAGCGAATTTATACATTAATAAATTCTGGAAAAATTCCTAAAATTCTATAATGATGTTTTATGGCTCTGATAAAAATTTGGGCTAATTTGGATAAGTTTTGCTAATTGTATGCATAATCACGGTTAAGAAGGATTAAGGGGAAAACATGGGTTTCTGGGTATGTTTGATCTAAAGTATTTCATGTAAATGATGTTTTAATGTTTGTGATTGATTCTATATGTTGTTACTGCTGTTTGGGATGTTTTGTAATGTCATAGGAAGTTTAGAAAGGTTGAAAACGCCGTCGTTCGGCGAAAATAGCTTGCTGGAAAAAGTTGCAGATTTTCAGAACCGGTTAGGAAGAACACCCGATCCGAACCGGATAGGAGGAGGAGATCCGATCCGAACCGGATAGGAGGAGGAGATCCGATCCGAACCGGATAGGAGGAGTAGATCCGATCCGAACCGAATAGAAGGAGGAGATCCGAACCGAACCGGATAGGAGGAGACACCCGAACCGAACCGGATAGGAGGAGACACCCGAACCGAACCGGATAGGAGGAGGAGATCCGATCCGAACCGAATAGAAGGAGGAGATCCGAACCGAACCGGATAGGAGGAGACACCCGAACCGAACCGGATAGGAGGAGGAGATCCGAACCGAACCGAATAGAGGAGGAGACCCGAACCGAACCGGATAGGAGGAGGATGCCCGAACCGAACCGAATAGGAGGAAGAGACCCGAACTGAACCGAAGAAGACCATAACCCGAGATGCAAAGGTAGTCCAAATGGGAAGTTTGTACCAAGGATTCAGATGGGAATCAACGAGTTAACTTCATGATTGGGCTTTGCTGCGGGACGTGTGCTAAGGGGCTGTCGATGTCTGTAACTTTGGATCACTATGTATAGGGGGTACGTGAACGGATTCAGGGCCACAGTGGTCTAGGTACGACTAAAAGAGCTATAGACCAATGAAGTGGGGTCATTTGTAAAGGTTTAGTCATGACTCCATGGGGTAAGCTTGGTGGTAGCAGTAGTTGTACAAGCCGAACTCCGTCACTACTTCGATGGGTCTAGTGGTTGAAAGCGGTACACATCGTATGCTTTATGCACTGAGTGAGAGATGTGAGGATGGTTGCCATGATTGAATTGTTTGCTATCCCTATGACATGCACACCCCCACCCCCGTATTTCTTTACACCATATGTTGACGGCACCTTAGAGTATTGTACAGTATGTAGTGCTAACTCTTTGGTTGCAGGTCCAGGTTCAGGTATGGTTTAGTATACCTGTTATTGTTCTGTTTAGCTGCTTATCGCTCATACCAGACTTTTTGTCTGACCCAGAGTTTTATGTCTCTTCTTATTACTCTGGGTGCTCACACGAGCAGACTAGAGACAGGTTAGCTGGTGATGCACGGGTAGATGATCCGGAGACGAGCAGGAGGCTTCCACGTAATATATATATATATAGTATTCTCCCTGTGTTGTCGAAGATCACTGCTTGGGCATTGGTGGTGTATCTTCCACTTTAGCTTTCTTTTGTTTAGAGACAGTAGAGTTTGAAAAGTTGTAATAAGCTGTATTTGGATTTCCGCTGCTCTGATGTTGACATTTATTATTAGTTATCAGCTTATGCACTGTCTCACCTGTTTTATGTCAAGTATGTTATTAATATATTTTATTCCATGCGCTGTGAGACATTCTACAGGTTCCTTGATTAGTTCATTCTCTTCTTTCTTTTCTTATGACGACCGTTCCGTGCCAGTTGGACATGTGTACAGCGCACACTTGGAGGAAGTGTCGGTTGGTGCGGGGCGGGCCATCACAATTGGCATGCGAAATTGTTGTGGTTTCTTGTGTTTGCTAGGAATTTCGAGGGTGAAATTCTTAAGGGGAGAGAATGTAATAGCCCTCATTTTACGTATCGGAGGATCATAAATATTTTTATTTCATTCCCTGCAGGTTGGATCATTCTCATCTTTTGATATGTTGCTTATGGGGATGTGAGACATGTCCATGCTTTTCACCAATTTTGTTTGTGACCCTTTTCCCCTATCAGTCTTGTACAGGGCATAACTTTTGACTCAGGTCAAATCAGAAGGTGAGACCTGTGCCATTGGAAAGGAATTGATGAGTGCCATTCTATAGAGTGGTTACATTAAAGATTTGGCTCAGCAATTTTAGAGGAATCACTATTTTAAGGTTTTTCAGTTGGCTATTAAGGTTTGGAGAGCCACAATAGACTGATTTGGGAAGGCCCATTAGTGGGCTAGTGGAAGGGTATAAATAGGGGGTAAGGGATGCAGGAAATGATTTTAGTTTTCCATTCTTTCGTTTGGAGGCTTTGATCTCCTTCTTCCTCTAACACCTTTCCACCATTAAAAATCAAAATCTAAGGAGGGAAATTGAAGATCTATACCATTGGAGGCTTGATCTACATCAATTTAAGCAAGGATTCATCAGATCAAGGGATTTGGTGCGAGGTGCTTGCTGTCTGGATCCTTATTTCATCAATTTTAGCTTATTTTGGAGAATCCGTCAGTGATTTACATCTTTCACATGAATGCAATGAAGTATATGAGTGTTTGTGCATGTTTCTCATCAAATTCAAGTTGTTTTCCATAGATCTACATCATGGTAAGTCCTATTTCATATGAATTACCTTAGAATCTGATTTAGTAAGTTAAAACCGTAATTCCTATGCTAATTCATACGTTTATGCAAGTCAGAACTATTATTTTTGTTTATATGTTCATTTATCATGATTTTGGTGAAATTTGCACGATTTTGGTAATAATCGTTATATTCATGTTGTTAGTGATTTCATAACTTGCTTATGCTTGTGTTGAATGAATTTGATGAGTATATTTCGTCGATTATACCGATTGTCGAAGTTTTGGTCGAAATTGGACTTAGATTGGAGTTGTGCAGACCAGGGGTCGCACCAGAGAAACGACAGCATTTGTGAAATGCTATAATCGGTCGCGCATATGACATCATTTGGGAAATGCTATGGTCGGTCGTGCATAGGACATCATTTGGTAAATGCTATGGTCGGTCGCACATATGACAGTATTTGTGAAATGCTGTGGTCGGTCGCGCATGTGTTTTGGGTCGCACCTACGACACCATTTGTGAAATACTGTAGTCGACCGCACCGATGACAGCATTTGTGAAATGTTGTGGTTAGTCGCGTATGGGTTTTAGTCGCGCATGGATGCAGAATTGAACCAGTGGGTATAACAACATTTCAGAAACATTGTAAAAGGATGTTTTGACATTTTGGCCAGTTTTTCATAGCAAAAGGTCTAAAGATGCTATAAAATGCAGTATTGACAAAACGAAGCTTGTTTTTGAGTCGATAATGGTCCTGGCTTCGACATGAGTTCATGTAGGAAGGTTCGAAGTGTTGTAATGTGTTCGTTGATCAGTGAAAAGCAGCGAATGATGTGACAACTCAAAGCTCGTGAGTTGGTGGATAATGGTTGCTCGAAAAGGTTGCTTGAGCTATGAAAAGTCATCAAGTTGGATGATTAGAGATGCGAAGGCCGAGAGGTTATCATTGTCGTAAGTTTTGGCATGCTGAAAGCAAAGGTATAACGGGGGCACCCAAAAGACCGGTTGTAGGTTGAGTACCTTGGGTATCGTTGAAAGGCATAGTTGTCAGGTTTGGACATACATACGTATCGTTGAAAGGCGTATGGAGTTTAAGCTAGAACTGGGGTTACCACTAGCCCTTGACATGTGGCAAGGTAGGCCATCATACCTTTAATGATGGTTTCAAAGTAGGATTGGAGGTGATAGCCAGACTCAGTTATGGATGATTGGTTGATCTATTTGTACCGTCCTATGTAGGTTGTCAAATGTCAAAGAAGATGTTCCTTGAGTGCTTGTCTGATATTGGTTTAGGCCTCTGGAGCTTGTGCTTGACGGATGTTGAATTTGATTAGGATGGTTTACATGAGATATATATAATCTGGATTTTATGAGTGCTTACCATGATTGAATGGGTATTCTGGTTTCAATGGATGAATGGTTGATTTGTTTATCATAATGGCTATCACTGTCCGATGTGGGGAAGACGGGAGTTGAGTTCTTCGTTGGTGCTTGGTAGATTGGTTTGTTTAATCTACCTATTATCATATACTTTATTGTTGAAGTTTTTTAGCTGTTTCATCGCTCACTACGACTGTTGTCTGACTCAAGGTTTTATATTTCCTCTTATTACCTTGGGCTGTTCATTCGGTTGTGGATGGGCAGAATAAGTAGCAGGTTACAGGTTATTAGTGAGGAGAATGATGTTGTGCAGAGGCGAGAAGGAGGCTGGCGTACCAGTTTTACTACTATTTAGTATTTTTATTTCCACTGTTTGAGTGCTCTACGAGGGTTGTAGTGAGGCCTTATGTACAAACTTTGGTATCAATTGGATAACCTTTTAAGATGTTGAGAAAATTTCAAAAGTTTGTTATATGATACTTCATTATTATTACCTGTTGTATATGTTCTATTATATTTTATCCTTGCGCTGTGAGTTCTACGACAGGTTCTGGTGTTTTTTACCTACTCTGATTATCGTCCATAGCTTCCTGGCACACTTTTTCGTGCGCTATTCCTCGTATTTATGCAGGGATTATGGGCGGTCGTCACAAAAGCTACTCAGTCAAGGCATACTCACTGGGTTGTAACGCGCATGCCCAACCTCTGCGGGCACAGCCTAAACACTGCCACTGCATAGAGGACTACAAAATTACCCTCCACGTCTCAGAAAGCCGCGTGCTTCCCATTCCAGTCCTTCGAAGCCAACAGAATAATCAGATGGACGTGCACTCTCCTCGTGCCTCATGATACCACGACGACCTACCCCATTGGGTTATACACCCTCAAACGTACGGACTGGTCCAAGGGCGTCATTTTAATGTGTTATTAGACCTTATGTCTAAACATTCAATTATGCACTTGCATTACCTCATAAGGTTTCTAGCTAAATAGGTTATTTCAAATCATATTAACTTCTTATTCAGGTTACCAAGTTCTTTCCGAGCCCCTTATATCTCTGAGGAATGGAACCCTCTTGCTTACTAATTTTTGGTTACAGAACTTAACCCTTTTACATTCATTAGTAAGGCCATAACATGTTATTCTCTAAATTGTAATCCAAGGTCTGTAATCTACAATCTCTTTACATTTTCATTGTCCGATTCCATAGTTACAATAACATGTTCTACTTAATATGTAATTAAGTATATCTCAATTCACATGTTTTATGTTTAACATGTCACTTATTAGTTATGATTAAATATAACATATTTCATCTCATATATTCTCCTCATTATTTCTTATTTAATCATAATTCCATTTTATACTGTCACTAAAACTTGTCGTTGTTTACTTATTAACTTAGTTCTCTTAACTAAGGTTTACTAGTAAGTTTCCTTTCCATTAATATAACTTATGTTATCCCTATCAGCAGATTTCAGATTCTTTATTTTACAGATAACTTAATTTACAACTAAGTATAACTTATCTCATTATGTAAGTTATCCCATTTTCTTTATCGTTTATTATAACCTAAGTTATAATTTCCACTTGTCCCTAGGACAAGCCTACCTATTATATAACATTCTCATTAATGTTATTAATTATAATAGATTGTTATCATTCCCCGTTCATTTCAATTCTTTTACTATTGTAACTTTCCTTCATTTCCTATTCATTTCCGTTCATTTCCTCTAATCACAAATAGTGCCATTTATTTCTATCCTTATATATATATACACACATGTTTATGTACTATACCTCTCACATTAAGTCGACCACTTGTGGATGCTGAATTTATCGGGCGGTTCCAGGCAGACTTCTACCGCAAGTTAGACTTTACCTCATGTCTTAGCATGGTGACATGTATATTTATGAACTAGACCCCTCCCATTAAATTAAAAACTTGTGGACGCTGGATTTTCTGGGCCGTTCCGGGCAGACTTCTACCACAAGTTATATTTAACCTCGTGTTTAAGTGCGGTTTTAACTTTCCATTAACTCTAAATTTAGGCTTGTTCATTCTTCCAAATTTTACCATAATCTACTTTTACATGTCACACTTAATATCATATTAAGTCCATTTTAACTGATTATCATGTTGCATGTTCTTCCTAACATGTAATTAACCCTATTTTAAAATAACATGTAATCATCGAATCATGTAATTATTTGATTCTAACAAATTAACATGTAATTATCTCAATTCCTACATTTAATGGTTCAAGTACATAATATGCCACAGATTAATATGTAATTAGAACATGTATGCATACAACAGTAACCGTTTCTACATATTTTAACAGATTTATACATTTTAGTATGTTTACATTTCAACATATTAACATTTCAACCTATTAACATTTCAACATATTGAAATTTTAGTAGATTTACATTGCATATTAATGGGGAATGTTAAACGATAAATATATCATTATCAAAAAGGTATAACTTAAATCCACTCGCTAATTGCTTTGCGATTCATGAATCTGGTCCAGATCTAGCATTCCATGGTTCTCCTAACTGAATTTAGAACCTAAATAACCATGGATCCGCAATTCTCAACTAAAAGAAAAAGGGAAGAAAGAGTAGAAATTTAAATTGACTAGATTCAAGAATTTACCTTACTTCGAATAGAATTCTGAACACCTTCTTTATTAACATACATTCTTTTCCTTCAGATCTTGAATTAGAATTTTCCTTAACTGATTATTCTATTTTTTTGAAGAGATTTGAGGCGCAAGATGAATGGTAGAGCTTAGGTGACTTCTCAGAAAATGTGAGATTTAGGCTAGGCTCTACTAGTCGATTTATAGGTGTTCAGGATCTTATCATACACGCAGCGCTGAGTCAGCAACGAACATGGTCAAGAAAACAGTCCAGATTCATTGATGAATCTAAACAGATCTGGGGTGGTCGACGCTGGGGTCGACCCCCTGTGTGTGCGTCGACCCTGGGGTCGACCCCCCTATGTGTGTGTTGACCCTAGGGTCGACCCCTTGGGTCCCGCTAGAGTTTTTGGATATGATGTTTACCATTTTAACATTTTTAATTTTAAATGTTTGATTAGTATCCCGTTATATTTTCTTTGATCTATTTAAATATTGTATTTACGTATAATCTTCTTATTATGTATACAAAACTTCTAATGCCCATTTTACACGTATATATATATATATATATATATATATATATATATATAGACACACACACACACACATGCATAACTTTTATTTTGTTTTCAAAATTCAAACGGTGTTATGCCGTTATCTAATTCTTACCATATTTCTTTGATTACGGGCTTATTTTGAATTCTCCGTTGTGTGTATATATACACACACACACATCTTTGCACATATATATGCATATACTCTTATATACATATATTTTTCTATACTTCCTTATATGTATATTTTTCCTTATATGTGCGTTTATACATATTTTCTCTTTAGAACACGGATTATTTTAGTTGTTCCCCTAAAAAAAATATGGCGTCGGAGGGGATCTAACTCTATACCTCTCGCATGAAAGCCACATGCTCTAACCAATTGGACTACCTAGGCTTTTGTTAACAAGGCTTAGAACAATGGTGGACATTGTTCGTCTTTCATTCCTCCTTTTCATTTAAACCATTGCATGTAACCTTATCATTTTGCATGCCTCTTTTTCTTTCATTTTCCTTTTCTTATTAATGCATTACATTTGTAAATCATTGCATGCAACATAACTATACTGCATGCAACCAATCTCTTCTTTCTTTTAACACATGCGTTGCATTTTTATTTACATTAATCTTCTTTTCTTCTTTTCAATTCAATGCATCTATTTATTACATGCAATCATATATTACCATTATTTTATTCTTTTTTTTGTGTATATATATATATATATGTTGATGCATATATATACACAAATGCACTATTAAATATTTAATTATCATAAAATGCGGGATGTTTCAGTTTATCAAGGATTTCTCCAAGATACCTGCTCCATTAACAGGATTGATGAAGGAGAACCAAGTTTTCACATGGGATGCAAAGTATGAGAAACTTTTGGAATTCTGAAAGGGAGACTGATGAGTGCTCCTGTTTTGACGATTCCAAGTGGGAATGAAGAGATGGTGGTATACACCAATGCACATGGTACTGGACTAGGAGTAATACTAATGTAAAAAGATAGAGTTGTGGCCTATGCAAGTCGACAGCTGAAGCCTCACGAGAGGAATTGTCCAACTCATGATTTGGAGTTGGCAGCGATTGTGCTTGCCCCAAAGATGTGGAGATATTACCTGTTGGGGGTTCGATTCGAGTTGTTCACGGATCATAAGTCATTAAAGTATCTTTTCTCCCAAGAGGATTTGAGTCTTTGGCAGTAGCGATGGTTAGAGTTTCTGGCATCCTATGATTTTGGTATAGCCTTAAATCCATGTAAAGATAACGCAGTGGTGGAAGTGTTGAGTCGAATACACACAAGTTCGGAAGCGATGTTTTCAGAATGGAAATACCTTAAGTACTTGGCAGGATTAGATTTCAGGCCTAGGTGTGAGTTAGACCTAAAATGTTGGAAAATCTGTCAATAAGACGTACTCTTATCAAAAGGATTGGTGAAAGCCAAAAGCAAGATGCAAAGCTTGTCGAGTTTATCTAGAAGTTGGAACCAGAGGATAAAGAATTCGAGGTCGATCGAGAGGGATGGCTTCGTAAGAAAGGACGACTGGTTGTTCCTTATATTGACAAATTGAGGGATGAAGTTCTGAGGGAATGTTATCGCACGAAGTTGACGATTCATGCTGGTGGTAATAAGATGTATCAGGACATTAGGCGATCTTACTACTGGGAAGGGAAGAAAAGAGATATTGAAAAGTTTATTTCCTAGTGCGTGAACTGTTAGTTGGTGAAAGCTGAACAGAAGAAGCCGAGTGGATTGCTTCAGCCATTGGAAGTTTCTATGTGGAAGCGGAAGTAGATATCAATGGATTCTATCGATGGACTACTTGGAACCGGGGCAGGAAACGAAGGAATTTGGGTCACTGTCGATCGCTTGACCAAAAGTGCAAGGTTTATTCCTGTCAAATCCACTAGACAACATCGAAGTTGGTTGATATTTATATAAAATCGATGGTTCGATTTCATGATATTCCGAAGAGCATAGTAAGTGATCGAGATCCATTGTTCACAAGTAGATTTTGGAAGATTTTGCAAGAGAATTTGGGAACCAAGTTGTATTTGAGTACAACTTATCATCCACAGACTGATGGTTAAACCGAGAGGGTTAATTGAGTTTAAGAAGATCTCCTAAGAGCTTGTGTAATAGACTTGGGAGGATCATCGGAGGACCATCTACATCTTGTTGAGTTTGCATATAACAACAGCTACCAGTCGAGCATTAGGATGACACCATATGAGGCGTTGTATGGTAGACTGTGTAATTCTCCAGCATGTTGGTTAGAAATTGGAAATAAGCTGATACTTGGGCCAGAGATGATCAGAGAGAGACGTCAGATTGTATCGAGATCGTTCGACAACAAATGAAGGCATCCCAAGACCGTCAGAAGAGTTATGCATATAAGCATCGTAAAGATTTGGAATTTGACGTTGGCGATATGGTTTTCGTGTAGATTTCGCCATTAAAGCATGTGGTTCTATTCAGAATAAAGGAAAGTTGCCTCCGAGGTTTATTGGACCGTTTCCGATAGTCAAGTGGATTGGAAAGCTCGCATATAGACTGGATTTACCTGAGAAGATGTCAGGCGTGCACAATGTTTTCCATGTGTCATTTCTATGGAAGTATGTCCGTGAGTCGAATGTGATGGTATCTCCAGAACAGTATGAAGAGCTAGAAGTAGAGACCTTAGCTACATAACCTTGTAAGCCATTTCATGTTGTAGGGAATGCCACGAAACAGCTTAGGAGGAAGACGGTTAAGTTGGTCAAGTTGCAATGAGTGAGGATGACGACGACTGTACGTGGGAGACGGAAGAGTATAAAGATGACCCACCCGGAACTCTTCGTCGGTATGACATATAAATATCATGTCACCCTGCATCATTGTAACTTGTACTGTTCTAGTTGTTTTTAGAATTCCGCACGCTAAAATTAGGCTATGGATGCATGGTTTAATGGCCGCTAGTTTGGATGGTAAATTGGCTGTTGTGGATGATAGGTATGTAGAATTGTTTTGATTATTTGTGCTTTTTTGGAATTTCAGTGGTGAAATTCCCAAAGGGGATGAGAATGTAATAGCCCACGTTTTATGTATCGGAGGATCGTAAAATATTTTTATTTAATTCCCTGAGGCTTGGACCATTATCATATTTTTTATTGTTGGTTATTGGGATGTGGACATGTCCATAATTTTTACCAATTTTATTTGTGATCATTTTACCCCTGTCATTTTTGTGCAGGGAATAACTTATGACTGGGATCAAATCAGGTGTTGAGGTCGGTTTCATTGGAAAGAAAATGATGTTACCAATTTCGTAGAGTGGTCACATTAAAGAATTGGTTCAGCGGTTTGGGAGGAATCGTTGTTTTTATGTTTCACAATTTCTGTTCAGGTTTTTAGAGCCATTGATGGGATGATTTGAGGAGGCCCATTAGTGGGCTGGTGGGAGACTATAAATAGGGTGTTAGAGGCATGAAGAATAGTTTACTTTCCTCATTCTATCATTTCATTCCCTCATTTGGTTGAGCTCGTGATCCTCCTTGCTCAATCAAATACACCTTTCCACCATTAAAATCTAGATCTACATAAGAGAATTGAAGATCTGCATTGTTTGAAGCTAGATCTATGTCAAGTGAAGAGAAATCACATCAAATCAATAGGTTTGAAGCATATTCCTCGCTGGCCGGATTGAGAATTTAGTGATTTCAAGTTAATTCGAAGAACTAGTGAGTGATAAGCATCTCTCACACGTATTCAATCAAGTATATGGATTGTTTGATCTTATGTTCGTTTTTTCAAGCTGTTTTCATATAGATCTTATCGATGTAAGTGTCATTTCAATTCAAATCACCATAGGATCTAATCTAGCAACTTAAAAACGTAATTTCATGTGTTAATTCTATGTTTAGATCCATATATATTGATTTAATCATTTGTTGAATCGTCATTTTGAAGTTTGATGATTTGTTGGATGAAATTGATTGATTTTGAGTTGTGTGGGTTGGAGAGTTTGGGCGTGTTTGGCAACATGTTTGGCAAGTTGAAAAATCATGGTTCGTGAAGAAAAATCAAGCGGATCGAGTGAATTTTCAAGAATCAGAAAAAAATCAAGTTCTAGAAATTTACGACGTTTGGAAAATGTTGTGAAATGTCCTAGACCGGCCAGATCTAAGGTAGCTCGCGCTTGGAAAACATTGTTAAAAACTATGGACCGGGCACGATGTAAGGTAGGTCGCGCCAGATTTGACAGCATTTGGCAAATGCTATTTAAAATTGTGGATCGAGCATGATCTAAGGTAGGTCGCGCACGAGTTTTCACAGGTCGCGCATGGGATGGATCGCGCCTGAGCTATGATAGCCTTTCTGGATTTTTCACTTCTGGAGCATTGGTCGTGCAGATAAAACATGTGTTGCGCACGCGTTGTTGGGCAGTTTTGAGAGGTCGATCACCAGATTGATCTAGAATTGAATGTAGATATATTGTAGTATTTCCTAAACGCTGTGAAAGCTAGTTTTTATGTTTTGCTTAGTTTTCACACTAGATTGATGCAAAATTGAACTAGGAGATATAATAGCATTTCAGAAATGCTACAAAAGGCAGTTTTGACATCGTGGCCAGTTTTTCATAGCGAAAAAGCTGGAAATGCAATGAAATGCATTATCGACCAAACGAAGCTTGTTTTTGAGTCGACGATGGTTCTAGCTTCGACGTGAATTCAAAGCGGAATGTCTGAAGCATTGTGAAGTGTTCGTTGATCGCCGTAATGCAATGAATGTGAAGATGACTCAAAGTGATGAGTTGAAGGGTAACGGTTAGTCGAGAGGGTAACTTGAGCTATGTATAGCTGCCAAGGAGGATGACTAGAGATATTGAAGGCTAAGAGGTTATCGTTGTCATTAGTTCTAGGTGGGTCAAAGCAAGGGTATAACGGGGACGCCTAAAAGACTGGTTGGATGGTCGAGTACCCTGGGTATCATTGAAAGGCCAAGATACGTTTCATTGTATGTCGTATGGAGTTTTTGCTAGAACCAGAGTTACCATTAGCCCTTGACATTTGGCAAGGTTGGTCGTCGTACGATTAACGATGGTTTCGAAACAGGATTGGTGGTGATAGCCAGAGTCATGAATGAATAATTGTTTACTTGTTTCGTCTTGTGTAGATTATTCGATGTCGAGGGAGATATCTCTTGGATGCTCGTCTGGTGTTGGTTTAGTCCTTCAGGGCTTGTGCTTGGTAGATGTCGATATCGATTTGGATGGTCTACGCTTAATAATTTATTGTTATGAATGTGATGTTTGTTCCTACTTGATTGTTGTAGAGGCTATCACTGTCTGATGTGGGGAACATAGATTTGGGTTCTTCTATGTTGATGTTGGTAGACTAACTGATTAATCTGTCTATTCTCATATACTTTATTGATGATATTATATAGCTGTTTTATCGCTCACTAAGACTGTTGTCTAACTAAAGGTTTTATGTTTCCTCTTATTACCTTGGGTTGTTCATCCAATTGTGGATAGGCCGAATGTGTAGCAGGTTATAGGTAGCAGGCTTAGTGAGGCGAGGCTGCAGAGTGATGACGAGCAGGAGGCTTGCATATTAGTTTCTCTATTATACATATTAGAAGTTCCCGCTGTTATGATTGGTGTTTACTCTGAATGTTGTAGTGAGTAAAATTTGTATAGACACTTATGTTGTAATCCAAAGATATATGGATATTCTGTCTAGTTGTTATGGAAATTCAAGTTTCTACTCAGATATGCTTCACTATTATAGCCTGTTGTATATGTTCTATTATATTTTATCCTTGCGCTGTGAGTTATACGATAGGTGTCGCTTGTGTTTACCTACCTCAATGATCATCTGTAGCTGTCTAGCATACCTTTCAGCACATTATTCCTCTTGTTTAGTGAAGGAGTTATGGGCGGTCGTCACATCCAGATCTAACCTTCATTCTCCTCAAATTTTCATTTTTTCTCCTATCCATACCATGTCTGATAACCTATAGCCTCCCTCACACCAGTCACCCTATCCTTTCCTTCACATGGTGGCCCATCCATGGTTTTATTCGCTTTTTCCGGTTACCACTGCTTCACCGATTTCGTGACTTCCCCGTCATATGATTTCTATAATGCGCTACGTCTAGTTTCCAAGCGAGTCTGCTCCTTACATTGCTTGATGTCT
This sequence comes from Allium sativum, assembly GCA_030737875.1. NCBI lineage: Eukaryota > Viridiplantae > Streptophyta > Magnoliopsida > Asparagales > Amaryllidaceae > Allium > Allium sativum. The sequence continues at coordinate 50,948,028 of JASFAX010000020.1, forward strand.
ATTGTCAGGTGCAAGTCTGACTTGCATCAGGAATAATGGGGACGGAGTGGGGTTTGTTGGATCGTATGTGTGGGTAATGGCAGCTGGTTTGTGTTGCTATGGAGTTGATTTTGACTTGTTTGGGATTTAAAGGTACGACACCTAGCAGTGTGTTCTTTGCTCGCAGTAACTTCTCACATATGATGGTATGGTCTGTGTCTGATATTCAATATAACTTAAAATTACGACTTATGGTTTTTTTTGATGGTTTTTTATGTTGTTCAGGGTATTTATTTTGTAGTTCAAGGTATTTGGATTGTCTTCATTGGAAATTTCGGGTGTTATTTTGCTTTGGTTCTAGGATTAGAGGTTGTGATTATTTGGATTTTCTCGGTTTTCTTCATTTACGAAAAACAGGTGAAGGTTATCACTCGATTTGTTGTTGATTGTTAGTTAGCCTTATGTTTTTCCAGGTTCTTCTGCCATCTCGTTTTGGCCTTATGTGATTATGTTCATGTCAAATTAATCATTTCATGCACTTCTGTGTCAAGCTATATGTAATGGTGCCTACCCGCAGCTCTTGTTGAGGAGCTATGCTAGGTTAGGTTATGTAAGTTGTGGGTACATGCTACTGTGCACTTCCTAGTGTAGGTCATTGGCTGTGTGTTTTCCACTTCCTGCTGTACTAATTTCTCATCTTTGGTGTTATCTCTGCGGAAGTGTTGAAAGGAAGATTTTGAGCTCTATTTGGAATGTTGTGCTAAGTTGGGTGTAGCTTGATGGTTAGTGTATATGACACTTCATGTTGTTGCAGTAGCTTTTAATGGCTTAAGAATTAGTACTTTGTTCTTTGCTTGGAACTTGTGTACTTATTTGTATGAAATCTGTACTACCTCCCTATGTGGAGTGTTAGGAATAGGAATTTTGTTGTTTAGATATTTTTGTCTAGACTTATACTATATGCGAGTTTAGCTATAGTGGACAGTCCACTTTAAAAACCGTTTGTAGTGGACGGTCCTCCTTAAAAACCGATTGTAGATTGGTAATTAGCCAATCTCTTGTAATGGTTGTAATAATTATTTGTTACAATAATAAGTGTTTGTGGTCACTTTAAAAACCGGTTAGCTTTGCTAAATTGTTTTATATAACAACGAAAGTCATAACGTTATATGCACCATGATATGATAAGAACCTAAGCTAAGCATAAGGGTATAGGCTACTATGTCACCGCACACAAAAGAAAATCAAGACCATTAATGCAATACGAACTTGTTTAAGAGTTCAAAATTATATGAATAAAATCACCTAACAATTAATCAAAACCTTGGACCTATCGGTCCAAGTCACCCACCAGTTATAGTATAGGACCCACCAGTCCAATATTGTCCCGTTGGCCTACCACGTACTATACTACAGAGATCCACTAGTCATTATAGGAAGCACCAGTCTGTATTCGCCCGCCAACATATATATGTGTATAGGAACCATCAATCCAAGAATTGACAATAATAACACCAAAAAATGTGTTACTGACTCCCAAATAGTAACTCGAATAATGAAAACAATATGTCCCATAACATACATTTTGACTAATTGATTTATTATAAGATAGCCCGCTCCACACTAGGAATCAATAATTTACTTCGATCGATGAGTCCAGAACTAACAAATATAATTAATTTACGTGTCCTATACCATGCAATTTATTAAACTTTTAAATCGTATTCTTGCTTTCTCAAAGGTGAAAAAGCAAACAATTTTGTATACATTAAATATTTGGTTTTGAGAAAATGAGTTTGTAAAATGATTAAAAAAAATGTGTGGGTTATTTTTTTGAAACCCTATAAATTTTGAAAATATTATTTATATTTTTTCCTTGACACAATTTTATCAATAAAAACCAAATCATGGAAAAATATTTGTCCCAAAGTTATATATGTTTAGAGAAAATTTGTTTTAGAAATCACTTTCTAAAGATGTACATTGTGTATAAACTAGCACAAAAAAGAACCAACAAAACTCAACAAAACACACCTAAAATTTGTGCAAACTAAATAACAGATGCACAAGAATTTTAGGCATATAAATAGCCAACGATTAAAACATTTCAAATCAGTTTAGGCACAAGTCAAAGTGGATTAAAATTGAGAAAACTTATGCATGAACTTCCAGGAAATCACGCAGGTCAGCAAACAACATGGAGAAAAAAAATTCTTCTAGGCAATTTACATTGCCTATGTAGGCATAGATGTGTGCCTGTGTCGACACCGACATGCACAGGGCTACAAGCAAGTTCGCCTGTGACGAACTCAATTTCAGGCTAAGTTTTGGCCGAGCTACAAACAGAATTACCTAATGAAAATTTATAGTATTTTAGTTCAAAACTTGGACAAGATACTCAAATAGAAATCGCACCGATCAAGCATAAGATAAGAGAGTTATTCACTCTCAAACATGGGTAAGAAAAAGTTTTGTGCAATAAAATTATACTGAGATCAATTTTTGAGTGAGCTTTTAATCACCTCCTTTGTGAAATAGAAGTTATACAACAAGAATTTGATGAAGTTTGGAGCTTTGTGGGTTTAAGAAGCTCTCTCTGTGCATGAAAATTCACTGACGACAAAATGCAACTAAGAAATATAAATATACCATGACAAGTTTTCTAATTAGAGATTTTGGATGGAATTAAATTTAGTTTTAAGATTCTTGGATGTTGTATAATAAAGTTAAGGCTAGATTTACTATTTTGAGGAGATTTGGAACTTAGATTCTGGTTAGAATGGGATCCAAAAAAATTTCTTTTATTGGCCATGAAAATAATAGGAGGAGCATGGAGAGGAAAAGGAGAACACACTAGATAATATGTTTTCCAGTTTTTCATTTCCTAAACCAATGAATAAAAGGCCCAATTTACATGACTAAAGTCATTATCAAGTAACTAGGCCTTAGGTAAGTAGATGTGGCCTAATTACATCGTTTAAGCCATGTTTTATCCTATATTAACAAAATGCACACAATTTCCTTCCACTTATTATAACTTAACATCACATAACACGTAATAAAATATTAAAAACTTGTTGCAAACACTTTTAAATCTTTTCAGTATCATTTTATAGGTTTTACAAATAAAAGTTTCAAAGTTTACAAATCTATTTCTTTTGTGCAGAGCTATAATCATTCAAATAATTCTATTTTGACACATAAATTTTAGGAAATTATAAAAAAAATTATTTTTGGCAAATATATTTAATTTTGTAAACTAATTTACATTTTATACTTTATTTTAACTAATTTTTTCCGAAAACGTTGTTTTTTCCAATTATTATTTCTTGTATTTTGCAACTTATTACAATGTATTATTCCAAAAATATTGAAATACTTATTTTCAGTTCAAAATTCATACATAAGAATATCTTCAAATTTTATTCTTTATTTTAGGCTTTTATTATTTAATTATAAAGTTCAATTTTATTCCAAATATTCTTTGTTGGAACAAAATCAATCTCACATCACATGGTTATTCTTTCCAAAAACCCGAAATTTTGAATTCTAACATAATTTTCATAAAATAACATAAAAACCATCATTTTGATTCATTTTCTTTAATATTACAACAATTTTGACATTATTTTCACCAAGATTTTTATTTAATCATTTGAAATGATTAAACAATCTTTTTCTTCAAAATTCCCCTATAAATTTCAAAACTCACATTTAAATCTCAAACTTAACCAGCTGAATCTGATTATCAATCGAAATTGTGCTTATATCTCAATTAGCAAAATACAATTCACATATAATTCATTAATCGCAATAGCAGTTAATCATCTAAAGGCAATGTTGTTCAAATTCCCCAAGTCATCCCACTTCGAAAGAAACTATTTCGAAGCACCCCCCCAGTGGCTTCGAATCAACCAGTTTGAATGCACCAGCTTTGAGTCACTGCTATTGCGCTCAGAATTATTGCTCCAAAATGAAGCAATTGCCATGCTCCTAATCATACATCCTTGAAGCCTCCTAACCTATTCCAAACTATCTTTGCTTCAAACTTCTCCTTAGTTTCGAGCCTTTAGAAATAAAACAAGAATTCTGAATTTGCTGATTTTCCATGAACATCATCTGACCCATACCAAAAAATATTGATACAAAGATCAAGCATAACAAGAAACTCAAACCACAAATTCAAACAATTATAATTATTCATTATCATTCAAATGCATATGCTCATGAATCAATCAAATATAATCAAAGATTTAGCACCAAATACGGATAATTACTCACTAATTATATTTAATCTAACATTTTAATCATCATATTGTATATTTAGGTTTCTATAAAGTTCCTAGTTCTGAAATTTCTATATCAAATAAAATTTTATGGTTAATTCAACATACCAGTGATGAAATATACTAATTTAAACATATAACTTAGTAAAAACATATAAGAGACTATAACAACTCAGCTATCTCACAAACTGATGAAATCAATTGTTTATTCAATTTGGACAACAAGAAATTATGTGAATTCTTGACCAATATCAAGAGACCTAACCAATAAATGTTGATTCTAATTATCCATTAAAGATGATGTGGTGAATATTTGAGTGTAGACATGTGAATTTGGGGATGAGTTAGAGTGGATTTAGGTTTGGGGCTAATAGAGAATGACATGAAAACATCAAATGACTTCTTTTAGCTCCTATTTATAGCTAAACGTGATTATACTAATGAGCTTGCTAATTTCAGCACACGAGCGCTACTCTTATTTTGGCCATCGGCTTTTAGAACCTTAAATTTTCATTTCACTCAAACTACTTATCTGATTTCTTTATATGACCACTCAACGGAGTGGAAAACAACCACCTCAAAGAAACAAGATAGTTTGAGCATTTAATTCAGCATTTATAAAAATTTATACCCCAGGCAAACTTTGCGAGGAAAAAAGATCGTAAAAAGATATAGAAAAAATTATAGATACGTAAAATAATACAAAGAACTATGTTTCAAAATATTACAATGATATAACTAAACATGAGTTAAATATAAATATTTTTGATCGTCCAAAACATAAAATACAAGTTGTTAGAAATTACCTTGCTTCAAATCTAATCTCTCTGATTGAAGCACTTCCTTGCTTCGAATCACTCCACTTTTCTGGGAAGAAATGTATTTCTTTGAATCATTAAATCAATTGAAAGGACACCTTCTTGCATAAAGTCACACTACTTCGAACTTACTAGACATGTTTTAACGGTCCGCCCCACACCAGCAGACATTTCCCTAGAAATGCGTTGTACCAATGTCCAACCAGCACGGGACGATCGTCAAAAGAAAGGGTTTTGGAACTATGAATCGCCTAAGAACCTATAGTATATTTCACAGCGCATGGAATAAAATATAATAATAACATAACTTGATATAAAACAGGCGAGACAATGAAAACTAAACCATCATAGTAGCGGAATACAAAATACAACTTATGATCCAAACCATTATTACAACTCCAAAAATACTGTCTCTAGAGCAAAATAGAAAAGGTACACTACTAATTCCCAAAGCAGTGACCAGCAACAACACTGGGAGAATATATGTATATAGTATGTGGAAGCCTTCTGCTCATCTCCGGACAGCTGCTCGTGCATACCACCTAACCTGTCTCTAGTCTTCCTGTAACAACCCGCTATTTTTGACGATTTAAATTCCAATTTAAATCAAATTTTTATTTTGAAAATATTCTATGGTTTTTCATAATGGGAATTTGAAATTTGAAATATGTATAGTGAAATGTAGCAGCAGTGAAAAGTTCGTCAGAAAATTTGAATATTTTTCGATTGCGCAATTTTCAGTGCAATGCTACGCATAACAGTTCAAATTTTAGCGATTTTAAAATCTCTCCGAAGCCAGTTCGGACATACATGAAGAATATTCTATTCGTTGTCACAAATCTAACGGTGAAATCCTTTTCGTGAAAATCGTATGTTTTGACCTCCGTTTAATTGTTTTCCTATCCGATTTTTACGTTTAAAGAGGTTCGTAACGGGTTTTTGAACAGAGCATCTTGGCACTGCAAATTATATACCGTTGTGTCCATCTCATAGCGCTGATTTTTGAAATATATTCATTTGTCCGTTTTGGTGCTCGGCTCGCGCTGAAATTGTAAAAATACTTACACAGTTCATTTTTGAAACAGAGCCATTTGAGTTCGATGTGTCCCTTTTCTAATCTTACATACTTTTCTAGCCATTTTGGGTCTGCAAAACATGTCTTTTTATTTTACTAAAGCACCCTTTTATTTTATTTTTGTTTTCTAGATGGACACTTTTACTTCTTACTTTGAAACCATGCATGGCTCCTTTCTTTTACTTCACGCATGCATTGTTTTCAAATTTAAGATGCCCCTTTTGTTTTTCCATGAACTCTCCACCTTTCAAAATTCATGTAGTTCCTTTGGTTCCCAAGCCTTGCATCTAAAACTTCCATGTCCTTCCATTCTAACACCTACGTTTCCATTTTCCCATGCATGTTAAGTTTCCAATACCATGCGCTCCTTTTCACAAGATTTATTGTAGCTTTTCATAACCAATCTCATTCTTTCATTAGCTTTTGCCATTTCCTTTGCTTGGGCTTGTACGTTTCAAAAGTTTGTTTGAACGGTTAGCTTACATGACTTATTGGAAATGAATAATATCTAAATACGTGTATATTTGAATTTTTAAAACTCTTGAGCCAATACCTTAAGTGGAACGAAGGGATAGCCTTGTTTTTAGGAGAACGTTTTCAATTGATGTCATTTCAACTTTTCTAGTTTCAGCTTTAAATATTCCTCTCTTCATATGATCCCTTCTCATTCTTATCTACTTCTTCAATTGTAGAAATCGAAACTTCTATGTGTATAAAAAAAAGATTACTTATCTTCTTCATGTAAATTACAAAGCCGCTCCTTCTCATAATTTCCAAACCCAACTTTCAGTCTCTTCCCTCTCAGAACCAAGACCTCGCCACCATACCCGAACTATTCTCCAACTTGCCATCTCTGCCCCACTGACCTGCTGCCAGACCGTCACCCGCATGAAACCAACCACACATGATGGCCGAGAAAAAACCGATCCGCCGGGCCTCCATGCCAGTCCCCTAACCTATCCAAACCCGTGTCCAGTCACCAGCAGGAAGCCCCATTAAGCCTCCGACGAATCCTCCGTCCACCTGCATCTCCCACAAGTTGATCCCATGCCCAAGCCTAAGACCACCACCACCCCATCTAGCCCAACCGAGTTCACCCTTGTGTGGTGCCTTCACCAAGCCCGTCGCTGTTCCCGCTTCCTTTCCTGAACCAGTGAAGCCTACTGTCGAGACCCTCCGTGCGTGAGTTTATGGAGTCTGCGGGTGTTGGGGGTGTAGGAGTTGTGTGGCGTGAGTTATTTGGTGTGGCATGCGTATTGTGTACATGTACATGGGCGTTGAGCTAGGGGTTCATGCGTGAGTGAGTTTTGTTTATGTTGGGTGTTGGGTTTTGAGTACAACATATTTGTGGGTACGCATGGTTATTTATGTATATTGTATATTTATGTATGTATGGAGTGAGCGTCTCATGTGTGTTGTTTTCAGGTGCTGTGTGGATGCATTGGCATTGCATATTTGTATATGGAAAACTTATATTTTTTTATATATATATTTATAATGGTTTTGGTGTGCTTCAAATTTTTTAAATATATATATATATTTACATTGGTTTATTCTGCATACAGAGAAAATATTCATATAATATTTTTGTAAAAGAATTTCGTGTTTTATTTTGACTGAGTTGGGTTAGCGTTTTGTTTATTTTTGAGTTGGGTTTGGTGTTGAGCCCAAAACCCATTTCCGAACCAAATAGACATACTGTCCCAAAATCCAATACCGTACCGATCCATTCCTCCTCTTGAAAATAAATATTGAAGGACCATCGAGTTGAATCTATTCTGAATTGTGCTTGGAAATCGTCGCTTCGTTCAGTGCCAACTCATCTTCTGTCGCCAATTTTGTGCCACGAAAGGTGAGCTTATCTCACACTGATTTACATTTTTTCATGGATGTTAAATCAATAATGAACTGTTATATGAAATGTATAGGATTGCTAATAGAAATTGTTTGATTTGATATATATATATATATGTATATACATATATATATATATGCACATTTCATATGTGACACAATATATTCATATGACACGTAGTTGCACTGATGATATATATGCTGTGATTGTTGCTATGTGATTATTGTTGGTGATTATTTATACCTTAGTTTAGGAAAAATCCCTAAGGGTTGAAATGTTACATACCCGAACGGACATTAGAATAGGGAAAAATCATTATAGGTTGAAATGATAGACCTGAACGGTTTTTACTAAATTTGGGATCGCGGGTTGAAATGATGGACCCGTAGCAATTTTATAAATTGCGGGTTGAAATGATAAATATCTGTAACACTTGACCATAGGGTATAAAACTATATACGGACACCGTTGGTCGTATTTTTGAAGTATTTTGATTTGGGAATTTGATTTTAAAATAATAGCTTAAGATTTGTTTTATTTTATTTTATATATTTATATTTTAAACTTAAACTTTTATAATTTTGAATTATATTCTTTAAAATGATTTTTTATAAGTAAATACAAATTAAATGCTTATTTGAGTTTTACTTATAATTTATTTATTTTAAACTATATAATTAATTATATAAATATATTTTAACTTTTTATACTATTATAAATAAATATTTGAAATTTATTTTCTATATTAAATTAAATCTTATATATGTTTATAATCTATATCTAATTAACTTTAGAAGTTTATAAACTTATATATATTCAAAATTTATTTTCTTATATATATATATATATATATTATAAACTTAAAAAAAAACAATGTCATGTTGGATAAGTTTGATCTCGCGATTTAAATTCGAAGTTTAAAGATGTAAATTTATTTGAATAATAAATATACTCATATTAAGTTATGAATCGAATTGATACGAACTTTTAGTAGAGATCAATTTGAATTGCGTAAATTGATGTTTTAAATTGAAATTTATAATTGATATGAAATTGAATTTGAATTGTTTTAAATTATGAACTTTGATAAGAAATGAATGTGAATTGGGTAAATGGATTTATTTTAAATTTATAATCGATATGAATTGAATTTGATTTTAAGTGATTAAACATGATTGGAAAATATATAGATCCTATATGCAGAATTGATTTTTATATTGTTTGGTTTGAATTAAGAATTTGTTAAATCGATGTAAAAAGAATGGTTTTAAAACGTAATTTGTTTGAATGGAAATATAAGATTTTGATTCAAGATGTAGAAGTAACAATTTTGAACTATATGTCTTGAATTATAAGTACGATATAATTTGTTTAAATTGAAATATAAGTTTTGACTTGAATCGTATATTCGAATTCGAACCAAAATGTTGGATTTATGCGAATCGACTTGAAACGATTTTTTATAAAGGAAAATTTTGAATTAATTGAATTGTTTCGAACTTGAAATTCTTGCAAATATAAACCAAACCAAAATTATTATCGAAATTAGATATTTAAATTTGATTTCAAATTTGAACTTGAGATTTTGTATAATTGATTTTATAAAGTGATTTATAAAATAATGGCCATGGTGTGAAAAATGTAAACATTTGGTTGTTAAAGAGACTGAGATCGGCTATTGTCATACTCTCTGCCAATACCAAAAATCACTTTAACAATTGTGTATGCGGTGGAGTTCTATAATGAAGGGGATGATTTGACGAATGACTCCATTTTATTTTATTTTATATTAATTGCAAGACCTTGACTACCTTGAGTCAGCTTGATGTGGCTAAAACAGGAGCTATGCACGGACCAAGTGAGGTCATACTTCTTATCGAGCACACTTCTTCGATATTATTCTATTACTATTGAGATTCGATTTGGCCCTTTTGATTATGGGAGTGTGTATCGAGGTGGGCGGTAGTAGCTACTATGCGATACCACCAGTCCGGCTCTGTAAACGGTGAATCCACCCTGGCATTCCCTGCGTGCCTTGTCACATGCCTTATACGGGCCCACTACGACTTTGTTTTGTACTGTTTTATATGGAGTGCCCTCTGATCAACCTCCAGTTTACGTAGGAATTACGGTAGTGTATATACTATGGGAATATATAAACGGTGTAAGGATAATTATGGTAATTCCGCTTACGCTATTTTGATATTTTTACATTACTGATAGACACTATTGTATATAGCGTATTATACTATATAGTGTTAGTTTGATGGATCCTTAGAGGATGGCGATCCCAAACATCCTTTAAGTTACTGATTGCATTTCATCGAACATTTCATTTGAGTTGATTTACTTTCATGAGAATGTTAGTCCTTATCGAGTTGTTTTGTTTTTCAATATTGCTCGGGTCAGATCGAGTTTTTCCGGTTTCGAGATTCATCCTTGGAGTTGGAGTTTATATTGGGATTTGCTCACCTATATCTACAAGTTGATCAGTTTTCCAGTGATTTAGTTACTTTTGTCATTCTATTTCATACTGTTATTAATTATTTACTGTATTTGACTTTCACTGTATTATTTATGTAAAATTTTATTTAGTAACTTCATGAACTACTATTGTATTTTAAATTTTCCGCTGCGAGATATTACTGCTCTATGTCTGTGTCTATGATATGTGATTCTGTGATTTATTCTATTTACCCCAGAAGCTAATAACATTCTATCGTTTTAGACGGTTCGAGTTGACATGTTTGTTGATTCGGCATGGTCAAAATGGCGGGTTGTTACACTTCCAGTATAGGAGCACCCGGAGTAATAAGAAGAGACATAAAACTATGAGTCAGATAAAAGTATGGTATGAGCGATAGCAGCAAAACAGAACAATAACAGGTATAAATATGTATACCTGAACCTAGACCTACAACCAAAGAGTTAGCACAACAAGATGTATAGTACTCTAAGGTAACACTAACATAAAGTGTAAAATGGAAGTGCACATGTCATGGTGATAGAAAACATCATAGAAATCATCCTCACATCTCTCACTCAGTGCATAAAACATACGATATCCACCACTTTGATCACCAAATCCTTTGGTACGACCACTTTCCCTTGGTATCTTAATGAACCCATTGCGCTAGTCCATAGCCGCTAATGCCTTGCTATGATCTCCTTGCCCTTGGGAGTCCTAATGGCTCCATTGCACTGATCCATAACCATGCTATGATCGCTTGCCCTTGGGAGTCTTAATGATCCCGTTGCACTGATCCATAGCCACTAATACGTTTCTCAGTGGTGAACTAAAGCTATAGATATCGATAACCCCTTTGTACACGTCCTGTAGCAAAGTCCAACTCATAAAGTTAACTCGTTGGTTCCCATCTGGATCCTGAGTTCTAACTTCTTATTTGGACTACCTTTGCATCTCGGGTTTTGGTTATCATCGTGGTTCGTGGCTCATGTAAGCAGATGGCTCGTGGCTACTTCCTCAGTTTCCAGTCCGATTCGCGGTTCGCCCCTTGGCACGGCTCGTGGTGATGCTCCAGTTCGTGAGTCTCACATCCGGGTCGTGACCCTACCTAGGTCGTGGTACTCCATTCGTGAATGTCGGTTCGTGACTTGTAGTGGCGGCTCGTGGTTAACCTCCAGGCAATCGGCTCGTGGTCAACCACAAGGCGATCGGCTCATGGTCAACCTCCAGGCAATCGGCTCATGGTCTCCATCTAGGCTCGTGGGGGTGCATCACGATCGGGGGGAAGGAGGGGGTCTGACCAATGTCCTGCAACGTTCCTAGTGAGCTATTTACGCCATACAACAGCCTTTTCGGCTATTCTAACATTGCTAAACAATCATGAAGCATTCCAAATAGTAGTAATAACATTTAGGATCAACCATAAAAACCAAAACAACAATTTAAAATGTTAATATGGATTAAACAAACCCAAAACCAATGTTTTCCGCTTAATCATGTTTAACTGTACCTAACAATATGATTGGCTAACTTAATCTAAGTTAACCCAAATTTCTAATAGAGGCATAAAATAATATTTTAGAATTTCTACTTATTTTTCTAGATTTTTATAATGCATAATTTCGCTAATTATCACTAATCACCCTTAATTAGCCGTAATTAGTGAATAAAAGTGCAAATCACTCACCTTAGCCACAAATAAATTTTAGATCTGAAATTCTAACTGATTTGGCATGGTTCCCAATGTATTACAGCAGCTCTATCTTGATTTCTTTGGTAATCTGCCTTAATTTGATGTAAATTTGGCTAATATGCGATTAGAAAGTGATTAGGAGGTAGTTTAGAAGGTGGAGGCCATTGCTAGGATTCAAGAAATATAAGCGGCGGCTAGAAAACTAAAATGAAATGGTTTCCCTAGACCTTTCAGCCGTCACATAACCCAAATTCTGAAATGGGTTATGGGCCCATCTGCTAATTACTCTATTAAGCCTGGTTAAGCTATTTTTCACCTTCCAAACCTGATTTGAGCTGTATCTCCCAAACGGTAAGTCCGTTTGATTAATATGACGACTCTACGGAAAGGTAAGCCATCATCCGAATCCAAGAAGTGGTTTTAGGTCAAAATTCCTTACCAATCAAAAGTTATAGGCGAAATAAGATTCACCAGGGGTAAAAGTCATTTAAAACTCGATAAAATCGTGAACATGGGAAATGACTCCAATTGTTGTTTCCCAAAGTTACATGACCATATGACTTCGTGTGAAAATAAAATAAATATTCTACGATCCTCCAATACGTAGAATGTGGGTCGTTACACTCTCCCCCCTTAAGAAATTTTGTCCCCGAAATTCCTTAATCAAGAAAACAACATAAAGGTCCCGCATGCCTATCAACCATTTACAATCAGTCAAATATACATGACAAACACAACAAACCTATCTTCGCATGCGGAATAACTATATTGTTATTAACACCTTACCAGGCAAGGAGTTCTGGATGCGACTTTCATATGTTCTCTGTTTCCCAAGTACAACCATTCTCATTATCGCCCCCACTGAATGTTGACCAGTTTCACTGTCTTCCTTTGAAGTTGTTTCGTATCGTGTTCGACAATACAAATCGTCCTACGGCTCCTAACTGTCTTGGATTCTACCTCGATATCATCCAACTGATCTAGTGAAATAGTCATATCAAAATCGTGCATGAACTTCCTTAACTGGGAAACATGAAATACGTTGTGAACCCCTATCATCTTGTTAGGCAATCCAACCTTATATGCAAGATTCCCAACTTGTTCGAGAACAGGGAATGGACCAACAAATCTTGGTGCTAATTTACCTCTCCTACCAAATCGAATTACATTCTTCAATGGAGAAATATTGACGAATACCAAGTCCCCAACGGAGAATTTCAAATCTCTTCGTCTTTTATCAGCATAACTTTTCTGCCTATCTTGGGCAGCCTTCATTCTCTGTTGAATAACCTTGATCTTATCTGAACTTTCTCTTATTACATCAGGCCCAAGCACAAGTTTCTCACCGGTTTCCAACCAACATGATGGTGAGTCTCCTGTATAAGGCTTCAAATGGAGCCATAACAATACTAGACTGATAAATATTATTATATGTGAACTCAACTAGATGCAAATGGTTATCCCATGATCCACCAAAATCCAATATACAAGCCCTCAATGAAATCCATTGAGACTTGTTCCCATTTCCATTCAGGAATTTCCAACGGTTGTAACAAGCCACAAGGCTTCTTTTGCTCAGCTTTAACTAACTGGCAGTTTATGCACCTGGATATAAACTTCCCAACGTCTCTCTTCATCCCTTCCCAGTAGTAGGTCTGCTTCATGTCTTGATACATCTTGTTACTACCGGGATGTATAGTCAGTTTCGAGTGATGACGCTCTCTAAGCACTTCATCTCTCAATCCATTAACATTGGATACAACTAGTCTCCCATTCTTTCGAAGCCATCCTTCTCGATCGAGACCATACTTGTTCATTTCCTCACTATCTATACCCATATATACCTTGGAGATGATTTCCAATAGATTAGGATAGTCCCTCTGGCTGGAGCCGATCCGCTCAATCAAAGTCGATATGATCATCGAACTTGCTAACATTTCTGGATCCAATTCACACTTAGGTCTCAAATCATATCCCGTGATATACTCCAGTTGCTTCCATTCCAGAAATACAGCCCCCAAACTGCCATGTCTCCTTCTCAATGCATCAACTACTACATTTCCCTTCTCAGATGTGTATGCGATATTGAAATCATATGAAGCCAGAACACTAACCATCTCTGCTGACAAAGATTTAAATCCTTTTGAAAGAAAAGGTACTTTAATGACTTATGATCAGTAAACAACTCAAATCTTTCTCCCAAGAGATAATGTCTCTAATTCTTTAACGCGAGCACAATCGCTGCCATTTCCAATTCATGGGAAGGATATCTTTTCTCATGTGGTTTCAGTTGCCGACTAGCAAAATCCACAACCCTACCTACTTGCCTCAAAACAGCACCTAGTCCGGTACTACAGGAATCCGTGTATACCATCATCTCTTCGTTCCTTTTAGGATTAACTAACACTACTACACACGTCAGCTTGTCCTTTAGACTCTTATATCCATACGCACACTTTTCGTCCCACACGAAGGCTTGATTCTTCTTAGTCAACTGAGTTTACGGTGCTGCTTTCTTATAGAAGTGCCGGATAAACTTACGATAATATCTAGTTAACCCTAAGAAACTTTTCACGTCTGTTGCATTCTTGGACGTAGACCAATCTTGCACCGTAGCTACCTTAGCAGGATCCACGACAATACTATTCTTTGAAACAACATGGCCTAAGAACCTCACTTCCCTCCTCCAGAAGTGACACTTAGAAAATTTCACTTTAAATTGGTGTTTCCTCACCACCTCCATCACTGTCTTCAAATGTTCCTTTTGTTCTTCCTCCGTCCTCGAATAAACTAAGATATCATCCATGAATGCAAGAACAAACTTATTCAATTGATCCTTGAATACCTCATTCATAAGATCCACAAAATATGCTAGTGCATTGGTCAACCCGAATGGCATGACCAACCACTCATAGAATCCAGACGGCGTCTGAAATGTTGTTTTAGGTACGCTCTTAGCTGCTAATCGGAGCTGATGAAAACCTATCATGAGATCTAACTGGGAAAACACTCTCGCTCCACTCAACTAATCAAACTAATCATCTATCCGCGAAAGGGGATACTTATTCTTCCTCATCACCTAGTTCAACTCGCGGTAGTCTACACATAAGCAAAGGGAACCAATGGCCTTAGTGGAAAATACAACTGGTGCTCCACACTCAGAAACACTTCTTCGGATAAATCCCTTCTATAAAAGATCACCAACTTGCACTTCGAGCTCTCGCTGCTCCCTTGGCGTCATACGATGAAGTTACATAACTATAGGTCTGGCATCTTTCATTAAATCAATCTGAAACTCGATTTCTAAGTGTGGTGGAAGTCCGGTCACTTCCCCGAAGATGTCCGAATACTCGCCAGCAATAGGCACATCTAACAACTCATCATGCAGGATGTCGAGGGAATTTAGAAAACTAGCCATCACCCCCATCACTAGGTATGCAACCAAACAATACTCTCCGCCCACCATCTGCTCTAATGGTCACTGAAGACCCCTCATAGTCTACCGCCCCCATACCTTTGGATCCAATCGACTCCCAAAATAATTTCAAACCCAATAAATTCCAAAACAAAGCAATCACAAACAAACATGCATCCATGACTCAGTAAGACCCAATTACGATAATTCATACTTATGCTAGTCAAACCATCGATCGGGTTCGTCACAACTAAAGGTGTATCGACAATCTCAGGTTCCAATCCCAACCTACCTACTAGGTCACTAGATATGAAGGAAGGGGAAGCCCCGGTATCAAACAATACTCGAACAGGAACATCATAAATAGAAAGCATACCTTGGATAATGACACCCATTCCTTTCTTCGTCGCCGTTAGGACATTCGACGAAGAAGGAACAACGTTGATAGCATATGCTTTCACAATCTGCCTCTCTTTAGGGGGTTATGGACATTTATCCTTGTGATGTCCCAGTTGGCCGCAATTGAAGCACTTCCAGTCCGCTGGCTTTGCTCGACATTCTTTGGCATAGTGGCATTTCTTGCCACAGCTATACCACTCAACATATTTCTTATTCTTCTTCTGACCATACTTATCTTGGTTATGTTCCCTCTTATTCTGCGAATTATTCTTGCCTCCACCGCTTGCTTGCGGCTTTGACTCCCATGAGGATGTAATAGCAACCTCGGCCTTTGATAGGGTAAAGGCTCTCCGACCTCAATGCCTTTCCCACTATAGATTCAAAATTCTCATCGATGTGGTTTATAAGTCTTTCCCCCAACATCTAAGCTGGTTATGAACTTCTCGTTCTTCTTCTTGGCAGTATCGATAAGAGATAATCCATACTACGATAAAGTATTGAACTCAGCAATATATTCCGAGACTGACCTACCATTTTGCTTAAGCTCCATCTGATTTCTGAGCATCTGGAATAAACTTTTCACTGAAGTGAGTTTTAAACTGATTCAAAAAAAATTGATCCTCGGGAAGCTGCTTTAATAGAATTCCACCAATTCATAGCCCGACCTTGAAGTTGAAGTGATGCTAACTTTTTTCATTGCATTATCGATTCTCAAATCCTGGAAGATGCTCTCACAACTATCAAGCCAATCTTGAACATCCGCAGCCGATTCCGTTTCATGGAACGACTTCCCACCAAGGCTAGTATAATCCTTGTTAAGCTTGGCGAAATCGGCTCTAGGCGCTGCACCACCACATTAGCAGCATTAGGAACTGCTCCTTGAACATCCCTAAGCATTAATCTCATGAAGGTAGTAAACATCGTCCTCATATTAGGGGCATTCCTATTATTAGTCCTTGAACCCGTACTCCTTGTATTTCGTCTCATCGTCAAAACTGTAAAGAGAATGCGATTAACCATCTCCTTAGTGGTGCCAGTGTAGTGCGACTTCTTCCTTAGATATACTATATATATATAGTTTTTGAAAACCAAAATATCACAAATTCACGCTCTCACATATGTATACAATCTCTCCCTGATGTCTTCCCCTAGGTTAACAATGCAACCTAGGCTCTGATACCAAGTGTGATGACCCGCCCGCACCAGCCGACATTTCCCAAGAAATGCGCTGTACCAATGTCCAACCAGCATGGGATGGTCGTCAAAAGAAAGGTTTTTGGAACTATGAATCACTAATGAACCTATAGTATATCTCATAGCGCATTGAATAAAATATAATAACAACATAACTTGATATAAAATAGGCGAGATTGTGCATAAGCTAAAAACTAAACCATCATAGCAACGGAATCCAAAATACAGCTTATGATCCAAACCATTATTACAACTCCAAAATTACTATCTCTAAAGCAAAATAGAGAAGGTACACTACTAATGCCCAAAGCAGTGACCAGCAACAACACAGGGAGAATATACGTATATAGTACGTGGAAGCCTCCTGCTCATCTCCGTACAGCTACTCGTGCATACCACCTAACCTGTATCTAGTCTGCCCGTTTAGGAGCACCTAGAGTAATAGGAAGAGACATAAAACTATGGGTCAGACAAAAGTCTGGTATGAGCAATAGCAGCAAAACAGAACAATAACAGGTATAAATAATCATACGTGAACCTGAATCTACAACCAAAGAGTTAGCACAACAAGATGTACGGTATTCTAAGGTAACACTAACATAAAGTGTAAAGTGGAAGTGCACATGTCATGTTGATAGCAAACATCAAACATAGCAATCATCCTCACATCTCTAACTCAATGTGTAAAGCATACGATATCCACCACTATGATCACCAAATCCTTTGCTACGACCACTTGCCCTTTGGGTCTTAATGACCCCATTGCGCTGGTCCATAGCCACTAATCCCTTGCTACGATCACCTTGCCCTTGGGAGTCCTAATGGCCCCATTGCACTGATCCATATCCATGCTACGATCACTTGCCCTTGGGAGTCTTAATTATCCCATTGCACTGATCCATACCCACTAATCCCTCTCTCAGTGGTGAACTAAAGCTATAGATATCGCTAATCCCTTTACACATGTACCACAGCAAAGTCCAACTCAAGAAGTTAACTCGTTGGTTCACATCTGGATCCTGAGTTCTAACTCCTTATTTGGACTACCTGTGCATCTCCGGTTTTGGTTATCATCGCGATTCGTGGCTCATGCAAGCAGGTGGCTCATGGATCCTTCCTTGGTTCGTGGGGCTCTAGTCCGGTTCGTAGGGCTCAAGTGTGGTTTGTGGTTTGCCCCTTGGCATGACTCGTGGTGATGCTCCGGTTCGTTAGTCTCACATCTGGGTCGTGACCCTACCCGGGTCGTGGTGCTCTACTCGTGAATGTCGTTTCGTGACTTGCAGTGGTGGTTCGTGGTTAACCTCCTAGCGATCGGCTCATGGTCAACCTCCAGGCGATCGGCTCGTGGTCTTCATCTACGCTCGTGGGGGGTGCTTTACGATCGGGGGAGGGGGAAGGGAATCTGACAAATTTCCTACAACTTTTCCAGTGAGCAATTTACGCCACACGATGGCGTTTTCAACAATTCTAACATTGCTAAACAATCATGAAGCTTTCTAAACAGTAGTAATAACATTTACGATCAACCATAAACACCAAAACAACAATTTAACATGCTAATAAGAATTAAACATACCCAGAACCCACATTTTACCCTTAATCATGTTCAACTATAACTAACAATAAGATTGGATATCTTAATCCAAATTAACCCAAATTTCTAACATAGGCATAAAATAATATTTTAGAATTTCTACATATTTTTCCAAATTTTTATGATGCATAATTTCACTAATTATCACTAATTACCCTTAATTAGCCGTAATTAGTGAATAAAAGTGCAAATCACTCATCTTAGCCACAAATAAATTTCAGATTTGAAACTCTTAACTAATTTGGCATGGTTCCCAATGTATTTCCAGCGGCTCTATCTCGATTTCTATGGTAATGCGCCTTAATTTGATGTAGATTTGGCTAATATGCGATTAGAAAGTGATTAGGAGGTAGTTTAGAAGGTAGAGCCATTGCTAGGGTTCAAGAAATGGAAGTGGCAGCTAGAAAACTGAAATGAAATGGTTTCCCTAACCCTTTCATCCCTCACATAACCCTAATCCTGAAATGGTTTATGGGCCCATCTGCTAATTACCATATTAAGCTCGATTAAGCTGTTTTTCACCATCCAAACCTTATTTCAGCCATATCACCCAAACGATAAGTCCGTTTGATTACTCTAACTACTTCACTGAAAGGTAGGCCATCATATGAATCCAATGGAAGTGGTTTCATGTCAAAACTCCTTACCAATCAAAAGCTATAGGCAAAACAAGATTCGCCAAGGGTAAAACTGTCATTTAAAATTTGGCAAAAATTGTGAACATGGGAAATGACTCCAGTAGTTTTTTCCTAAAGTTACACAACCATATGACTTCGTGTGAAAATAAAATAAATATTATACGATCCTCTGATACGTAGAATGCGGGTTGTTACACGTGATTGGAGCATATTTGAATATCTCCATTTGATTCGATTCAAAACTCTTTGATAACATATTTTATGAACTTTTGGACTAATTTCCTTACCGTTAAACAAATCCTTGGCTTCAAACCCATTCACTATCTTTGAAGAAAAACCTTTGCTTCGATCGTACTTCCTTACTTTGAACCAAATTCTTGACTTCAAGCCTATTACTTTCAAACCCACTCCCAATTTTGAAATACGCTTGGATTCAATCCTACTTTGGATCTTCTCAAATCATCCATCTGAATCCATAGACACAGACAAAAAAACACACAAATCAAGCATAGTCAGAAATTAAGACAATTCTACCATTCAAACAGCAAACCCGACCAATTACGATCATACATAATCATGTAATTACATACAAACATGTGGCAATCAAATATAATTGTAGATCTATCATAAATATTGTTAATTACTCGCCAATTATATTATATCTAACATAATAGTCATCATGTTACATAATTATATTTGCCTAAAGTTTATTTATCAGAAGTTACTAGATATAATGTAACAACCCGTATTTTACATATTCAAGGATCATAAAATAATTCTATTTAATTAACATGTCTATGATTATTTTCCAAATCATTGACCATCTTTCCTTTAGAGTCTTTTTCTGGCCGTAACTTTTGATATGATCTGGATTAGATGCTTTAACATATCTCATCGCTTCAGGATGATGGTTTCCTATTTCGTAGAATGGACATATGATCAAATTGGATAAGTAGTTCAAGAGAAATGTCAATTTTAAGTTTTAAAATTTGCTAGCAATAATTAAGTAGTTTTAATGGGATGAAATTAGCAAGATCGTTAGTTTGACCTCTTTGACAATAAATATAACAACCCGCATTTTACATATCGGAGGATTGTAAAATAATTTTATTTTATTCCCTGAGGGTTGGATCATTCTCATAATTTAATATGTTTCTTATGGGGATGCAAGTCATGTCCATAATTTTTACCAATTTTGTTTGTGACCATTTTGCCCCTGTTAGTCTTGTGTAGGGAATACTTTTAACTTAGACTAAATTAGGTATTGAAACCTGTGCCATTGGAAAGGAAATGATGTTCCCCTTTCTGTAGAGTGGTCACATTAGAGATTTGGCTCTGCGGTTTTGGAGGAATTGATGTTTTAAGGTTTAACAATTGGCTGTTCAAGTTTGGTAAGCCAAAATGGGCTGATTCGGGGACACCCATTAGAGGGCTGGTGGAAGCTATAAATAGAGGGTAGGAGGCATGGAGAATAGTTTACTTTCTCCATTTGCTCATTTGATGGCCTTGTATTCCTCCTTCCTCTAACACTTTTCCACCATTAAAATCGAGATCTAAGGAAGGGAATCCAAGATGTACACCATTTGAAGCTAGATCTACATCATTTAAAGTGAGAGTTCATCGAATCGCAAGATTTGGATCAAGTTCTTCACTATTCGAAATCTAATTTCATTGTTTTTGCTTTGATTTGGAGAATTGGTGAGTGGTATGCGTCTCTCACACGGATTCAATCAAGTATATGAGTGTTTTAACTTGTTTTTCATCAAATTCAAGTCGTTTTCCTTAGATCTACATCATGGTATGTATTATTTCATGTGAATCATCATAGGATCTAATTTATCATTTTAAAACCGGTAATTTCTATGCTAATTCATGTGTTTATGCAAGTTAGATCCATAATTTAGTTCATATGTTCATTTATCATGATTTTGGTGAAGTTTGCATAATTTTGATGGAAATCATCATTTTCATGTGATTAGCGATTTCATAACATGTTAATGGTTTTATTGGATGAACTGGATCATTTGATTTCGTCGATATAGTAATTTGGCGAAGTTTGGGTCAAATTAGTGGTTTTGGATCGATGCTACAGTGTTTTGGATTGGATCGGGCTATAGTGTTTTGGTTGGATCGACGCTATAGTGATTTCGGATAGATGCTACATTGTTTTGGATCGGATCAGGCTACGTTGTTTTTTATCGGATCGGGCTACAGTGTTTTGGATCGGATCGGGCTACAGTGTTTGGATCGGATCGGCGCTACAGTGATTTCAGATCGATGCTGCAGTGATTTCAAATCGACGCTACAGTGTATTTTATCGGATCGGGCTGTATTGTTTTGATCAGATCCGGCTACAATGTTTTGGATTGGATTAAGCTACAGTGATTTCGGATCGACGGTACAGCGATTTGCTATAGCAATTTACTATAGTGATTTGTCATTTGACCATTGTAATGAAACGAATGGGATGGCAACTGAAAGGCTGTGAGTTGGAGATGGTGAATAATGGTTAGTCAAGAAGGTTGCTCGAGTTATGAAAAGTCGTCAAGGTTTGATGACTAAAGATGTGAAGGCCGTGAAGTTATCGATGTCGTAAGTTCTAGCAGGCTCAAAGCAGGGGTATAATAAAGGCACCTAAAAAGCCGGAAGGTTGCTGGATGAGTACCCTATGTAAAGTTGAAAGGCCTAGTTGTCAAGGTTGGATAAACATATGTATCGTTGAAAGGCGTATGGAGTTTATGCTAGAACTGAGGTTACCATTAGCCCTTGACATATGGCAAGGTTGGCCATCATACGACTAACAATGGTTTTGAAGCAGGATTGGAGGTAATAGCCAGAGTCTGTCGTGTATGATTAGTTTCCTTGTTTGCACGATCTTACATAAATTGTCCAATGTCGAAAGAGATATTCCTTGGATTCTTGTTTGATATTAGTTTAGGCATCTGGGGCTTGTGCTTGGTGAATGTTGAATTCGATTAGGATGGCCGATGTGAGATATATAATCTGGATGTTATAAGTGTTATCATTGACTATTCTATTTCCATGAATAGATTGTTATTCCTTTGGCTGAATGGATTGTAAAGGCTATCACTATCCGATGTGGGCAAGACGAGGTTGAGTGCTTCTTTGGTGTTGTGGGTAGATTAGTTCGTTTATATACCTATTCTTATATACTTTATTGATTATATTCGATAGTTGTTTTATCGCACACTAAGACTGTTGTCTGACTCAAGGTTTTATGTTTCCTCTTATTACCTTAGGCTGTTCATCCGGTTGTGGATGGGCAGACTGAGTAGTAGGTCACAGGTGATGGCTTTGTGAGACAATGATGTTGATTGATGGTGAGCTAGAGGCTTACGTACCAGTTTTATTACTATTTAGTATTTGTTTCTGATGTTCGATTGCTCTACTCTGAGTGTTGTAGTGAGGTAAATTTGTACAAACTTATGTTGAAATCCTGGTAAATGGATATACTTTCTAGTTGTTTGAAAGTTTGATGTTTTCTACTCAGATATGCTTCACTATATATTACATGTTGTGTATGTTCTATTATATTTTATCCTTAAGCTGTGAGATTTACGACAGGTTCCATTGATGTTGTTTACTTATGATGATCATCCACAGCTAGCTGACACACCTTTCAGCGCATTATTCCTCTTTTTTGGCAGGGGCTGTGGGCGGTCGTCATATTTGGTATTAGATCTCTTCTTATCGATTTTTGCCAAAGTTTGAAACGTTATTACGTATGAGAGACATTTGTATATCTCGGTTGGATGTATACTATATGATATTATATAGTATAGTAGCGTTTGTACTTCTTTAGCAGCTTTTCTTACAAGTGGCTAATTATTCTAATTTGCAGATTTAGAATGAGTCGACAAACTTCAAGATATATTGCTAGGGAAGGCGTTGTGCCTAGAGGGGGTAATGGCGGTGCACCAGATTACCAAACCATTTATAAGCCATGGAGGAGGCATTCATGCGAAGGGTACCTGCTCCAGTGGCCGCTACGGTAGATGTAGGTGTTCAGCTGCCTAGGATTATGGATTTTGCAAAGCTGTGCAAAGATGATACATCTCTAGGAGGGAAACCATTCAAACGAACTGAGCCAGCTGAAGAGGTTCAGAGGTGGATGGATTCCTGTATTCACATTTTTGGAGACTTGGGGTGGTGAAACTAGCTAGCGTCTAGGTAATTGCAAGGCAGGGCCATGGAATGGTGGAATTCAGTTACACATGAGACTCCAAAGGAGGAGATTTCATGGGAGCAGTTTCAAGCTAAGTTTGAAGCAAAGCATATCTCCACTGCTCAGAAGTCAGCTTTGTTCAAGAAGTTCATAGAATTGAAATAGAATGGTCACTCTATGCTTAATTATGTTTCTGATTTCAAGGACTTGTCCAGATATGCTCGTTCATACATTGACACACGCTATCAGAAGAACGAGAAGTTTGTTATGGGTCTAGATACCTATATTGGAAGACCGTTGGTGGATCATCTTGACGATCCATTTGAGAAGATTATGTAAAAAGTTGTTCGCCATAGGAGCTTGTTTCCTAATGAAGCAAA
Source organism: Allium sativum (assembly GCA_030737875.1). NCBI lineage: Eukaryota > Viridiplantae > Streptophyta > Magnoliopsida > Asparagales > Amaryllidaceae > Allium > Allium sativum. Next base: position 50,972,007 of record JASFAX010000020.1, read on the forward strand.
TGATGTCGCTGCTACAAAAGAAGTTCAGAAACCACAGCAAGGTGGTAATAATAAGAAGAGGAAACAGCAATAGCAGAAATGAAAGGATGGCCAAAAGAAGCCTAAGAATGAGGTTGTTTACTTAATAGAAGGGTCATTACTCGAATGAGTGCAAGAATCCCAAAGTTGAGAAGAAGTGCTTCAAATGTGGAAAGCTTGGGCATGAGAAGAAAGACTATCCAGAATCAGCAAAGGGCAAGCATGTTGTGAAGGCATATGCTTTGGAAGTTATACCGTCTTCTTCAAGATCTCCTACTGCAAAGGAGAAGGGAAAGGGTGTCGTCGTTCAAGGAATTTTTTCAGTTAGTTGTGTTTCAGTTCGTGTGTTGTTTGATACTGGAGCATCGCATTCTTTCATCAGCAATGAGCTTGTATGCCGTTTGGGTTCGAAAACTAAGATTTGTGATAGACCTTTGATCGTGACTAATCCAGTTGGGGGTTCGTCCAATTTGTGCATGTTATGTCATGGTCTGGTGTTATCGAGTCATGGTTTCTCTTTTGTGTGTGATTGCATTATTCTTAACTTCGCTGGGTCTTGGATTATCTTAGGTAGGGATTGGCTCAGGAGGTATGCAGCAAGAGTGAATTGCGAGAAGCTAGAGGTGAGGGTCAGGGATGTGGAAGGGAAAAAGGTTTTGATTTGATGTAAGGCTGAAATGGTGTCTTCGTGATCTATCTATATTCGCTTGTGATTCCACAGGAGGACTTGTCATCTATGCTGGTCGCTAATGAGTGTGAGGATGTCTTTAACGAGGTCAAAGTTTTGTCGTCGCATCGTGAGATCGAGTTTAGGATCGATTTGGTCGAAGGTGCTAGACCATTCGTTATGCCTCTTAGGTGGATGGCGCCTAAGGAACAATGAGAGAGGTCCAAGTTCATGACCTTATAGGAAAGGGATTCATTCGGAGAAGTGTTTCCGAATGGGGTGCACCAGTCGCCTTTGCAACCAAGGCATATGGCTTGTTAAGATTGTATGTGGATTATCGTGAGATGAACAAGATGACCAAGAAGAACAAGTATTCATTGCCGAGGATCGATGACTTGATCGATCATCCTCACGAAGCCAAAGTGTTTTCTCAAATGGATTTGGCAACGGGATTTCACCAGTTGAGGGTGGCAAACGATATTATGCCAAAGACTGCTTTTATGACACCATCTGGTTTCTTCGAATGGTTAGTGATGTCGTTCGGGTTGACTAACGTGCCAGCATATTTTGTGGATCTTATGAATAGAGTTTTCAAAGATTAGCTGAACAAGTTTGTGCTTGTGTTCGTGGATGATAATCTGGTTTACTCCCGAAATGAGGAAGAGCACAAGACGCACTTAAGAGTTGTTTTGGAAATCTTGCGAAATCATCAATTGAGAGCTAAATTTTCGAAGTGTCACTTTTGGAAGAAGGAAGTGAGGTTCTTAGGCCATGTTGTTTCTGGAAATGGGATAGCGGTTGACCCCGCTAAGGTGGAAGCACTTTAGGACTAGGATCGACCTAAGAATACGATGGATATTTAGAGTTTCCTTGGGCTGGCTAGTTATTACTGGCGGTTAATCAAGGATTTCTCCAAGGTAGCTGCACCATTGACAGGATTGACGAAAAAGAACCAAGCGTTCACATGGGATGCAAATTATGAGCAAGCACTTGGAATCTGGAAGGAGAAACTGATGAGTGCTCATGTGTTTACCATTCTAAGCGGGAATGAAGAGATGGTTGTGTATACCGATGCATGTGATACTGGGCTTGGAGCAGTATTGATGCAAAAGGATAAGGTTATGGCCTACACGAGTCGACAACTAAAGTCTCATAAAAGGAATTATCCAACTCATGATTTGGAGTTGGAAGCAATCGCGTTTGCGCTGAAGATGTAGAGACATTATCTGTTGGGAGTTCGGTTTGAGTTGTTTATGGATCACGAGTCGTTGAAGTATCTTTCTCCCAAAGGATTTGAATCTTCGACAACAACGATGGTTAGAGTTTCTGGCATCATATGATTTCGGTATAGCCTATACTCCTAGCAAAGGCAACGGAATTGTAGATGCATTGAGTCGAAGACACGCATGTTTGGGAGCGATGTTTTCAGAATGGAAGATCCTCGAGTACTTGGCAGGATTTGATTTAAGGCCAAGGTGTGAATTGGAGCCTGAAATGTTGGCAAGCTTATCGGTAAGACCTACTCTTATCAAGAGGATTGGAGAGAGCCAAAATCGAGATGTGAAGCTTGTCGAGTTTATCCAGAAGTTGGAACCAGAGAATAAAGAGTTCGAGGTCGATCGAGAAGGTTGGCTTCGAAAACAAGGAAGACTGGTTGTTCCTAATATTGATAGATTGAGAGATGAGGTTCTAAGGGAATGTCATCACTCGAAGTTGACAATTCAATCCGGTGGTAATAAGATGTATCAGGACATGAAGCGAGTCTACTAATGGGAATGGATGAAAAGAGATACTGGAAAGTTCATTTCCAAATGCATGAACTGTCAGTTAGTGAAAGCTAAACAGAAGAAGTCGAGTGGTTTGCTTCAGCCATAGGAGGTTCCTAGTGGAAGTGGGAACGGATATAGACGGATTTTATTGATGGACTACCTAGAACAAGGGTTTGGGTCATCGTGGATCGCTTTGCTAAAAGTGCAAGGTTCATTACTGTCAAGTCGACTAGATAACATCGAAAATGGCTGAACTTTATTTGAAATGGATAGCCCGATTCCATGGTATCCCAAAGAGTATAGTGAGTGACCGAGATCCATTATTTATGAGTGGATTTGGAAGAGTTTACAGGAAGCTTTGGGAACTGAGTTGTGTTTAAGTATGGCATACCATCCCCAAACTGATGGTCAAACAGAGAGGGTTAACCGAGTTTTGGAAAATCTCTTGAGGGCTTGTGCGTTAGACTTCAACGGATCATAGCAAGACCATCTACTTCTAGTTGAGTTCGCATATAATAATAGTTACCAGTCTAGCATTGGGATGGCACCATATGAGGCGTTGTATGGTAGACCGTGTACTTCTCTAGCTTGTTGGTTAGAAGCTGGAGATAAGTTGATACTTGGGCCAGAGGTGATTAGAGAGACCTCAGATTGTATCGAGATCGTATGACAACGAATGAAGGCAGCCCAAGATCGTCAGAAGAGTTACGCTGATAAGCGCCATAAGGAATTGGAATTCGATGTAGGTGATATGGTTTTCGTGAAAATTTCACTGTTGAAGCATGTAGTTCAATTCAGAAACAAAGGAAAGATAGCTCCTAGGTTCGTTGGACCATTTCCTATAGTCGAGCGAATTGGAAAGCTCGCATGTAGATTGGTGTAACACCCCGTGTATTCTATAACCGTGAAATTCATAAATTAAAGTATAAATAATTTCAAATCAAATAATTAAGGGAAACGGGATACGCCATTGCGTTCAGCTCGGAAAAATACGCGAAATAGAGTCCGAGTTTTCGAAAATCGGGGTCCGTATGACCAAGATATGGCCTCCGGAAGTTTCAGAATTAAGTTTAAATTTCGAACAGACGAAAACAGCTCAGAAAAACTAATTCAAAATTCAAAATCGGGCCCAATTGGCCAAGGCGGGAAAATTCCTGCCCAAAGCACCCAGGTCGACTTGGCAGTCGACCTGGGGCTAGCCAGGTCGACTGGCCAGTCGACCTGGGTAACCCGTGTCGACTGCCAAGTAGACACGGTGTCGACTGGGGTGTCGACCTGGCCCCTGAGCCAGTTCGAACCCAGCCCACCCTGGCTGGCCTAGTCTGTGTTTGGTCGATTTTCTGAGCCTTGCCTTGTCACTAGGGCTAGGTGTCAGCTCCTGGTTGGTCCTCCTTTGAACGAACGGCTATTATTAAACAAAGCTTCATCGACGGTCTAAATCAACTCACAAACTCTATAAAAAGGGCCTAAGACTAACCCTAATTCACATAAACTAAAATGGAGATGAGACCGTCATGTTGCTGAGGAGAGACTAAGTATAGCCGTCAGAAATTGAGAGGCAACTAGGAGATAACTCAAAGCTTAAAGCAACATCAAATCAATCAAAGCAACGCCTACAACAAAAAAATAGCGTCTCCAAATTCAGAATTCAGATTTCTAAATTGAAGATTCGCCATACGCTGTAAGTAGAGTGCTATTCCGATATGAATTAAATAATTGTGTTGATTTGTGTAATGTAAGAAATGGAATTGTGGCGATAATAATCTATATTTGTATGTTGCTTTGATGCAAAACGATTTGGGAATATTATGGTATACGATTGGATATTTGCAAGTACGCGATTTGCGTTGGAAACGAAATGGAATTGTGGCGATAATGAATTATATTTGTATGTTATTTTGATTCTAAACGATTTGGCAATGCTATGGTTTGATTCATACAAGTATGTGGCTTATGTTGACAACCACATGTTGTGGAATTTTGATTGGGACTTATGCAAGCATATGATTCATATTGAAAACTACATGTTTGTGGTAGTTATTTACAACACCCATTTGGTAAATGCAAGTATAAGATTCGTGTTGAAACAACAACTATCTGTTGTAATAGTTTATTTTGAAATTCATGCAAGTCTATGATCTATTGTTATGACAACATGATGTTTAATTCTATGGTCATCTTTAGTGTAATCTGATCCACTTAAGTATTATGATTCATATGAAGATTATGTTGAAATTGGCATCATAGTTCAAGTATAAAAATCATATTTTTGTGATAGTGACAAAAGCACGCATCTTTGTAAATTTGTATTAATCTTATGAACATGACTAAACTATGTTCGTTATTATGCCCAATTGAAAAACATGTTTTTAGGCTCATGTTGTTATTATAAGTTACATTAGAATTACATTAGAATTACATTCCTCTTGCAAGTTTACATAGATAAAAATGAAAACCATGATGTAAGTTTAGATATGTTTATGCTATAATTTTATAAATGGATTAAAAACCATGATTCATATAAGAATTAGGTTGGGATAATTCTAGTTGAACCATACTTTTGTATTAGTTACAAAAGTAAGTACCTTTTGTTAACATATAGTGATTTTGTGAACATGATTAGTTTATATTATGCCTAAATAAAAATATAGGCTTATATTTCTAGTCAAGACCCTGTGCCAATAATAATGATATCTAATTTAGTTAGATTCTTAATTTCAAGTTTACATGGTTAGTTGAACCTATGATTCATGTTTAAGTTTATGCCATTATCATATGACTAGAATAATTCATGTTTAAGTACTGCTTATGCCATAATCATATGAGTAAAATAATTCATGTTTAGGTATTGTTTATGCCATAGTCATATGAATAAATGATTCATGTTTAAAGTATTGTTTATGCCATAATCATATGAATTGAATAATTCATGCTTAGGTATTGTTTATGCCATAATCATATGAATAGAATAATTCATGTTTAGGTATTGTTTATGCCATCGTCATATGAATAAATGATTCATGTTTAAGTACTGTTTATGCCATAATCATATGAATAGATTGATTCATGTTTAAGTATTGTCTATGCATTAACCATATGAATAGAATGATTCATGTTTAAGTATTGTTTATGCCACGATTATACGAATAGAATGATTTATGTTTAAGAATTGTTTATGCTATGATTATATGGATAAAATGATTCATGTTATGCCATGATTATATGATGTTACAATTGCAAGTTCACATGTGCCTATTTTATGTTAATTGAATCGTTCGTTGCAAGTTCATGCGTTCACACTCCCCTTTTTCATGTTACCTTATAAACACCATGTTATAAGCCTCCCCTTTACATTTGGCTAAATTGGGTTTAAGTATTAAACCCAACACACCTTACGTTGGAGCGAACGTATAAAACGGGGGTAATGACGTTTGGGCTAAAATATAGAACATATGTGTTGGCATGTTTGACTCATGCCAACAACCTTGAAAAAACAATTAAATGGCATAAATAAATCTTAATCAATAAAGATGAATTTGAATAATTGGCCGCAAATATTTACATATAAAAAGAAGAAAGACAAAATATGTAAATGTAGAAAAATACGATGTGTTTAACCCGAGGTTGGATTGAGTTGTGATGTAAACCTGCCCGGAACCGCCCGGCTGTCCAGTAGTCACAACAATACCTATCCAATGTGGGTGGTTAAACACGGATCCCAATAAGGACCCGAGGTTAGACTGAGTTGTGGCGTTAGACTGCCCGGACCCAACCGGCAACAGGCAGCCACAACAATACATGTCTAATGTGAGAGGTCAAGGCTTTAATAAGACAATTAAGGCTGAGTCAGGATTGATAAGATTAAGTAAATTATATTAATACTTAATCAAAATGGAACATGCTAAACTAAACAGACTGATTGGGGGTTAGGTTTATAAAACACTTAACCAACTTAGCATGTTGGCTAGAAATAGAAAACCTAGTAGCGGGGGACCCTTTTCAGCAGTAACCCTATAAGGTATCATGATTCCCTGAAACTAGGCAGGGTGGGGCACGATTACTGGGCTGACTGTAAGAGGTCAAATCGACGGCGGTGGTGCAGCAGTGTAGGTTCTAACGGGGTGCGGGCGTGCACACACTCCGGCGCAGAAAAATAAGGCACTAGGCACCAGTAGCATACCTGTGCATTCTAGGGTTGTGTCGGGCCGCCACAATGGGACTTGATACACCCCATGGTGGGACCAGCATAGGTAACTACAACATCGGGGGCCGTAAGACACATGTAACTATGCGAGTAGGAGCCGATCATCATAAAATGGATCACTTCACCCTGATTATGGGGTGCCTGTTGGGAACTAGTTTATATGGGTACAGAGATTAATATGGGGTACGATAGTATATTCGACCCTAGACAGCTTAACTAAGTTTATGGTGCTTTCCCATTTCTAGTTTATACTTATCATACCCAGTTCTTTATTCATAGACTGAATAGTCCTAGACTTACTCAGGCTTTATGTCTGACTCTACTATTCTTTCGCCTTCTTTTCTTCCGTTCCCCCCCCCCCAGGTCCACAGGGAGGGAATACCGCAGCTTGACCAGCCTTCATATCCAGCTTGAAGAGAAAGAATGTATTGCTTGGATCTTTTCGTTTTGGACTATGGCTTTGGACAGCAACTATGGGACTATTGCAGTTTATTTATGTTTTCTTTATGCTTCTTTAAATAATGTAATCAAGACAGTTATGAAGATGTTATGTTTTTGGAAGTATTGTAAGACAATTATGGTATGGTTGGTGTAACACGTATTTTAATGAAATAAAAGTTGTTGTTTTCCGCTGTTCAAAAATATGTGTTCTTATATCTGTCTTGTATATCTGTGACTTATACTTATAAACCTCCACCAAAATTCGCTAAGAACATTATGTGTCCGTGGATTATTTTACTAAATGGGTAGAAGCAGAGCCTTTGACCACGATCACAACCAAGCGAGTGATCACCTTTGTCGTTAAGAACATTATGTGTCGATTTGGGATTCCAAAAATCATCGTAACCGGTAATGGGACCCAATTCGACAGCAAAGAGTTTCGAGATTTCGATCGGAAGTATCACATCGAGAAAAGATACACCTCAGTGGCACATCCACAATCGAACGGACAAGTTGAAGCGGCAAACAAGGTGATCAAATCCATTCTAAAGAAAAGATTGAAGAGGGCCAAAGCCATGTGGGTTGATGAATTACCCCTGGCACTATGGGCCTATAGAACAACGTAAAAGTCGGCAACGGGTCACACCCTGTTTTCCCTTGCTTTTGGAGCTGAGGCGGTCATTCCGGTCGAGTTGGAAGTACCATCTCATCGAACCATTTATTACGGACCGATGACCAACAATGAGTTACTCCTTGAATCCCTGGACATGGTTGAGGAAAAAAGGGACGAAGCCGACTTACGTGCCCTGAGGCATAAACAACAAATAGCTCAGTATTACAACAAAAGAGTCCGAGCTCGAACATACTTTGTTTTGAAGCACGTCTTTCCGCCCCCAGTGCATATGGGCCCAAAATGGGAAGGAACGTACTCCATTTTACAAAAGCTTGATAATGGAACCTTCAAGCTAGCAATTGTGGATGGAGATGATATCCCCAGAGTGTGGAATGCCCAGCATCTGCGGCTTTATCTGACGTGAAATTGTCAGTATTACTCTTTTGTTTTCTATGACCATGCAAAAAGGCTCGACTTTCCTAGAACAGTCTGGTTACTTGAATAAAAGATTATAAAGTGGACGTAGGTCATGATTCGACCGAACCACTATAAAAATATCGCGTGTCATTTACGTTTACTGCACCGTTTCTTATTCGCTCTTTTATTTTGATTAATATATCATTACCATTTTGAAGTTTGTTTTAAATTATGTAGTAATCTCAAAATAGCTGATTCAAAATGCCATTTATCAGATCGGAAAGCTAACGATAACTAAAGCTCTAAAAGGTGCAGCGAGGTAAATCACATTATTGCTTGCACTCTAACTCTCGAGATTAGAGAGAGTATAAAGGACGCAAAGATACCGTCCCCAAGGCGTGAATGTGCACCATGATAAAACCGCCTTGATAACACTCTAACCCGCTGAAGGGTCGGGAGAGTATAAAGGCGCTAGAGACTTAGCGCCCCCATAATTTCTGCCCCGCTGAAGGATCAATGAGCAGACTAAAAACCGAGCTCGAACTCTAACCCGCTGAAGGATCGGGAGAGTACAAAGGTGCTAGAGACTTAGCGCCACGAGAAATCCTATCCCCGCCTAAGGATCGGGAAAGCATAAAGGCATAGTGGCATATGCCACCAAAACGATTCGAATCCCCCATTTCCGGACATAGGGGGAGTCCAAATATAACTCTAATCAATCGCCAATAAGCCCTGGCCAGGCACTATAATGACGACTGATTGGGAGCATATATGTGCAACACTACACATTTACTTAGCGCACAAACTTTTCAATGATTCTTACTCATGACTTCAATATTTAGTTATGATTGTTTCGGTTATGATTATTTAAACTCTGCAAACATGATGAACATGCAGGAACATAATGGCGCAAAAGTAATAAATTTTTATTTACTTACAGTAGATCTACAAGAACAAGAAGCTAAAAAAAAGTGAGGGCCACTCTCACCACTACATTTTCTGGCCAGTGGGAAGCCTAAAAGCCAAACTATGAGCTAATAAGTGCATTCTATTTACGCTTGGGAGATGACTTTGATTTCTTTTTCTTCTTCTACTTCTCCAACTCCTCTTTATCAGTACCAGGGCGGTCATTTTTCTTCCTCTTCCTCTTATCAACAAGAGGCTCCGGGGGAGGACTGGAAGGTTGGAAGGCAAGTTGTGAAGTTATTGATTTGGAAGAGAATCTAATAACAAACCCCATCTTGGGATCGATTTCAGAAATAGGGGTCACGAACACAGGGTCCTATTCCCTCTTCTTAAGAACCAACTGCTTTTCTTTCCTAGCCTACGTGTCAGCCAAGGTTTCACTATCACCATCCTTGGCCTCATTTATGATTTCAACTTCCTCTTCCTCATCTCCATGACCGCCATCTGTATCATGCAAAGCCGCAATAATCTCAGCATCTGCAGGAGCGCCGGTGCTGGATTCCATGGGTGCAACCGTGACTCTCTCACTTGTTGTGCCCTCGGTTTGCTTTGGAATCTCGGAAACTTCCATACCAGAACCCGGGGGGACATCAACTTTTTCTACTACTTCCTTCTCCTCTGCACCTTTTTTGACCAATTTGGTACCTACACCATGAGAAGCAAAGGTTAGTGAATCAGGAGGAGATATGGCCATGTCAGTTGTCTGTCTCGTGAGACGACAAGTTACGATTCCTTTGATGAACTGTGGAGAGAATATGGAGATACCTTCAGCCGACTCATCTCCCATATTTGTAGTGGTGGTCCCGACAATTGGTGGGGTTGGAGCCAAGGGGATCAACGGATCATCAGGGTTATATTCCTTAACTTCAGAGGTTTTGGGCTCCACCACCGAGCTCGAGTTTTCGCCAACTTTATCCTTGCCCTTGAGCCTACTCTTCTCCCTCTCGATCTCCTCAAGGATTAGGCGTCTACCTTTCTCCACAGCCTCAGGTTCTTCACCTCTAAGAAAGGTCTGCATCAGCTGGTTTTCATCAATCTCATCGACCATCAATCGCCGCTTCTCGCCTTCGACAATTGCATCCCATACATTGGCCAAAGTAACATGATAGTCCGGAATCCAAGAGATGTCTCGAGTCTTGATGACTTGACCAAAGAAGTCGAACAACAGTTCCTTAAAACCAGCTATCTCTTTCTTTTTTGCAGCGAGCTTATCAGTAGTAGTAGTGGCCGATTCAAGAGCATTATTGGCGTTACCTTCAGCGAGAGTTGCACGCTCCTCAGCTTGGCCAAGTTGATCATTTAAAACTTCCTTTTCCTTTTTGGCGAGAGCGAGGTCGTCTTTTAAGCTCGCCCTCTCTTTCTCCCAGGCATCTTCCTCAGCAGCAAAGCGTTCCTGTGCTGTCTCCAGTTCGGTATTAATTGCCCTATGATCTTCCACTTCCTTCCTCAGGGCCACCCGTTCCTGGCTGTTTAAGTCAAGCTCACTGCCAAAACGCTCCGTAGCACTCTCCAGCTCGAACCTATAATTTTCTACGTCTCGCCGAGCTAAAGCCAGTTGGGCCTGTGCATACTCTAGTTCTTTTTCCATTTTGCTCCTAGCCCTAGCATCATTATCAATCTTTACTTTGGCTCTTGCTGCTTCCGTCTACATCTGGCGAATGATAGTAGAAAGTGTAGTAGCATGCTTCGTCATTGCCCCGTATTGTTTAGCCACATGGCATACATACCCTATCACCTCTGTGTCCCAATCCTCGAGAAGCAGTTCAAGATCCGGGACGAATATCATCCTCTCAAAGAAAATATCAAGGAACTGCTTTCGTAAGAGCTCTAGCCTGGCCTGAATTTCAGAATTGGGAGCAATATTCTGTGCAGCGGTGGTATCCAAGTCATGCTCGCTAGAAGAAACATGAGATGTCTTTCTCGTCTCTACGATCTTACCCTCATGTTTATTTCTGTCCTCTGGCTTGTGGTGTTTTTTAGAAGACTGGACATGAGAAGGCGTCCTCTTCGGAGGGGTCAAATCTCTAGGAAGTTGTTTGCCCCCAGCCGGTAACGATGGACGACTGTGAGGCCTTTCAGAACCTTGCTTTGATGGAGATCGAAATCGTGTGGAATAAGGTTGATGAGAATCCCGGGGCCGATGACTATCCCTTCCCCGACTATCACTACGAGCATGTTCGGAATCTGGGATGAGGCTTAGTGTGCCCTCGCGAAGGGAACGGTAAGAATAAGACCGTTTGCGAGACATTTTTCCTGCAAAAGAAACAGGTGCATGTTAAAACTATGAACGAAGGTGGTAAAAGAGTGTTATGGTAAATAGTGCATGTGATTTGTGCATCCCATGATATCCCCTTTTTAACGGACCAGGGCCCAGAGTTAGGCTCGTTTGGATGACTTCTTTTTCTCCAACTGGGGCACTCGTCTCTTCAAATATGGGAAAAATTGGTTCCCCTCCGAAATCTTCCTGAGTATAAATATCGTCTGGTAAAGGAATCTTATTTAATTCCCCGAGTATCTGTTCCTCTGTTAATTCATCTTGAGCGACAGACTCAACCGGTGATGAAGTTCTTAAGGGAGACTGCCCCTAAGAGGTCGGGACCTCCTTTGATTCGTCGGCTCGCCCCTCGTCTCCTTTGTATACGTTTAAATCCTCGTCATCCTGATTAATTATTGGTGAAGGACTCTTGCGAAGGGTAGTTGTCTTTACAGCTTGAGAAGTTCCTTCTCCCTCAATCGGAGGTATATACTTGTAAGGTTCGTCGCCTGCTCCAAGTCCGAATCTTATGTCTAAAAGATGGTGTTTGTGAAGGTTCTCGTCGGTGATACATTTCTTAATCCTTAAGAAATCTGAGTTACTCTTGAGAAGGAGGGACATTCGTTCTTCATATATCGATCCTTCTGTTCTCTCAAAGTTGTGATCTATATGGAACAAAATGATTTGTTAGCACTGAGACTAGGCATTTGAATTAAACACGGGAATGTTAAAAACATACTCGCTTGTAGCCACTTCCTCATATCCAGCTTGGTGTTTTATATAAAACCAGTCAGATTTGATATCCCCTATGTTACTATAACCATCCGTGACAACTTTTCTGTTGGCAACTGATTCGAGGAAAGAAAAATTGGGAACCCCTACGAAACGATGCTTGAAATGATAATAGAACTTCAGATCTTTAAGGGTAAGTTCGGTCTGCAGAATCTCTATATAAGCAATATACAGAACGACAACAAGTGGAGGAAAAGGAGGAATAGCACCTACCCAGTACATGAGTCGACTAACAGTCATGTACCCCTCTGGGGTAGAATGAGGTCTATCTTCGCTTTCTGGAGCATTCACATCGTCCCAGGGAATTCCGTGTCTTAAATATATATTCTTAAGTTTTATATCGTCTAAATTAGAGGGTAAAGAATCGGTAAACTTCTCTATTTCCTTAACACCCGGAATTTCATTAGGAGCTTGATCATCCTCATCTTCAAGGGATGTGCCCTCAGAAGTCGTTGACTCTATATCGGTATCCGTCTCGTAATCAGGATCAGATTTTTCCTCATATGAATCTGAAGGAAGCACATCAGGGTCATAATGTACTGGCGTCTCTGGTTTAGTGGTCTCCTCTGATTTCTCAGTCACTTGCTTATCAGACATAGCTATGTTAGCGAGTAAAAATTAGAACACAAGTTACCCGTTCCCCGTGTGTGTAAGTGCAAGTGTGTTCCTGTGCATACATTAAAGAAAAGAATGAAGTCAATCAGATAAGCAGATAATGGCCATTGTATGCTATTAAGTTATGTTGTTGTTCAGTCCGGAAAGTTCATCTCGAAGGCTCTAACCTAACTGTCCTTTGGCTTATCAGGGTTACATTGTATTTTTTAGTCAACATGCACATTAGATCATTTATCAAAGTGGCTCGTGAGACGTGTTCCTGATCGGGTCACATATTTGGTCCGTGAAGTAGGTACGGACTCATGGGAAAGCACCAGCTTGTGGAAAAACATCGGATCGCGGAACACTGAAGCTCTTGACCCGTTGTGCTTTACATGAACGGATCGCGATAGACTGCTCAAGATCCACCTCTTCCTATTTTCCATGAATAGGTGCTCCCCCGATCACCGCGACCTGATCCGTTTTCTAGATTAACACCAATTCCATCTCGTTCCCCTTCATTTTATTGTCGCCATGACCCGAGACGTAGTCCCATCCATGAACCAACTTGCCTCCTCGTCGTCTCTCTCCCCTACCTATAAATCCATACCCTCGATTTTGAGATAAAACCAACATGACATCGCCACTCTCAGGCCACAACACCATCAACTCCGCCATTATTACTACTCGTAGCAGCGAGGACCTCGAGATTCGGCAAATATTCGAGCGGATTGAAAAGTAACAAGAATGAAATAATACGAAATTAATCCTAGCACAATTACCATTCTAAATTAAGTTATGGGATGGCTTTAATTTCTAGAAATTGCAATTTAGGGTTTTTAGAAAGGGATGGACGGCGGTAGTAAAAGGAAGAAGAAGAAGGGGAATGGAGAAGAGGAGTTGGCTTATATAGCCAAAGCAAACGTCCCTTGGTCTCCCCCGTTTTGTCGCGTTCCGGTCCATAAAGACTCGTGGGCCACGGCTGTTCACGAAAGCCCGTCGTGGTTTGGCAAGCAGCCCGCTCGGCTGATGGCTCCATGGTAAATTCCATATTCACAAACCACGATGCGTTCCCACGATCAGAACAAAAAAAATTACTTGACAGGTTGAATGTCATCTGAAATTTAAGAGTTGAAAAGTGGTCGATGAACAAAGAAATAATTGATGATTTAACCCAGCATTTATACCAGTTAAAGGACACAACTTCCTGAAGCAGTACGACATTTCAGACAAACACGACTTTCGATTCGCATCACTTCATGAAAAAATAGCTTAGTACTTTTGAAGCATGTTCCATCCTTGATAAAACATACTTCGAGGGGCAAAATGTTGGCTAGCTTTTGAACCCAACCACCAAGATACATATGCAAGTCCAATGCGAAGCATCGTTTGAGAAGTCATCTGGATCCGGTCCTGATTTCCTCTTCATTTTTCGTTCATGGTCCCCCTGCTCCCTGCGGATCGTGGAGCTACTACCACGACCTAGCTCGTGGTGCATTATGTCGACCCGATCCATCCACACCTGAACTATTTCCATGATCCAACTCCAGAAGACAAAGAGTAAGAGTAGCGAATTGGTCTTCCACGATCCGAAAGGCTCGGATCTCGCAACACCTGTCTACAACTATCATATTGACCATTTCTTCATCAAGCTACAGTTCGATCCGATATTCTTGGGATTTGTGCCACGTATGACTGCGATCAGCCTGCAGATATCACCTATAAATAGCCCAGAACTTGGCATTTTTCAGGGTCTTTTTTGGTAATTCTGAGCTCTGATTCCACCATTATCATATCTCCATTATTCTTATTCAGGGCTGTATTGAATTTACTGAGTGAATCAGCATTGTAAAAGTGAGGTTGAGAGAAAAATTGTTGATTGTACTCGAATCTTAAGTATAATCATAAATATAAAGTGGACGTAGGCTCGTTAACGCCGAACCACTATAGATCTTGTGTCTTTTCTGCTTTTCTTGATCCTAATATTAATCTCTGCGTATTAGAACAATTCGGGTGTTAGAGCCACTTTTGGATCTAACAACAGTCATATCATGTTTTACTTTTAATCATTCAAATCTAAAAGTAACTTAAAACTCACAGTGTTCGGATCTAAAGAAATAGAAGGAGAAAAGCAGTTGATGAATCTCAGATCTACACTTGAATCTCTAAATCGGATTGCTGAAGAAGAAGAAGAAAGAGTTTTGATTCAATCCAGGCACCAGCAGCACTTAGGTCTCCATTGATTTTCAGTGTGAGAAAACCAGAAAATGAGGTCGTACATATAACTGTCAGCCCCTAGAATTCGACTGCCACCTCAGCCCTAAGCGGGTCGACCCCCCTTAGGGGGTCGACCCATGGGTTGACACCCCACTTGAGGAGTTGACCCCCCCTAAGGGGTCGACTCCCCTGGGGCGGGAAGATTGTCGCCTTCGGATTTTTGATTTTCAAACAGTTTTCTGATTTTTCTTATTTAATTATATATATATATATATATATATATATATATATATATAGTTCTTCTACGTGTATACAAACTTCAAACCTACATAAATTCTTCATACGGTGTCCGTTTTACGCAAACTAAATGTCTATCTTCACCGGAATTTCGAGACGAATGCAATGCCGCAGTCAGTTTCCCTTAATTCTGAATATTAAATTAATTATTCTTTAATTTATCCTCTTTAGTGTTGTTAAAATTACGGGGTGTTACATTCTCCCCTGCTCAAAGGATTTCGTCTACGAAATCTCCAAGTTAAGAAGAATGTATATCCTACCATCCACATCCATGTACTCATCCATCAATCACTGGCATCCATTGTCCTTAAAAGATTTCTAATGATTAAATGAACATATGCAAAGGTGTGTGTATATGTCCCAAAACTAATGCGAAAATCAGGTGATCTACTGATTCATTCGACCTCCTTAATGCAATGTATGTTAGTGCCATGCATCTAACATGTATGCGACAATTCTATTACAACATGTAAGTTCTATATGGGTGCACAATCATCCGTCCAAATGCAACATCCATATGATGATACATCCACTTTCATCCACTAAAAGAAAAAAATGCACACACATCCATACGCAGTATGAGAGTGATTGAGTCGATTTAGTGCCTAATGTTTGTGTATATGCATCCACTAGCAAAAACTTGCATCCACTTGCATCCATCGAACATACCATGTCTCAAATACAAGTTTACATCCATGGGATTCCTACCTAATGGTCAAAGATTCTATCAATAGGACATACTTAAATGATAGAGACAAGCATAAATAAAGCTTTGGAAAAGGAATTTAAGATCATACCCTCGAAAAGAAAAGGATATGAAGCACGAATCCCGTCTTCATTCTCCCAAGTTGTGTCCTCCGGGTTGTCTCCCCATTGAACCTTCATCAACTTGATTTCTTTGTTCCGTAGCTTCTTAACTTCTGATCCAAGAATACGGGTAGGAACCAGTCTAACTGTCGCCTCCCGTTCCACTTCCTCCAACATACCTGGCTCTACAACTTCCACGGTATCATGTAAGCACTTCCGCAAATGAGAAACACGTAAAACAGCATGCACGCCAGCTAATCTCTCGGGTAACTTCACTCTATAGGCCAATTGGCCAATCCTTTCTATTATGGGAAATGACCCTACGAATATTGGTGCCAATTTCCCTACAGATCCGAAGCGTACCACATTCCTCAAAGCTGACACTTTAATGAAAACCATATCTCCTGCTTCAAATTCAATGTCATTCCTTCTCTTTTCTGCGTAGGATTTCATCCTATCTTGAGAGGTCTTCATTCGTCGTCTAATAAGATCAATCTTCTCAGATGTTTCTCTAATCATATCGGGGCTAAGCAATAGCCTTTCTGTAGATTCCCACCAACAAGTTGTTGACCTACAGGGTCGTCCGTACAATGCTTCGAAGGGTGCCATTCCAATGCTAGCTTGATAACTGTTATTATAGGCAAACTCTACTAAAGGAAGATGCTCTTCCCAAGTCCCTCTGAAGTCCAGGATACACAGCCTCAAAAGATCCTCAAGTATTCTATTCATCCTTTCCGTCTGTCCATCGGTCTGAGGATGATAAGTGGTGATCAAACATAACTGTGTACCTAATGCTTCTTACAAACTCCTCCAAAACTCACTAGTGAATATGGGGTCATGATCGCTTGCAATGCTGGAAGGTACTCCACAAAGACGTACTACCTCTTGAACATATACTACTGCCAACCAAGCTGCCGTCCTCTTACTCTTAACTGTAGTGAAATGGGCGCTTTTAGTAATTATATATACTACCACCCGAATACTGGTGTTTCCATTCTTTGATCTAGGAAAACCATCTATGAAATCCATAGAGACGCTCCCCCACTTCCACTGTGGAACCTCCAAAGGATGAAGTAAACCACCAGGCTTCTTCTGCTCAGCTTTGACTTGCTAATAAACCAAACATTGAGAAACAAACTCTACCACATATTTCTTCATCCCAGCCCAAAAGAATATCCTCGTCATGTATTTATACATCTTATCACCGCCTGGATGAATAGTCATCGTAGAAGGATGGGCTTCTTCTAAGACTTTCTTTAACAGACTTCTAGCTTAAGGAACACAAAGCCTTCCATCTCGTCGCAACCACCCTTTATCGTAAATGGAATATCTATTGAGGTGACTAGAAGTCTCCCCTTTACCGAGCCTATCCAAGATGTCTGAAATATGTGGATCATCTCGCAGTGAAGCTCCTATCTGATCCATATAAGTAGGTCGAATCTCTAGTGATGCAAACAAACCAGGAAATAACTCGGTGGAGGGTCTAAAATCAAAAGTCGATATGAACTCCAAGCTTTTGCTTTCTACAAATAGAGGACTTAAAGTCATCCTCTGTCTACTCAGTGCATCTGCCACCACACTACCCTTGCCAGGGGTATAAGCAATCTCAAAATCATAAGAAGCTAGGAACTCCATCCACCTTAGTTGCCTTAAATTAAGATCCTTCTACGAGAACAAATACTTGAGAGATTTATGATCGGTGTACAACTCGAACTTCTCCAAGCAAATAATGACGCCACATCTTAAGCATGAATACTATGGCAGCTAGCTCTAACTCATGGATTGGGTAGTTCTTATCATGAACCCTTATATATCTCCTTCCATAACATAATACCCTTCCCTCTTACATCAGAACCGCACCAGGTCCTGTACCACATGCATCAGTGGAAACTATAAACACTTTGTTTCCATCGGGCAAGGTCAAGACTGGGGTTGTTGTCAGAGCCCTCTTCAGTCGTTGGTAAGTAACATCACAATCTGTATCCCACGAAATGCTAAGTTCTTCTTCGTCGGCTTGGTGAGTGGTGTTGATATCTTTGCGAAGTCCTTAATGAACTTCCTATATTAGCCTGCTAACCCCGGAAAGCTTCTCACCTCTGTTGCATTCTTTGGAATCTGCCAGTCTTGAACTACAACCACCTTTGCGGGATCTACTGTTATCCCTTCTTTAGAGACCATATGCCCTTGAAATCTCACCTCTTTTCTCCAAAAATGGCATTTGAAGAATTTTGCCTTAATCTGATGTGCACAGAGAGTTTTCAAAACATCCATTAAATGTTGAGCATATTCTACTTCGCTCTTTGAGAAGATCAAGATATCATCAACAAAGACCACGACAAACTTGCTTAGGAACTCCTGAAACACCCTGCACATCAGATCAACAAAATAGGCGGGTGCATTTGTCAACCCAAAAGGCATAACTAGCCATTCAAAGAAACCTTCTAGAATCCTAAAAGCGGCCTTATCTATACTGCCCTCTGCCACCCTTAACTGATGGAATCCCGTGGCCAAGTCTAACTTAGAAAATACTGAGGCACTAATAAGCTGGTCAATCAAGTCATCTATCCTCGGAAGTGGGTGCCTGTTCTTCTTGGTGAGCTTATTCAACTCTCTATAGTCCACACACAAGCGAAGCGAACCATACGCCTTAGTTGCAAATACCACTGGAGCACCCCATCCAGATATTCTTTGCCTGACAAACCTTTTCTCAAGTAGCTCCCCTACTTGCTTGCTAAGCCCACTCCTTTCCCTTGGAGCCGTATGGCGCACAGGTAATGCAATTGGATTTGCATTATCTACCAAATATATGCGAAAATCTATCTCGTGCCCTGGGGGTAAATCCCAAACCTCATCAAAGGCATCAGAATAATCTCATACTACTGGAACAGATTGCAGATCAACGATAGATGCATCAAGAGACTCTAAGAAACTAAGCATGATAGACCCTTGCGGGCATAAGAAATCTCAAGGGTTGTCCCATGACGGGTCAGAAGCCTAACGACCCTCCTCTCGCAATCTAGAATGGCACCATACATGTTCAGTCAATCCATTCCTAGAATCAAACCGTAGCCCGAGCATATACACGTCGCACTTAAACTCGACGCCTAAAACAGATATTCTCAAACCCCAACAAATCATGGATAAATGAGCCGAACCACCAATGAGGTTTGAGACAACTGCGGGATCCACTTCCATACTAGTATTTAAGTGCAGAGATTCAACCATAGAACTAGATATAAATGAATGTGAAATGCTAGAACAAAAAAGAGTTCTAATAGGATGGCTGGAAAGAGAAATCAAACCTTCCACAGAAATTTTCCTACCTCTATCTGGAGCACTGGCCACGAAAGCATGCACCTTCCCTCCAGAAGCTCCTGCCTTTTGACCTTGTCCCTGCGGTCCTTGTTTTTTCGGGCACTCCCTAGAAAAGTGTTCGACCTCTCCACAGTTGAAGAAAATATACTTCCTTCTTTTGCAGTCCTTGACCAAGTGAACCTCTCGTCCACAACTGTGACACATCCTCTTATCCTTAGCCTTGTTATTCTTTCCGCCTTTCTTTTGTTGTTGTTGTTGTTGCTGCTGCTGCTGCTGCTGCCCTTTCTTGGGCCATACCTTCTTGTTTTGCGTTTTTTCCTCAGCTTTTACTTCCTTCTTTTCTCACTTCTCTCCCTTATGTATCAGGGCCATATCAACAAGCTTTTCAAAAGTAGCTTCCATGGGAATATGGGACATAGCTAACCCAAGAAGGGGTTCATTCAGCCCTTTAGGAAACCGCAAAGATTTCTTATGCGGAGTATCTACCAATTCCAATCTAAACCTTGCTAGTTGGTTGAACAAGTTCAATATCCCTTAACTGTCATGTTTCCTTGATTGAGTGCCAAGAACCTCTCCATTTGCAGGCTTTTCTCAGCTTCAGAGAGAAACTTCATTTCAAACCTCATCCTAAAATCATCCCATGTCTCCACCGGACGTCCGGCTTGGGTTACTTCCCACGAGAACGAAGCTTCATCTTTCAGTAGCTAGGCAGCTAACTGAATCTTCCTTCGATCTTCCACTTCAAAGATTACAAACAAGTCCTCGGTCTCCTTAAGCCAATTCCTTGCCTCTGCAAATGTTTCGATTCTACGGAATGGCTTTCCTCCCATGGCATAGAAATCTTTGCAAATCTTAATGAAATTATCTGCCTTTGGAGGAGGAGCAGGAGGAGACGGAACGACGGGTGCAGCTAGGGGAGGAATGTTTCCTTGGTCTTCGGCAGGCGCCATAGCCTATAGATACCTACGGAACCAGCGAGGTATCGTAACGCCCTCTGAGATGTTAGGTTCCCCAGACATGCTGCAATGAAAAAGAAAGAGATTTAGACAAAGGATCAAAGATATTACATATGGCTTTAGGGAATATGTTTTTCATAACAGACATTTCATTTTGAAAAAATCTTTCTTTTAAAACCTTTTTGAAAATATTTTTCAAAAACTTTTATCTAATCTGGTAACCTTCAGCTGATGCCAAGCGTGACACCCTCGTCCGTTAGTGTTACTCACAAAGGGAATGCATTAAGTTTCGTAAAACGATATAGGTAAATAGAAACAGAAATATTACAAAACAAACATAAAATGACAGCGGAATTAAAAACATTATTAATCATAAAGCATCGTGGTTTAATAAACCATCA
Organism: Allium sativum; assembly: GCA_030737875.1. Taxonomy (NCBI): domain Eukaryota; kingdom Viridiplantae; phylum Streptophyta; class Magnoliopsida; order Asparagales; family Amaryllidaceae; genus Allium; species Allium sativum. The sequence continues at coordinate 50,992,735 of JASFAX010000020.1, forward strand.
CATGTCTGAAATACACAAAAACCGTTACATCATAAAAACTATTGTCTTGTACTTTAAAACATCAGAGTACATAAAAGAAGCAAAATTCCCCAAAATAAAACATAGCCATAGTAGAAAGGATGGGAGCTTGAGCCATACATCTAAGCAACTCCAGCAAAATGAAAGCAGAATCACGGTCAAGCTTGAGTATTCCCACCCTGAGAACCTGAGGGGAAACAGAAGAAAGAAGAGGAAACAAACAGGGTTAGACAAAAAGTCTGGCAAGTCCAATTACTTTTAGCAAGTAAATAAGTAAAAGTAGCATGACAGGCATATAAAGTGGATAAGAGGGAGATAACAACATTTAAGGCAGGTATGACAAGGTAAACATGATATAGCGTATATGCTTCACTAAAGGTTCAAGGATTTTCTAAAGATTACTCTGCACAAATAATAGTATAACCAAAATGAGATGATCCCAAAAACTATCAAATTGTAGATTTAGGCATACTTCCAGGTGTACCCTAACTACTACCTTAATCGATCGGCTCCCAACTCCGTAGATACTTTGTGTCGGCCCCACAGTAGGAGGTATCACTTCCTAAAATAGCAACCCTTTGTTGATGTGCACAACCATACCTACTGGTGTCATGATCGTCTTAGCCCCCTCTACCCGACCCGTGCACACACATATCCCCGGCCGGTTTGCGTCGCCCACACCATCCTCCACATTTACATCTCTTACATTCATCCTATTAAGCGTGCCCTAACTCCGACCTAGTTTGGAGTACTAGTTTGATACCTTTTAAGGGATAATGACTGAAATGGGTCCCATACAATATGATACAAGCTCTGCCTTTTTACTTGTATCCCCATTAGGATTTCCATCGGTTATGTATACCACTAGGTGTCTTTAATAACACGACCCTATCATTTCTACAAGTTATGCTTACCCTTAAAAGGTGACTTTTATTACATTACTCTAATATTTCCATCGGTTATGTATACCACTACGTGTCTTTAATTACACAACCCTATCAGGTTAAGTTTGTGGGCCTATATGTAAATATTACCCACCCCCCTCAGATTTACTTAACCCTCCCACTATTCAACCAAGTTTACTTAACCCCAACTTAAGTTTATATTCATACAATTACCTATAGGTTCAACTAGGTTACGAATTCAAGGTTTATTACCATATTTTCATTTATGGTTACAGCATGCTAGACCTCCCACATTAAGCCTACCATTTCTGGATGTTGGACATGTCGGGCGGGTCCGAGCAGACTTATTCCACAAATTGGTTTTTACCTTGTGTCTTAGCATGTCTCGTATTTGCGCACCTAGACCTCTCACATTAGATTTATCACTTGTGATTGTTGGATATGCTGGGCGGTTCTAGGCAAACTTCCACCGCAAGTGTAATCTAACCTCGTGTCTAGGCGCAATTACAGTTTCTAATTACTGTAATCCTAGGCATTTCATTATTAGCCAATTTTACCTATGTCGTTATAGGTTATAAGTTTCATGCCCCTTTTCCCCAAATATGTTCATAGTGAATTATTTGTCCAAATTAATACATATAAATTATTCAAATTATGCCAATTTTCACGTTTTTACCAATTATGCCCAAATTCCTAATTCACAATATATGCCCAATTTCAATGTTTTTCCCCTCGTTCCCAAACTAACGTAATCGCATAATTAAGAGGCATGCCTAGGCTCAATAATGGCCTGGCTATATAAAATAAAGGGAAAGGGTGAAGGGAAGATGACAGAGATGATTATTCTAGCAGAACTGACGCAAGCATATGATGGCATAATGATAAGATGGACATATAAGCAAGGATCGGTGAACTTGTGATAATAAAACAGTTTCTAACATAGTAGGGATATCATAATAAGCATGATAAGATCTAAACAAGGATTTAGATGTCCAACTAATGACGGATCCAAATTAACCTCAAACTTAATAGGTGCAAGATGATCTAAATAGGTTAGATCTATAATCAAAAGTAGATCTGACGTTATAAATATTTAGATCCAAGTCATGATTAATTTAGAATATCATAGGTTCACAAATTACAATAGATCTGATATGATTTATTTGCAGGAATAGATCCAAATTACAGTCATATCATGTTTTACTTTTAACCGTTCAAATCTAAAATTAACTTAAATGTCGCAGTGTTCGGATCTAAAGAAATAAAATGAGAAAAGCAGTTGATGAATCTCAGATCTACACTTGAATCTCTAAATCTGATAGCAGCAGAAGAAGAAAGAGTTTTGATTCAGTCCCAGCACCAGCATCACTTAGGCCTCCATTGATTTTTAGTGTGAGTGTAACACCCCACCTCCGTTAAGGTCACTCACAAAGGGAATGCCTTAACTTTGGTGGAGCATTTTAGTAAACAGAACAGAAACTTACAAGACAGATAAAACAGTACTTGAAAAATTTATAACTTTATTTCAACAGAACCGAAATAAACTTGTTTACATCCTTTCAAGTCACAATATCAGAATTCAAGTACAAAATATCAGTCTTGTACAAAAGCCTTTAGAATGCATAGTTTAAAATCATAATCCCCACAGAAGAAGACAAGCCATACTTTAAGCACTGCAAGCGGAAGAAATCTGGATCAAGCTAGAGTATTCCCTTCTACAAAACCTGGGGGGAAACGGAAAAAAGGAGGCGAAACAACAAGGGTCAGACAAAAAGTCTGGCAAGTCCAGTGATTTTCAGTTATGAACAGATAATAATAACATGACATGAAAATAAAACTGGATGAGAGATAACTATAACAGGTGTAACAGATATAACAGAAGAACAGAATGATATAAGCTTTTTCTTTATACTTCTCTATAATAATACTAGTTTAACAGAATTAGGTATCACCCTAATGTCTAAACTGAAACAGAAACGGGTACAGAATAATTTCCACAGAAACAGAATGCTAATAATGGGCCTTTACCACCCGATCAGAAACAGAAAGAAGCAGAATGCGGATAATGGGCCTTTACTACCCGAACAGAAACAGAAACAGATTAATCCCTACGAAAACAGAATGTAGAATTAGGTTTACACTAGTAATTGGGCCTTTACCACCCGAACAGACGGTACCACGCAGAAACAGATAGGTGTTGACACCCAACAGAAACAGACGGTACCAACAGAAACAGACAGAACTAAGTGTACCCTAAAACCCTACCCCAAGTGGTCGGCTCCCTAATACATAAATATCCTGTGTCGGTCCCACATTAGGGTGTATCGCTCCCTAAAGTGACAACCAATTGGCACAGACCTATTTACAAATGTCACAACGTCTTACATCCTCAGAGGCAGACCGGGATCCATGCACGCACATGACCCGGTTGGAACGCACCATCAATACCCCTCACCATTATCAGAATGAACCGCTTATAATTAGTTCAGTAAGCGTGCCCGGACCCTACCTACTGTTGGGTCAAAGTTTTGATACCAGAAAGGGTTACTGACTAATATGGGTCCCAAACAACAGATGACACAAGTAATTCCCCTCCTAACCTTGTGTCCCCAGACTACAGATTTCAGATTAACTTGTTTACAAGTTCAGGCATACAACATTCAGATCAACTAGTTCACAGATCAGACAATCAAGTTAACAGGTTTTCAGACTAACGGATCAGATGTTCGGATTAACAGGCTTACAGATTAACTAGTTACAGATTAACAGACTTACAGATTAACTGATTACAGATTAACAGACTTACAGATTAACTGGTTACAGATTAACAGACTTACAGATTATCTAACTTTGTATTGGGCCCACGGATTCATGAAACGGGTTTATCAGATTCATTGGTCTAATTGATTTAACCTTACCCAACGCGTTTTAGACATCATAATTATCTCAGATTTTCATTAATTAAATATTAATGCCCGAACCTCTCACATTAGACTGACAGTTTGCGGCTACTGGTTAGGTCGATTGGTTCCAGGCAGGTTTCTGTCGCAAACTGAGTCTAACCTGGGGTTTCAAGCACGTTATGACTAACTTCTCACATTAGAACCTATTGTTTGCGGCCACTGGAATATGTCGGGCAGTTCCGGGCAGAATTACGCCACAAACTCATTCTAACCTCGAGTTAGCCATGTTTATCTTAGCGGCCAATTAATTAATGATTTACCATTTATACCCACGCCTAATATACATGTCAATTATTCATAACTATAGCCAATTCAGATTATGATAATAGCGGACTAATTATACCAACCCAACAGATATAGCAGATAACAGATTTTTCAGATTAGGCAACTTAACGGATTTATCAGATTAAGCAAACTAGCAGATTTAACAATTTCAACAGACTTAGCAGATAACAGATTTGGCAGATGAACAGATCTAGCAGACTAGGCAGTAGAGCAGAACTAGCAGATTAAGCAATATAACAGAACTAGAAGATTAGGCAATGTAAGAAAACTAGAAAATTAGGCAAATATAACAGATTTAATCATTTCTTAAAGTTTCATTGACCCATCTTGCCTAATTATAAATCCTGCCGAAGTTCACATGCATAAATAATTGTCATGATTCACAATATGATTATATACCAAATATAGCCATTTATTACTATGCATGTCATATATCCCAAAGATCCCTTACTTAGGTGTTTATTTACATTAATAGATGCCCTACTCTCATGTAAATCTTTATACCTAAGCCATATTCTTTTTACCACAAATCATATGTTCAATACCCATTTATGTTATAAATATAACATGTCCAGTCAAATTTATGTTCTAGCTACAGTCCATGTTCTTTCCTCAAATCAGTCACCTATTGATCATGCCCAATTTATGCATCATTCATTTTACTGTCCCAAACATTTTAGCATATGTTAATCTCTTATGAGATTGACTCAGGCTCGTGGTAGCCTGGCTATAGCACAGAAAGAGGAAAGAGATACAAAATAAGATAGATCCAAACAGAACATAACAGATATAACCTCAGATTCAGATTTATAATTCATGTCACAATCAGAATTAACGTTTATATCGGAAAATAACTGTACTTGCCTTGATTGGATTAAAGAAAGAACTTTAGTTGTTGCAAAATTATTGCAAAAGCTTTAATCTCTAATTTGAATTGAGTTGCTTAGGTTGATGTTGATTAGCTTCTAGTTTTGATTACAACAGAGTAGCGATGCCATTTTTATTTTTATTTAGAACAGAGGCAGAGAAGAAGCAAAATAGAATTGTGTAAAGGAGGCTAGGTCTTAGGGTGTATTTATAGGTGTAGGAACTCATTTCAGCCATCAGATTAACCCTAAAACCAATCCGGACCATCAAAAATCATCCCAAGGCTTCAAAAATGGGTTCTGGGCCACCAAAGGCTGACCAGGTCGACCTGTACAGAGGGGGGGTAGACACTATAGTCAACCTGGGGGGGAAGGCGACTATAGTGTCGACACTATGGTTGACCTGGGTCAGTCTGCCAGAAAGTCTGCTGAAATCTTGTTTTGGCCATATCTTGGTCATACGGACTCCGAATTTCAAAAACTCGGACTCTATTTCGTGTATTTTTCTGATAGGAACGCAATGGTAATGTCCATTTTACCTAATTCCTGATTCTTGAATTAGTTATCCTTATTTTACTATCTTTTCCATTACATACATCGTTATCGAACTAATTTTTCTTCTCTTCCATGTATTAATTAATTCTTCTTATGCATCACCATTATTTACCCATCATAAGCATATTTTTATATATTTTATTTAATTTTTAATTATATTAAAAATATGGGGTGTTACATTCTCTCCCCCTTAAAGGATTTCGTCCCCGAAATCTTCAAGTTAAGAAGAATGTGTCCTACCATCCAATCATCCATCTCCTCAATCACCAATCACAGGCATTCATTGTCCTTAAGAGATTTCTAATGCTGTATGAACATATGCAAGAAGTGTGTGTATATATTCCTTGTCTAATGCAAAGATCAGGCGGTCAACTGATTCAGTTGACCTCCTTAATGCGAATTATGCCAGTGCCATGAGTCCAACATGTATGCAATTTTCCTACTCGATACATATCATTTCTATATGAGTGCACAACCATTCAGTCATATGCAACATCCATGTGCTGAGTCAATCATTTTGCATCCACAAAATTTAAAAATGCTCACACATCCATATGCAGTATGAGAGTGTTTTCGAGCCGATCTAGTGCCTAGTGTGTGTATATGCATCCACGAGCAACCACTTGCATCCACTTGCAACCATCAAACATAACATGTCTCAAACACATGTTTACACACATTAGTTTCTACCTAAAGTTCGAAGATTCGATCGATAGGATATAGTCGAATGATGGAAGCGAGTACAGATAGAACAAAAACTTGGTTCCCATTAGACATTGGTTGAGAGAATAATTCACCTAAGTATCAACCCCAAAGATCGAGATCAATATCAGATTGACACTCAGAGGATTACCCTCTTTAGACAATGTCAAAACTGGAAATCTTAACCTTATCAGAGATATTCAGATATTTACAGACTACTAGTATAGATCAGATTACCAAATGATTCTTAGAAAACTAAGCATGATAAAATCCATAATGTATGCGTCCTACTTGACGCCTAACACAGATATCTCTTAAATCCCAACCTATCACCAGCAGATGAGTCGTAACCCCTATGGAGTTTGAGACTATAACCAGATCAGAAACAAGACTAGTATTAAAGTGTAGAGACTCGACTACAGAATCAGAATGCCATAATCGGAAAGATTTCTAACTCAATAATCAGATAAAGAAATTAAACCTCCTACAGATAGTTTTCCTATTTTTACCCTATCCACTAGCCTCGAGAGTGCTCGCCTGCCTTCCAGAAGTAGGTCTTGTCCTCTGCCCTTACCCTCGTTTCTTCGGGCAGTTCCTAGTGAAGTGTCCCATCTCACCACAGTTGAAGCAAGCGCCCTTCCTCTTTCTGCAATCCTTGTTCAGATAAGTCGAGCTTCCACAAGTAAAACACTTTTATCCCCCTCATCTTCAGACTTTTCTTTCCTCTTGTGTTTCCTTTTTGCCTTCTTTGTGAACAAAGTCCATATCCATGAGTTTCTCATCCTTGGGTTGTGCTCCTTAGCCAAACTCCCTCATTCTCATCTTTACTATCCATGTGTAACACATTGACAAGTCCCTCGAAAGCGGCCTCCATCGCACGGAAAATCCTACAAAGCTCGAAAGAAAATTAGCCGTAGGTGAGACTACTGCGGCTACAGATGGAAGTCGGGCGCTTATTTGCCCTTTGACCGGTGTCGTAGTCTTATCAAGCCTACAGAGCCATGCTGCGATGAGGTTACCTCCCAGAAAGCCGGGAGCCCCGGAGAAAGAAGGAAACAAAGATTCAAACAGAGGATCAAAAGATAGATATATGGCTTTTGGGGATTATGTTTTTCAAAAATAAACTTTCCTTTTGAAAATACTTTCTTTTAAAGCCTTTTTGAAAATAGTTTTCAAAAACTTTTATCTAATCTGGTAACCTTTAGCTCTGATACCAAGTGTAAAACCCACCTCTGTTAAGGTCACTCACAAAGGGAATGCCTTAACTTTGGTGGAGCATTTTAGTAAACAGAACAGAAACTTACAAGATAGATAAAACAGTACTTGAAAAATTTATAACTTTATTTCAACAGAACCGAAATAAACTTGGTTACATCCTTTCAAGTCACAATATCAGAATTCAAGTACAAAATATCAGTCTTATACAAAAGCCTTTAGAATGCATAGTTTAAAATCATAATCCCCACAGAAGAAGACAAGCCATACTTTAAGCACTGCAAGCGGAAGAAATCTGGATCAAGCTAGAGTATTCCCTTCTACAAAACCTGGGGGGAGGGGGGAAACGGAAGAAAGGAGGCGAAACAACAAGGGTCAGACAAAAAGTCTGGCAAGTCCAGTGATTTTCAGTTATGAACAGATAATAATAACATGACATGAAAATAAAACTGGATGAGAGATAACTATAACAGGTGTAACAGATATAACAGAAGAACAGAATGATATAAGCTATTTCTTTATACTTCTCTGTACTAATACTAGTTTAACAGAATTAGGTATCACCCTAATGTCTAAACTGAAACAGAAACGGGTACAGAATAATTTCCACAGAAACAGAATGCTAATAATGGGCCTTTACCACCCGATCAGAAACAGACAGAAGCAGAATGCGGATAATGGGCCTTTACTACCCGAACAAAAACAGAAACAGATTAATCCCTACAGAAACAGAATGTAGAATTAGGTGTACACTAGTAATTGGGCCTTTACCACCCGAATAGACGGTACCACGCAGAAATAGATAGGTGTTGCCACCCAACAGAAACAGACGGTACCAACAGAAACAGACAGAACTAAGTGTACCCTAAAACCCTACCCCAAGCGGTCGGCTCCCTAATACATAAATATCCTGTGTCGGCCCCACAGTAGGGTGTATCACTCCCTAAAGTGACAACCAATTGGCACAGACCTATTTACAGATGTCATGGCGTCTTACATCCTCAGAGGCAGACCGGGATCCATGCACGCACATGACCCGGTTGGAACGCACCATCAACACCCCTCGCCATTATCAGAATGAACCGCTTATAATTAGTTCAGTAAGCGTGCCCGGACCCTACCTACTATTGGGTCAAAGTTTTGATACCAGAAAGGGTTACTGACTAATATGGGTCCCAAACAACAATGACACAAGTAATTCCCCTCCAAACCTTATGTCCCCAGACTACAGATTTCAGATTAACTTGTTTACAAGTTCAAGCATACAACATTCAGATCAACTAGTTCACAGATCAGACAATCAAGTTAACAGGTTTTCAGACTAACGGATCAGATGTTCGGATTAACAGGCTTACATATTAACTGGTTACAGATTAACAGACTTACAGATTAACTGATTATAGATTAACAGAATTACAGATTAACTGGTTACAGATTAACAGACTTACAGATTAACTGGTTATAGATTAACAGACTTACAGATTATCTAACTTTGTATTGGGCCCACGGATTCACAAAACGGGTTTATCAGATTCATTGGTCCAATTGGTTTAACCTTACCCAACGCGTTTTAGACGTCATAATTATCTCAGATTTTCATTAATTAAATATTAATGCCCAAACCTCTCACATTAGACTGATAGTTTGCGGCTACTGGTTAGGCTGGTTGGTTCCGGGCAGGTTTCTGTCACAAACTGAGTCTAACATGGGGTTTCAAGCACGTTATGACTAACTTCTCACATTAGAACCTAGTGTTTGCGGCCACTGGAATATGCCGGGCGGTTCCGGACAGAATTATGCTGCAAACTCATTCTAACCTCGAGTTAGCCATGTTTATCTTAGCGGCCAATTAATTAATGATTTACCATTTATACCCACGCTTAATATACATGTCAATTATTCATAACTATACCCAATTCAAATTATGTCAATAGCGGACTAATTATACCAACCCAACAGATATAGCAGATAACATATTTTTCAGATTATGCGACTTAACGGATTTATCTGATTAAGCAAACTAACAGATCTAGCATTTTCAACAGACTTAGCAGATAACAGATTTGGCAGATGAATAGATCTAGCAGACTAGGCAGTAGAGCAGAACTAGCAGATTAAGCAATATAACAGAACTAGCAGATTAGGCAATGTAACAAAACTAGCAAATTAGGAAAATATAACAGATTTAATCATTTCTTAAAGTTTCATTGACCCATCTTGCCTAAGTATAAATCCTGCCTAAGTTCACATGCATAAATAATTGTCATGATTCACAATATGATTATATACCAAATATAGCCATTTATTACTATGCATGTCATATATCCCAAAGATCCCTTACTTAGGTGTTTATTTACATTAATAGATGCCCTACTCTCATGTAAATCTTTATACCTAAGCCATATTCTTTTTATCACAAATCATATGTTCAATACCCATTTATGTTATAAATATAACATGTCCAGTCAAATTTATGTTCTAGCTACAGTCCATGTTCTTTCCTCAAATCAGTCACCTATTGATCATGCCCAATTTATGCATCATTCATTTTACTGTCCCAAACATTTTAGCGTATGTTAATCTCTTATAAGATTGGCTCAGGCTCGTGGTAGCCTGGCTATAGCACAGAAAGAGGAAAGAGATACAAAATAAGATAGATCCAAACAGAACAGAACAGATATAACCTCAGATTCAGATTTATAATTCATGTCACAATCAGAATTAACGTTTATATCGGAAAATAACTGTACTTGCCTTGATTGGATTAAAGAAAGAACTTTAGTTGTTGCAGAATTATTGCAGAAGATTTAATCTCTAATTTGAATTGAGTTACTTAGGTTGATGTTGATTAGCTTCTAGTTTTGATTCCAACAGAGTAGCGACGCCATTTTTATTTTTATTTAGAACAGAGGCAGAGAAGAAGCAGAATAGAATTGTGTAGAGGAGGCTAGGTCTTAGGGTGTATTTATAGGTGTAGGAACTCATTTCAGCCATCAGATTAACCCTAAAACCAATCCGGACCATCAAAAATCATCCCAGGGCTTAAAAATTGGGTTCTGGGCCACCCTAGGCCGACCAGGTCGACCTGTACAGAGGGGGGGTCGACACTATAGTCGACCTGGGGGGGCAGGTCGACTATAGTGTCGACACTATGGTCGACCTGGGTCAGTCTGCCAGAAAGTCTGCTGAAATCTTGTTTTGGCCATATCTTGGTCATACGGACTCCGATTTTCGAAAACTCAGACTCTATTTCGCGTATTTTTCCGAGTGGAACGCAATGGTGTTGTACATTTTACCTAATTCCTGATTCTTGAATTATTTATCCTTATTTTACTATCTTTTCCGTTACATACATCGTTATCGAACTAATTTTTCTTCTCTTCCATGTATTAATTCTTCTTATGCATCACCATTATTTACCCATCATAAGCATAATTTTATATATTTTATTTTATTTTTAATTATATTAAAAATACGGGGTGTTTCAGTGAGAAAACCAGAAAATTAAGCCGTGTATACAATTTTCAGCCCCCAGAATTTGACTGCCACCTCATCCCTAGGGGGGTCGACCCATGAGTCGACACCCCCCTTGAGGGGTCGACCCCGGGGTCGACACCCCCCTAAGCGGTCGACCCCTTTGGGGCGGGAAGATTGCCGCCTTTAGATTTTTGATTTTCAAATGATTTTCTGATTTTTATGATTTAATTATATATATATAATTCTTCTGTGTGTATAAAAAATTCAAACCTTCATAACTTCTTCATACGGTGTCTATTTTATGCAAAATAATTGACTATCTTGACCAGAATTTCGAGATGGACGCAATGGCGTAGTCCGTTTCCCTTAATTCTGAAAATTATATTAATTATTCTTTAATTTATCCTCTTTAGTGTTGTTAAAATTACGGGGTGTTACAGCTTTAGATGGTCATTTACCAAGCCAAGGTCATATTTTTCCTCTTATTATCTTGCGTGCTCGCCGATTTTTGTTAATGAGTATACTAGATAACAAGTTATATAGCTGTTTTGGAAGTGATCTAGGAGAGCTTAACGTATTATTCTATTTCTTAGATATTTTGTTTCTGTTGTTTTACACTGAGGAATTTAGTGAGGATTTAATGTACTTGATATTACAACTTGTTGTACATAACTTCATGGTCTTACGGAGATGGCGTTTACACTTATTTTGTCTAACTACTATTATATCTATACCCATAGATCTTATCCATGCACTCTGAGATATACAACAAGCTTTTCATTTGTTTCTTCTTCGATTGCTATTATAGATCATAATAATTCCATATTCCAAATCATAAGTCAAAATCACCTATATTTATTGTTCTCAATCTTAGTATCATTGAACATGGCTTCATTATCTTCTACCTTAAGTAAGAAAGAGGCATAAAATATACTGGAACAAATATATTTTGTAACACTCCGAATTTTTAACAATACTAAAAGAGGATAAATTAAATAATAATTAGTTTAATATTCAGAATTAAGGAAAACAGACTACGCCATTGCATCCATCTCGAAATGGTCAAGATAGACATATGGTTTACGTAAAATGGACACCTTATGAAGAAGTTACGAGGGTTTTAGGTTTGTATACATGCAGAAAGAACATATATACACATATGAGTCACGTATGAGTAAGATATGAGTCAGACCCTACCTAGAATAGTTCGAAAATCAAAAAATCGTCAAGGCGGCAAAATTATATATGTTGTAAGTTGGACATGTGAACCCATATTTAGATCTAAACATGCTATTATGTCATTCTAATGGTGTTAGATTTATTTTAACCCCTAGATATGAATTATGTGATATAATTTATCACCATGTGTTATCATGTTAGATCTAAACCCATTGGACATCTAAACTACTAATTTAGATCTTACTATGCTTATTGTGACATCGTAGTTATATTGACTGCCATCAGTTCATCAGTTTTATGCCCACCTTATTATGATGTTAATTACATGTCCATGCTAGTATGTACACCTTATCATCATGTTGGTTTATGTTTATGCCAAGATGATCACTTTGGTTATATTCCCATTATTTTCCTATTATCGTTCATAACTAGGCTATTGACTAGTGTTTTCACCAAAAATGGTTCAAACACCAAGGGTACAATGAATATACTTCATCAATATGGTTAGAAGACAAGTGGAGCTGCACTCAACAACAATTGAAAGTAAAAACGCAAAGGAAACAAAATGGAGACGAGGTTTTACAGTGGTTCGGCCTTGTGTTAGGCCTACATCCACTGTGAATAGAGTTTGCATTATCATGATGATGATTACAAGATATATCTGCTCTTGCTCTCTATACATCTTTTCATCCACTCAATATAGTTTCAATTTTCATACAAATTCCGCTTAGATTCACGAGATTCGATGGATGAATGGCAGGACCAGTGATGAAGAAGGACGAATAGGCAACGGAGGAGGAAGAGGATGTCTTAGATCTTTCACTCTTATCGGATTTTGACAGACGCCATGACTGAATGGATGAAGAATCTTCAGATGATGATGATCATGGCTGAAAAATGTCTAAGGAGTGGCTAAGGATGGAATTTAGCAGCACTTCGTGGTGGCTCCCCCCCATCTTGGTCGAGGGTCAGTCCTCTTTATAGGTGAACCCCTATGGAGATTCGAACTTAAATTCATCCGAGTCGGTTGTCCCATTAATTGCTAAAATGCCATTGCCTCATTGTAGCCAACTGTCCGTAACCATTTCTGGTCGTCCAGTGTAGCTGGCTTTACATTAGCGAACGACCTTCTGAGAGTGAGCGACCTCTTTCGGTTCAAACAATCTAGATGAACGATTCCACGTAGGTGAGCGGGTTGTGGTTGACTATTGATGAGTGGGCGATCATTACTACAATTGAAGGGCAGTGCCTGACTGAAATAATGATGACAGATTCAGGAGCAAGCGACTAGGGCTATAATTTGTAAGTGGACATATAGTGCTTGCGCGACCTCTAGTATTATGGACTTTCATCTGACTATTCAGGAGTAGAATGTGCCACCGGGACAATTCTTCTCCTTGTTCCGTTCAATTGAATTTTCTTGACATGAAGATGAGTGGAGAGACCTTCCAAGATGCGTGAGCTTTACTGTTGTCGTGTCATGTGTGGTCGCCCCTTACCTTTATAGACTATTTGAATGTATTGGATAGCATTTTGCATGACCGGATTCGATGACGTTCGACTCATAACGTGGATTTAATAGATGGGTGGTCTCTGATGCACATATGATCCTTGAGGGATAAACATTTTCCCCTCGAAGTTTGTAATTTTCAGCTTGCGAAGATTAAATGCTTCGAAATAATGAAATGTAATATCATTTGATGGATTAAGTCAGATCTCCTATGTGATGATTGCTCTTTTAAGGTTCATATGTATATGTATACCTGATTAGGTTTACGGTTGTGCGCTCGTTGTTTCTTCATTTAACCTAAAATCGTTCGCGTGTTAAGTACGAGCAAGTGAACTAACGCGTTGTTTCAGTCTATTGGTTCTTTTAACCTTCCTTTTATATTTCGCCTCCTTACTTTTTCGTTTCTTATTTCCTTTCTTCCAAAGGATCCTTTAATGGCGGCATTGTTCTAAGCACTTGCTCATTGTTGAAATCTCTGATTACTTTGGCCTTTTTAACATTTTGACTATCAGCCGCTTGTGGTACTTCTATTGGAATCCTGGAACTTCAACATCGATCTAGGTGGTCTACTTGCCCGGACTTGAGATTGTTTATTCAATTGTAAGTAGATTTTTTTCTCTTAATCTTTATTCTGATTGAATCTAGAGCATGAACTTGATAAGCCGAAAGCCCCAAATTTTAACCAAGATTATCCCCTATAGATTTCTTGAAGATTCTTGTGATTCCAATTAGGTTTTTACAGGGTTATACGAATAAGTTTTCGTTTGTCAAAAATGTATAGCCTTTTCCAAACTTTCAATAGTGCGCTTGTCTTATTGCATGTTTGTACAATTATATTGATTGCCATCCGAATTATCAAAGGTTTTTGTCTTTGTATCACGGAATTGAGGAATTTGTAAAAACTATTCGTTATCTGTATCTGTCTTGATTTTGGAAAATTTTCTTTTCCTCTATCGTGCATACTTATGCTTGAGTTCCGTGTTCGCCCACCTTTAGTTTGATATGGGTAGCTCTAGCTTGGCTTCTCTATGAAGTCGGTTATGAACGACTTATCGTGTCTAAATACGTGTGACCGCCTCGGTTTGAACTTAAGTAGTTGACCTGACATAGTTATGCGTGCTTATGCTGAAAACTGTATGAACTCAGATATGGAACCTGGTAGTTCAAACGAACCCGCTGCGACTAATCAAGCAGATGTTATGCGAATAGTAAATTATCTGGGTTGTGTTATCCCTTAATGAATTAAATTCGGCCGAGCTATTTCCATTCGTTCTATAAGGATTGGTCATACATGGTTTCATTTTGGTTTACACTTGTTCCGCTTCTGTCCTTTTGATAAAATTAATTATTTGGTGGCATGATAACTCGTTATTATTCACTTCAGAGTCCTGAAACCAAATCATGTCTGGCCAAACTGGGAGTTCTGACCAAACTGCTGCAATCAAGCTAAACGTTGCCCCTGGTGTAGATAGTGCTCGACGTTTCCCAAAGCCCCGTCCTCTTTCTACTACTCCTTGTGGAAGGCATCCGACAGAGCTTTCTGTTAGCTCATTTCAACAATTGTGCAACCAGTTTGGAATTTCGGAAAAGGAGGAATCCAAGCTGCCTAGTGAGAAAGAGTTCGTAGATATTCCTCCAACTGGATATGTTTCCATCACTCGTGGTATGCTGTTAAGTGGAGCGATTCCTCCCTATAATCGTTATTTGGAAATGATTATTTAGAGCTTGGTCATTGCCCCATATCAAATACACCCAAATGGCAACGCGATTTTAACAAGCCTTTATGTTCTTTTTATGAGGACAAATCAACGTGCTCCTTCATTTGAAGATATATGCTACTTATATTCTTTTAGGAAGAGGAATCAGCGTCCCTCCATCATTTTTGCAGAAAGCCAGGTTACCAGAATTATTACTGGCCTGGTGGACAGTGTTCGAGGATTCCCTAATCAATACTTTTTTGTTCGATGCCCTGATAATTTCTGGGGCTTATGGATGGAAGGCGGTGAGCATATTTACTTCCTAGACCCTTCTTCTTTCTTTTTAAAATCCCATTACATAGGTCCTTAATTATGTTTCAGTACTTCCTGATCAGAATGTCGCATTTAATCAAGATCTCTGTGATTCTTTACTGGCTGTTGGGGAAGATGAGAGGAGTAGGAAATTTTTGATTGCTGAAGACTTTCTTTGTCACTACGGCTTGCTTTCTCCTTTGCATACTCTTGCAATGGATGCTTCTAATAAAAAAGGGTGATGTTGGCAAATCACCGGTTAAGAAGGTCTCGAAGAAGAAGTGCTCTTACCCCACGAAAATCAGCAAAGAAACTCTTAGGCCTAAATCGGCCCCCGCCAAAAAGGCGGTGTCGAAGCTCCGTAAGTGTAAAGAGCTCATGATTTCTTCGGACCAGACTGAGAGGGAGGGTCTTTCCTTTGGGGTGGCTGACTAGGAGAATGCAAGTGAAGCTTCCTCCAAGACTGCCTCTGATCTAGTGAAAGAGAGTGAACGACCCGATGATATTGAGGTGACTTCTAAGGAAATTTTAAACGTTGATGAAAGTTCTCGTGTTCGGGATAACCAAGAAGAAGAAGGTGGTTTGGTGACTTCTAAGGATTTTGATGTTTCTGATTTGGCTGAAGGCTTTTTCCAAGGTAATGTGGTCACTCAAATATTTAGCACCTAAGTCTTAAACGTAGGAATTCCCAAAGCTCTTGTACTTAAGTTAAGAAAGTATTCTCGCATAATTAGGGATCTCTTTAGTTCCTCCTTATATACCTAGCATATCTTCTTTCCCATTTTGCCCCAGTATTTTACGATACCAATACTAAAGTATTTTTTTCTTCTTTCCTTTCAGAATCAGGAATGAGATCATCTTTGTCAGACAGTTTCTCCCAACAAGCTAGTCTCGTTAATCCAAAAAAACTACTACAATCTCGTCTTTATCGCTTTCCAAGCATCCTCGATTACCTTCAGACTCCTCAGATGAACAAGCTTCCGAGCCATCTTTGGCAAATCAGTGGAAGAAGAGGAAGCATGATTATTTGCAAATATCCAGAAAAAGAAGGGTACGAGTAGTGAGAGTGCTAAGGAGAAGGGAGACAATGAGGAACAAAGTGAGGACGAGCCCAGGAAAACTCATAAATCGATCGAACTCTTAGGCTCCAGTTTTCTGGTTCCCCTGGAACCATTTTCTGCAACTTCTCAACTTATCGCCTCCACTTCCTGTCAGATCCAAACAATCCTTGACAGGCCTCCTTACGAGATTGTCCCTCGCAATCCAAAGCTGTAGGATCGACACGAAGGCTGGGATATAAGTGGAATAGATCTCGACTTGGACTTTCTCCCGTATGATGATCAAAATGTCGTTGGAGAGTTGAGTGCTATAAAACATTATATGACCGCCTAACTTGATATTTTTAAGAATCAACTTGAGGAGCAATTAAATGAAGCTGAGAATACTATCAGAAGCCGATTTGAGTCATGGAACAAACTTTGCTTTGAGTTCCAGAATTAAACACTCAACATCTCGAGCGTATTGAACTTCTTGAAAGTGATAAGTCCGAGCTGACCCGTATGATTAAATCTCAGGTATATGAAATTATATCTTTAAAGAGTGGATGTCATAGGACAAACAGTTTGGAAGCTGAAAATGAGAGACTTCAGGGGGAGATAGAGGCTATCAAAAAACAAGTTCAAGAGGTTCAATCTAGCAAAGAATCTGTTGAATCTCAGTTGGCTCTGGAACGACAAACTGTAGCTTCTTGCCAGTGGGAGAGGATAGCTCTGGAAGAGGAGGTTGCTTCCCAGTCCATAGCCCTCAAAACTTTGGAAGAAGAAAAGGCAAAGCTAACCAATGATCTTGAGCAAGCTAAAGTTAAAACTGATGAAACTCTGTTACAATTTTACGTTTTCAGTGTTATTAACGGTGGAAGTCTGAGTTTTCTGAACAAGGATTTCCCTTGAACGTTGGCTCTTGTTTGGGAACAACTACTTAAATATTCCAAGGATAAAGAAGACAATGCTCTCCAAAAGACCCTCCTAGATGCAATAGATCGTGCTGCTTTAGATAAAGGCAGAAAAATACTAGTAGGTGAACGAGCTCAATCTTTAAGGAAGGGGGCTCTGAAAACTGTCTCTGCTTACAACCCTTTTCCTGCTGATGTCGAAGCTTCAAGTCCTCAGATTCATCCTGCAAATGCCCAGATTATTAATGAAAATGCTTCTGAGGCTCTAATCGCTGACAATCACGCTGTTCGGGATGGTAGCTCCAAGCGATGTACCGGGGATGGTGAAGAGGAATGATGATCTTCTGACTGATTGTATATGCAAGTGCTAGTCCTCGCCCACTACTTTATACTTGTGTTGCCTACTTTATGACCCTGCATTTGATCTGATATTCTGCGATGAATTTGTGTTTTGCTTAGTCAACTTTTCTGCTGGTACGTTGCACACTATATTCTCATCGCGGTTTATTCGTATCAGATTATACTGTATTCATCGTACGATAGTTACGTTCTCGTGGTGCGTTATGCTAGTATTGCGGGTTCGTTTTAACGTCATAGTTATGCCCCCATAACGAGGTTCACTGCGATCTTAGAATCTCACTTCAGTTCTTCGCTTCCCATTAAGGGGTCTTATTTTATTGCACACTAATTTATATTTCTCAATACCTTGGTAATTCAAACCCTTCGAAGTTTGCATTCGAATACATGCCTATCCTATAATGCGTCTAATCGTGTTTCGGACTGACCCGACATCACAGATCTTTCTGAAACTTAATTAGACGTATACTTGTGTATATATATATATATATATTATTTTTTATGTGTACTCAACCCCACTTTAAAAATTAGTTTTGACTACGTGCCCCTATGGGAGGACTTGGGTTTCAAGTTTTCGACCCAATTTTAGTCCCGTTAATGTGATTTATTAAGTTCAAACAGAGGCCTAAACTGGATACCCCCTTTCGGCTAGGATTTCTGTTACCCCCTTTCGGCTAGGATTTCTGAATTGTTTTTGTACCCCCTTTCGGCTAGAATTTCTGAATTGTTTTTGTACCTCCTTTCGGTTAGGATTTCTGAATTGGACGTTTGCTAGGAATTGTGTTTTTGTAACGAAAAGCATAGCTTTTCTAGCTTGATGTGTTACAATCTTCTGACCCAGAATGACTCTCTCTTTTGGGACTTACAAGATTACTGGCTTGATTACTTTGCTTAGTTTGTATGGCGTTGTCAGCGTCTGATGCCTGAATTGCTCCAATCAAGATGTGCTTGGGAAGTTTTTGGTTATGGTTGAGCCGCGGATGAGCGGTCATCCATCTCTTTTCAGCCCTATATTTAAGAGATTAATTTTAGTGTGAGCCAGTAAACATATGATTTTTGTAAGAAAAAAACTTTTAACTTGTAGAGCACTTGCTTAGTACAGTATAGGTAAATCACAGATTATCGGTAGGATCATAGCAAGAAATAATCTGAAACAAAGAAATTGAAAAATAAAGATGGTGAAGGTTGCACATTTTTATCTTTGGATGCTGAGTTGTAGTTGATGGTTGCTAATCGATAACCGGACGTAAGTATACAGACGTCTGGGCTTTTTCATGTGCCCCGGGTTGATCAGTAGCATCACTATGCCCTTGGACTGCAAGAGCATTTTAAGGATTTTTGACATACTGCTGAAGTTGATTCTTTCAGATAAGCTCCTTAATTAAGCTTCTCAGGCACCGACATTCATTTGTATTATGCCTTGGCTGATTATGAAACTGAAAGAATTTCCCGAAGTTGGCTTGCTGCTGCGATCCTTTGAGGTTTTACCCGAGGGAACACCACCCGGGGTCTTTTGTGGCGGAATAAATCTTTTCCCAGGTCTCATTTAAGGGAGTTAACTCTGTATGCTTAAAAAATTGCGACTTATTATGTTCTTTATTATCCTTCTTATCGGTTCCTCTTTTCTGCCCAAGGTCGTTCTTCTGCCCTATTTGGGACTCATTACTTTTTCCTTCTTTTGCAGTATTACCATTTGTGCCCTTCTGGACATTTGAGGCATCATCTTTCATGCTTATGTATTCTTCGGATTTCTTATAGAACTTCTTCAGAGTGTTGGGTTTCTTCATTTTGAGCCATTTCCCAAATTCTAACTTCTTGTTAATAGCACCTTTCAGGGCTGCCAATAGGTACCAAGGTTCTGGTTCTACGACCTCTGCTGCCATAGCATGGAACCGAGTAAGGAAGGCATTGATGGTTTCCCCAGACATCTGCTCCATTTCGCTGAGCGACATTACGTCCCTTGCTTTGGTAGTTTTTAGGTGGAACTGGTCTTGGAATCTCTTTGCTAAGTTGGCGAATTGATCAACGCACTTAGGTGGGAGTCTTGTGAACCAAAGCGAAGCTACACCTTCTAGACATACAGGGAAGTACAAGCATTTTATCTCGTCGGTTTCTCTAGCTCCATTCATGTGCTGGTCGTATTTGAACAGGAAGATGTTTGGATCTTCGGTTTCGCCATAAGGCACTATAGTTGGGGGTGTAAATTTCTTAGGGAACTTTGCTTGTCGGATCCTATCTGTAAATGGGTTTTTACTGGGTGAAAACTCCCACTCTTTCTCATCGTCTTCTCGATCCGCTTTTTCTATCATTATTCATTGGATCATGTCCGTAATATGCTTTTCGTCATCCGCTCGCTCCCCTAGACTAGCATCTAAGTTTTTGCTGGTGCGAACGGGGTTCGAGCTCCGATGCCTTTCATTTCTTTTGGGAGGGCTTGCGACATTTTGAACTGCACGCTTTTCTGTAAGCTGCGGGGATCTAACCTTAGAGTCCTCAACGCCGACCTCCACCTTATTTCCCACTAAGGAGTGGGGACGATTAAGGTCTGAGGCTAAAGAGTCCTCTCTTTCCTCAGAATTGTTCACAACATCTGGTTGTGGAATGTTATATCGAGTATTAATCAAGGCGTTAAGCCTTTCCATCATCATTTTAGTCATGGCATTCATTTTTTCATTCAGACCAGTCACAGCTACATTCAATTCATCCCGTGTTACAGATGGCCTGGAGGATTCTTCAACTTCTCGAATTAAAACCTGCGGGGTGGTTTCGTCACCGCAAATATCCTCAACGGTCGTGATAGTTTTACTTGATTTGTTATTTTTCTTTAAACTGGCCATGGCTTCGAGAAAAGAGGGCAGTTCAGGATTTTGACGGTGAGCTGCTGAATTTTAGAGGGAAGTGTGGAGGAAGGATATGAGAATCGGCCCCGTGGTGAGTGCTAAATATTTTCACCAAAAATGGTTTAAACACCAAGGGTACAATGAATGTACTTTAACAATATGGTTAGAAGATAAGTGGAGCCGCACACAACAACAATTAAAAGTAAAAATGCAAAGGAAACAAAATGGTGACAAGGTTTAATAGTGGTTCAACCTTGTGTTAGGCCTACATCCACTATGAATAGAGTTTGCATTATCATGATGATGATGATTACAAGGTATATGAGCTCTTGCTCTTTATACATCTTTTCATCCACTTAATATAGTTTTAATTTACATATAAATTCCTCTTAGATTCATGAGTTTGATGGAGGAATGGCAGGATCAGTGATGAAGAAGGACGGATAGGTAACGCAGGAGGAAGAAGATGTCTTGGATCTTTCACTCTTATCAGATTTCGACAGACGCCATGACTGAATGGATGAAGAATCTTCGGATGATGATGATCATGGCTAAAAAATGGTTAAGGATGGAATTTAACAGCACTTCGTTGTGGCTTCTCCCATCCCCCCCCCCCATCTTGGTGGAGGGTCTGTCCTCTTTATAGGTGATCCCCTGTGGAGATCCGAACTTAAATTCATCCGAGTCGATTGTCCCATTAATTGCTAAAATGCCATTGCCTCATTGTAGCCAATTGTCAATAACCGTTTCTGGCCGTCCAGCGTAGGTGACTTTACATTAGCGAACGACCTTCTGAGAGTGAGCGACCGCTTTCGATTCAAACAATCTAGACGAACGATTGCATGCATGCGAGCGGGTTGTGTTTGACTGTTGATGAGTGGGCTATCGTTACCACAATTTAAGTAGAGTGCCTGACTGAAATAATGATGATGGATTGAGGAGCAAGCGACTTGGGCTATAATTTGTAAGTGGATACACAGTGCATGCGTGACCCCTACTATTTTGGACTTTCATCTAACTATTCAGGAGTGGAATGTGCCACCGGGACAGTTCTTCTCCTTGTTCCATTCAATCGAATTTTCTTGACATGAGGATGAGTTGAGAGACCTTCCAAGATGCGCGAGCTTTACTATTGTTGTGTCGTGTATGGTCGCCCTTGACCTTTTATAGACTGTTTGAGTGTACCGGGTAGCATTTTGCACGACCGGGTTCAATGACGTTCGACCCATAATGTGGATTTAATAGATGGGTGATCTCTAATATACATATGATCCTTGAGGGATAAACAACTAGCCTAGGCATGCCACCAGTTTATGAGTGCGCTAGTTAGGAAACGGGTGAAAAAGGGTTAATATTGGCATAATTTGAATATGAACATTTTTGGACAGATAATTCAAATTATTGGGTAAAATGGGCATTAACACCTATAAAAGGAAAGGGTTAATTAATTGATTAATTAATTAAAAAAGGAATGTCTAGTGATTACAATTAGGAATTGTAATTGTACTTATGACATGAGGTTAGGTTGCATTAGTGGTGGAAGTCTGCCCGGACCCGACCGACATATCCAGCAGCCACTAATGTTGAGTCTATTGTGGGATGTCTAAGTACGCAAATATGAATCGGGCTAAGACATGAGGTTAGGCATTACTGTGGAATAAGTCTGCCCGGACCCGACGGCATATCCAGCATCCACACGTTGTAGGCCTAATGTGGAAGGTCTAGCCCATTGTAAACCATAAATGAACATGGTAATGAATTGGACTTCTTAACCAAATCTAATCCATAGGGATTGTATGATTATAAAATAAAATTAGGGCTAAGTAAATTGATTGGATAGTGGATGGGTTAAGCAAATCTGGAAGGGTTGGGTAATATTTACATATAGGCCCACAAACTTAACCCGATAAGGTTATGTAATTAATGACACCTAGTGGTATACATAACCGGAGGAAAGTATAAAAGTTATGTAATTAAAGACACCTTTTAGGGTAAGCATAACTGGTATAGGGCTACGTAATTAAAGACATCTAGTGGTATACATAGTCAATGAAAAACCTAGTGGGGGATACAAGACAAAAGGGGAGAGCTTGTATCATATTGTGCGGGACCCATTTCAGTCAGTAACCTGGAGTAAGTATCAAATAAAATACTCTGTACTAGGCGGAGAGGGGACACGCTTACTAACTGATTATAAGAGATCCAAATGTGGATGTGACGGCCCGCCCCGCACCAACCGACATTTACTCCAAAGGTGCGCTGTACACATGTCCAGTTAGCATGGAACGGGTCATCAGAAGGAAAACGAAGAAGGAAATGAACTAACAAGGAACCTGTAGAATGTCTCACAGCGCATAGAACAAAATATAATAATAATATATTTGACATAAACAGGAGAGACAGTGCATAAGCTGAAAACCAAAACTAAACATCATGGCAGCGGAAATTCAAAATACAGCTTATTACAACTTTCAAACTGTCTCAAAACAAAAGCAAGATAAAGGAGGTACACTACTAATGCCCAAGTAGCGACCGCCAACGACACAGGGACAATGTGTGTGTGTGTGTGTGTGTGTGTGTGTATATATATATATATCATACGTGGAAGCCTCCTGCCCGCCTCCGAATCAGCTACTCGCGCATCACCAGCTAACCTGTCTCTAGTCTGCTCGTGTGAGCACCCAGAGTAATAAGAGGAGACATAAAACTCTGGGTCAGACATAAAGCCTGGTATGAGCGATAAGCATCTAAAGTGAACAATAACAGGTAGAATAAAACATACCTGAACCTGGACCTGCAACCAAAGAGTAGGCACTATATATTGTACAACACTCTAAGGTACCATATCAAACAGTGTAAAGATACGGAGGTGGGGGAAGTGTGCATGTCATAGTGATGGCAAACAATCAAACATAGCATCCATCCTTACATCTCTCACTCGGTCCGTAAAGCATACGATATTCACCACTTCGATCACCCAACATACCTTGCTACGATCACTCTGCCCCATGAAGTCATAAATGGCTTCACTGCATTGATAACGTAGCCACAAATCCTTTGCTATGTCCACTTTTCCCCATGGAGTCACAAGAACCCCACTGCACTGGCTCATAGCCTTACTAATCCTTACTATGTCCACTCTGCCCCATGGAGTCGCAATGACCCCACTGCACTGGCTCATAGTCTTACTACACATCACCTTGCCCCTCGGGTCATAATGACCCTACTGCACTGATAACGTAGTCTTGCTACCATCACCTTGCCCCTCAAGTCAAAATGACCCTACTGCACATGATAAGTAGCCATCATTCATTTTTAGTGGTGAATCGAAGTTATGAACGTCGACAACTCCTTAGCACACGTCCCGCAGCAAAGCCCAACCATGAAGTGAACTCATTGGTTCCCAACTGGATCCTGAGCTCTAACTTCCCATATTGGACTACCTTTGCATCTCGGGTTATTGGTCAATACTGGGTCGGGTCGGGTTCCCTTCAAGCCGTCGGTTCTGGTCGGGTATCCTCCATCGGTTCGGGTCGGGTCCTCTTCTGGTACGGTTCGGGTCGGGTGTTTCTCCTTGGGTCGGGTCGGGTGTTTCTCCTTGGTTCGGGTCGGGTCGGGTGCCATTTCCTCCTCCAGTTCATGCTCCCGCTCCGATCCGTCTCCTAATCCTTCACGTGCTTCGATTCGATCCATCCTCCTCTTTCCGCTCCGATCCCTCCTCCTTAATCCGATCCGATCCCAGTTCAGTTAGCGTGGCCTTCCTTTTTGCCAATTTTCTCAAGTGTCAGGTTCTGATCCGATCGAATCCCTTGCCCAGTTCAACATATCCGATCCGAGCCCCATATCCGATCCGATCCGAAACCTGCACTGCTTTCTGAAATTGTTCCAGCAAGTGTTTACGCCATTCAACGACGTTTTCGACCATTCTAACTATTGAAATCAATCACAAAGCATATCATACAGTCATAGCAACATGCATAATCAACCACAAACATCAAAACATCAATATGATAGGTTAAAATGGATCAAACATACCCAAAAACCCCAATATTTCCCCTTAAGCATGTTTAGGTCAAACTAATGATAGGATTAGCAAAGCTTAACCAAATTAACCCAAATTCATATCAGAGATCTAAAACATCATTTAGGAATTCATGAACATTTTCCTCGAATTTTATCATGTTTAAATTCGCTAATTAACACTAATTACCCTTAATCAGCCATAATTAGTACAAACCTATGCAAATCACTCACCTTAGCCACAAATAAACTAAAATCTGAAATAAATCTCTGATTTGATGTGAATCCCAATGCCAAACAGCAGCTCCAATGTTGATTTGGTGTAGATCTCCCTTGATTAGATGTTGCTAAGCTTAATCCTTGACCAAAAGATGATTTGGAGGTGATTTAGAGGTTGGAGGCCCTTTTTAGGGTTCCTTGGTGATAAGTAGAGGCTAGAAAACTGAAATGGAATGATTCACTACTTCATTTCAGCCTCCCCATAACCCTAATCCCGAAATGGGTTATGGGCCTACTCACTAATCTCCCGATTTGGCCCGGTTAAGCAGTTTTTCACCCTCCAAACCTTATTTCAGCCATATCTCCCAAACGGTAAGTCCGTTTGGCTATTATGACCACTCTACGGAAAGTTAAACCATCAAGCGAATCCAATGGAAGTGGTTTCAGGTCAAAATTCCTTTCCAATCAAAAGTTATTGCCAAAACAGTACCAACTAGGGGCAAAATGGTCATTTAAAAATCGACAAAAATCATGAACATGGGAAATGACTCTAATAGATGTTTCCCAAAGTTACACGACCATACGACTTCATACGGGAAAGAAATAAATATTCTACGATCCTATGATGCGTAGAATACGGGTCGTTACACTCTCCCCCCCTTAAGAAATTTCGCCCCCAAAATTTCCTAATCAAAACACACACAAAGGTTCCCGCATGCCTATCAACCAAAAAACAACCATCAAACATGCAAAACAAGTAAAATAAGTCTATCCTAGCATGCAGAATAATTAAATCGCAAAGTAAATCTTACCAGGCACGGAGTTCTGGATATGCCTTCCTAATGCTCTCCTCTGTTTCCCAAGTACAATCATTCTCGCTCTCGCCCCACTGAACCTTGACTAGTTTCACTGCCTTCCTTCGAAGTTGCTTCGTATCGTGCCCCACAATACGAATCGGCTTGCGATTCCCAACCGCCTCGGGTTCTACTTCGAAGTCCTCTAACTGATCAGGTGAAATAGTCATGTCTGAGTCGTGAACGAACTTCCTTAGTTAGGAAACATGAAATACATTGTGAACTCCCGCCATTTTCTCTGGTAAGCCAACTCTATATGCCAAATTCCCGACTAGTTCAAGAACAGGGAATGGGCCAATAAATCTTGGTGCCAACTTGCCTCTCCTGCCAAATCGAATCACGCTCTTCAACAGAAAAATTTTGACAAACACCAAGTCACCAACGGAGAATTTTAAATCTCTTCTCCTCTTATCAGCATAACTCTTCTTCCTATCTTGGGCAGCTTTCATTCGTTGTTGAATGATCTTGATCTTATCGGAAGTTTCCCTCACCACATCTGGTCCAAGCACAAACTTCTCGCCAGTCTCTATCCAACATGATGGTGAGTTGCACGGTCTTCCGTACAAAGCTTCATATGGAGCCATACCGATACTGGATTGGTAGCTATTATTATATGCAAACTCTACTAGATGCAAATGGTCATCCCACGATCCACCAAAATCCAATATACAAGCTCTCAAGAGATCTTCCAATATACGATTCACCCTCTCCGTCTGACCGTCGGTCTGAGGATGATATGCAGTACTGAGATGTAATCCAGACCCTAGAGCCTCTTGTAAGCTCTTCCAAAACCCACTAGTGAACAACGGGTCTCGGTCACTCACAATGCTTTTGGGTACTCCATGAAATCTCACTACCCACTTCATATACAATTCTGCTAACTTGGCTGCCGTTCTGGTCGATTTAACTGGTATAAATCTTGCACTCTTAGTCAATCGATCCACAATTACCCAAATGCTATCATGTCCCGATCTAGTCCTTGGTAAACTGTCGATGAAATCCATCGAGACCTGCTCCCATTTCCATTCGGGAATTTCTAATGGTTGCAATAACCCACTAGGCTTCTTTTGCTCGGCTTTAACTAGCTGGCAACTCATGCATTTGGATATAAACTCCCCAACGTCTCTTTTCATCCCTTCCCAATAGTAAGTCTGTCTCATGTCTCGATACATCTTATTACCACCGGGATGTATAGTTAGTTTTGAGTGATGACATTCTCTAAGCACTTCATCTCTCAAACCATTCATGTTGGGAACAACTAGTCTTCCATTCTTCCAAAGCCATCCATCTCGATCAAGCCCATACACATTCATCTCCTCATCGATATCCATCTCCAACTTGGAGATGATTTCCAATAGGTTAGGATAGTCCCTCTGACTAGAGCCGATCCGCTCAATCAAAGTGGGTCTGATCGTCAAACTAGCTAGCATGACTGGATCCAATTCGCACCTTGGTCTGAAATCAAACCCCGCGATATACTCCAGTTGCTTCCACTCAAGAAACATTGCCCCTAAACTGGCATGTCTCCTGCTCAAGGCATCGGCTACCGCATTACCTTTCCCAGGGGTGTATGCGATATCAAATTCATGCGAAGCCAAAACTCTAACCATCTCTTTTGACGGAGATTCAGATCCTTCTGAGAGAAAAGATATTTTAACGATTTATGATCGGTAAACAACTCAAATCTTTCCCCCAAGAGATAATGTCTCCACATCTTCAGCGCAAACACAATCGCTGCTAGTTCCAAATCATGGGTAGGATATTTCTTCTCATGCGGCTTTAGCTGTCGACTAGCATAAGCTACAACCCTAACTCCTTGCATCAATACAGCACCTAGTACGGTACCACAAGCATTCGTGTATACCGTCATCTCTTCATTCCCTTTAGGAATGACTAACACTGGCGCACGCGTCAACTTCTCTTTTAGACTCTTGAAGGCATCCTCACACACTCCGTCCCAGACGAAGGACTGATTCTTCTTAGTCAACTGAGTCAACGGTGCTGCTATCTTGGAGAAGTCCTGGATAAACTTACGATAATATCCAGCTAATCCCAAGAAACTTCTTACATCTGTTGCATTCTTGGGCGTAGGTCAATCCAGTACCGTAGCCACCTTCGTAGGGTCCACGGCAATACCACTCTCTGAAACAACATGATCCAAGAATCTCACTTCCCTTCTCCAAAAGTGACACTTGGAGAATTTCGCTTTCAATTGGTGTTTCCTCAACACCTCCATCACTATCCTCAGTTGTCCCTTGTGTTCCTCCTCTGTCCTTGAATAAACAAGGATATCGTCCATGAACACAAGAACAAACTTATTCAACTGATCTCTAAATACTCGATTCATAAGATCCACAAAATAGGCTGGTGCATTGGTCAACCCAAATGGCATGACCAACCACTCATAAAATCCAGATGGCGTCCTAAATGCCATTTTCGGAACACTCTCATCTGCTACTCGAAGCTGATGAAATCCTATCGCGAGGTCTAACTGGGAGAATACTCTTGCTCCTTCCAGTTGATCAAATAAATCATCTATCTGCGGTAGAGGATACTTATTCTTCCTCGTCACCTTATTCAACTCGCGATAGTCCACACACAAACGAAGGGAACCATCTGCCTTAGTGGCAAACACAACTGGTGCTCCCCACTCGGAGACACTCCTTCTAATAAATCCCTTCTTCAAAATATTGCTGACTTGCGCCCCGAGCTCTCGCTGCTCCCTTGGTGCCATACGACGAAGTGGCATCACTATAGGTCTGGCATCTTTCACTAAATCAATAAGGAACTCAATCTCTCGGTGTGGTGGAAGCCCGGTCACCTCCTCGAAGACGTCCGGATACTGGCCAACCACGGGCACATCTGACAACTCATCCTACGAGATGTCGAGGGAATTTACAAAACTAGCCATAACCCCGTCACTAGGGAGGCTACCAAACACTACCCTCCGCCCATCATCCGCCCTCACTGTCACCAAAAAGCCCTTACAGTCTACCTCCACCCCGTATCTTTGGAGCCAATCGACTCCCAATATAATGTCATACCCAGTAAAGCCCAAAACAAAGCAATCACATACAAACATACATCCATGACTCGATAAGACCAAATTCCTGCAAATCATACTAAGGCTAGTCGAACCACCAATCGGGTTCGTCACAACCAATGGTCTATCGACTATCTCGGGTTCCAGTCCCAACCTATCTACCATGTCACTAGATATGAAGGAACGGGAAGCCCCGGTATCAAACAAAACTCGAACTGTTACATCATAGATAGAAAGCATACCTTGAATAACAACATTCTTTCCTTTCTCCACCGCAGTTGGGGCATTCGACGAAGAAGGAACAACATCAATAGCATATGCTTTCACAATCTGCTTCTCCTTAAGAGGTTGCGGGCACTTGTCCTTATGATGTCCCACTTGACCACAGTTGTAGCACTTCCTTTCCGTTGGCTTGGCCCGACATTCTTTAGCATAATGGCCCTTCTTTCCACAGCTGAAGCACTCAACATCCTTCTTGCTCTTTTTCTGGCCACCTTTATATTGGTCCTGCTTCCTCTTATTCTGAGAGTTATTCTTGCCTCCACCGCCTGCTTGCGGCTTTGGCCCTTCTGCAGATGCAGCCTCAGTCTTTGACTTAGGGTAAAGACTCTCTGACCTCAAAGCTTTCCCCACAATCGATTCAAAAGTCTCATCGATATGGTTGATAAGCCTTTCCCCCAAGTATCCATCCAAACCAGTAATGAACTTCTCATTCTTCTTCTCAGGAGTATCGATTAGAGACAATCCATACTTCGACAAAGTGTCGAACTCAGCAATATAATCAGAAACTGCCCTTCCGTTCTGCTTGAGTTCCAAGAACCTCTTGAACAACACTGACTTCTGGGCAGCTGGAATGAACTTCTCGCTAAAGCGAGCCTTGAACTGATCCCAAGTAACCTGATCTTCTGGAGTAGCTGTTCTAATAGCATTCCACCAATTCATCGCTCGCCCTTGCAGTTGACGAGACGCTAGCCTTCTCTTCATCGCATCCTCAAGACCCAAGTCATCGAAGATACGATCACAGCTATCCATCCAGTCTTTAACATCTGTGGCTGACTCCGTCCTGTGGAACGGCTTCCCACCAAGGTTAGTGTAATCCTTGCACAACTTGGCGAAATCGACCCTAGGCGCCTGCACTACTGGGCCAATACCAACTCCGGGATTGGGAACTGTCCCTTGCACTTCTCTAAGTATGTCTCTCATGAGGTTAGTAAACATCGCCCTCATGTCAGCGGCATCCCCATGGTTGGTCCCTCTACCAGCACCCCTCGTGTCTCGGCTCATCGTCAATCTGAAAAAGGGAAAAGATTAACGACCCCATAGTGGTGCTAGTGCAGTGCGACTTCATTCTTATACTATCAATAGTATATATATATAGCTTTTGAAAACCAAAGTAATCACAAATACACGCTCTCATATACGTACTATCTCTCCCTAGTGTCTTCCCCTAGGTTAACTACGCAACCTAGAGCTCTGATACCAAGTGTGACGGCCCGCCCCGCACCAACCAACATTTACTCCAAAGGTGCGCTGTACACATGTCCAGTTAGCACGGAACGGGTCGTCAGAAGGAAAAGGAAGAAGGAAATGAACTAACAAGGAACCTGTAGGATGTCTCACAGCACATAGAACAAAATATAATAATAACATATTTGACATAAACAGGAGAGACAGTGCATAAGGTGAAAACCAAAACTAAACATCATGGCAGCGGAAATTCAAAATACAGCTTATTACAACTTTCAAACTGTCTCAAAACAAAAGCAAGATAAAGGAGGTACACTACTAATGCCCAAGTAGCGACCACCAACGACACAGGGAGAATGTGTGTGTGTATATATATATATATCATACGTGGAAGCCTCCTGCCCGCCTCCGAATCAGCTACTCGCGCATCACCAGCTAACCTGTCTCTAGTCTGCTCGTGTGAGCACCCAGAGTAATAAGAGGAGACATACAACTCTGGGTCAGACATAAAGCCTGGTATGAGCGATAAGCATCTAAAGTGAACAATAACAGGTAGAATAAAACATACCTGAACCTGGACCTGCAACCAAAGAGTTAGCACTACATACTGTACAACACTCTAAGGTACCATATCAAACTGTGTAAAGATACGGAGGTGGGGGGAGGTGCATGTCATAGTGATGGCAAACAATCAAACATAGCATCCATCCTTACATCTCTCACTCAGTGCGTAAAGCATACGATATTCACCACTTCGATCAGCGAACATACCTTGCTACGATCACTCTGCCCCCATGAAGTCATAAATGGCTTCACTGCACTGATAACGTAGCCCCAAATCCTTTGTTATGTCCACTTTGCCCCATGGAGTCACAAGAACCCCACTGCACTGGCTCATAGCCTTACTAATCCTTACTATGTCCACTCTGCCCGATGGAGTCGCAATGACCCCACTGCACTGGCTCATAGTCTTACTACGCATCACCTTGCCCCTCGGGTCATAATGACCCTACTGCACTGATAACGTAGTCTTGCTACCGTCACCTTGCCCCTCAGGTCATAATGACCCTACTGCACTGATAAGTAGCCATCATTCATTTTTAGTGGTGAATCGAAGTTATGAACGTCGACAACTCCTTAGCACATGTCCCGCAGCAAAGCCCAACCATGAAGTGAACTCATTGGTTCCCAACTGGATCCTGAGCTCTAACTTCCCATATTGGACTACCTTTGCATCTCGGGTTATTGGTCAATACTGGGTCGGGTCGGGTTCCCTTCAAGCCGTCGGTTTGAGTTGGGTATCCTCCATCGGTTCGGGTCGGGTCCTCTTATGGTACGGTTCGGGTCGGGTGTTTCTCCTTGGGTCGGGTCGGGTGCTTTACTTCGGGTCGGGTCGGGTGCCATTTCCTCCTCCAGTTCATGCTCTCGCTCTAATCCGTCTCCTCATCCTTCACGTGCTTCGATCCGATCCATCCGCCTCTTTCCGCTCCGATCCCTCCTCCTTAATTCGATCCGATCCCAGTTCAGTTAGCGTGGCCTTCCTTTTTACCAATTTTCTCAAGTGTCAGGTTCCGATCCGATCGAATCCCTTGCCCAGTTCAACATATCCGATCCGATCCCCATATCCGATCCGATCCGAAACCTGCACTGCTTTCTGAAATTGTTCCAGCAAGTGTTTATGCCATTCGACGAAGTTTTCGACCATTCTAACTATTGAAATCAATCACAAAGCATATCATACAGTCATAGCAACATGCATAATCAACCACAAACGTAAAAACATCAATATGATAGGTTAAAATGGATCAAACATACCCAAAAACCCCAATATTTCCCCTTAAGCATGTTTAGGTGAAACTAATGATAGGATTAGAAAAACTTAACCAAATTAACACAAATTCATATCATAGGTCTAAAACATCATTAAGGAATTTATGAACATTTTTCCCGAATTTTATCATGTTTAAATTCGCTAATTAACATTAATTACCCTTAATCAGCCATAATTAGTGCAAACCTATGCAAATCACTCAGCTTAGCCACAAATAAACTAAAATCTGAAATAAATCTCTGATTTGATATGAATCCCAATGCCAAACAGCAGCTCCAATGTTGATTTGGTGTAGATCTCCCTTGATTAGATGTTGTTAAGCTTAATCCTTGACCAAAAGATGATTTGGAGGTGATTTAGAGATTGGAGGCCATTTTTAGGGTTCCTTCGTGATAAGTGGAGGCTAGAAGACTGAAATGGAATGATTCTCTACTTCATTTCAGCCTCCCCATACCCTAATCCCGAAATGGGTTATGGGCCTACTCACTAATCTCCCGATTTGTCCCGGTTAAGCAGTTTTTCACCCTCCAAACCTTATTTCAGCCATATCTCCCAAACGGTAAGTCCGTTTGGCTATTATGATCACTCTACGGAAAGGTAAACCTTTAAACGAATCCAATGGAAGTGGTTTCAGGTCAAAACTCCTTTCCAATCAAAAGTTATGGCCAAAACAGTACCAACTAGGGGCAAAATGGTCATTTAAAAATCGACAAAAATCATGAATATGGGAAATGACTCGAATAGATGTTTCCCAAAGTTACACGACCATAAAACTTCATACGGGAAAGAAATAAATATTCTACGATCCTATGATGCGTAGAATTCGGGTCGTTACAGTGGAGGACGGTGTGGGCGGCGCAAACCGACCGGGCCATGTGCGTGCATGAGCCGGGCAGAGAGGGATAAGGCGACCATGACACCAGTAGATATGGGGCTGTGCATATCAGTGATGGGTTGCCACTTTTGGACGTGATACATCCTATCGTGTGGCCGGCACAGAGTATCTACAGAGTAGGGAGTCGATCGATTAGGGTAGTGGTTAAGTTATATTTGGACATATGCCCTTAAGTCTACCGCCTTATAGTGGAAGGGATCATCTCATTTTGGTTAAAATAGTAGTAGTGCAGATTAATCATTAGAGATGTGTATACACATTACACTGTCTACCTTGTCACACCTGCCATTTATGTAGTGATCTCTCTTATCCACTTTATATGCCTATCATGTTACTTTTATTTATTTATTGGCTAAAAGTAACTAGACTCGCCAGACTTTATGTCTGATCCTTTTGTTTCTCCTTCTTTCTTCCATTCCCCCCTCCCCTAAGTTTCTATGGGAGGAAACACTCAGGCTTAGTCAGGACTCAGATATCATCTTGCTAGGAGTTACTTCTGAAGTATGGCTCAAGTTCTTGTCTCTACTATGGCTTAACTCTTTCATTTGGGGAATTATGTTTTTTTTATAATCTTATGTACTCTGATGATGCAAGACAAAAGTTATTTTATTGTAATGGTTTTTGTGACTTATGGTATTGTGGACCGCGGTATTATTATTTATGCTTGAAATAAAAATTTAAATTTCCACTGCTATCTTATTTATATATGTCTTGTAATTATTCTGTGTCTGTTTACCTATAACGCTTCATGAAACTTAATGCATTCCTTTATTGAGTGACATTAACGGATGTGGGGTGTCAAACTTGATATCAGAGCGAAGGTTACCAGATTAGATAAAGTTTTTGAAAATTATTTTCAAAAATGTTTTAAAAGAAAGAATTTTCATGAAGAAAAATCTGTTTTGAAAAGCATTCCCCAAAAAGCCATATGTAGTATCCTTCAGTCCTTTATCTAAATTTCTTCTTTTATCCTTTTTCAGCATGTCTAGGGAACAAAGCATTCCTAATATCCCAGAGGGCGTTACAAATGGTTCCGTAGATATTTCGAGGCTACGGCGCCTGCCGAAGGCCAACGAAACGTTCCTTCCCCAACTGCACCAGTCATTCCTCCTCCTTGCCATCCAAGAGCAGATAACTTCGCCAAGATCTGCAAGGACTTCCGTGCTATGGGAAGGAAGCCATTCCATGGGAACGAGACATTCGTAGAAGCCCGGAATTGGCTCAAGGAGACCGAGGAGTTATTCGTAATATTTGAAGTAGAGGATAGAAGGAAGTTCCAGTTAGACGCCTGACTACTGAGGGATGAAGCCTCATTTTGATGGGAAGTCACTCAAGCTGGATATCCGGTGGAAATTTGGGGAGATTTTAGGCAGAGGTTCGAAATGAAATTTCTTTCCCAAGCCGAAAGCAGCATGCAAATGGAGAGATTCTTGGCACTCAAACAAGGAAACTTGATGGTAAAAGAGTATGTGAATAAATTCAACCAGCTAGCAAGGTTCGGTTTAGAGTTAGTGGATACACCGCACAAAAGAGCTTTGCAGTTTGCTAAAGGGCTGAATGAGCCTCTGCATGGTTTAGCCATGTCCCATATTCCAATGGGGGCCACTTTTGAAAAGCTTGTCGATATGACCCTAATGCATGAGGAAGACAAGGGAGAAAAGAAGGATGAGGAGACATCGCAAAATAGGAAGGCTTGGCCCAAGAAGGGGCAGCAGCAATAGCAGAAGAAAGGAGGGAAAAGTGATAAAGGCAAGGATAAGATAAATGGGAAGGAAGGTCATCTAGTTAAAGATTGTAAGCGAAGGAAGAACTCTTGCTACCACTGTGGAGAGGCTGGACACTTTGCTAAAGAGTGCCCGAAGAAACAGGGATCATAGGGACAGGGTCAAAGGATAGGGACTTCTAGAGGGCAGGTGCATGCTATCGCGGCTCCTGATAGAGGTAGAAAAATTTCTATGGAAGGTTTAATTTCTCTTTAAAACCATCCTATTAGAACACTTTTTGATTCTGGTGCCTCATATTCATTTATATCCAATTCTGTAGTTGAATCTATGCACTTAATTACTAGTATGGTAGTGGATCACGTAGTTGTTTCAAACCCTATTGGTGGTTCGGCTCATTTATCTTTGATTTGTCAGGGTTTGAAAATATCTGTGTTAGGCTTCGAGTTTGAATGCGACGCGTATGTGCTCGGGTTTATGGGCTATGGGTTGATTCTAGGAATGGATTGGCTTACCACGTATGGTACCGTTTTGGATTGTGAAAAGAGGGTTGTTAGGCTTCTTATTTGTCATGGGAGAACCCTCGAGATTTCGTGTGACCCACAAGGGTTAGTTATTCTTAGTTTCCTAGAGTCTCTTTATGCATCTATAGACGATCTGCAATCTGTTCCAGTAGTCCAGGATTTTTCCGATGTTTCTGATGAGCTTCGGGGTTTACCTCCGAGGCAGGAGATCGACATTCGTATATATTTGGTGGACAATGCAAAGCCAGTTGCATTGCCAGTGCGCCACATGGCTCTGAGGGAAAGGAGGGAGCTGAGTAAGCAAGTAGAGGAGCCGCTTATGTAAGGGTTTATCAGACGAAGCATATCTGAATGGGGTGCTCCTATAGTATTCGCAACTAAGGCGGATGGTTTGCTTCGTTTGTGTGTTGATTATAGAGATCAGAATAAACTCACTAAGAAGAATAGACATCCGCTCCCGAGGATTGATGATTTATTTAATCAGCTTGTTGGTGCCTCGGTATTTTCCCAATTAGGCTTGGCCATAGGGTTCCATCAGTTGAGGGTGGCTGAGGACATCATAGATAAGACTGCCTTTAGGACTCCGAACGGTTTCTTTGAATGGCTAGTTATGCCTTTTGGGCTGACAAATGCACCCGCCTATTTTGTCGATATGATGAGTAAGGTGTTTCGGGAGTTCCTAAATAAATTTTTTGTAGTCTTTGTCGATGATATTTTGATCTTCTCCAGAAGAGAAGAAGAGCATGACCAACATTTGAGAGAAGTTTTGAAAACTCTCTGTGACCATCAGCTTAAAGCAAAATTCTCCAAATGCCATTTTTGGAGAAAAGAGGTGATATTCTTAGGGCATGTGGTCTCCAAAGAAGTGATAGCTGTAGATCCCGCGAAGGTAGTTGTAGTGCAAGATTGGCAGGTTCCTAAAAATGCAACCGAGGTGAGAAGCTTTCTTGGGTTAGCAGGTTACTATAGGAAGTTCATTAAGGACTTTGCAAAGACATAAGCCCCACTCACAAGGCTGATGAAGAAGAACTTGGCATTCTCATGGGATATAGACTGCGACGTTGCTTTCCAACAACTGAAGAGGGCTCTGGCAACAGCCCTAGTCTTGACCTTGCCTGACGGGAATAAGGTGTTTATTGTTTACACTAATGTGTGGGGTACAGGGCTTGGTGCGGTTCTAATGCAAGAAAGGAAAGTAGTGTGTTATGGGGGTAGACAATTGAGAGTTCATGAAAAGAACTACCCCACCCATGATCTAGAGCCAACTGCCATAGTGTTTGCGTTAAAGACGTGGCATCATTATTTACTTGGAGAGAAGCTCGAGTTATACACCAATCATAAATCCCTCGTGTATTTGTTCTCGTAGAAGGATCTCAATTTAAGACCACAGCGGTGGATGGAGTTTCTAGCTTCTTATGATTTTGATATTTCCTATACCCCTGGCAAGGGTAATGTGGTGGCAGACGCACTAAGTAGGCAGAGGGTGGCCCTGAGTCCTCTGTTTGTGGAAAGAAAGAATTTGGAGTTCATATCAGCTTTTCATTTTAGACCCTCCATCGAGATTTTGCCTGATTTGTTTTCATCCATGGAGATATGACCGACTCTTATGGACAAGACAAGAGCTTCACAATAAGGTAACCCACAGATTCTAGACGTCATGGATAAGCTCAGAAGAGGGGAGACTTCTAGACACCTCAGTAGATATGCCATAGGTGACAAGGGGTGGTTACGACGAGATGGAAGGCTTTGTGTTCCTCAAACTGGAAGATTGATAAAGACAGTTCAAGAAGAAGCCCACCATTCTAAGATGACCGTTCATCCAGGCAGTGATAAGATGTACAGGGACATGAAGAGGGTTTTCTTTTGGGCTGGGATGAAGAAAGATGTGGCCGAACTTGTTTCTCAATGTTTAGTTTGCCAGCAAGTCAAAGCTGAGCAAAAGAAGCCCGATGGATTACTTCATTCGTTGGAGGTTCCGCAGTGGAAATGGGAGGGCGTCTCTATGGATTTCATAGATGGTTTGCCTAGATCGAAGAAAGGCAACACTAGTATTTGCGTTGTGGTGGATAAACTCACTAAGAGCGCTCACTTTATTCCAGTTAAGAGTAAGAGTACGACATTGTGGTTGGCAGCAATTTATGTTCGTGAGAAAGTTCGTCTTCATGGAGTACCTTCCAGCATTGTGAGCGATCGTTACCCCATCTATACTAGCGAATTTTGGAGGAGCTTGCAAGAAGCATCATGTACACAGTTGTGTTTAAGCACCGCTTATCATCCTCAGATCGATGGATAGACAGAGAGGGTGAATAGGATTCTTGAAGATCTTTTGAGGCTGTGTATCCTAGACTTTAGAGGGACATGGGAAGAGCATCTTCCTTTAGTAGAGTTTGCCTATAATAACAGTCATCAAGCTAGCATTGTCATGGCACCCTTTGAAGCATTGTATGGATGACCCTGTAGATCACTAACTTATTGGTGGGAATCAACAGAAAGATTATTACTTGGACCAGATATGGTTAGAGAAACATCCGAAAAGATTGACCTTATTCGATGGCGGATGAAGACATCTCAAGATAGATAGAAATCCTATGTAGACAAGAGAAGGATTGACATCGAATTTGAAGTGGGAGACTTAGTTTTTATCAAAGTGTCACCTCTGAAGAATGTGGTTCGCTTCAGATCGGTAAGGAAGTTGGCACCTAGGTTTGTGGGACCATTCCCCATTGCCGAGAGGATTGGCCAAATGGCCTACAGAATAAAGCTCCCAGAAAATATATCCGGCGTTCATGATGTTTTCCACGTTTCTCATCTGCGAAAGTGCCTGCATGACACTACGGTAATCGTTGAGCCGAGCATGTTGGAAGAAGTCAAAGTGGAACGGGAGGCGACAGTCAGGTGAGTCCCTACCCGTATTTTGGGATCAGAAGTTAAGAAGCTACGCAATAAAGAGATCAAGTTGCTAAAGATTCAATGGGGAGATAACCCAGAGGATGTGACTTGGAAAACCGAAGACAAGATTCACGCTTCGTACTTTTTCTTTTTCGAGGGTATGTTCTTAACTCCTTTTTCCAAAACTTTATCAGTGCTTGTTTCTATCATTTGAGTATATCTTATTCATAGTAGTTTTTGACCTTTAGATAGGAATCCTATGGATTTAAACATGTGTTTGAGACATGTTATGTTTGATGGATGCATGTGGATGCAAGTGTTTGATGGTGGTTGCTTGTGGACGCATATACACACACATTAGGCACTAAGATCGGCTCAATCACTTTCATAGTGCATATGGATGTGTGTGCACATATATAGAGCTTATATGTCATAATAGGATTATTTGCATATATATTGGATTCATGGCACTAACATGCATTGCATTAAGGAGGTCAACTGAATCAGTAAACCGGCTGATCTTTCACATTAGTGTTGGGGCATATACACACACCTTTGCATATATTCATATAAGCATTAGAACTCTCTAAGGACAATAGATGTCAATGGTTGTTGGATGAGTAGATGGATGATGGATGGTAGGATATGCATTCTTCTTAACTTAGAGATTTCGGGGACGAAATCATTTGAGTAGGGGAGAATGTAACACCCTGAATTTTTAACGACACTAAAAGAAGATAAATTAAATAATAATTAGTTTAATATTCAGAATTAAGGAAAACGGACTGCTCCATCTCGTTTGTCTCGAAATTCTGGTCAAGATAGACATTCGGTTTCGTAAAACAGACACCGTATAAAGAAGTTATGAGGGTTTTAAGTTTGTATACATGTAGAAAGAACATACATACACATATGAGTCACGTATGTGTCAGATATGAGTCAGACCCTATACAGAACAATTCGAAAATCAAAAATTCGTCAAGGCTGCAAAATTCCCGCTTTCGGGGTCGACCCCCCTAGAGGGGTGTCAACACCGGGGTCGACCACCCTAGAGGGGTGTCGACCTATGGGTCGACCCACCCACAGGGGTGTCGACACCCCTAGGGCTGAGGTGGTATTCAGTTTCAGAGGGCTCTGCAACTATAAATATGTGCTCAATTCTCCTATTTCTTCATTGGAAACTGTGGGGGCCAGATACTACCGGTGTGCGAACTGAGACGGATTCATTTTCTTCAACAACTTACAACATTGCAAATCAAATCTAGAAATTCAAGATCCATTCTTTCTCTATTCTCTAAACCTAACGATGTGAGTTTCTAGTTGCTTTTAGGTTTAGATAAATAAAAGTGAATAATGAAAGACTGTGAGTTGGATATTTTGTAAACTATGAATCTATGCTATTGTAAAATCTTATTCTATGTCATGATGGATCTACATCTTTAGATACAATGCAATTGTGGTTATTTTATTATGTTACCTACGTGGATCATGACTTGTAACTATGTTATGGTGAAGTTAAATCTGTTAATTTGGATAGTTCCAACATTGGTTACATCTAACGCTTTATGTAAATCACCTTTCACCTGTCATATTGCGATCAACTAAGATATGTTGTAAGTTGGACATGTGAACCCATATTTAGATCCGAACATGCTATTATGTCATTCTAATAGTGTTAGATCTATTGTAACCCCCCAGATCTGAAATATGTGATCTAATTTATCATCTTGTGTTATCATGTTAGATCTAAACCAATTGGACATCTAAAATGCTATTATAGATCTTACTATGCTTATTGTGACATCGAAGTTATATTGACTGCCACTAGTTAATCAGTATTATGTCCACTTTATTATGATGTTGATTACATGTCCATGCCAGTATGTATGTTCCCCTTATCATCATGCTAGTTTATGTTTATGCTAAGATGATCACTTTGGTTATATTCCCATTATTTTCCAATTATCGTTCATATCTAGGTTATTGACAAGCCTAGGCATGCCAACAGTTAATGAGTGTGCTAGTTAGGAAACGGGGGAAAAAGGGTTAATACTGGCATAATTTGAATATGAACATTTTTGGACATATAATTCAAATTATTGGGTAAAATGGGTATTAACACCTATAAAGGGAAAGGGATAATTAATTAATTAATTAAAAAAGGAATGTCTAGTAATTACAAATAGGAATTGTAATTGTACATATGTCACCAAGTTAGGTTGCATTAGTGGTGGACGTCTGCCCAGACCCGACCGGCTTATCCAGCAGCCACTAATGTTGAACCTAATGTGGGAGGTCTAAGTACGCAAATATGAATCGGACTAAGACACGAGGTTAGGACCAACTGTGGAATAAATCTGCCCGGACCCGATCGGCATATCCAGCATCCACATGTTGTAGGCCTAATGTGAGAGGTCTAGCCCATTGTAAACCATAAATGGACATGGTAATGAATTGGACTACTTACCCAAATCTAATCCATAGGGATTGTATGATTAAAAAAAAATTAGGGTTTAGTAAATTGATTGGATAGTGGATGTGTTAAGAAAATCTGGAAGGGGTGTGTAATATTTACATATAGGCTCACAAACTTAACCCAATAAGGTTATGCAATTAAAGACACCTAGTGGTATACATAACAAGAGGAAAGTATAAAAGTTATGTAATTAAAGACACCTTTTATGGTAAGCATAACTGGTATAGGGCTATGTAAATAAAGACACCTAGTGGTATACATAGTCAGTGAAAAACGAAGTAGGGGATACAAGACAAAAGGCGAGAGCTTGTATCATATTGTGTGGGACTTATTTCATTCAGTAACCCGGAGTAAGTATCAAATAAAATACTCTGTACTAGGCGGAGAGGGGATACGCTTACTGACTGATTGTAAGAGATCCAAAAGTGGAGGACGGTGTGGGCGGCGCAAATCGACCGGGCCATGTGCGTGCATGAGTCGGGCATAAGGGGATAAGACGACCGTGACACCAGTAGATATTGGGCTGTGCATATTAGTGATGGGTTGCCACTGTTGGACATCCTACCGTGGGGCCGGCACAGAGTATCTATGGAGTAGGGAGCCGATCGATTAGGGTAGTGGTCAGGGTATATTTAGACATATGCCCTAAGTCTACCGCCTTATAATGGAAGGGATCATCTCATTTCGGTTATACTAGTAATATTCCAGATTAATCATTAGAGAAGTATATACACCTTAACCTGTCAACCTTGTCACACCTGCCATTTATTTAGTGACCTCTCTTATCCACTTTATATGCGTATCATGTTACTTTTCTTTATTTACTGGCTAAAAGTAACTAGACTCGGCAGACTTTATGTCAGACCCTTTTGTTTCTCCTTCTTTCTTCCGTTCCCTCCCCTCCCCCTCCAAGGTTCTCAGGGAGGAAACACTCAGGCTTAGTCAGGAATCAGTTGTCATCTTGCTAGGAGCTACTTCTGAAGTATGGCTCAAGTTCTTGTCTGTACTATGGTTTAACTCTTTCAATTGGGGAATTATGTTTTTTATATTCTTATGTACTCTGATGATGCAAGACAGAAGTTATTTTGTTGTAATGGTTTTTGTGACATATGGTATTGTGGACCACGGCATTATGATTTATGTTTGAAATAAAAAATTTAAATTTCCGCTGCTATCTTATTTATATCTGTCTTGTAATTATTCTGTGTTTGTTTAACTATAACGCTTCACGAAAGTTAATGCATTCCCTTAGTGAGTGACATTAACGAACATGGCATGTCATATATTTGTTGCTCAATTCTTTTATCTCAAAACAAATAGGGAGTATTAAAAAGAGAATTATTTTCTTTTGGGCCCAAATGTGTAATGTTACCCATTCTTGTGATCCGTATATAGTCACTAATGGCTTTATACAGTATTTATTACTATTTTCCGATGACAAAAATCATTTATTGTATCATTAACATTAAGAGTAGAAAGAATACAAAAATTCAAAAGAAAATTTATTTCATCACTCCAAATTTATTACATACCTATCACATGACCTCACATTATATTGTTCATATAATTTAATAAATCAAATAAAATTCCAATGATAATATATACTAATGCCACCTTATGATCAAAGTCATATGCACTAAATTTGTAAAATCTATCTTTACAAACAAACAAATAGTAATCATTATGCATTTCCAAAGAAAACATAAGTCAAAATTCTACATAACATAATAAACTAAAGCTAATATTAGCTTTTCTTCTACACTTCTATAAATTATTTATGCATCTAAAACTGTAAAGCCCTACAACTAATTTTCTCAAAAGAGTAATTGGGAGTTTATGGGAAATATAAAATTTCTGCTCTAGAAAAAAATTCTGATGTAAATAATAGTAGTCTATCCTATTCAAAATCGTACATACAAACAAGAAAACAAACACACACACACACACACAAACACACACACGCACACACACACACACACACACATATATATATATATATATATATATATATATATGCATAGTAAAGTTGCATAACTAAGCGACAACGGGTCTCTCCTCACTAGGACCTTACGATCGAATGTTAAATAAAACATCTACTAGATAGGATAATACATGCCTACAGCATTGTCCTCTTTCATCCATATTCAAACACAATGATATAACATAACCTATATAGCAAGTAAAATGGATCCAAATGAAATATCTCTTATTCAGTAAGGTTTAAGGTCACATAACAGCTAATCTACATCCTATTAGTTGTCCATATATTGAAATAGTTTCCCGTGTGTCACCATAATAGGTCGGGTAAAAACGTGCTAGCTAGGGTAACTCAAGAAAAATCCAGATAATCCATAATGGTCTATATTCTCCATACGATTACTAATATATTCTCCATAAGATTACTAAAGTACTTCCCTGATAGAAGAAAAATAACAGTGGTCACCATCTCCTATAAGGATTCAAGTACCCCATGGTGGAAGAAAAAAGTAATGACCTTCCTTTCCCGTTAGTATATCAAAATAACCATGTGGCAAATGAAAAACAATATTTAGAATTCCTCCTTTATTCTCACATGCATATCCAAAATTTTAGCATTAATGTTGGCAAAGCGCTATGCATTAGATCATCGATCCTTATAGCTGGGGGACTTATTAGGCCAGAGCGTGGGGCATTGCCCTCACCTAATCTATACTACTTAAATATTGTTT
Organism: Allium sativum; assembly: GCA_030737875.1. Lineage (NCBI taxonomy): Eukaryota > Viridiplantae > Streptophyta > Magnoliopsida > Asparagales > Amaryllidaceae > Allium > Allium sativum. The sequence goes on from JASFAX010000020.1 coordinate 51,036,214, forward strand.
ATGCTACTTATACATTATTTGATTATAAAATACATACTAGCACTTTTGTCTAGAATATATATATATATATATATATATATATATATATATATATATATATATACGCACACACATATGCAGGATTTACATACAGGAAATGTTACTGAAGACTGCACAGTTTAAAGATATTAGAGATCAGAATTCAGAGATATTTCAAGACTCATGAGTACTCAATAGTTCAAGACTAATATAGTTATAGAGCCTAGATTATGTAAGACTCTAAATAGCACTCCAGATTCGAAATTCAAATTATGTTTTCAGATTTCAAATTATGTTTTCAAATTCTATCTTCAATTCTCTCTATTTTATTTTCTATCTTTTCTATTTCTCTTTCTTACTTCACTTTTGTTTTCAAAATCAAGTTTTATAAGTTTTATATTTTTATATATTTATACTTTATATTTATATAGTTTTAAATTTTATAATTTTATAAATATGTTTATATAGTATATATTTATGTTTTCATATGATTTCCTACTTTATAATATTAATTTATAACCCTAAGTTTTAATTCAAGAATTTCCAAAATAAATTTATGTCAAAACATTTGAAAAATGCTCAAAAATAAATTTTGTACTAAGTATACGTTGACATATACAAAACACCATGTCGACATATAATTGTCATTTCTTCAAATTTGAAAGGAAGTGTCTTTTCACTATTTGTGACAGTTCTGGAGCATTGCAACCCTTCACACACTATAAAAAGAGTTTGATTTCAAATTTTTAACTACTCCTTCTTCTCCACTTTCACTCTCTTTCAATACACCATTATTTCTTATCATATTTATGATTTCTACACCTATACTCTACCGAATTCAAATCTGTTATCACTTATCTTCTTCTCTTTACACTCTCCACTCATTACTCTCGGAATCAAGGGCTATTGAAGAGTTATAGAGCGATTGTAATTGTTTGGGAAGTACTTAGGAATCAGTGTTCTCCTTGTAGCCGTGAAATCTAGGAACGGAATCGGTGTTTTCCTTGTTGCCGTGAAATCAAGGAAGGGGAGCGGTGCTAACTTTATAGCCGTGAAATAAAGGTGTGTAATTGGATATTAATGCAGTAATAAAATTCTATGCAATCCAGTGTTGTGCGGGACTGGACGTAGGAGCAATCCGAACCAGTATAAAATCCGATGTGTTCTTTCCTTTTCTGCATTTTCATTCTGTTATTTTGCATCTGTGTTTGATTCAGTGTCTGTGATTCTTTCTGTGGTGTTTGATTCATATAATTTATCATATAAGTTTTCGTTTTTGTTTAAATTCTCAAAAACACTATTCACCCCCACTCCCCATAGTGTTTTTTTCCTTAACGATCCTTTTCGCATTCCCTAACAAAAACTCCATATGCTTTTCAATGATATGTATCTCTAGGCCTTTCAACGGTACATGGGGTACTCGGCCAACAACCTTTCGGTCTTTTAGACGTCTCTATTATACCCTTGCTTTGAGCCCGCTAGAACCTACGACAACGATAATCTCTCGGCCTTTAATATCACTAGTCATCCTTCCTGATGGCTATTCTTAGCTCAAGCAACCTTCTCGAGAAACCATTCTCTATCAACTCACAACCTTTGAGTTATCTTCACATTCATTTCTTTTCAACAGTTAATGAATGTCTCACAACACTTCGAACATCCCCCCTTGAACTCATGTTGAAGCTAGAACCATCGTCGACTCAAAAACAAGCTTCCTTTGGTCGATACTGCATTTCAAGCTTCTTCTCTATGAAAAAGTAGCCAAAATGTCAAAACAGCCTTTTGTAGTGCTTCTGAAATGCTACTATATCTCCTGGTTCAATTCAGCATCAGTATGGTGTGAAAAACTAAATAAAACATCAAAATTGGCTTTCACAATGTTTCTGCTTTTTTACAACATTTCAGAAGTGCCGTCAATGCTTTCTGTCCATCATTATACCTTCCGGTCCATCAATATCGCTTTCACAGTGTTTCTACCTTTTTACGGCGTTTCAGAAACACTGTCAAAGCTCAGGAGCGACATACGATCTACGACATTCGAGATGTGACGTTCTTGTTCCAGGACCATCCGTGGCATTTTTACTTTCCACAGCGTTTCTCAAATGCTGTCAAATCTCATACGACATACGGCATGCGACACTCTTGTTCCAAGACCTTCCATGACTTTTTACTTTCCACAGCGTTTTTCAAAAGCAGTAAATTTCTACAGCCTGATTCGTGAAAATTCCCCCAATCCGCTTGATTTTTCTTGATAAACCATGATTTTTGAACTTGCCAAACATGTTGTCAAACACTCCCAAACTCTCCAAACTATCTCAACTCAAAATCAATCAATTTCATCAATAAATCATCAACATCAAAACAACGATTCAATAAATGATTAAATCAATATATATAGATCCAAACATAGAATTAACATATGAAATTACTGCTTAATAAGTTGCTAGATTAGATCCTATGGTGATTCATATGAAAATACACGTACAATGTTGTAGATCTAAGGAAAACGACTTGAAAATGATAAAATTAAGATCATAGAACTCATATACTTGATTGAATCCACGTGAGAGTGCAAATCACTCACCAAATCTCTAAAACAACACAAAAGCACTTAGATCTAGATCCAGAAAACGATGAATTTACTCTAAACTCTTCGATTCGGTGAACTCTCTCTTGGTATGGCGTAGATCTAGCTTAAAACGATGTAGATCTTCGATTCTCTAAGCTTTAATGGTGGAAAGGTGAAGAAGATGGAGTAATGGAGGAACACAAGCTCTTCCAAAATGAGAGAATTGAGAAAGTAAATTATTCTCTATTCCTCTTACCCCCTATTTATAGTATTCCACCAGCCCACTAATTGGCCTCTCTGAATCAGCCCATTATGGCTTTCAAAAAACCTAAACAATTAACTGTGAAACCTTAAAACAGCGATTCCTCCCAAACCGCTAAACCAAATCTTTAATGTAACCACTCAACGGAATGGGAAACATCATTTCCTTTCCAATGAGACCGATTTCAACACTGAATCGATCCGAGTCAAAAGTTATGCCTTGTACAAGTCTAGGAGGGTGAAAAAGGTCGAAAAAAAATTGGTAAAAATTATGGATATGTCTCACATTCCCATAAACAACATATCAAAATATGAGAATGTTCCAACCCTCATGGAATAAAATAAAATTATTATACAATCTCCCGATATGTAAAATGCGGTCTGTTACATTCTACTCCCTTAAAAATTTCACCCCCGAAATTCCAAGCAAACACAAGCGACCAAAACAATTCCGCATACCTATTATCCACGAGCATCCAATCCTATCATTCAAACTAGTAGTCATCAAACCATGCATTCATAACCTTATCCTAGCACGTAGAATTTTAACAGCCCCAACAAAGATAACAACAATAGAAACAATAGCAATGATAACAACATATCAATAAGCTACAATGATGGCGTGATATCAATGGGTTATACGAATGATAAGTTCTAGATGTGTCGTCTTCTTACTATCTTCTGTCTCCTACGTACAACAATTGCCATCCTCACTCCAATGTACCTTAACTAGCTTAACTGTCTTCCTCCTAAGCTGTTTTGTGTCATTCCCCACAACATGAAGCGGCTTACGAGGTCTCACAACTAAGGTCTCTACTTCTAGGTCTTCATACTGCTCCGTAGATACCACCACAATCGAATCATGCACGAACTTCCGTAGAAACGAGACATGGAAAACATTATGCAAACTCGATGTCTTCTCAGGTAGCTCCACTATATATGCGAGCTTCTCCATTCGCTCGATTATCGAAAATAGTCCAACAAATCTAGGAGCTAACTTTCCTTTATTTCTAAACTGAACCACATGCTTTGGAGAAATGTTGACGAAAACCATATTGCCAACGTCGAATTCCAAATCTTTTCGATGCTTAGTAACATTACTCTTCTGACGATCTTGAGCTACCTTCATTCATTGCCGAACGATCTCGATACAATCTGATGTCTCTCTTATCATTTCCGGCCCAAGTGTCAACTTATCTCCATTTTCTAAACAACATGCCGGAGAAACACACGGTCTACCATACAACGCCTCGTATGGTGCCATCTTAATGCTCGACTGGTTGCTCTTATTATATGCAAACTCAACTAGATGTAAATGGTCTTCCCATGATCCCCTAAAATCCAACACACAAGCTCTTAGAAGATCTTCCAAAACTCGATTAACTCTCTCGGTTTGACCACAAATCTGGGGATGATAAGCCGTACTGAAACAAAACTCGGTTCCCAAAGTCTCTTGCAAACTCTTCCAAAATCCACTCGTGAACAATTGTTCTCGATCACTCACTATGCTCTTCGGGATACAATGAAATCGAACTATCCATTTTATATAAAGCTCAGACAACTGCCGTCCTAGTTGATATAACAGGAATAAACCTTGCACTTTTGGTCAAGCGATCCACGATGACCCAAATTCCTTCATTTCCTGCCCTGGTTCTAGGTAGTCCATCGATGAAGTCCATCGATATCTGCTCCCACTTCCACGTAGGAACTTCCAATGGCTAAAGCAATCCACTCGGCTTCTTCAGTTCAGCTTTCGCCAACTGACAGTTCATGCACCTGGAAATGAACTTTCCAATATCTCTTTTCATCCCTTCCCAGTAGTAGACTCGCTTCATGTCCTGATACATCTTATTACCACCGGGATGAATCATTAACTTTGAGTGATGACATTCCCTCAGAACCTCATCTCTCAATCGATCGATATCAGGAACAACCAGTCGTCCTTGCTTTTGATGCCACCCTCTCGATCGACTTTGAATTCATTATCCTTTGGTTCCAACTTCTGGATAAACCCAACAATCTTTGCATCTCGCTTTTGGCTTTTGCCAACCTTTCGATAGGAGTTGGTCTTATCAACAAGCTTTCCAACATTTCAGGTTCCAACTCACAATTTGGCCTGAAATCAAATCTTTCCAAATACTTGAGGCCCTTCAATTCTAAAAATATCACTCCTAAACTTGCATGTCTTCTTGTCAACGCATCTACCACTGCGTTACCTTTACCAGGAGTATAGCCTATAACAAAGTCATACGATGCCAGAAACTCTAACCATCATTGTTGTCGAAGACTCAAATCCTTTTGGGAGAAATGATACTATGACACCCCACGTCCGTTAATGTCACTCTTTATCAGAATGCATTAAGTTTCGCGATGCGTTATAGGTAAACATATGCAGAATTACACAAGATAGATATAAAATAGCAGTGGAAATATAATACTTTATTTTCCAAAAGAAAATACCATGGTCCAAAAATCCAGTTACAACATAAGTATGAAATACTGAAAACCAATTACATCAAATTAAAGTATCTGCCTTGTACTAAAAACCATCAGAGTATGCAAACATAAATCCATATTCCCAAAAAACAGCGATAATAAGGTAGACAGGTAGTCAAAGCAATACATCTAAGAAAAGCAAAGCAAATATAACTCCAAGTAGAAACAGGAGAGAGAGAGAGAGTCTTAATCAGTCCTATGTATTTCCACACTAAGAACTTGGAGGGGAAAAGGAAACAAAACAGGTTAGACATAAAGTTTGGCGAGTCCAGTGACTTTTAGCATATATAGCTACAAAAGTAATGAGATAGTAAATAAACTGTATGAGAGATAACAAGAGTATATAACAGGTATAAACAGGATGAACAAGGTGAATTATGCTTCTCAAGTGCTTTCTCTGCACCAATACTAGTATATCACATTAAGTGTTTTTCGACTACTTAACATAAACAGAATGATAATAACATAGCATATATGGTAGACTTAGGCGTACTTCTAGCAACGGGTTTTACCCCAAACAGAATAACATGTACCTAAACAAAATATAACGGGTATTACCCCAATTAGAAATAACAGGCACCTAAATAGAACAAGATGTACCCTAAATACTACCTCCGCGATCGGCTCCCTACCACGTAAATACCCTATGCAAGCCCCACAGTATGGTGCATTACTTCCTAAAGTGGCAACCACCAGACGGACACATACCTATTTACAGGTGTTACGGCGTCTTATTGTCCCAGATAGACCGGACCCATGCACGCATATGACCCACTTAGAACGCGCTATCAGAACACCCCATCACAAATGAACCTCGTATTGTTGGTCTCAGTAACTGTGCCCTGACCCTTACCTAGTCCGGGGTCCTCATTAAATACCATAACGGTTTACTAACTAATATGGGTCTCACACAACAAATGACACAAGCACCCCTAGACTTGCGTCCCCAAATCAACTAGGCTTTACACAGGTTAAGATTTACACGGGTTAATAATGTCCCTATAACCCCACCAGATTAACAAGTTTACTTAACCCCCAACAGATCAAATAGAATACATAGGTGACATACAGTTTCATTTATGTGTTCCCTTAATCTTTGTATTAAGCCTACATGTTTCCATAATCATACACCCTATATTTCAGTTATTTGCAAAGTATAAGTTATTCCCCAAACTTTAGCCATATTCATAGTACAGTTTATGCCCCCCAAATTACCATTCCCAGTTATTCCCAATTAAACATAATTTCATTCGTACGCATGTTTCAGTGATATCGGCATAGGCTCATAGGTAGTCTGGCTATAAAAATAAAAAGGAATGAGAGAGGAAGAAGAACAGAAATAGGCACAGAAATAGGCATATAGAAATAACTGAACAAAATAGGTGTATAGAGAATTTCATGTCACTATAGCAGATCTGTTTAAACATTAATCAACATCTTAACATGCATAAGTTCTAGATCCGGTTTATTAACATGTCAAGATTACTTGTTATATATTTATATTTAATAGCAACATGAACTCACAGAGACTGGTTCTAAAGAACTGAGAATAGAATGTTGATATTGTAGCAGAGATTCTTATGTACGTATAAGTCGTTGTTGCAGAAGAATAGGCTAATTCAATCCAAGCTAGGGCAGCATATCGTTGTCTCCATTATTTTGGGTGAATAATACAATAGAAATGACGACCTACTTATAGCCTACCGCCAACGAATCTCATCCTAAACAAGTCCAGGTTCAGGGTACGAACCTGGATAGATCTAGGGTGGGTCGACCCTAAGGTCGAAACCCATGGGGCATGGGTCGACCACCAATGGGTCGAATTCCCGTGTGCCTTTCCGCTCTTCAATTTTGATTTATTTTGAATTCTAGACTGGTAATGTATATATATATATATATTACTTATATGTATACAAACTTCAAACCTTAATATCGATGTATGTTTTATGCAAACTCGGAGTCTATCTTAAGAAGAATTCCCAATATCTAATTAAGTATTCTTTAGTTCATTGCTATAATGTTCTTTTAAAATTATAGGGTGTTACATTCAACCTTACTTAAAGGATTTCGTTGTCGAAATCTCTAAGTTAAGAAGAACGTACTTCTTAACATCCACGTCCATCTACTCATTCATCAATCAGAGGTATCCATTGTGCTTAAAAGATTTCTAATGCATATATGAACATATGCAATAGTGTGTGTATATGTCCTTACACTAATGCGAAAAATCAGGCAGTCGACTGATTTAGTTGATCTCCTTAATGCAGTTTAATGTTCGTGCCATGTAAACAAAATGTGCGCAAATAATCCTAGTATAACATGTAAGTTCTATATGTGTGCACAATCATTCATCCAAATGCAATATCCATATGATGATACACTCATTTTCATCCATAAAAAATTTAAAATGCGCACACATCCAAATACATTTTGTAGTGATTGAGCCAATCTAGTGTCTAATGTGTGTGTGTATATGCATCCACGAGCAAACACTTGCATCCACTTGCATCCGTCAAACATAACATGTTTACATCCGTTGGTTTTCAACCTAAAGGTCGAAGATTCGATCGATAGGATACAAACGAACGATAGAAACAAGTACAGATAAAAGTTTGGAAAAAGAAGCTAAGAACATACCCTTGAAAAGAAAAGTGTTCTAAGCGCGAATCTTGTCTTCAGTCTCCCAAGTTGCATATTCGCTATCTTATCCCCCATTGAACCTTCATCATCTTAACCTCTCGACTGTGGAGCTTCTTAACCTCTGATCCAAGTATACGGGTAGGAACTCGTCTAATTGTTGCCTCCTTTTCTACCTCTACCTCCTCAATCATGCTTGGCTCAACTACTTTTATCATATCATGTAGACAATTTCGCAAATGAGGAATGTGGAAAAAGTCATGCACACCCACCAGTCTCCCTGGTAGCTTTACTATGATGACCGTCCATAACCCCTGCACTAAACAAGAGGAATAATGCACAGAAAGACGTGCCAGGCAGTTATGGACAATCATCATGGTAAGATAACACAATCGGAACCTGTCATCGAACTAACGGCGCAAGGATAAAATATAATAGAACATATACAACAGGCAATAATAGTGAAGCACGTTTGAGCATAAACTTAAATCCTCACAGCACCTAGAGAAAATATCCATATATTAGGAATCACAACATAAGTGTCTTTACAAATTTGCCTCACTACATCACTCAGAGGTGATCATCAAACAATGGAACAAATACTAGATAGTAGTAAAGAAAGTACGCCATCGTCCTGCTCGCCTCTGAACTGCAACATCGTCCTCACTAAGCTATTACCGGTCACCTTCCACCTAGTCTTCCCATCCACAATCAGATGAACAGCCCAAGGTAATAAGAGGGAAACATAAAACCTTGAGTCAGACAGCAGTCTTAGTGAGCAATAAAAAAGCTAACAAATATCATCAATAAAGTATATGAGAACGGATAGATAAAAATACTAATCTACCCATAACATCAGAGAAGAACTCAACCTGATCTTCCCCATATCGGACAGTGATAGCCTTTACAACTACATTCCAACCATACATTCATGGAAACCAGAACACCCATTCAATCATGGAAAAACGCTCATGACATCCAGATAATAGATCTTATGTAAACCATCCTAATCAAACTCAACATTCCTCAAGTACAAGCCCCATAGGCCTAAAACAATATCAGACAAGAACCCAAGGAATATCTCCTTCAACATTGTACAATCTGCATAAGACGGTTCAAACAAGGCAACTAATCAACCATGACAGACTCTGGCTATCACCGCCAAACCTACTTCGAAACCATCGTTAATCGTATGACGACCAACCTTGCCATATGTTAAGGGCTAATGGTAACCCTAGTTCTAGTATAAACTTCATACGCCTTTCAACGATATGTATGTATATCCAACCTTGATATCTAGGCCTTTCAAAGAAACCTACGGTACTCGACCTACAACTGGTCTTTTAGACATGTCTAGTGTACCCCTGCTTCGTGCCTGCTAGAACTTACTGCATTGTCAATCGGCCTTCACATCTCTAGTCACCCAACCCGAAAACTTTTCTTAAATCAAGCAACCTTCTCGAGTAAGCATTATCCACCAACTCACGACCTTTGAGTTGTCACCTCATTCGTTGTTCTAAACCGATCAACAAACACCTTTCAACAATTTGAACCTTCCTACTTGAATTTACTTCGAAGTCACACCCTTACTGAGCCAAATTACATCACTGCGCTACGACTATGGTTCAGGGGGTTGCCCCCGATTTTCTTTTTTCAAGGTCTTTTATTCAAATTTGGGTCATACCCGAAAAATAAATTTTTCCAGAAATGACTGGCCAACCCGTACTTTTGGAGACACCGACCACCGGCCCTTTATGCCTCAACTGACCTGCTTTGAAAGGCTACACAACCGATCGGGCCTTTCTCTGACCGACCGACCTGTTTTGAAAGGCTACACCACCGATTGGCCCTTCCTTTGCACCACCGATCGGCCCCCTGAGCACCACCGATCGGCCCCTTGAGCACCACCGATCAGTCCCCCTGAGCACCACCATTCGGTCCTCCTAAGCACCACTGATCGGTTCCCCCTGCTTGTTCCCCAAACAAGATTTCTGACTGATCGGTCCGCTGGACAACCCCAATCCAACTTCAAATTCGACCAAAACTTCGCCAAATGACAAATTCGACGAAACTGACTCATCCACTACATCCAATACAATCATAAGCATGCTATGAAACCACATACATCATGAAAATGACAATTATCTTCAAATTATGCAAATTTCACTAAAATCTTTATAAATGAACATATGATCAAAATTGCGGATCTAACTTGCATGGACATATGAAATGGCATAGGAATTACCAGTTTAAACATGCTAAATTAGATCTTAGGGTGATTCATATGAAAATGAACTTACCAAAGTGTAGACCTATGAGAAAATGTATGAATTTGATGAAAAACATGATGAAACATTCATATACTTCATTGAATCCATGTGAGAGATGCATATCACTCACCAATTCTCCAAAACAAGCTAAAACCAATGAATTAAGATTCCGGACAGCAAGCAATTCGATCCAAACTCCATGATCTGATGAACTCTCCCTTCAAATAATGTAGATCTAGCCTCAAATAGTGTAGATCTTCAATTTCCTTCCTTTAGATCTCGAGTTTAATGGTGGAAAGGTGTTAAAAGAAGGAGGAAAATAGGCCACCAAATGAGAGAATAGAGAAAGCAAACCATTTCCCATATCTCTCGCCCTCTATTTATATTTTGCACCAGCCCACTAATGGGCCTTCCCAAATCAGCCCATTGTGGCTCCCAAAACCTGAACAACCAACTGAAAAACCTTAAAACAACGATTCCTTCCAAACCCTGAGCCAGTCTTTAATGTAACAACTCTACGGAATGGAAATCATCATTTCCTTTCCAGTGGCACAGGACTTACAACCTGATTCGACCTGAGTCAAAAATTATTCCCTGTACAAGACTGACAGGGGCAAAAAAATTACAAACAAAATTGGTAAAAATTATGGACATGTCTCACATCCCCATAAGCAACATATCAAAATATGAGAATGATCCAACCTCAGGGAATAAAAAAAATTTACAATCTTCCGATATGTAAAATGTGGGTTGTTATATTCTTACCCCCTTAAGAATTTCTCCTTCGAAATTCCAAGAAAACACAAGAAACCACAACAATTCCGCATGTCTACCATCCATGAGAAGCCAATTCTATCACCCAAACTAGCAACCATCAAGCCATGCGTCCGTAACCTTATCATAGCATATGGAATTCTATCAAACAATAACAAGATATAATGATATAATGATGATACGATATCATAGGGCCCTACCGACGAAGAGTTATGGATGAGTCCCCATCATGCTCTCTTCCATCTCCCACGTACAATATTCGCCATCTTCACTCCATCGTACCTTAACTAGCTTAACCGCCTTTCTCCTAAGTTGTTTCGTGTCATTTCCCACAACACGAAGTGGTTTAAGAGGTTTTGCAACTACGATTTCCACTTCTAGGTCTTCGTACTGCTCTGGAGATGCCACCACATTCGAGTCATGCACGAACTTCTGTAGAAACAACATATGGAACACATTCTGCAAACTCGACATCTTCTTGGGTAACTCTAACCTATATGCGAGATTTCCAACTCGCTCGATTATTGGAAATGTTCCAATGAACCTAGGAGCTAACTTTCCTTTATTCCTGAATCGAACCACATGCTTCAAAGATGAAATCTTCATGAAAACCATATTGCCTATGTCAAATTCCAAGTCCTTACGATGCTTATCGGCGTAACTCCTCTGATGATCTTTAGCTTCCTTCATTCGTTGCCGAATGATCTCGATACAATCTGAGGTCTCTCTAATCATCTCTGTCCCAAGTATCAACTTATCTCTAGTTTCTAACCAACATGCTGGAAAATTACACGGCCAGCTATACAACGCTTCATATGGTGCTATTCCAATACTCGATTTGTAGTTGTTGTTATATGAAAACTCAACTAAATGTAGATGGTCTTCCCATGATCCCCCAAAATCCAACACACATGCTCTTAGGAGATCTTTCAAAACTCGGTTAACCCTCTCGGTTTGACCATCAGTTTAGGGATGGTAAACCACACTTAAACACAACTCGGTTCCCAAACCTTCTTGCAAACTCTTCCAAAATCCACTCGTGAACAATGAATCTCGTCCACTCACTATGCTTTTCGGGATACCATGGAATTGAACTATCCAGTTCACATAAAGTTCCACTAATTTCGATGCTATCCTTGTCGACTTGACCGGAATGAACTTTGCACTTTTGGTCAAGCGATCCACGATGACACAAATCCCTTTGTTTCCTGCCCTGGTTCTAGGTATTCCATCGATAAAATCCATTGATACCTGCTCCCACTTCCATGTTGGAACTTCTAATGGCTAAAGCAATCCACTTGGCTTCTTCTGTTCATCTTTCACTAACTGGCAGTTCATGCACTTGGAAATGAACTTCCCAATATCTCGCTTCATCCCCTCCCAGTAGTAGACTCGCTTTATGTCGTGATGCATCTTATTTCCGCTGGGATGAATCGTCAACTTCGAGTGATGACATTCCTTAAGAACCTCATCTCTCAATCCATCAATATCAGGAACAACTAGTTGTCCTTGTTTACGAAGCCAACCTTCTTGATCGGCCTCGAACTCTTTATTCTTTGTTCCAGCTTTTGGATAAACTCGACAAGCTTTACATCTCACTTTTGGCTCTCGCCAATTATTTCGATAAGAGTAGGTCTTATCGACAAGCTTGCCAAAATCAGGTTCCAACTCACACCTTGGCCTGAAATCGAATCTTTCCAAATACTCTAGGCTCTTCCGTTCTGAAAACATCGCCCCCAAACTTGTGTGTCTTCGACTCAACGCATCTGCAACTTCGTTACCTTTACCAAGAGTATTGGCTATATCAAAATCATACGATGCTAGAAACTCCAACTATCTTTTGCTTCCGAAGAATCAAATCGTTTTGGGAGAAAAGATACTTCAATGAATTATGATCTGTAAACAACTCGAATCGAACTCCCAACAGGTAATGTCTCCACATCTTCAAAGCAAACACAACCACCGCCAATTCTAAATCATGATTCGGGTAATTCCTTTCGAGCGACTTCAGTTGTCGACTTCCGTAAGCCACAACCTTATCCTTCTACATCAGCACTGCTCCAAGTCTAGTACCACATGCATTGGTATACACAATCATCGCTTTATTCCCACTTGGAATGGTCATAATAGGAGCACTCGCTAGTCTCTCCTTTAGGATTCCGAACGCTTGCTCACACTTTGCATCCCATGTGAACACTTGTTTCTTCTTCATCAATCCTGTCAATGGTGTAGCTACCTTGGAGAAATCCTTGATAAACCGTCGGTAATAACCAGCCAACCCATGGAAACTCTAAACAACCGTCACATTCTTAGGTTTATCCCAGTCCTGGATTGCTGCTACTTAAGCAGGGTCAACTGCTATCCCATTTCTAGAAACTACTTGGCCTAAGAACCTCACTTCACTCTTCCAAAAGTGACACTTCGAAAACCTAGGTCTAAGTTGATGCTTTCGCGATATTTTCAACTCAACTCTCAAGTGCGTCTTGTGTTCTTCCTCGTTCCGAGAGTTAGCTAGAATATCATCCATGAACACAAGTACGAACTTGTTCAACGGATCTATGAATACTCTATTCATAAGATCTACGAAATACGCTGGTGCGTTTTTCAACCCAAATGGCATCACCAACCATTCGAAGAACCCGGATGGTGTCCTAAAAGCAGTCTTCGGGACACTATCCTTCGCTACCCTCAACTGGTGAAATCATGTCGCCAAACCACCTGAGAAAATACATTGGCTTCGTGAAGCTAATTGAATAAGTGATCAATCCTTGGCAACAGATACTTGTTCTTCTTATTCACCTTATTCAGCTCACGATTGTCCACACACAAGCTCAACGAGTCATCTGCCTTGGACGCAGACACGACCGATGCACCCCATTCAGAAACACTCCTCTGAATGAATCCCTTTCCTAGAAGATCACGAACTTGCACCTCCAACTCTCGCTATTCCTTAGGCGCCATCCGCCTAAGAGGCATAAAGATTGGTCTAGCACCCTCGACTGAATCGATCCTAAATTCGATCTCATGATGCGGTGAAAATCCTTTGACCTCGTCAAAGACATCCTCATACTCATTAGCGATCAACACAGATGATAAGTCTTCCTGTGGAATCCCAAGCAAATATAGATAGCTCACGAAGGCCCCGTCTTCGCGCTTACATCTAATCAACACCTTTCGCCCTTCCACATCCCCAACCCTCACCTCTAGCTTCTTGCAATTCACTCTTGCAGCATATCTGTTGAGCCAATCCACACCTAAGATGTTCCCAATAACCGTGAAGTTCAAAACAAAGCAATCGCACACAAAAAAGCAACCATGATTCGACAACACTAGATCAAGACAAATCAGGCATAGATTGGATGAACCCCAACTGGATTAGTCACTACGAAAGGTCTATCATAAATCTCGGGTTCCAAACCCAAGCGGCACACATGTTCATTGCAAGTCAAAGAATGTGATGCTCCAATATTGAACAAAACTCGAACCGAAACACCTCGAACAAAAAGAGTACCTTGGACGACGAACCCTTTTCCTTCTCCTCTAAAGTAGGAGCTTTTGAAGAAGTTGGCACGACTTCCAAAGCATATACCTTCACAACCCGCTTGACCTTAGCTGATTTTGGACAGTCTTTCTTCTCATGCCCAGGCTTCCCACACTTGAAGCACTTCTTCTCAGCTTTGGGATTCTTGCACTCATTCGAGTAATGACCTTTCTGTTGGCAGTTAAAGCAAATCACCTCACTCTTAGGCTTCTTTTGGCCATCCTTTCGTTTCTGCTGTTGCTGCTTCATCCTCTTATTATTACCACCTTGTTGTGGTTTCTGAACATCTTTGGTTGCAGCGACAACATTTGCTTCCTTAGGAAACATGCTCTCATGGCGAACAGATTTTTCCATAATCTTCTTAAATGATTCATCCAGGTGATCCGCCTATGGTCTTCCTATGTAGGAATCTAGACCCATGACGAACTTCTCGTTCTTCTGATAGGGTATATCAATGAATGAATGACCATATCTAGACAAGGCTTCAAAGTCAGAAATATAGTCAAACACAGGGCGACCATTCTGCTTCAATTCCACAAATTTCTTGAATAGAGTAGATTTTAGTGCTGTGGAGACAAATTTGCTTTAGACTTAGCTTGGAATTGTTCCCATGAAATCTCTTCCTCTGGAGTCTTGAGTGTGACAGAATTCCACCACTCCATGGCTCTGTCCTACAGTTGCCTTGATGCAAGCTTTCTCCTTGTTTCACCATCCAAACCCAAGTCTCCAAAGATTCGACACAAGAATCCATCCACCTTTGAACCTCTTCAACTGGCTCAGATCCTTTGAATGATTTTCCTCCTAGAGATGTATAATGTTTGCATAGCTTCGCAAAATCCACAACCCTAGGTAGATGAACTCCTACGTCTACCGTAGCTGCAACTGGAGATGGCACCCTTCGCATGAATGCCTCCATTATGGCTTCAAACATGTAGGGTAGTCTGGTTCACTGCCATTTCCCCCTCCAGTATTAGCTTCCCTAGCAGCGTGTCTTGATGCTCGTTTACTCATTCTAAATCTGCAAATTAGAATGCTTAGCCACTTGCAAGAAAAGCAGCTAAAGAAGTACAAATGCTATTATACTATATACACCATATAGTATACATACAAATGAAATCTACAAGTACGTCTCTCATATGCAATTATGACTTTGAACTTTGGCTATAATCGTTAACCAGAGCTCTGATACCAAATGTGATGACCGCCCATAACTCCTGCACTAAACAAGAGGAATAATGCACTGAAAGACGTGCCAGACAGCTAGGGACTATCATCATGGTATGATAACACGATCGGAACCTGACATATAACTCATAGCGCAACGATAAAATATAATAGAACATATACAACAGGCAATAATAGTGAAGCATATTTGACCAGAAACTTAAATCCTCATAGCAACTAGAGAAAATATCCATACACTAGGAATCACAACAGAAGTGTCTTTACAAATCTGCCTCACGACATCACTTAGAGGTGATCATCAAACAACGGAACAAATACTAGATAATAGTTAAGATAGTACGCTAGCCTCCTGCTTGCCTCCAAACTACAATATTGTCCTCACTAATGTATTACCTGTCACCCGCCACCTGCCACCTAGTTTTGCCCATCCACAATCGGATGAACGGCCCAAGGTAATAAAATGGAAACATAAAACCTTGAGTCAGACAAAAATCTTATTGAGCGATAAAACAGCTAACAAATATCATCAATAAAGTATATGAGAATGGATAGATAAACAATCTAATCTACCCACAATGCCAGAGAAAAACTCAACCTGATCTTCCCCACATCGAACAGTGATAGCCTTTACAACTACATTTCAACCATACATTCATGGAAACCAGAACACCCATCATAGCAAAGCACTCATGACATCCAGATTATAGATCTTACGTAAACCATCCTAATCGAACTCAACATTCCTCAAGTACAAGCCCTAGAGGCCTAAACCAATATCAGACAAGCACCCAAGGAACATCTCCTTTGATGTTGGACAATCTACATGAGACGGTTCAAACAAGGCAACTAATCAACTATGATAGACTCTGGCTATCACCGCCAATCCTGCTTTGAAACCATCGTTAATCGTATGATGGAAAACCTTGCCATATGTCAAGGGCTAATGGTAACACTTGCTCTAGCATAAACTCCATACGCCTTTCAATGATACGTATGTGTGTCCAACCTTGACAACTAGTCCTTTCAATGATACCCACGGTACTCGACCTACAAACGTTCTTTTAAATGTCTCTAGTGTACCCCTGCTTCAAGCCTGCTAGAACTTACGGCAACGATAATCTCTCGGCCTTCACACCTCTAATCATCCAACCCAATGACTTTTCTTAACTCAAGCAACATTCTCGAGTAACCATTATCCACCAGCTCACGACCTTTGAGTTGTCACCTCATTCGTTGTTCTACATCGATCAACGAACACCTTTCAACACTTCGAACCGTCCTACTTGAATATACTTTAAAGTCATAACCTTACTGAGCCAAATTACATCACTGCGCTGCGGCTAAGGTTCGGGAGGTTTCCCCCGATTTTTTTTAAGGTCTTTTGTTCAAATCTGGGTCATGTTAGGGATTGCGAAAAGGATCATTAAGGCAAAACAAACACTAGAGGGGGTGAATAGTGTTTTTGAGAATTTAAACAAAACCTAAAACTTATATTATTAAGTATATGAATCATGCACCACAGAAACAATCACAAACACATATTCAATTACAAAAACAAATAGAAAATAAATGCAGAAAAGGAAAGAACACAACAGATTTTATACTGGTTCGGAATTTCTCCCACGTCTAGTCCCATGCAATGCTGGATTGCGTAGAATTTTACTACTATTTAATATCCAATTACAATCCTCCTTGATTTTACGGCTACAAGGAATACCACCTATTCCACCCACACACTTGATCAAATATACATTCTTTGATTTCACGGCTACAAGGGATACCACCGATTACCCGTCCTTGATTTCACGGCTACAAGGGATACAACTGATTCCATTACTTAACCCAAACAATTACAAACAACCCTATAACTCTTCAATAACACTTGATTCAGAGAGTAATGAGTAGAGAGTGTAGAGAGAAGAAGATTAGTGAAAACAGAATTGATTTTAGCAGAGTATATGTTTAGGAATCATAAAAATAATAAGAATTAATAGTGTAATAAAAGAGATTGAAAGTGGAGAATAAGGAGTGATTAAAAATTTGAATTCAAGCCCTTTTTATAGTGTGTGAAAGGTTGCAATGTTTTCAAAACCACCAAAAATAGTGAAAAGACACATCCTTTCAAAACTGAAAACATGACAGGAAAAGTTTTAAGTGGGGGAGATTGTTGTGAAGGACCAACGAAGAAGGAGGTACATTCTTTTTATAACGAAAGTAAAGGAACAAAAAGCAGAATAAATATCATAAATCTTTGCAGTGATATGGCCAGATTTGAAACCATATTTATTTCAGATATTGTTGGAGTAAACATTGGGCTGAATGGAAAAGTGGTTTGAACGAAGTAAATTTTTGCAATCAAAAACTCTAGAGTGCACATATGTAATGAATCATATCCTTTGGTTAACGGACAAAATAAATGCACCGTATTGTATATATTTCTCTCTATAATTCCAAATTACTTGACAAAATTAAATTATGGTGAACGGGTTAAACATTAAACACTCGTATTAAATTTTGGAATTTATTTCTTGATTAAATTGCAATTTAAATTTTGAATTGGAAATAATAATATATTAAGAAAGATTTATTACCATTATCAATTTTGTTGCAATTTAATCAAGAAATAAATTCCAAAATTTAATACGAGTGTTTAATGTTTAATCTGTTCACCATAATTCAATTTCATCAAGTAATTTGGAATTGTAGAGAGAAATATATACAATACGGTGCATTTATTTTGTCCGTTAACTAAAGGATATGATTCATTACATATGCGCACTTTGGAATTTTTAACTGGATAAATTTACTTTGTTCAAACCACTTTTCCATTCAGCCTAATGTTTACTCCAACTATACCTGAAATAAATCTGGTTTCAAATCTTGCTATATCAGTGCAAAGATTTGTGATATCTCTTCTACTTTTCGTTCCTTTTCTTTCGCTATAAAAAGGAAGTACCTCCTTCTTCGTTGGTCATTCACAACAATCTCCCCCACTTAATTGATATAAATATAATCCTGGAAATTCTTGAATTAAAATATAATGTTATGAATTAATATTATATAGTTGGAAATCATATGAAAACATAAATATAAACTATATAAACATATATATAAAAATTATAAAGTTTAAAACTATATAAATGTAAAAATATAAATATATAAAACTTTGAATATGAAAACAAAATTAAAATAAGAAAAGAAAATAGAAAGGATAGAGAATAAAATAGAGAGAAAATAAAATAAAGAGGATTGAAGGCAGAGTTTGAAAATAGAATTTGAAATTTGAATTTGAACCTGGAGTGCTATTTAGAGTCCTACATATTCTAGACTCTATAACTATATTAGTCTTTGAATTCTTGAACTCTTGAAATCTTGAATACTCATGAGGCTTGAAATATCTTTGAACTTTAAATCTCTACTATCTTTATACTGTACAATCTTTAGTAATATTTCATGTATATAAACCCTGCATATGTGCATATATATATATATATATATTATATAAAAGTGTTAGTATATTTTTTTTATAATCAATTAATATTGAAATAAGATTGTTGTTATCAAAACTCCATTCTTCAACAATCTCCCCCCTTTTGAAGATGACAACCTTAGTTTATAAAATATCATACCTATATATACCTGTTGACGATGATCCTTCAAATACTCCCTCTGTCTATATGAATCCTATAAACTATGTCTATATTTTATAATTTCTCCCCCTTTGGCATTATCAAAAAGAAATTCTAAAAATACTTCCCCTTTATTGTATAACTTTCTAAATAGAAATTAAGTAACTAACCCAATTATGATATTCTCCTTTAGTTTATAACTAACTCAAAGTGAAATACTCCACCTTAATCTTATACCCATATTATTTTATGTCTATAAATTTATAACTAATTATAACACTTAACTTATAAACATAAAAAATTATTGTATTAAACTTGAGTTTGTTCAAATATACGAATACAAGTATAATATATCGTAAGAACGCAAGGAACCGCAAATCAAAGAAAACATTAAATACTAATTATTTTTGATAATGGAAGATTTGTGAATTGGACAATTTGGATAATGGAGACAAAATTCCCTATTCCTTTCAATCACATTCCCATTTTGATCGAGTAAGACCTCTACTATACATACAACCTTATCGTCTTCTTCCGTAATTTGGTTGGGTCTCTTGATGTTCTTCCTCCTCCATCATTTCTTCTTCCCCTTCTGGTTCTTCCTCTGGTTCTTCCCCCGGTTCGTCCTCCTTTTCCATGGCTTGATTATCATCCTTGATGATAATCAGATTAGCCTGATTATTCATTATGAAATTAAGCGACTCCTTACTACTTTCCCATGCCTGTTTTGCTCTTGACTCATACTAATCTGTAGTACTTGAATTTTAGCCATCATTTGCAGAACATACTCCAACTTTTCTTCGATTTTGATAACCTAAGATAGCGTATATCGTTGAAAAGGACCCTCAGATGGTCCAGCGTGCGAATCAGAGTTGATTTGGGTGCTTAGATTTATGGAGGCCATTGTATATTTTAATTTAGAGTTTTACAGAGAATAGAAATGAAAATGAAGAAGAAAAGTCAAAGTAGAAGGTTTAAATAATTAAAATAACTAACTTTTGGTGGGAATTAAATTTAAAATTCCAGCAGTTATATGTTGACATATGAAAAAGTTTATGGCGACATACTTTAGTTTAAATTTTATTTTTCTAATTTCTTATGTTATTTGAATATATATTATAGTGTATTTAATTATTATAACTCACTTAATGAACATATGCCTAATTCTCTTATGTGACCATTTCTCCAACCAAAGTTAGACGCGAATCGTGATTCATACGCAGAAGCAAAGGTCGTTCGTTCATGTTGGGGCAAAGCTGCTCAAACACCGAAGCAAAGCAAATCGTCCATTCAACATAGGCGGAAGCGACCTCATAGCATAGCCATAAGGACAAACAGCGCCATACAAAGGCGGCAAAAGGACAAGCGCCATTGAACTAAGAAGGACGGTTGCGCAAGGCACAGGGGAGAATCGAGACCAGTCTCGCGTTCTGTTCTTATAAAAGTTTCCAAGTTTCCTAAAGCATTCACTCTTACGGGGACGCCCGCTCCTATGGACCCGCTCGTGCATGATAACTGAATACGGCTGCAGACAGCTGGCAAAAGCTAGCCGATGGCATGAATGTAATTAATAGAATGAGCGATCCGTAGCCCGCATAAATGGATTTCAGGTCATTTCCTAAAGGGATCTCACCTATAAATACACCACGGTTGCTAAAATAAAGGGGGTCCAATCTTTGAAACCACGAAGTGCTGCTAAATTCTATTCGGCCATGGCGTCAAGTACAATCTTGTGATCAAGGAAAACGAAGGCATCCTCCTTCTCAATCATTCATCCATCCTTGTTCTCCTCAAATTCTACCATTCTCTTGTATAATTCCAAGATTGAAATATATAAATAAGGGTATATTGAGTGAATATAGAGATGTATGAAAAGAGAGAATTGATATATTTTGTAATCCTCATTAAAAGATTGGAAATCACCTTCATAGTGGGCGTATGCCTAATTAACTGTTAAACCACTCTAAATTTTGTTTCTACGTTACCGTTCTTGCATTTTTCATTTTCAGTTGCTGATTAAACATGGCATTTTTCATTTTCAGTTGCTGATTAAACATGGTTCCACTTATATCTTACCGTATTGGTGAAGTACAGTTTTAGTATCTTTGGTGTTTAGACCAATTTTGGTGTAAACATTCTGGCGCCCACCGTGGGGCCGTGTTTGCCTGTTTCCCCATTTCAGATCCGGTAATATTTTCTGAGAGGCACTGTGCTTGAAATCATGAGCACGCCGAAGGAAATTACTGATAAAATCGACGGCATCTTCGACATTGCCATTTTGCCTACCATCCATCCCGGAGAAAAGGAACCATTCAAAGTTGAGGCGGCCGTAACCAAGAGGGAGTTGGAAGAAGCAATGGCAGGGTTAAAGATTCAAATAACTTTTTCAAACGACGCAGTGATAAAGAAGATCGAGTCGATGCTCATTGTTCGAGCCACTATCGTAAAAGCCATACCAAGTGTCGCTAACATTCCGTTCGCTCGAACAAGTCATTCAAGCGAAATAGAGTTTTTTACTGAATAAGGAAATTCTACTCAGAAAACTGCGTGTCGTGACTATGGGTCCTGGCGAAGACCCGGCTGGGAGAAAAGTGCTCGTTCCATAAATCAGAATGAAAAGTGCAAATATGTCTTAGGTGCAAGAGGTGGTGTTTCGGAAAGAAGTGACAAGGGAATAACCAAACGGCCTAAAAGGAAACCATGCTTTTTCAAGGATTCTGAATTCACCTCCCTTAATGACACCATAGGAAATATCTTCAGGGCAACTAAGAGCACATAAAAGTATCCAGTCCTAGAACGGATGCAAATCTGAGATGCTACCATAAAATCAGGAAGGTTTTGTCAACTCCATGACCAACCAGGACACGACACTAATGAGTGTAGGCACTTAAAATCGTTAATCGAGGGGTTGGTCGGGGAGAACTATTTTCAACAATATGTGCAAGGCCATTCTCCTATTTCTCCGCAAACAAGGGGCAGCAAACTCTTTGAGGAAAGGACCTAAACTAGCCCGGAACTAATGCTTGGCTAAGGATCAGTAGCTGGTGTCTCGATCATGGAAGTTTTGAACTAAAATTCCCGTCACTATGCTCTATTACTCCGTTTCTTACCCTGTTTTCTTAATAGATAGTAGTCGTTTTACCTTGTTGTGCCACTAACTACTTTCATGTTAATATTTGACAATGAATTACTTATAAGTGCCTTGTACAAAGGAAATTATCATGTGCTTATCTGAGTACCATGCTTATCGGTTCACGCTAAAACCTGATTTTTCAAAATGTAGGCATGATAGAAGCAATTAATCATACCCATCCTAGTCACGAAGGGAGGGTTCTCAAAGTACATTTTGAGCAAAACGACTTAAAAGCACTATAAAAGGCAGGCGAACCAAATTGGATGTATAAGCACATCTCCTCAACAAGACATACTGTTCTAAGGCAAACAACAAGCCGAAAGGTGGTACTTCCTTTAGCAAGCATTTGCTGGAGAAACTGACATCAGGCTTCAAAAAAAAGGTACAAGGGAAATAATAAAAATGTCCCACGGATAAATACCTAGGCTGGAAACATCAGTCCTAGTGTTAGAAGGACCGACAAAACATGTTGGAAGGACCAGCGCAAATCAGAAATCCAAGCCAAAAGGGGGTGTCAGAAATCCTAGCTGAAAGGGGGTATCCAACAAGGTCTCTCAGCCCTAGAAAAATAAGGACTGACAAGGCCGAACTTAGGTCAAAATTGAACCCAAGGCCTCCCATGGGGGCACCCAAAAGAAAACACACATAATAACCATGCGTTGTTTTTAAAAAAAAAATCATGAATTGATCAAATGAAGTCATGATTCAAATTAATAGAATCTGTGAAATTAAAAAGACCTTTGGTATGGGGACATCACCATTGTGTAAAAAATCACTAATGCCCACTCAAAACATACCGCAGATTAGTTATAACTTCATTGCGAGAACTATTCGAACAATAAGATTCGTGCGAACGAAAAACTAAAATTGCGACCACTCATAAGAATGAAGTAACAAAACTATGGTAACATCGAAACGATACAAACGTAAGTGCGCAAACATAAAATATTAAGCGAGGGCCAGCACTCGCACAAACAACCGGTCTAAGTACGTAACAGGTAAAAGAAAACAGGCTGGAATCAGAACATAAAGGTCACAAATGCTATTTCTTATACAGAGAAGGATGAACCAACTGTTCAGGCATTTGTTGATCTATCTATACAAAAGAACCATCAAAGGAAAAAAGCTTATGATCTTGGACTATTAATCAACTAGCTTCCTTTTGCGTTTCAGGGTGGACACAACCTTGGTATTCCAAAACTCGTCTTAATCTTCTGGACCGAACGCATCTAATAAAGATGGATCGTCTGATGAAGGTGTGATGAGGGGGTTAGTGCTGGTAGATATTAGGATAGAATCAACGACGACAGGTTGAGCAGTAGTGCCACAAACAGATGAAGGTGGTGGTGAAAGCACACCTGATGCAAAGGAAAACAAGCGCTAAAATCAGCAATCCCAGGTGAAGAGATAAGAAAATCCAAATCCGGGGTAGATTGGTTAATATCAATATTACCTGGAGTTTCTGGGCACAAGAAATGGTAGCGCCTGAACATTCCCTCCTAAACGATTGAGCTCGCTCGTTCGCCAATATCCTCCTACCTTCAACCAGAGCCTTGCGGTCTTCTTCTTCTTCTTCTAAAAGCTGTTCTTGAACGAACTTGTCATCAACATCATTGGAATATAAAAGCACCTATTCCCAAAAAAGATCCAGAGTTCGCGGAAAATCCTTGTTCAAATAGCTTAAACTTCCATGACTCATGACGCTGCAAACATAGAATTAAAACAAAGTATTGTCAGTCCCGATTCTGGCTTCATCAAGATCTCTATGCAACCTGATTGTATCCTCTTTGAAGGCTCTAAGGGTCTCGTTCTGAAAAGAAATTTTGCCTTCGAGAGTCATGTTTTCTTGTTTTATAGAAATTGGAACCTGCTTTTCTAAGGCCAAATGGCACTCAATAAGTTCTTGAGTAAACTGAGCTTCTAAAAGCTGCGCTCGCACACCCTCCAGCTCCTTCCTAAGCTTGACATTTCCAGCCTCTAAGCTATTCACTTTAATGCTTCCGTTCTTTAAAGAAGAAATCTCAGATTCTTGGGATCTAATCAAGTGGATCAGGCCAGCTTTGTCATTTTCTAAGGTTTCAATATGGTCAAGGTATCGAGCGTTCAATTTCTGTAATTCATTACCATATTTGGCCTAATGTTCCAATCGCCTATCAACATCCTTCATGGCCAGATTCAATTGTGTCTCAAATTGATTCTTAACAATACTAAGCTGATTGGTCACGCTACTTTTTATGGCATCCAAACTTTTCACAGCATCTCGCCAGTCGTTGGGATGCAAATCCAGGTCAAAATGCATTCCCTTTATGTCCCAACCGCTAAAGTGATCCTTAAGCATTGAGTTTCCAGGAGGAATCCTATAAGGTGGACGATCACGTATTATTTGAACCTGAACAGGGGTCAGAACAATAGATCTTGCGGAAGATTCAATCGATGCAAGCACCTTAGCCTGATCAAGTCCCCCACGCCTTAAAGAATCGACCATTGGAAGTTCAGTGGTATGTTGAACTTGAGAACTTGAAGACAGTTGGGGGTGCTTCAAATAATAGGAAAGGTGAGACTATAAGAGGCTTCGTGGATCAGTAAGATCGGCTTGTTGAGAAAAGCTATCCGATAATGAATAGTTCACATTTACACCTGGAAAATAAAGCATGAGTTCAGCAAGCGTTCATAGATTATCAGATTTATGGGAAACTATGCCACAAGTAAGATGATATCAAAACCGGTTCCAGGGGAAGTTATGAAGGCAGAATCTTTCCCAGGACGCTGAGCAGGTCCTCGGATTCCTCCCATATCAGATACAACGAGGTCAGACATCACAACGTCACCCTGGTTTAAGTATTTGGCAGATTCCAAATCCCACAGGTCTCCAGAAGTCCCTGAGGAACCTTCCGCCTGAGTAACGGGGCGAGCATAACTTTCAGAGGTCATTCCAGAAATTACGTCGACCCTCAAAACGACCGTGTTCTCATCGACTCTTTTGTCACTCCCTTCAGTAGTCAAAGACGAGGGTCGACAACTTTACATCAGGGATTAGATGTTTCTTTTTGGTAAAAGACTTACCAGCAGAGCGTTGAGATTGAACCAAAGTCTTTTTAAAATATCGTGTAGAATGAATCAGCTGGTACTTGCAGAGTTTCTCCTCTGAAAGCAACACCTATTTGCTCCTTTCTTTTTTGTCAATAGAAATTAAAGAACTGAGGAGGGCTTGATCTAAAGTAAGACCCATAACTGAAGGAATCACTACAAGAATCAGAAAGAAAGCCAAATGAGAAAGTGAAAAGGAGTAAGAATTCTAAGAGCAAAGGTGCAATTACCTCCTTTTTCCCATCGACCATAGAATCTACCAGGACATCGGACGAAGAAATATTGATCCGGAAATCCTTTAGCGCCATCCGTCAGACTAGTAATAATCCTACTATGCATATCTTCCACAAAAAGGAAAGAAGGACCGTCTACCTCCCTTCTCTTAAAAGTATACAAAGAACAAATATCCTTAAACGTGGGTTCCTACTGCCGGACTTTCATGAAGAGTATGTATAGCCCAAGCAAAATTTGATACCCACTAGGATGCAACTGATACGGGGCAATGGCCAGGTGCTGCAAAATGGACTCTAGGTAAGGATTAAAAGGAGGAATCACCCCGCTAGATAGCATATGATAATTAACCGTCACATATCCAAAGGGCGGATGATCGGCCAATTCTTCCTTTTTCGGAAATCTGGCTTCGTCTTTCGAAAACCCGAAGCGGTTGCACATTTGCAAATATTGATCAAAAGAAAGTGTCGATTTATGGCAATCGACCGCCACCCTATCAAAAAACATGGTCGAGGATGGATTTGGCTAACGATCAAATTGGAACCAGTAGCCGGGGCAACCTCAATTACCCAATCCAGGCCCTTTCGTTCCTCAGACATGATGAGTTAACTGGGATTAAGATGAATTAGCGGTTAGTTACATGTCAGCGCAGATAAGCATTCTTTAAAAAAATTATTGAGTTGCTAGTAACTAAAAGGAGGCAACTCTGGATAGATACACCTTCCAAATGAATCATCAACCATACCTAATAATAATGGCTTACTTGCAGTATAATCACATAAAAGAAGGATTGAAAATTCAAAGGTATAAGAAGCACAGGCTCTGATTTGTTCGGTTGCAACTATTAATCGCACATGCCAAGAGAATAGTGAGAGGGGAGAGGAGAAGTATCGCTATGATATAAGTTTCCCATCAAACATCTGGTAAAGGTATGATAAATTAGGAAATGCAGTTTTATAGGCATTTCAGCAAGCAACTTACCAGCATAAAAATGGATAAAAGTTTAACGTACAAATCGGGACTGCTGGAAGATTCTGCGTGAAATCCAAGTACATACTAAGCCAAATCAATAGTTCTCAAACATCACAACCATGTGTGTTCAAGCAACTCGATGCTATCAGCTAGGAACCCTCTTTTACAAAAACGAGAGAATTAACCCCGAGTCAGAGGTAAGGGGAAGAAAATTCACTTAAGAGAAAAATTCAAATCGAAGAAAGAAGCGTTATTGTCGGAAACACAGCTGAAGTAAACCTTCGACCAAAAAAGGGTCAGGTTAAATGATCAATCAAACAAAGAAAATCGAAGTTTCAAGAAGCAACAACAAGTTCTCTACGGTGAAATCGCCATTGAAGTAAGTTTATTGGAGAAATATAAAAGCGGGAAAATGAAGAGACGTTATTAAAAGAAGACTAGAAAGCCCAATTTTAACGATATGACAGCTCAATAAAAATCTAGTGATCCGGTTTTGCAATACCCGGAAGATATCCCGCCAAGTGTCCATAGACGAACAATTGTCGAAATATTCAAATTTTGAAAACATAAGCTATCTATGAGGGCGCCTATTTTGTAGAACGTTGAACTTAATCCATCCAGCAGTTTTGCATCTCATTACTTCGAAGCTCATAGTTTTTTGATGTTTTAAAAACTACAAACTTCGACGGGCAAATGTTTATCCGTCAAAAGACTAAGCCTGGGATGGAACTGCAAAACAAGCGCTCGCAACATCTTATGTAACCATTTATCCAACCAAAGTTAGACGCGAATCGTGATTCATACACAGAAGCAAAGGTCGGTCGTTCATATTGGGGCAAAGCCGCTCAAACACCGAAGCAAAGCAAGTCGTCCATTCAACACAGGCGGAAGTGACCTCATAGCATAGCCATAAGGACAAACAGCGCCATACAAAGGCAGCAAAAGGACGAGCGCCCTTGAACTAAGAAGGTCGGTCACGCAAGGAACAGGGGAGAATCGAGCCCAGTCCCATGTTTTGCTCATATAAAAGTTTCCAAGTTTCCCAAAGCATTCACTCTTACGGGGACGCCCGCTCCTATGGACCCGCTCGCACATGATAACTGAATACGGCTGCAGACAGCTGGCTATAGCTAGCCGATGACATGAATGTAATTAATAGAATGAGCGATCCGTAGCCTGCATAAACGGATTTCAGGTCATTTTCCGAAGGGAGCGCACCTATAAATACACCACGACTGCTAACATAAAGGGGATCCAGTCTTTGAAACCACGAAGTGCTGCTAAATTCTATTCGGCCATGGCGTCAAGTACAATCTTGTGATCAAGGAAAACGAAGGCATCCTCCTTCTCAATCATTCATCCATCCTTCTTCTTCTCAAATTCTACCATTCTCTTGTATAATTCCAAGATTGAAATACATAAATGAGGGTCTATTAAGTGAATATAGAGATGTATGAAAAGAGATAATTGATGTATTTTGTAATCCTCGTTATAAGATTGGAAATCACCTTCACAGTGGACGTAGGCCTAATTAATGGTTGAACCACTCTAAATTTCATCTCTATTTTACCTTTCTCGCATTTTTCATTTTCAATTGTTGATTAAACACGGTTCCACTTATTTCTTACCATATTGGTGAAGTACAGTTTTAGTACCTTGGGTGTTTAGACAAATTTTAGTGTAAACAGTTTTACTGCTTTTAAATGTGTTCCTTAGGTTGCAATTGATATCTTGCTCAGAGACATACACTATCCATTATATATGGTCTACTAGCAGTTATATATAATAACGATCCTACCATTCCTCTGTATATTTTTGGATCTACATCTTTAGATGTATCATCCTTAACTAATGCTATATTAGAAGCCATAGGTGTTGGTCTTCCATTTGTTGTTGTTAGATTATATTTATCAATCAGATCTCTTGCGTATTTTTATTGATTAATAATTATTCCATTCCTTAATTGATGAATTTGCAATCCTAGAAAGAATGACAGTTCTCCCATATGACTCATTTCAAATTCTTTAGTCATAATATCTGAAAATTCTTTATTCACATTATCGTTTGTCGATCCAAAAATTATATCGTCAACATATATTTGTACTAATTGAATATCTTTATTATTTTTCTTAATAAACAAAGTATTATCTAATTTTTATATTTCAAAGTTTGATTGTAACAAATAATTTCTTAATCTATCATACCAAGCTCTAGGAGCCTGTTTTAATCCATATAACGCTTTCTTTAACTTATATATGTGATTTGGTAATTTTTCATATTCAAATAGAGGTGGTTGCTCTATATATAGGTCTTCCTTAACAAATCCATTTAGAAAAGCACTTTTGACATCCATTTGATATAATTTGAAATTGTTATTGTTTGCAAAAGCTAGTAAAATCCTAAGAGCTTCTAGTCTTGCTACGGGGGCAAAAGTTTCATTGTAATCTATTCCTTCTTCTTGAGTAACCTTGTGCCGCTAATCGTTCTTTATTTCTTACGACCACACAGTGTTCATTCATTTTATTTTTATAAACCCATTTGGTTCCTATTATAGTCTTATCCTCTAATCTAGGAACAAGTTCCCATGCATCATTCCTAGTAAACTGATTTTGTTCTTCTTCCATTGCAAGTATCCATGAATCATCGGAAGATGCTTCCTTCAGATTTTTAGGTTCAGTAGTTGAAATAAAAGCGGTATTACTCATATTATTTAATTGATTACAGGTTCTAACAACGTATTCAATATCTCCTAAGATATTTTCTACAAGATGATCTCTAAGTAATCTAATTCTCTTATTTGGTTGGTTATCATCATGATTTATCTCATTATTCTCATTTTCACATTCATCTTCATTGTTTTGAGTTATACTCTTATAGTTTTCATCGAATGATACGTTTAAAGTTTCTTCTACGGTATTGGTTCGAGTATTGAAAACTCTATATGCTTTACTTCTTTCTGAATATCCAATAAATACTCCTTTATCGGATTTCGAATCAAACTTGTCTAAGTTGTCTTTAGTATTAAGTATAAAACATTTACTTCCAAATATTTTAAAATATGATACTTTTGGTTTCTTATTATACAAAAGTTCACATGGGGCTTTATGAGTCAAAGGTGTAATTGAAATTCTATTTATAGTATAGCAAGCTGTTGCTACTGCTTCAGCCCAAAAATTCCTTGGTAAACTACTATCGGATAACATAATTCTAGCACACTCTTGTATCGTCTTATTTTTACATTTAACTGCTCCATTTTGTTGAGGGGTTCTTGGAATTGAATAATTATTAATTATTCCCTTTTTACTACAACATTTTTCAAAATTTTCGTTTTCGGATTCTCCTCCATGATCACTAAGTATTGTTTTGATTTTAAGTGATAATAAATTTTGAATTCTTTTAGAAAAAGTTTTAAATTGATCAAAAGCAACACTTTTATTTTTAAGAAACAATGTCCAAGTAAATCTAGAAAAATCGTCGACTATTACATTAAATATCTATTATGTGTAATGACCCGGGTTTTTCACTTTTAATTTTAAAATATTAAAATTGGTTTTAAATGTTGTACTAGTAATATAAAATGATTTTTATAAGGAATTATTTATTAAACTCGAAGTTCAAATGTATAGTTTACAATTGAATATAAAACGAGCCCGTAACGTCACGATAGTTCGTAATATTATGTTTTCAACTTCAATTGAATATACAAGATTCGCTATAAGTCAAATTTCTTTGGAACAAGAAACGCTTAGATCTATTTGACTATGTTTTTCTAATGAAAGTGAAAAATCAAGATATCATATTGTAGATTTTGTTTTATGTCCAAATCAAAATTTCATATAGTCGCCATGGAATTCTTTATTAAAATATAATGATTTATTTATAAAAAGGGGGTTTTTAATATATTGAATATCGATTTTGTTTGAAACTCAACCAGAAGTATTTACTGTCGATACTATATAAAATTCCGCCTGAGTACGTCCAATTGCAATATTTTATTATTGTTATATTGAAATATTTTAAAATTGATTTAATTTAATTTAAATTGGACCCTTAAAAAGGGCTGTTATTTTAACGACCTCCATTTTTTACAAAACCAGTTCCATCGTGTCCGAAATAGTTAATTATCGTAAGAATTCAAGTTTTGAGCCAATTGGATTTATTTTGTGAATATGCGAAATTAAAACGTAAATCAATCCACAAATTTAATATTCAAAAATTGACTATATTTTGAAATGAACTCCGATTTTGATGAAACAAGTTTCAGTGGTATCAGAATGTTAAATTGCAGCTAGAGGTTTTTATAGCAAATGGATGTCGTGTGTGAGCATATGAAGTTATGAATAGTAGATGAAAATGGCGATAACTATCTCTTAATAAAATTCAATAAAAAAAGTTAATAAAATAGTATATTTCACTTATATAATAAGCCGCTCATTCCTAAATCCCTAAGCCCCAAATTTCTCTTCCTCGTTCTTACTTCTAGCGAATCATTCTCCTCTTTCAAAACCAAACTCCACCCTCAAAAGAAAAACACCAGCTTGTATTATATCCAAAAATCCCTAAATTTCTTGCTTGTAGCTTCGAAACAAAAACGAAGCTGACCTTTGTTTCCTTTACAAGTTAATTCGTGTCTTTCAAAAATACGGTGAAAATACAAATTCGAAAACCGCAACAAAAATCAAAAGGGTGCTTGATTCGTTCAAAACTTCTGGGATCAAAGAAAATTGTTTCTGCACTTTGTTACAGTGGTGCGCATGTGTTTTTGAAGTTCACAGAGAAGTTGTCGATGACTTAGGGGTTCGTTTACCTTGAAATTTGTGGTGTATTCGGCAATTTGAATGATCGTTTCGGGCTTAGGAAGAGGTTCCGCATCTTTGCACTGAGTTAGGAGAAATTTTGAACAAATAAAGTTTGATCTTTTTTCCTGTACTGACCATTGCGATTGAGTAAGGGCTCGTAAAGATCACCGGACGGGCCAGGGAGGTAGTAGATGGTTGCAGTCGCAGTTTGGTTAAAGTAGCCCTACGGGAAAGTCGTGGTAGCCAGGGGTCATTTTTGGTCATGTAGAGAAGACACTATAAAGGGTTGGTGAAGGTGAAGTATTGTTTTGTGTTTTCAATTGTGTATTCCGCAATTGTGTATTCCAGTCTGAAGCATCAATTTGTATTTGCGTCGGATTTTCTAAGGGAATCACTGAGTTTTCGTATCCCTATTTCTCAAGTACAGAATATAGAGTTGTTTCAGGCGTGTTGTAGATAGAGAAGATGAAAGGGAGTATTATTGTGGCGATGTTGTGTTGAACGATGAAATGAGCAAGAAGAAAAAGGGTAAGGCTTTTCATTTGCGTGTTGACTGGGAATTTAAGACGTTATTGTTTTCTTTGGGTAGTTGTTTGATGCATGACATAACAGCAAGTTGAATCTGTTGCGAGTAATAGCAGACTGCGTGTGGGTTTGAAATAGGAGGTGGTGAGGATTTAAGAGCAGTTGTGGGCATTAACGTGTTATAGGGTTCACTTTTGGATAGAGAAGAGTTTAGACATTGACGCAGAATTTAGTGTTTGCTTAAGACGATTAGCAACTTTTAATTATGCTGTTGGAACATTTGTTAGAGGAAACAACTTGGGAACAATGTATGGGATCAAAAGCATGGTGCTTTTCTTTGACAGTTCTTATCAAGGTTTTGCTAATGGAAGTCTAGACGCAGATGCACAGTCTGTTCGCATGTTTGTTGCGGATGGTGGAGAGTGCTTTACAGCTCAAAGCTTTGCAAAGAAAGGATTGGCAATTTTCAGTGGAGAGGAAAGATAATGGGTGAAGGGAAAAAGTTTAACATTTAAAAGCAATTAACGTTTAATTGAATTATTAATTAAACTAATAACGATTAACTCGTTAAAATTTTGTATAATAAATATCTCATGCGTATATTTACAGAATCGGATGAAACCGGCGATGTTAAAATCATAGTGACGAAATCTACATTGTAGCACTGGGGTGGCTGAGAACAGAGCTACTGGAATTTCGTAGAAAAATTAAACGTTGTTTGATTTTAAACGAAATAAAAGCATAATCGACAACTATGAACCAAGGTGAGTAACTCACTAACTCTGGCTCGTTTATGTTTTTATATAAACGAGTTTTAAAATTTATTTATAGTAATTTTATACTGTGTGATGGTAGTTTGGATGAATGGTTAATAAAATTGGTTGATATGGTTATATCATCGATCGATTGTTAATTCTATTTACCGTGATATTTCATCTTGATCTAAAATTGATATTATTGATATTGATTAACATCTGTGGATGCAGGGAAACAGGTTGAAGGGATCCAACTGGAATCCTCAACATTTATATTACCGTTTTTCATTGATTGTGATATATGATGTAATATATAATCAGTGATTTATTAAGTTGTGTTTGAATCTCCCTGGCCCTAGAACTTAGGTAAATACCAAAAAAAAATTGAATGTAGAAAAAGATTTTGGGATTTAAAAAGGAATTTTATTTTCAAAAATAGAAATTTGATTTCGAATAGAGTTGAAAATAGAAACCTATTCAAATGGATAAATCAAGAAGTTGTTTATAAATATGACTATAAATTAAATGAATTATTTAACATTGGATAAAATGAAATATAAATTCAAATTTGAATTTATACGAAAAAGTGGAAATGGGTTTTCCAATATTTGAAATGAGATTTGAAATTAGAAAATGATAAAGGAAATTATAAACAAGATTTTAAATGATTGCAATACAAGTGAGATTGGTATGGAAAAATCTAAATGGAAGTTATAAATAGAATTTGGGTTTAAGATATTATTTTTATGTACAAAATCAAACTGATTTGATCATATATAAAAAAGGAATACCTTCACGGTTAAAGCGAATAATAGTTTAAAGCAAATAATTTGCAAATAAAATATCTATAAAGGAAATTTAGATTTTGAAATATGAATCCAAATTGGAATGTAATGGGAAAGGGAAATGGATTATCGTTCTACAAGAAACGATGAGTTTTATTCCAAAATTTGGAATATAAATAACGTTTTGTAGAATATAATGGTTATAAAGGAATTTGGTAATGATTTGGAAAGGATAAATTCAAAACTGAATTTGGAATTTGAGTTTAACTGGAATGATAAGATTTATTCCAAATTTTGGAATATTAATCGAATATAGATTATTCAAGAGAAAGTTATTCATTGGAATTCGATTATATTAAATTTAGGGAAGTAGTTATGTGTACTTTCCGTTTGAATCAATTTTAATTATTTGTTTATTTACTTATTAATTTATTTATTGAAACTAATAAGTACAAGTTATAGTTTTTAAATCAAATATTTGGAAACAGCGATTTTAACTCTACCATTATAATTAATGCTTTATAAATCAAATTTTTGGAAACAGCGATTGACTTCATGATTAACTGAGGAATGGTTAAGGTTTGAAGTGGTGAACTTGACTATTCTAAAGTTGAAAATGATGTTCAATCAAGGTCTATAAGGTAATTATACCCCAACTTGATTGACTTCATGATTAACTGAGGAATGGTTAAGGTTCGGTAACGAGATTGGTTAATTGTACAATTAATGAATGATTAAAGGGTTAAATATAGTAACGATATTTTATATAACATCGGTTAAATATGAATAAATGGAATTTGGGAATGTGTTCCAAACAAGATCAGAAAGATTTTCTAATTATAGAAACTGAAATGATTTGATTAATGAGAAGTTAAGAAATGGAGATTGGAGATGTTTTCCAATATTAATAACATACGTTTTCTAAATATAGAAAATACGGAAATATGAAGGGATGGAAATATTTTGCGACGTAAATAGTATATTTTCTGTAATATAGAAAATAAATAGTTTACGAGATATGGAAGTGTTTTCTAAGAGTGACAAACAAGTTTTGAGAAATATCTGGAAAGATATGGAAAATTGGAAAAATATTAAGTTAATAAGTAATTGATTTAAAGGGGCCCAGTGTTTCTTGATGGTTGACCAGTAGAATTTCAATTTGGAAATAGGACCGTTAGTTGAATGATGTTCCTTTGACAGTTAAATAACTGACTATCAAATTTTGATTTATTTTAACCCCCATTGTCAATACAGAGAGACCAGGATCAGATTTAATATCTGAGAACCACTCCGTATTGGCATAAGCGTTACGAATCAACTTATGCTGAAGATAATTGAAGGCAGAGTAAAGTGCAAGGGTTATTCTGTTAATCCTAGGTAGAAATTGCCCAAGATGAATTAATAGAAAGGTGCCTTTGGTTTGTCCAGTAATAGGACAACTTATATGGAAGGATTTGATGATATAGCATTCAAAGTAAATGATGGAAATTTGTTATGAAAGATAATTGTGACCTCAAGCCTCATCAACTAGGAAATGACAAAAATCGGGCAGGAAGCATGGTCAAGTGAGTCATTCCCATTAGGGGTATTATCACCTGATCTAGAGAAATTTCATTTGCTTCTTATTCTATTCGCTGTTGTATGCTTTCGGTAATGGTTGATGATCACAACCGTTGGTGATAATATGCTCGGTACACTCAAGTTAAATGAGCGACCAGCCATGTGTGGCTGGGTCACAAGATGTTCTTATTGAACCCTTGTGTATCCCCTCTAGGGTACACTGATCAAAAGGCGGTTCCATACCTTGTCACAGTCAGAATCCAATCTCCAATAAGCGCTCTGCGGTTTTTGATTTAATATTATATATGGAGCGTGAGATGCAAGCATTTCGCTAGATTGCTATTTATTTTATTTCAACACTATTATAATATCACCTGATTTTGATATCTAAATTGTTTTTGTTATCGTAAGGTATAAACCATCTGTGTTTATGTGTGGATCGGTCTTATGATTATCATTTCTTCTGAAAAGGATTTTTTTAAAAGTTAAACCGGTGGTTGGAGTTTACTCACACCAGTCCCATGACTGACCGAGAGTTTATTTTGTTTTGTTTACCCTAAACTCTAGGGTGCCTAAATTTATACGGGCAGTCGAGTAGTTGGGATTTTACAGACTCACTTGGAGGAGCATGAAGAAGGAGGCTTCATCAGCTAGCTATAGACTATCATATTTTCCGCTATGTACTATGTCGTACCTAGAAACAGGTGTTTATAACTGTTTAAGGAATAACTGTTGTGCTCTGATATTGGTAAGTATATACGGTTACTGATTTGTATTTCAAAAGTTATGTTAATTTCAAAAGTTATGTTATATAATATACTTTATTCATTCCACTGTGAGATTTGTGTTCTTCGTTTTCTTCTATTCTAATTTCTCTTTCTTTCTATTTCTCATCCTCTAACTTCTTTATATTAATGGTTAATATTTCTGTGCAATTTGGGTTGGACGTGTAGTGTTATTAGTGGACTCAAAGGGCACAGAAATTCGGGCCATTACGTTTGGTATCAGAGCTGAAGGTTGAGTAGTAACCTTGGCTCTATGGTGTAACTCAATAGAGATGGGGTTAGTAATACCCTAGATCGAGTTTGAGTGTGTGTGTGTGTGTGTATATATATATAAATATATATATATATGAGCGCATATTTGTAGATTTGATATAAAATTGTTTTATATTATGTTGACTGGTTTGTTGAGCATTTTGTGAATTCTGGTCGATACAGGATGTACAACTATATCGATAGGTGTTTCTAAACTCTCGAACAAAGCAATTCAATACAGTATTGTTTTTAAATGGGAAAATGAAATAATTTTTCCTAAAATTAATTTGATATAGACAAAATAATTTTGAATTATTATAGTATATGGATGTGTTGATTGTTATCACAATCAAAAGGAATTATAAAATATTGAAACGGTTATATAAAACCAAATTGAATTTTTATATGAATGGAATGTACAAATAAGCTGAATAACAATTGGATTCTGATCAGAATTTGGAATTTAAATCCTGGTTGTTTAGAAATATTTTCTATTGTGTTTTTAAAAAGTAATATAACATTATTTTGAAGAATTTTTGAATAAAAATGGTTTTAAATGGATTTTGGAGTGATTATGTGATATACACGTAAATGTGTATATTTTATCCGCATATTTATCTTGTTTTCTCTTTAAAATAACTAATACTATGTATCTACAGTTGTGTTTCCAGATTATTTATGATGAATAGACGAATGCACTTAATTGTTGAAAAGCTTGAAGAATTGGTGCAAGAAGAGTGTTGATTTTCAGAGTTGGATCAAAGCTTGAAGACCTAAAGAAATGATATTGTTCAATCAACTTCTGCTGCATATTTTAACGTCAAGATTCAATGTTTTTCCATAATGATCACTGGGAGTTCTTATTCGTTCTCAATGCAACTGGAGTTGAAGCCCGCAACCTATTTTCTTTGCATGTGTTCACATTAGCTCATTTGCAAGGCCTCTCATGCTACAGCTGAATTCACACTGGCTTATTTGTTATTTAAGATAAATCTTTTGTCCCACATTGTGTAATGAGCCTTTTAGTCTTGGTCAATGCAAATATAAATACATTGCATCTCATTCATTTAAAGACACATTTAGTTTTATTTTGTAATTCTCTTCTTGGAATAAAACTCTTCTTCTCCCTTTCTCTTTACTTTTTATTGTATTTTATTTATGTTGTATATATTCTGTTTCTCTTCTTCTTTAGCTATGTCTAGCTAATCTCCTTTAATTAGGGGGTGATGACGCTGGATTAGATACAATATGAATCACATAGCCAAAGAGATTAGAACTTCATGTATGTAGATCTAGGTATGAACTAAGGGTTGGATCTGAACCTTCATACTCTGTGTCATTTCAGAGCTATGCTCCTTCACATGGTATATTCGTGTTCGATATAACGTTTATTAGATTTAGATCTAATGTTTAGGGTTTTAGAAATAAATTAGTGAATCTGTCCTGATAGCCTATGGTTGTTTAAGAGCTTAGCTCCTGCATAGTCTATACTTGTTGTATTCACATATTTGTTTCTAGAAACCTAATTATCGTTGATTCATGTTTGTGACAGAAACATGAATTAGATCTGATTAATCTGTTTGGCTATTGATGAATATTAATCAAATTTATGTCATCGCTCCCTAATTGCTTTCTTTAATTATATAAATCTCTCTTTTTATTTAATTGTTGTTATTTTCTGTGTTTTCAATCAATCAAAATCCAAGAATAACTTGACTGGATTTACTAGTTTAAATATTTTTGGCCCAAGTGTTCGACACCCTCTACAACAATCCTTGTTGTTTAGGAAAGCCGAACAGATTTTACAGTTGTTTAATTTGTTTGCAAACAAATTTTGGCGCTGTTACCGGGGATCAAAATTATTTTTATTTTTAAATCCTTCGGGTTATAATTTTTTTTCTTTTGTTTTTCTTCATATAAAAAAACAACAACAAAAAATATTTTTATTCCGAGCATTTTCTTATTTTTCCATTATTAAAAAAACACATTTTTTTTTTGCTAGTTTTTTTTTAGTTTCCTTCATTTAAAAAAAAATCTCTTGATTAGCTTTGATTTGGTATTGCTGATCTTCTAATTAAGAGTGGAAAAAAATAGCAATTTTCGGTTTGATTTGTTTCCCATTACATTGCCTTTTCAATTCATTTCCCATTACAATCTCTTTCCTCTTTTCAACAATTCTAAAAAAACAATTCCTTTTTTTCCTTCTTGCAAATAAATAATTTCTTTCCCTTCTTACATCTATTTTCCACCTTTTTTGCGAATTAAAAAAAAAATATTGCTTTCCTTTTGTTCATTTCTTTCCACTTTTGTGTTTCTTCAGTCATAATCATTTGCCAAATTTTCCCATTTCTTTCTACTTGTTTTTTTATTTCTTTCCTTATTTCCATATAATTTCTTTCCATTTTGTTTCATTTATTTCTTTCCTATCTCTGCATTCTCTTCAAAACTCCCTGTATAATTACTTTACTTTTTCTAAAATATAAAAAAGAAAAATAAATAAATATGCTTCTACATCTTCTCTTATTTCTTTCTTCTATATATTCAGACTTCTCTCATCTCATAGCAAAACTGTAACACCCCGTATTTTCGGTAAACATTAAAGTTACGAATTAAAGAATAATTAATTTCAAATTTAAGAATTAAGGGAAACAGGTTATGTCGTTGCGTTCGTCTCGGAATTCTGCTTCAGATAGAGTCCGAGTTTGCGTAAATCGGATTCCGTATGAAGGAGTTATGACCTTCAGAAGATTCAAGAATTTAAATAAACAGTTCAGAATATAATTCAGAAATTCGAAAATCAAAAATTCAAACACAGAAGTGGGCTGGGCGGGAAATTTCCCTCCTAAGGCCAGGTCGACCAGGGGGTCGACCTTCCCCCATACAGGTCGACCTAGGCGTCGACCTCGGGGACGACCTACCCCCTCGGGCAGATCTGAAAACTGATGTGTTTTGACTCCTTGCTGAGTCATTAGGGCTGATTTGGCTGTTCTATCTTGTCTGGATGGTCTTGATCGCTTCTAGGTTGATCTAACAGCTCTAAATTAATCAAACTTCTATATAATCAACCTAAATCTAAACCCTAATCCACACAAAAATATTCTTAGAGCTGTCATACCGTCAATGGTGAACCTAGAATAGTCATCATCTCTTTCAATTCAAAGGCAAGATAGAAGCTACTTCAAAATCAAAATCAAACCTAATCTAATTCAACTAAGAGAATTCAACGATCTACATCAAAGGCGAGCAATTCAGTTTCAGAATACAGATCCCAGAACTCAAGAATTCCTTGTTGGTTGTAAGTGTAGTTACCTTTCAGATGTGAATAAATTAAAGACAATATTTGTAATGAATTGTGAAATAGAATTTGAACCAAGTTATATGTGATGCTGATTCATGTCTATTCATGTCCATTCTATCATGGTTGCCTATGAACTATTGTGTTTTATCATGTTAAATTTGTGATTATGTTGTATGTAGTTTGATGATAAAACTACCATTATTAAAGGCTTGGCAATGAACCTATGTGTTGTATGTTAAATGGGCAATGACATGTCATGTTGTATAATTTGGTGATGACATCTGTATGTTGTATGTCAATTTGGAAATTATGCCTTGTTTATGCAAGTTAGGTGATGCTATCATGTTATGAATACATGCAGGTTTATAGGTTAAAAACATGATTATATAAACCGATATGTTTAGACCTACACTTTATATGTTAGATCCATATGCCTCTATGTTAGATCTATGTTAGCATGATTCAACCCCTATACAAGTTCACCACTACATGTCTAATTATGTTTTGGTAGTTCTATGTAAAACTATTATTTTATGATTCATTTTGCATAGATCTAGTTTGCAAGTTCATAATTAAAAGTATATTATGCCAAGTTCATGTGACACATCTGTAGTGAGATCCATATTTTTGTATGATGTTGGAATGTTGCAGTTCCTCTTTTTCCCCTTTTAGTTTATAAGTTAGGCTAAAATGTCGAGCCTAACATTCTATGAAACTTTGCGAACGTACAACGGGAGTAACGTTGGGGGAAAGCATGAAACTACATGTAATTGACATATTTGGCTCATAACCATGTAAATGGTATGACATTGAAATGGTATAATTTACATACCAAAAATTATGAATTTGATTTAGAAGGAAAGTGGGCCATGACAATAAATTGTTGACAAATTTACATATAAGCATAAAAGGATAAATATGTAAATTTAGAAAAGACGAATATGCCTAACCCAAGGTTAGACTGAGTTGTGGTGTAAAACTGCCCGGTACCGACCGGCACATCCAGTGACCGCAACAATATCTATCTAATGTGGGTGGTTAGTGCATTGAGCCCAAAAAGGACCCGAGGTTAGAGTGAGATGTGGTGTAAAACTGCCCGGAACCGACCGGCACATCCAGTGACCACAACAATACCTGTCTAATGTGAGTGGTTGGTGCTTTAATAAAGCTAAGTCAAGATTGGTAGGGTTAAGTCAATTAAGGAAACACTTAACCAATTCAACATGTTAACTAAACTGATGGGTGGGGTTAGGACACTTAACCAATTTAACATATTGGCTAGAAAACCCTAGTAACGGGGACCCATTTCAACAGTAACCCACATAGATGTATCATGGAACCCTGAACTAGGCAGGGTGGGGGAACGATTACTGGGCTAAATTGTAAGCGGTCAAAACATCGGCGGGTGGTGCGTCAGTGTAGGTTCCGATGGAGTTCGGGCGTGCACGTACTCCGGAGTGGAATAAGCAGGCACTGGGCATTAGTAGTCATACACTGTGCATCTTGAATCGTGTCGGGTTGCCACCATACGATTTATACACCCCGTGGTGGGACTAACACATGTATCTACAGTCAAGCGGGGGCCGAATGACACAAGTGATAAATGCATGCGAGTAGGAACCGATTGATATAAGGGGATCATTTCACCATGAACACGTGGTGCTAGTTGGAAAAGTATAAGTAGGTGCAGAGAATTAAACATGGGTGCAATGTATATTCGGTTTATTCTGCCTTATGTAGTTTTATGTCAGTTTGTTGTTCTGGTACTGTCCTATTTTCAGTTTATTCCTATCATGACCTTTTCCTTATTCACACACTGGAAAGTCACTAGACTTACTCAGACTTATGTCTGACCCATTTTTTTCGTCTTCCTTTCTTCCGTCCCCCCCCCCCCTCAGGTAGCCAAGGAGAGAATATCTTGGCTTAATTTGGACCGTTCATCTTTCCAAGCTTGAAGACTCTGTGATGTACGGCTTGGAACCTATTATCTTTTGCTATGGCTTTGGACACACTAGACTTGGGGATTTACGCAGTTTTATTTATGTTTTATGCTTCTTTATGTTTTAAGCAAGACAGATATTTTGATGTAATGATTTGGAAGTTGCTTTGAGACAGTTTGCTGTAATGCTTTTGTTATGAACCACGTTTGAAATAAAGTTTATTTTTTTTCCGCTGCTTATATACATATCTGTCTTGTAAATTATCTGTATCTTTTACCTATAATGCTCCGCCAAAGTTAAGGCATTCTCTTTGTGAGTGATCTTAACAGAGATGGGGTGTTTCAAAAAATACATTTTCATAAATCATATACCATACACCCCAATCCCATTTCCAAATCTACGTTAATCTCTTTACCAACATCATCACAAACTTTCTTCGACCATCACATACACAGCCTTCTCAACGGCCTGTCACCAAATCCAATTCATAAAATTCTTCCTCACCTTCACCACGTCAAATACAACCTCAACCATCCCTATAATTTCACAGCGACCGCTTTAACAAACACCATCTTCCTTAACACATCCAACTCCTTCACCCGGATCTGAAACTCGGACCTATACCCTCCCTCCTGATCACAAATCCGAACCTCCATACCACAAACCCATATAACCAGTTCAGTATTCACAAGCCAAATCCTCCAAACCAACGATCAGTGTAACACCCCGAATTTTTGAATAATCGAATTAACTAAATTAAAGAATAATTAATCTCGGACGTGAGAATTAAGGGAAATGGGTTGCGCCATTGTGTTCGTCTCAGAATTCTGGTCGAGATAGAATCCGAGTTTGTGTAAAACGGATATCGGATGAAGGAGATATGGACGAACAAAGTCAGAAGAGAAAAAATTGCACTGGCGCACTTGGGAAGTGCGCCAGTACAAATTTGCACTGGCGCACCTGCCAAGTGCACCCAGGCCGAGCAGTAGGCCTGCACAGCTTTCTGGTTCAGTCTGATCCGTGTTGCTGAGTCCTTTCTGACTCTTTGCTAAGTCATTAGGGCTGAGGTGTCACCTTATTCCGACTGAATGGTTTTGATTAACCCTAAGATCATCCGACAGCTATAATTAAATTAAAATTCTATATAAACATGGGTAGACTCAAACCCTAAATCAAAATAAAAACTGAAACTATGGCTGTCATGCTGTCATCTTGTAACCTAGAGTAGCCGCCACCAATTGGAGAGGAAGAACAGCTAATCAAATCGGTTCTATTCAACTTTAACAACGAATCTTCATCAAAGGAAAGCTAATACAACTTCAGAACTCAGAATTCAGAACTCAAGACCTTCTTTGAGTTGTGAGTTCGATTTCTTTAATAAAATAATTAGCAATTTAATAGGACTAAGTTATGATGCGGATTGTATGGTTATGTTGTGAATTATTGACCGCATGTTATCATCTATGTTGAAAAATTGTGATGTTATCATTTATGTTGTAAATTCTATGATGTTATGTTGTGATGTTATCATCTATGTTGTAAAGTTATCATCTATGTTGTAATTCTATAATTGATCAATTCATGATGATGTTTCATATGCTAGTTTGGTTATGATGATTCATATGATAAATCATATGTATGTATGCAAGTTTAGATATTGAGTTAGACATGAACCATATGCAAGTTAGTAAAGATTATGTATAACCTTATATGTTTCATGACATCTATTTTAGATCTAAAGTTAGGCTATGACATGTGTGAGTTATATGCTAAATTCAACATGCTAGTTTACATGTTCAGATGTAAGTTTACACCATTGTTATGTTGCATAAATCACATATGCAAGTTTATATAAATATATGAGTTTTGAATATGAATCATGTTATGCAAGTTTGTGGTTATTGCTTATGCAAGTTTACACCTTTAGATGTAGATTTATGACATACATGATTTATGAAAGTTGTGACCATTACCTAAACAAGTTTACACCTTTAGAATCGGATCTATGACATATGTAGTTTATGCAAGTTGTAACTTTTGCCTATGCAAGTTTTAGATGTAGAACCCCATTCACACATGCAAGTTCACCCCTATGTTTAGATCTAGTTTTATCTATATATATGTTGTGATGTTTTCTCCTTATTTCATGAGTTAGACTATTCGAGTCTAACGTATATTTAACGTTAAACGAACGAACGAACAACGTGGGGGTAAAGGGGATAATATTAACAGATTTAATATTGAGAATTGGCATAAATGCCTTAAATGGCATAAAATAAATTTGTGATGAAAAATGTTATGATTTTGCATACCATAAATAGATGGACATAATGGAGTCAATTATGGCCATAGTTAAATTTGGAATTAATTGATAATTTGAATAGGGAAATTAATTCAAATTGGGGAATGATTAATTAGGTGTAATTAATCGTCTAAGACACGAGGTCAGGCTCTTTTGTGGTGTAAGACTGCCCAAACCCGCCCGGCAAATCCAGCTGCCACAAATGCCAGTCTAATGTGGGAAGTCTTAGGCATAAATTAAATACGTAACAATTGTAAAGACACGAGGTTAGGCTCTTTTATGGTGTAAGACTGACCGAACCCGCCCGGCAAATCCAGCTGCCACAAATGTCAGTCTAATGTGAGAGGTCTTTATGAGGTTACGATCTTAATGAATTAAGAAACACTTAACCAGATAAGCATGTAGTGGGGCATGAGGAGGTTAAGTGGGTGCCTTGGGTGGCATGTGGAATCCAGTGGGTGCCTTGGGTGGCATTTGAAATACGATTAGAAACACTTAACCAAAATTGAAACATGAATAAGAAGAGGG
Organism: Allium sativum; assembly: GCA_030737875.1. Taxonomy (NCBI): domain Eukaryota; kingdom Viridiplantae; phylum Streptophyta; class Magnoliopsida; order Asparagales; family Amaryllidaceae; genus Allium; species Allium sativum. Next base: position 51,080,546 of record JASFAX010000020.1, read on the forward strand.
TTAAGTGGGATGTACTAGAGGGGACCAAGCTTAGGTGGATAGCTTGTGTCAAGTAATGGGGGCCCGTTTCAACCAGTAACCCATACGTATCTTTGTGAGCTCGACCCAAGTCAAGGACGGGACACGCATACTAGGTTTGACTGTAAGAGGCCAAAACCGGGTTAGCAGTGGAAACGCAAGTCCAACGGGTTCATATGCGTGTGTGGACCCGGGCTGGTAGGTAAGACATTGTTGCATCGTGTAGGTATAAGGCATGCATTATTGGTGGTATCGGGTTGCCACTTTGGGGAGTGATACACCCCACTATGGGGCCAGCACGGGTATCTACGAGTTAGGGAGCCGATCGCATGGGGGTAGTGGGTATACCTAGTGGAGATAGGGGCAAGCGGCACCTATGAAGGCAGCTAGGGGTGCACGAAACTACCATTATCATTATTAAGTTCTGTTGGCGGGATCAACCTTAGGGTGACTAGTGGTGGTGCAGTACAGTATAATAGTGGTGGTGCTGTATAGTTATTATCTTATAATGGTTAGGGTGCGCTTTAACGTTATCTTTGTTCATCTTGTTTCCTTGATTACTCTGTCATACCCAATTGTTCACAGTCATTTCCTTATTTTCCAACTTATGCCTCAGCCTAGTTATTTTGGTAATTATATTGTTAAAGTTATCGCACTCGCCAGAATTTATGTCTAACCCCCTTTGTTTCCTCCTCTTTTCTTCCTTCCCCCCCCCCCCCAGGTGCTCAGGTTAGAACTAGCACCAGTGGAGCTTGATTTTGGACAGCTGTATTTTTTTGCTTTTAGAAGATTGCTTCGATCGCTGAAGTAAAGTTCAGCCTCTCTTATTTATGGCTATTTTGTATTGGGGATTATGTCTTTCAATTTATGTACTTTGATTTGATCAAGATAGATATTATGTACTTTGACTCTGGTTTTGATGATGTAATCAAACTTATGTATTTTCCGCTGCAATGAAATAAAAATTTAAAGTTTTAGTACTGTTTATATCTGTCTTGTTGTTAAGTTTTTGTCATATACACACTTAAAATGCTCCATGAAATTTAATGCATTCCCTTTGTGAGTGACATTAATGGACGTGGGGTGTTACACGTGGTATCAGAGTTGAAGGTTACCAGAACAGATATGAATTTTGAAAAAGTGTTTTTGAAAAACAACTTTTATAAAAAGTACTTTCAAAAGTATGTTTTAAGGAAAGTATTTGCAAGAGAAAAGCTTATTTTAGAAAGCATAACCCCAAGAGACATATATCTTTACTTCGATTCTTATGTATTGAATTTTTCCTTTTTCGTTTCAGTATGTCTGGAATTCCCGAGATACCCGAGGTGATAACGATACCAGGATGGTTTAGGAGGTATTTGGAGACTAGGGCCACCACTGCAGGTCCAGCAAATCCTCCTCCTCCTCGTGTCGATACTTTTGCTAAGATATGTAAGGACTTTAGGGCAATGGGTGGAAAACCTTTTCATGGGACGGAGACATTTGTAGAAGCTCGAAAATGGCTAAAGGAGGTTGAAGAATTGTTTGGGATCTTTGAAGTGGAAGATGGAAGAAAGGTCCAGTTAGCTGCCTGGCTAATGAAGGATGAGGCCTCGTTTTGGTGGGAGGTCACTAATGGAGAACGTCCAGTTGATACATGGCCAGATTTTAGCAAAGGTTTGAGGTGAAGTTTCTCTCATGGGATGAAGAGAATCTATACATGGAAAGGTTTTTGGCGCTAAAGCAAGGGAATCTATCGGTGAAAGAATACGTCAACAAGTTCAATCAGTTGGCGAGATTTGGCTTGGACTTGGTGAATACACCAAAAAAGAAGGCCCTGAGATTTGTTAAGGGTTTGAATGAGCCGCTTCATGGGTTATCTATGACCCACATCCCTATGGGGGCTACCTTTGAGAGACTAGTTGACATAGCACTTATGCATGAAGAAGAGAAGGGCGCCAATGCTAATAAGGCACCCGAGAAGAAAGGGGATCAAAAGAAGCCGCAACAGCAACAACAGAACAAGAAAGGTGGCAAAGGCAACAATGGTAAGGGAAAGAAGAGATGCTTTAACTGTGGGACACCCGGCCATCTAAGCAAATATTGTAGAAAGTAAAAGAAGACTGATTGTTTCCACTGTGGCGAAGCGGGACATCTAATTAAGGACTGCCCAAAGAAAGGGAAGAGGGCAGGGTCTACCTCGGGAGGACAGGTGCAGGCTCTTATGGCACCAGGGCAGGCAAGGGGACAAGTTCAGGCTCTCGTGGTCCCACCGCTGCAAGAACAAGGTAGAGCAATTTCCGTTGAAAGTTTAGTTTTTCTGTTTGATCATCATGTCCGTACTTTATTCGATTCTGGCACATCACATTCTTTTATCTCTACATCATTAGTTGAAACACTGCACCTAGATACTAGTCTAGTTACTGATCCCTTAGTAGTCTCAAATCCTATTGGTGGTTCGGCTCATCTTTCTATGATTTGTCGGGATTTGAGAGTGTTTATCTTGGGCGTTGAGTTTGAATGCAACGCCTTTGTTCTTGGCTTCATGGGCTACGACTTGATTCTAGGTATGGATTGGCTCACAAGATATGGAGTCATCCTAGATTGTGAAAGAAGGGTAGTTAGATTGTTGACTCATTGTGGAAAGACCCTTGATATTTCTTGTGACCCTAGGGGTCCAGTAATACTTAGCTACCTAGAATCCCTGGACACATCCGATGATGATTTGCATTATGTTCGTATAGTCCGTGAATATGTTGATGTCTTCGATGAGGTGAGGGGCTTATCCCCAAAATGTGAGATAGACTTTCGAATATATCTAGTAGATAATGCAAAGCCAGTTGCATTGCCAGTGCGCCACATGGCCCCAAGAGAGAGAAGAGAACTCAGTAAGCAAGTGACGGAATTGCTTGAGAATGGGTTCATCAGACGTAGTATATCGGAGTGGGGTGCTCCAGTAGTATTTGCCACGAAGGCAGATGGGTCCCTTAGACTTTGTGTGAACTATAGAGAACTTAATAAGCTTACTAAGAAGAATAGACACCTACTGCCGAGGATTGACGATCTCTTCGATCAGTTAGTTGGCGCCTCAGTATTTTCGCAGTTGGACTTAGCCACGGGTTTCCATCAGTTGAGAGTGCCTGAGGATAGCATAGACAAGACTGCCTTTATGACTCCATACGGCTTCTTCGAGTGGCTTGTGATGCCCTTCGGTTTGACAAACGCCCCCGTATACTTTGTTGACTTAATGAGTAGGGTGTTTAGGGAGTACCTTAATAAATTCATGGTAGTCTTTGTGGACGACATCTTGATCTTTTCTAAGAACGAGGAAGAGCATGCCCTACATCTTAGGGAAGTGTTGGAGACTCTTCGAGCGCATAGCCTAAAAGCTAAATTTTCTAAATGTCACTTTTGGAGGAAGGAAGTGCGCTTCTTAGGGCACGTGGTTTCCAAAGAAGGGATAGCTGTGGATCCCGCGAAGGTAGTGGCCATCTAAGATTGGAAGGTTCCTAAAAATGCTACCGAGGTGAGAAGTTTCTTAGGGTTGGTTGGCTACTATAGGAAGTTTATCAAGGACTTTGCAAAAATATCAGCTCCATTAACACGCTTGACGAAGAAGAACTTAGTTTTCACATGGGACGTAGATTGTGATGATGTGTTCCAACATTTAAAGAGAGCTTTGACCACAGCCCCAGTCTTAGTATTGCCAGATGGGAGTAAGCCATTTACCGTTTATACCGATGCTTATGGGACAGGGCTGGGCGCAGTCTTAATGCAAGAGGGAAGGGTAATAGCCTATGGTTGAAGGCAGTTGAGAGTGCATGAGAGAAATTGCCTTACACATGACCTAGAGTTGGCCGCTATTGTCTTCGCGATTAAGACTTGGCGTCATTATCTTCTTGGCGAGAAATTTGAATTGTTCACTGACCACAAATCGCTAAAATACTTGTTCTCTCTGAAGGACTTGAACTTAAGGCAGCAAAGGTGGATGGAATTCTTAGCGTCCTACGATTTCGAGATAGCATATACCCCTGGCAAGGGTAACGTGGTGGCAGACGCCTTAAGTCGGAAAAGGTTATCCATGAGTCCGTTGTTTGTGGAGCGGCGAACTTAGAGTTCATCTCTACGTTTGACTTTAGACCTTCCATTGACTTTGTACCCAGTTTGCTAGCATCCTTAGAGGTCAGACCTAGGCTTTTGGGACGGATCGGCGAGGCACAGGGAGATGACCCACAGTTGGTTGAGTTAGTAGAGAAGATCAAAAGAGGGGAGTCATCGAGCCATCTCCGTAGGTATACCCTAGATGATAAGGGTTGGTTACGTAGGGACGGTAAACTTTGGGTACCATGGGACGAGGACTTGAGGAAGACCATTCTTGATGATGCACATCGTTCGAAGATGACCATTCATCCCGGCGGGGACAAGATGTACATGGACATGAGACGAGTTTACTTTTGGGACGGCATGAAGAAGGATGTGGCTGAGTTTGTCGCTAGATGCTTGGTGTGCCAATAAGTAAAAGCAGAGCAAAAGAAGCCCGGTGGGTTGCTTCATCCATTGGAAGTCCCACAATGGAAGTGGGAAAGTGTCTCGATGGATTTTATTGATGGGATACCAAGATCGAGGAAGGGTAATACGGGGATTTGGGTCGTGGTAGACAGACTTACAAAGAGCACCCATTTCATTCCCGTGAAAAGTAAGAGGATTGCTTCATGGTTAGCCTCTGTATACATTCGAGAGATAGTTCGTTTGCACGGCGTTCCTTCTAGCATAGTGAGCGACCGCGATCCTATCTTTACTAGCGAATTTTGGAAGAGCTTGCAAGAGGCGGTAGGGATTCAGTTATGTTTGAGCACCGCATATCATCCTCAGATGAACGGCCAGACCGAGAGGGTGAATCATGTACTAGAGGACCTATTGAGGTTGTGTGTCTTAGACTTCGGAGGTACATGGTAGGAACATCTTCCGTTGGTGGAGTTTGCATATAATAATAGCTTTCAGTCTAGCATTGGCATGGCACCGTTCGAGGCTCTTTATGGACGGCCGTGTCGTTCGCCTGCATGTTGGTGGGAGTCTACAGATAAGGTCTTGCTTGGGCCCGATATGATTAGAGAGACTTCGGAAAGAATCGATTTGATTCGAAGAAGGATGAATACGGCGCAAGATAGGCAGAAATCTTATGCGGACAAGAGGAGGACAGATCTTGAGTTTGATATTAGGGACATGGTATTTGTCAAGGTGTCTCCATTACGAAATTTCATTCGCTTTGGGTCCGTTGGGAAGTTAGCACCAAGGTTCGTAGGGTCGTTTCCTATTAAGGAGAGAATTGGACAGATGGCATATAGAGTGGAGTTGCCCGAGAGACTTAGTGGTGTACACGATGTATTCCATGTATCACATTTGAGGAAGTGCTTGCACGAGACCGCGGAAGTGGTAGAGCCGAGCTTGCTTAGAGAGGTGGAGATAGAGCGCGATGCGACGATTAGACGAGCTCCTACGCGCATTCTTGGGTCGTAGATTAAGAAGTTGAGGAATCGAGAGGTAAAGCTAGTCAAAATGCAATAGGGAGATGATGAGAGCGATGCTACTTGGGAGACGGAAGAGAAGATGCGTTCATTGTACCCTTTTCTTTTCGAGGGTATGTCTTTTAATTTCTCCTTTATCGCTTAGCTTGTACTTATCTTATCTTTAGTATGTCCTCTCGCTAGTATCTTTGACCTTTAGATAGGGTAGTCCCATGGTTGAAACATGTGTTTGAGACATGTTATGTATGATGGATGCATGTGGATGCAAGTGTTTGCTAGTGGTTGCTCATGGATGCATATACACACACTTTAGGTACTAGATCGGCTCAGTCACTTCATATTGCATATTGCATATAAATGTGTGTGCATATTTAAGTAATGGACATATAATGGTTGTACCATCATATGGATGCTGCATTTTGGTGAATGGTTGTGCACACATGTAGAAATAATATGTATCGATAGGATTCTTTCGCATACATAATGGACACATGGCACTATCATGGTTTGCATTAAGGAGGTCAACTGAATCAGTAGACCGCCTGATTTTGCATTAGATAAGGAACATATACACACACTTCTTGCATATGTTCATACAGCATTAGGATTTTATAAGGACAATGGATGCTTGTGTTTGATGGTTGAGTAGATGGTTGTTTGGATGTTAGGATATGCATTCTCTTTAAATTAGAGATTTCGGGGGCGAAATCCTTTAAAGAGGGGAGAATGTAACACCCCGGATTTTTGAATAATTGAATTAACTAAATTAAAGAATAACTAATCTCAGACGTGAGAATTAAGGGAAATGGGTCGCGCCATTGTGTTCGTCTCGGAATTCTGGTCGAGATAGAATCCGAGTTTGCGTAAAACGGATATCGAATGAAGGAGATATGGACGAACAAAGTCAGAAGGGAAAAAAAATTGCACTAGCGCACTTGGGAAGTGTGCCAGTACAAATTTGCACTAGCGCACCTGCCAAGTTTTCCCAGGCCGAGCAGCAGGCCTGCACAGCTTTCTGGTTCAGTCTGATCCGTGTTGCTGAGTCCTTTCTGACTCCTTACTGAGTCATTAGGGTTGAGGTGTCACCCAATTCCGACTGAATGGTTTCGATTAACCCTAAGATCATCCAACGACTATAATTAAATTAAAATTCTATATAAACATAGGTATACTCAAACCCTAAATCAAAATAAAAACTGAAACTATGGCCGTCATGCTGTCATCTTGTAACCTAGAGTAGCCGCCACCAATTAGAGAGGAAGAACAGCTAATCAAATCAGTTCTATTCAACTTTAACAACAAATCTTCTTCAAAGGAAAGCTAATACAACTACAGAACTCAGAATTCAAAACTCAAGACCTTCTTTGAGTTGTGAGTTCAATTTCTTTAATAAAATAATTAGCAATTTAATTGGATTAAGTTATGATGCGGATTGTATGGTTATGTTGTGAATTATTGGCCGCATGTTATCATCTATGTTGAAAAATTGTGATATTATCATTTATGTTATAAATTCTATGATGTTATGTTGTGATGTTATTATCTATGTTGTAAAGTTATCATCTATGTTGTAATTCTATAATTGATCAATTCATGATGATATTTCATATGCTAGTTTGGTTATGATGATTCATATGATAAATCATATGTATGTATGCAAGTTTAGATATTGAGTTAGACATGAACCATATGCAAGTTAGTAAAGATTATGTATAACCTTATATGTTTAATGACATTTATTTTAGATCTAAAGTTAGGCTATGACATGTGTGAGTTATATGCTAAATTCTACATGTTAGTTTACATGTTCAGATGTAAGTTTACACCATTGTTATGTTGCATAAATCACATATGCAAGTTTATATAAATATATGAGTTTGGAATATGAATCATGTTATGCAAGTTTGTGGTTATTGCTTATGCAAGTTTACACCTTTAGATGTAGATCTATGACATACATGATTTATGAAAGTTGTGACCATTACCTAAACAAGTTTACACCTTTAGAATCGGATCTATGACATATGTAGTTTATGCAAGTTGTAACATTGGCCTATGCAAGTTTTAGATGTAGAACCCCATTCATACTGCAAGTTTACCCCTATGTTTAGATCTAGTTTTATCTATATGTACGTTGTGATGTTTTCTCCTTATTTCATGAGTTAGACTATTCGAGTCTAACGTATATTTTACGTTAAACGAACGAACGTACAACGTGGGGTAAAGGGGATAATATTAAAAGATTTAATATTGAGAATTGGCATAAATGCCTTAAATGGCATAAAATAAATTTGTGATGAAAATTGGTATGATTTTGCATACCATAAATAGATGGACATAATTGAGTCAATTATGGCCATAGTTAAATTTGAAATTAATTGATAATCTGAATAGCGAAATTAATTCAAATTGGGGAATGATTAATTAGGTGTAATTAATCGTCTAAGACACGACGTCAGGCTCTTTTGTGGTGTAAGACTGCCCGGACCTGCCCGGAAAATCCAGCTGCCACAAATGCCAGTCTAATGTGGGAGGTCTTAGGCATAAATTAAATACGTAACAATTGTAAAGACATGAGGTTAGGCTCTTTTGTGGTGTAAGACTGCCCGGACCCACCCGGCAAATCCAACTACCACAAATGCCAGTCTAATGTGAGAGGTCTTTTTGAGGTTACGGTCTTAATGAATTAAGAAACACTTAACCAGATAACATGTAGTAGGGCATGAGGGGGTTAAGTGGGTGCCTTGGGTGGCTTGTGGAATCTAGTGGGTGCCTTGGGTGGCATTTGAAATACGATTAGAAACACTTAACCAAAATTGAAACATGAATTAGAAGAGGGTTAAGTGGAGTGTACTAGAGGGGACCAAGCTTTGGTGAATAGCTTGTGTCAAGTAATGGGGGCCCGTTTCAACCAGTAACCCATACGTATCTTTGTGGGCTCGACCCTAGTCGAGGACGGGACACGCATACTAGGTTTGACTGTAAGAGGCCAAAACCGGGTTAGCGGTGGCAACGCAAGTCCAACGGGTTCATATGCGTGTGTGGACCCGGGCTGGTAGGTAAGACATTGTTGCATCATGTAGGTATAAGCCGTGCATTATTGGTGTTATCGGGTTGCCACTTTGGGGAGTGATACACCCCACTGTGGGGCCAGCACGGGTATCTACGAGTTAGGGAGCTGATCACATGGGGGTAGTGGGTACACCTAGTGGAGATAGGGGCAGGCGGCACCTATGAAGGCAACTAGGGGTGCACGAAACTACCATTATCATTATTAAGTTCTGTAGGCGGGATCAACCTTAGGGTGACTAGTGGTGGTGCAGTACAGTATAATAGTGGTGGTGCAGTATAGTAATTATCTTATAATGGTTAGGGTGCGCTTTAACGTTATCTTTGTTCATCTTGTTTCCTTGATTACTCTGTCATACTCAATTGTTCACAGTCATTTCCTTATTTTCCAACTTACGCCTTAGCCTAGTTATTTTGGTAATTATATTATTAAAGTTATCGCACTCGCTAGACTTTATGTCTGACCCCCTTTGTTTCCTCCTCTTTTCTTCCTTCCTCCCCCCCTAAGTGCTCAGGTTGGAACTAGCACCAGTGGAGCTTGATTTTGGGCAGTTGTATTTCTTGCTTTTAGAAGATTGCTTGGATCGCTGAAGTAAAGTTCAACCTCTCTTATTTATGGCTATTTTGCATTGGGGATTATGTCTTTCAATTTATGTACTTTGAGTTGGTCAAGATAGATATTATGTACTTTGACTCTGGTTTTGATGATGTAATCAAACTTATGTATTTTCTGCTGCAATGAAATAAAATTTTAAAGTTTTAGTTATGTTTATATCTGTCTTGTTGTTAAGTTTCTGTTCTATACACACTTAAAATGCTCCATGAAATTTAATGCATTCCCTTTGTGAGTGACATTAATGGACGTGGGGTGTTACAATCAGCACCATTGACAGAAAACCATCACCATAGTTCAAACTTCCCCCTCGCAAAACCGAGTTTAACCATTCACCGCTTCAAACCCAAATCACTACATCACAAATTCCAATATTCTTCCAATCCCATACCTCATCTACTCACGACCACTATGCAACACCCATATTTCACACAAACCATCCCCTTCTAACCCAATAATTCACATCAAACCTAGTCCCCAAATTAACCTCATCTCCCATTAACCTTCAGAGCACCGATTCTCTATCACCAGTACTACCTTCATACATCTCAAGCATCAAACAAAACCACACTTTTCAATCACAAATCCCACGAACACAGGCACATCCTTTTACTTTCTTTCACCAACAACCTTCAGTCAACATACAACATCTCATCACCATTTCATTCAATCACGTCCTCTCCAAATTACAAGCAAGTGCCTGTGTGCCAACCAGAAATTCCAGCAACTACCCTCCATAAACTACCCCCAATCGCCATCAGCAATAACCTGTGAACCCAAACTCCCGACTTCCAAAAATCAACCATCACAAGCTCACGCCAGCAACTCCATTCACCCACAATCGAACAATTTCGAACCCCTCCTTCTCCCTATTTCCTTCCAATCGAACTCCGTTTGCCCAAAATCACCATTGCCGAGATTTACTCAGTTGGTTTTGATGTTGAAATTATGAATTTAGTTTTCGACTGGCCTTACACTGGGATTGTCGATTTGGTGACCCTGTATTCATCAGATCAAAATAAAAAAAGGGGATACATCACTTATATTTTGATCGGATATTAGTGGGGCTACGCGGGCCTTCATGGATTGAGTTTTAGTTTCATTTTGTTTCTCGAGTTTGCTTTTAAGCCTATGAATTTGCACTTGAGTCTGAGCCCAGTGTTTTTTTTTTTGTGTTGAGCCCAGCCTTTTCTTTTGTTAGGCTTAGTTTTTTGGTGTTGACCGACTTGTTGAGTTTTGGCACTATTGGAGAGTCTTTTCTTGTTTTGTTTTCTATTGCGTAAATGTGGCTTTGGGTGTGCTTACTTGGTGAAACCATGCTCAGTGTGGTCACTCTTTCTTTATTATTTATTTTTATTTTTCAACTCTTTAGCAAGTTTTTTTTTAGTTTAGTTAAGTTGTTTCTTTTATTTTAGTTTAGACTAGTCGGTTTTTGTTTTATTCTTTTTAATCCCTAGTCAGTTCAGTTGTCTTTTCGTTTGTTTTGTTTTGTTTTGTTTCACTTGTTTTCTTTCCAAAAAAAAAAGGAAAAAACAAGAAAAAACAAGACCAAAGTGATAAATAGAGCTCAACCAAGCGATATGAGAATTCAAAGGTCAAAGAATTTACAAGCAATCGATTTGAATTTTTGGAGCAGTTGCACAGCAAGTGGGGTGTGAACGCGCTAGCACGACTCAATTGCATTGGACGGACTGCCGATCACTGAAAATTTTTCTAAACCCTACAGGTGCTCTGCTACAAAGAAAAATATATAGGAATTGCGTGTAAAAAATTTCTGCAGGTATCGCGGCTTGCTTGTAAAATTTTTATTTCTGCAATTTATTATTCTATGTTTGTTCCGCGACTGAATATTTTGCCTGTTGATGTGTGGTTTAAAATTTTAAAACGAACGTGGGATTAATTGAAAAGTTAATTTTTGAAATCGAATCGAGGATTCCCCAAAGCTCATAGGACAAAATATTCGTTAAATTGACAATTAGGATTGATACTCTTAAGGTCTCTAAGGAACGGTAGAGTCTCGAACTCAAACAGGTTCTTAAACCCTCAGTTGTGTTTCTACGGTGATTCGTGGCACATTGATAACCCCTGTCCGAGCCTGGCCTAGACTTGTATTCATATAATCCGAAGTAATTAATTTTAACATTTTTTTTTTGAAGAGCTTTCTTGAAAATGTCTCAATTACCTTATTCCTACGGATTTTACGATACTTGTGAAAATCAATATAATCCATATAATTTTACACCAAATTCATATGGATATTTTATTAACAACTATTGTACAAGTAATTTGGACTGTACGCCACCAACTTTTCAAAATTATCAAAATAATCTTGATTTTGCACCACAAAATTGTCAAAATAACGATCAACTCTCAAGTCTTGATATAAATGTTCAAGCTCTACTTGAAGAAAGTCAAAGATTTAATGAATCTAGTCAAGGATTAATTGAATTAATGTGCAACAATTCGAGTGAAAGTTTTCAAAATAATCAAAATCCAATTTCACCTCCAGTCAAATGATTTTGATTATAACCCTTGTCAAATAAATTTTGAACTCCAAAATGAATTTCAAATTCAAAATGCAAATGCAAATGCAAATCAATATTCCAATGATTTTTGCAATGGGAATAATTTCAATTGTGGTGCTACTGAAAACTTTTGTTCTCAACAATTTCAAACTGAAAACTCTCATGTAAATAACTATAAATTTGATTTTGTTGAGAAAACGAATGAAATTGACGACTACTTGAAGTTTCGTGAGGAACAAAATCCAATCCAAATGTGTGACGATTCGAATGATAATCCACCTTTGCCCACATTTGATGATTTTCAACTAATAACTTTTGAAATTGATGAAAATCTTAATGAAGTTATTGAAAGCTCTATAATTGATTTGAATTTAAATTCCCTTGAAAATGAAGACATCAATCTTCAATTTGATCTTCCTCTCTCAAATTTTGAAAATTTTGAAAATTTAGCAACTTTAGATTGTCAACATGACAAAAAAGATGAAGTTGTTAACAATTGTTTATGTGAGGACGACTTTGATGAGCAAAAAATTCTTGAACTGATCGACGATAATGTTGTTGTGTCTGAAACTGAAAATGAAACATTTGAAAACTTTGAAAATTTTAAGACTGAAAACAACGAAACTGTTGAATGTGATCTTAAGCAAAATAACGATTTTTCTCAAACTGTTGAAACTCCTTGCAACTTGATCGTTTCAACTGAACCTCACTGTGATCACTTGTTTTTCAATGATAAATTTCTGCAGTATATGAACTCTTTCTGAAATAACACTGTTTTTGAGAAAATACGATTTCGAAATTTACTGAAAATTCATATGTTTGGTTTTAACTTTAGGTTTACGAATGAAACTTTAGTCAACAAAATTTCAAATATCAAAGCAGAACTGAACAATATTTCTCAAAACAAGTGTGGGGGTGAGAACGATGCACATGTCTCTCAATTTACACATCATCTGAACAAGTCAAACTTTGTTTTTGAAACTTTTTCTGAACCCCGGCTCACTGACTTTTCTTTAGTTTCTATAGAAATTCAATTCGATTTTCGGATTAATTGTAAGCTCAAAATTTTAAAATTAGCAACTCAAACTTTTGAAAAAACAAAACTTGTTTTTTCAAATCTGAAATGTAATATAAAATCCTTTATGATTTGGTTTTCTGTGCTTAAGTTGTGTCTCATAATCTTAATGTGGCCGATCCATTGGTCCATCGTGGATCGGTTCATCTATTCGATGACTGCATATTTTCTACACGTACATTTGGTAAGTCGCTCTAACCCTCTTTTGTACATATGTAAATATTTATCTTCTGTTCATTAATTGTGTCATGCATCGACTGTGGGGACACAGTTGAAATCAAGTGTGGGGGAGGGAGTCTCATTCTCATTCTGTTTTGCATAGTTTAAGTTTGCATTTTTTTTCCTTCCTCTTTTTTTTTCCTTTTCTAAAAAAAATAGACATGATGGAGTTATTAGCATATAATTTTGTTCGTTCAATTAAATTGTTTGGAAATTTACTTCTCTTAGTGGATAACGAAAGGAAAGTTTGAATTATGAGCAAATTTGGTGTAACTGGTATATTGGGAGTTCGTGGGTGATGAGTATGAAATGTTTTCTGAATTGTAATCCGATTAAATGAATGGTTGATTTAGACTACTTGCGATAACATTTATATCGTTTAAGTGAAGTTGTGCTAAGATATTCTCGCTTACCTCTCTCTCTTATGTAAAAAAGAAGAAGAATGTATATATAACAATAATCCAAGGGTATCCAACATTGCTAGTACATCTCGCATTGGTGTGCAAACCCACCAAGCTCTTTCTGACACCTTGTTGACAATGTCAGCGTCGATATATCTTGGTCTCATTTTATGAGTTGGACACCTAAGGATTACCGACATCTTGTTGACAAAGTCAGTGTCGGTCTGCACAATCCGCCAAACTCTGTCCCAAACTCTCATGGGTGGTATACCTTGGCCTTTTCGGTTAGGTGTTTGTAAATACTAATAATGTAAATATTTTGTAATAAAGAGAGAGTAAGAACTTGAAATCCAAGCACACTCTTCACTTATTCGACCTAGCTTGTTAACAAAAAGGAAGTTGAGATGCCGTTTTATGATTGTTGATATCGATTATAGAATTCATTTCATATTTGCACTATGTTTCTACCAAAACAACTGGCCAAACTGGAGGAGTTTGTGACGATAACATGACTCTTGTTTGAAGTTTTGATTAGTATCGGACACAAATTTCATAGTGATGACCGAAATTTGTGTTAACTCATTCGTATAAAATTTAAAAGTAAATTGTTCATTTGTATATATTCCTTTAAAAGCTTGCATTCATCTTGTAAATGTTTTCTAATCTTGCATTTTGTAAATATTTTTTGCATTCAACTTTTGGATTTTGCGGGTAGTATCCGCTGGAAACCCTCACGAGACAACACTCGCCTTACCGTGGACACCCAGAGGTTTAAAGGCTTGTTACATATGCTCAATGCAATCGTGCTCCTAACGAAAATGGATTTATCTTAGTTTTTTTTAACGTCATTCGAGGACGAATAAAAAGATAAGTGTGGGGGTATTTGATATACACGTAAATGTGTATATTTTATCCACATATTTATCTTGTTTTCTCTTTAGAATAAATAATACTGTGTATTTATAGTTGTGTTTCCAAATTATTTATGATGAATGGATGAATGCACTTAATTGTTGAAAAGCTTGAAGAATTGGTGCAAGAAGAGTGTTGATTTTTAGAGTTGGAACAAAGCTTGAAGACCTAAAGAAATGATATTGTTCAATCAACTTCTGCTGCATATTTTAACGTCAAGATTCAATGTTTTTCCATAATGATCACTGGGAGTTCTTATTCATTCTCAATGCAATTGGAATTGAAGCCCGCAACTTATTTTCTTTGCATGTGTTCACATTAGCTCATTTTCAAGGCCTCTCATGCTACAGCTGCATTCACACTGGCTTATGTGTTATTTAAGATAAATCTTTTGTCCCACATTGTGTAACGAGCCTTTTAGTCTTGGTCAATGCAAATATAAATACATTGTATCTCATTCATTTAAAGATACATTTAGTTTTATTTTGTAATTCTCTTCTTGGAATAAAACTCTTCTTCTCCCTTTCTCTTTACTTTTTATTGTATTTTATTTATGTTGTATATATTCTGTTTCTCTTCTTCTTTAGCTATGTCTAGCTAATCTCCTTTAATTAGGGGGTGATGGCGCTGGATTACATTCAATATGAATCACATAGCCAAAAAGATTAGAACTTCATGTATGTTGATCTAGATCTGAACCAAGGGTTGGATCTGAACCTTCATACTCTGTGTCGTTTAAGAGCTATGCTCCTTTATAGGGTATATTCGAGTTCGATCTAACGTTTATCTGATTTAGATCTAATATTTAGGGTTTTAGAAATAAATTAGTTAATCTATCCTGATAGCCTATGGTTGTTTAAGATCTTAGTTCCTGCATAGGCTATACTTGTTGTTATTCACATATTTGTTTCTAGAAACCTAATTATCGTTGATTCATGTTTGTGACAGAAACATGAATTAGATCTGATTAATCTGTTTGGCTATTGATGAATATTAATCAAATTTATGTCATCGCTCCCTAATTTCTTTCTTTAATTATATAAATCTCTCTTTTTATTTAATTGCTGTTATTTTCTTCATTTTCAATCAATTAAAATCCTGGAATAACTTGACTGGATTTACTAGTTTAAATATTTTTGGTCCCAGAGTTCGACATCCTCTACAACAATCCTTGTTGTTTAGGAAAGCCGAACGGATTTTACAGTTGTTTACAATTGTTTAATTTGTTCGCAAACATTATGCATTGAAATCACTTCAGTGGTGAGAAAATAATTCTGATAATGGATCGCGACATTATTGGTATTCATTTTCAAGTTTATGAGTGATGAATTGCTACCATAATAATTCTTAGTGGAAATTTGTTAAAAAAGAACAAGTTACTTTAACTTCAAATGTTTTGAATTTTTTTGTGACTATAAATATATGTGCATAATTATATGATTCCAAATTGATTTGGAAATAAAAGCCGGGAATTTGAATTTTAAATTTTTGTTTAATTTGTGTAAGTTAAATGAATTGAAATGGAATAATTAAATCGAATAGGTTAAAGATTTAGCTTAAATTAAGTCAAATAGAATCATATGGGATTGGAAATTAAACTGAGTATCTTACAAATTGAAAGTGAATAAAATGATTTAAAATCAATTTGAAATGAATGTGAGCCTACTATAAGTCCATATGAATTGAAAGTGAATAAATGACATGTGATTCAATTAGACTAAATTGGATGATATGTAAATCAATTTAAATGGGTAATTGGATGTTGAGTTTGGTAATGGCTTATAAATATTCATGTGTAACATGCTGAGTTTGGAATTTAATTGTTCACATGAGCCAATGAATCAAATGTTATATGAATTTCATGTTTTGAGATTTACGTGTTGGAATTGAGTAAGTAGAAGTAGATGAAGCTACTTGGCTTGAGTTTAACTGCGTAAACTGCCCACGAATTGAGCAAGTTCGATTTATAACATTTATAAAAGGTACCCTTATGCAAAAATCCAAAGCTGGGTTTTCGATTTTATTTTCTGACCATGTGAGTTGATGTATATATATTTGTTGTTCCTGCGATATCGTAGAAGTCTCTCCGTGTAGGGGAGACTCTACCAAAATTTTTCGAAAATGTTAATCCCTCAACAAATCCATACGCAAATTGAGTTACAAGATCTGAGTAGGAGCTACAGAACGAACACCTTCAGGGTCGATCGCGCATAGTATTGTCCAAGGCATTTGAGTGACTCTTAAAGGACGGAAAGCAACTGCACAGAGCAAGGCCGAAGCCCGAAAAAAGTCATGATTCGGGCGTAGAAGAAAAGGTCGGTCGTTCACATCGGAACAAAGCCGCTCAAGAATCAAAACAAAGCAAGTCGCCCACAGCAATGGAATACGCTTGACCTAATATCAAAGTTCAGTCGCACATATCAGAGCAAGAGTCAAGGTCGTGTGTACAATCAACAACCGCTCATGGATTGCAACTCCCATCGCTCGTATGTTCCTGCCAGTCGAACGCCAATACTTTGGTCAGAAACCACCTACCGGTCGGTCGTACACCAGTTCTTAGAAAGAGTGCACTTACATCTCAAGTCGCAAGCCCTGGTCAGTCACCTCCAGACTAAAACGGTCATCGCCTACTCACAAGATCAGACATAGCCGCATCAGAAAATCATGATCATCCGTCTACCAAAAACGCTCGCTCCCATAGAATTGCTCGCACATGACAACTGGAAACAGCTACGGACAGCTGGTTACAGCTAAGTGATGGCACGTTTGTAATTAATGAGATGAACGACCCGTAGCCTGCATATATAGATTTCAGACCACTTGCTCAAGGGGGGCTCACCTATAAATAAGCCATGGCTGCCAGCGTAAAAGGGATCCAATCTTTCTAGCGACAAAGTGCTACTAAATTCTATCCTCAGTGACTCCTCAAACACTTGGAAGTAATGATCATCTTCTTCACTTGAAGTTCTTTCACCCATTGGGCCATGACGTCAAGTACAACCTTGTAATTAGGGGAAACAAAGACATATTCCTTCTCAATCATTCACCCATCCTTCCCCTGCTCAAACTCTACCATTCTCCCATAAAATCCCAGGATTGAAATGTATGAATGAGAGTATATTGAGTAGGTATAGAGATGTATAAAAAAAGAGTTTATGTATTTTGTAATCCTCGTTATAAGAATGCAAGCTATCTTCATAGTGGATGTAGGCCTAATATAAGGCTGAACCACTCTAAACCTTGTCTCTATTTTATCTTCCTCGCATTTTCGTTTTCGTTTATTGTTAAGTACGGCTCCACTTATTTCCCTACCATTTTGGTGAATTACAATTTTAATACCTTTGGTGTTTAAGCCATTTTTTGGTGTAAACATTTTGGCTCCCACCATGGGGCCATGTTCATAATTTCTTGCTTCGTAACTTCCTTTCAGAGTTCAGCAACCTAAAAAAAAATCCAAAATCGCTTTCTCCTTCGAAGCCATGGTCGGGTCAAAGAAAGGCAGCAAATCTGCCAAAGCTCCCACGATCAATGAGGATAATAATGTTGATGAGACTATACCACAAACTCTGGACCAAGGGGCTGGGGAAACCCCTAGGCCATCTGTGACGCGAGATGAGTTGAATGTGGTTGTGAACAAAAAGATGGACGCTACGATGAAGATGATGATGGAAAGATTTGATGTCCTGACTAATGCTCAAACCAGTTTACTACCAACAAATGCTGTAAATAATGCTGATGAAAAAGAAGACTCATTAGCCTCAGACCCTGGTCGAACTCACTAATTAGTGGGAGACAAGGGAGAGGCCGGCGTTGAGGATTCTAAGGCCAAATCTCTATAGCATAAAGGAAAACGCACGACTCAGGCTGTCGCGATTCCCACCAACATAACATCTCCCAATAAAGGTGTAAGGCATCGAATCTCAAATCATGGTCGCTCTGATAAAAACATCTATACCGATCCTGACGAACAAGCAAGTGACGAGAGACGCACCACAGACATGATCCAGCGAATAATGGAAGAGAAAGCGACCCGAGAAGATGAAGAGAAAGAGTGGGAGTTCTCACCCAGCAAAAATCCGTTCACAGAGAAAATTTGTCAAGCAAAATTCCCAAAGAAATTCATGCCCCCAACGATAACAACTTATGGTGGAGTTGGAGATCCGAACATTATCATGTTTAAGTACGACCAACACATGAATGGAGCTAGGGCTACCGATGAAATAAAGTGCTTATACTTTCCTGTGTGTCCAGAAGGTGTGGCCTCCCTATGGTTCACCAGACTTCCACCTAAATGTATTGACCAGTTCGCCGGCTTGGCAAGGAGATTTCAAGATCAATTCCGACTACAGACCACCAAGGCAAGGGATGTGATGTCACTCAGCGAGATGGAACAAAAGCCTGGGGAAACCATCAAAGCTTTCCTTACATGCTTCCATGCTGCAGCAGCAGAGGTCATAGAACCAGAGCCTTGGTACTTATTGGCGGCCCTGAAAGGGCTATCGATAAGAAGTCAGAATTCGGGAAGTGGCTCAAGATGAAGAAACCAAAGACTATAAAGAAGTTCTATAAGAAAGCCGATACATGAGCGTGGAAAACGATACCCTAGACATTAAGAAGGACACGAGAAATATCACTGCTAAGGAAGGAAAAAGTAATGAATCTCAATAATCCAGAAGGTTGACTCTGGGCATAAGAGAGGGTCTGATAAAAGAGATAGTAAAATACACAAGAAGTCAAGATTTTTTAAGCAAACAGAATTGACTCCCTTAAATGAAACCCCAGATAAAATTTACTCCACCACGAAGGACTCTAGTATATTCCCTCGGGTAAAACCACAAAGAACTACAGAACAGCAAGCCAATTCTGGGAAGTTCTGTTAGTTTGTAATCAACCTGGCATAACACGAATATGTCGACACTTGAGAAATTTAATCGAGGAGCTCATCCGAAAAAATCAACTGCAGCAATATGTCAAGAATCCTCAAAATGTGTCAGAAAGTCATGGGCTAGATAAAGATGCTAGTCAGCCCGGGTCACATGAGATAACCCAAGCACCTGAAGACCTACAGCTAATTATCGACTGATAACCATCAGTTGCAATCCAACTTCCAGAACTAGAGATACGTGACCCTCATTATCTTTATTTTACTATTTTTTACTCTATTTTACTACTAGCTGTATTTCCATGAAATGATCTGTGAATCACCCGTACTGTGTAAAGCAAAACTCTACAAGTTAAATGACATTTGCTCATAGATCATAATCTCATGTAGAACAAAAGTTGTTTACCAGCTAGCGCTAAAAATTGGTCTCTTAAATACAGGGCAAATCAAGTATCAAGCGCCAAAAGCATTGGTCAAACTAGGCAGGATAATCAAACCCATCATCTTGTAAAACTCAAAAGGAACGAATCATTCCAAATCAAGTCATGGAGAGCACACCAAAATCAAGAGGCTGCACTCTCTATTAAAAAAAATGTCCAATTCAAAAATCCTAGCCGAAAGGGGGTAATAGAAATCTTAGCCGAAAGGGGATAACAGAAATCCTAGCCGAAAGGGGGTAATAGACATCTTAGCCGAAAGGGGTATCCAATTTAGGTCTTTGTTTGATCATAATAAGCCGGATCAAATAGGATTGAAATTGGGTTGAAAATTTATAACCCAAGTCCTCCCATGGGGGCACGTGCTCAAAACCAGTCTTCGAAGGGCTCGGGTCACTGAGTTAGTGTGATATGGGGTTGAGTACACAAAAAAACAAATTGTATATATGAAGATGCATTTAATTGAGTCTCCGAAGGAATTGAGATGCCAAGTCAATGAGGAACACGACTAAATGTACAATAGGATACCTGCACTTTTCAAAAAATGCACACTCGAATATAAGCTTTAAAGATTTGAATTACCAGGCTATTAAAGAATACAAACGGATGCGTAATAAAACTAAGCCCCTCAAAGAAGGAAAAAAGATGGGAAAATGATATTCTAAAATAAAAACAAACCTGCGATACTGACATGGCATATCGTAAAAACGTAACCGTCGCACAACCAGTAAAGCGTAACACGATGCAAATAAAAACTGTGACAAAAAGTACGACATACCAACGCCAACAAAAAATAGTAATAAACCTAAACACAAATTCATCACAAAGATACGAGGTCATAAAATTGGTACCGCAAACGTAAAATAACAAGCAAGGACTAACACTCGCACATACAACTAGTCTGAGAATCACTATTTTCCTTCACAATCCAGTACATCATTTGATGATGTCTTCAGGAGCGGCGGGTTCATCAACTAAATGAACCTTAGAAGTATCTTCATTAACAACAAAAGATTCCGTCAGAAACACTTGGGATCCTGAAGCTTCAACACTTCCAGAACCAGGGGCATGAGCAGGAACAACGTTCTGAACCTCTTTCTCAAGGGGTTGAGCTCGTTCATCTACCAGTATTCTCCTACCTTTCTCCAAAGCGTCACAATCACTTGCCTCAAGGAGGGCCTCTTGAAGAAAACTATCTTCCTTACCCTTGAATATTTAAGCCTCTGCTCCTAGACAAGAGCCAATGTGCGAGGGAAATCCTTGTTCATATAACTCAAGCTTCTGCGGTTTATAATACTAAGGGGGTAAAATCAAAATAGGGTCTCATCAGTCTTAATTCTGGTTTGCTCAAGATCACCAGCTAACCTCGCTTTATCTTCTTCCAAGGTTTCAAGAACTTACTTTGGGAAATAAGTTTATCTTCAAGTACTGCCTTCTCCTGCCGGCAAGAAACCACAGCTTGTTGTGCAGAAGTCAATTGAGATTCAATAGACTCGCGGTTGGTTTGAGCCTCATAAAGTTGTTTTTGACGGCTTCAATCTCTTCCTGGAGTTTTCCATTGTCAGTCTCCAAGCTGCTCACCCTGCTGTTCCCGTCCTTGAAGGATGCAATTTCGGTTGCTTGACTTTCGATTACACGGATCAATTCAGCCTTATCATTCTCAAGAATCTCAAAGTGCTCAATATGTTGAGTATTCAGCCTCTGGAATTCGAAGATAAATCTGTTCCAAGAATCAAATCGATCTTTAGAAGTATCTTTGGCCTCGTCTAGCTGGATTTCAAGCCGATCCTTAACGTTGGCGATTTGGGTGGTCATATAATTTTTTATGGCGCTTAGCTCCCCGACGATACTCTGGTCATCATATGGAAACAGATCTATGTCGAGATCCATTCCTCTTAAGTCCCAATCTCCAAACTGATCCTTCAATTTTGGATTACCAGGTGCAACTTCATAAGAGGCCTATCGAGAATCGCTTGAATTAGGCAGAGAGCGGATACATTAGGCATGGAGGATGTAAGCGATGGTTCCAGAGGGACCGAAGAACTGGGACATAAAAGTTCGGTCGATTCAAGAAATCCACCGAGCACATCCTTATCTTGTTTGTTATAGTCTTCTCTCCCCTCAGCATCCTAGGTTTCTCTTTCAGATACTTGAGAATGATCATGCTTCTTCTTCTTCCATAAACTCGCCAACGGTGCTTCGAGAGCATGTTGAGTTAGAGGGTCTGAGGATGATCGGGGACGTTTGGAGCAGCGAGAAAAACTGGATTGTAAAATATTCGGTGGATTGATAAGGGCAACTTGCCGGGAAAAACTGTCTGATAAAGATGATCCCATTCTTGAATCTAAGAGGAAAAAGAAGATCTTATCACCTGAATCGTGGAATACTAAGATAGAAAACAAGAAAAGGAGGTACATTGAATGCAAAAAAAAGAACTAAAGCAGTTCCAGCCTTTGTGAGACATCCCTTTGGCCCAGAAACAAGGGGTTTTTTGATAAATTCTTGCGATAAAGGTTTGAAACATAAATGTTCAAGTAACAATGTTACCTTGAATAAGGTCTTCAGCTAAGTCAAGGGGATCAAGACCTTAAAAAATTTCTGAACCATCTTCTTCTTGATTATCCTTAGTAGGAAAACCTTCTCCAACCTCCAGAGCTTCTTTAGAAGTCACTGCAGTTTCATTAGGCTGCTCCTCTTCCTGCACTTGATCCGAGGTGGTTTTCGAAGAAGTCACATTTGCATTTCCCTGGACAACTTCCTCTAAAAAAGGCCCCTACTTTTCAGACAAGACCACCGAAGTCACAGGACCTTTGTGCTTTGGACGCTTAGACACTAACTCTTTGGCAAAACCGGTTTGCTTTAGAAAGACGCCTTGCTTCTCCCTACGGGGCTGGAGCACTCCTTTTTCGAAAACTTCTTAGTAGGGGATTTGTTGGTAGCGTCTTTCTTGTCAGGAGAATCCACCGCGAAGATGTGCAAGGAAGGAAGCAGGTCATATTGTCGTAAAAACTCTCCAGTAATCAGGAATTTCCTGTTTTTCTTGCTCTCGTCAACAACTAATAGTGAATTGCATAAATCTTGGTCAAAGGGTATACTTTGATAAGGAAGCATTGCAGTATAACCAAGAGATTTATTTATTTATTTATTTATTTTAAAAAGAGGGGGGGAAGAGGAAGTCTTAAGAATAAAATTACTCACCACCTTCCATCCAAAAGCCGTAGAAATTATTGGGACATCTGTGACGGCCCGCCCCGCACCAGCCGACATTTCAAATGAAAGTGCGTTGTGCCAATGCCCGACTAGTATGGGACGGTCGCCAAAGAAAGGAAAAGGAAGGAATTTAAACTAACAAGGAACCTGTAGAATGTATCACAGCGCATGGGATGAAATATAATAATAACATAACTTTGACATAAAATTGGCGAGACAGTGCATAAGCTGAAAACTAAACCATCATAGTAGCAAAATTCAAAATACAGCTTATCATCCAAACCAACATTATTACAACTTTGAAATACTATCTCTCAAGCAAAAGAAAGAGGTACACTACTAATGCCCAAAGTAGTGTCCAACAACAACCTAGGGAGAATATCTATATATATCATACGTGGAAGCCTCCTGCTCGTCTCCGATATAGCTACTTGTGCATATCACCTAACCTGTCTCTAGTCTGCCCGTTTAAGAGCACCCAGAGTAATAAGAAGAGACATAAAACTCTGGGTCAGACAAAAGTCTAGTATGAGCGATAAGAAGCAAAACAGAATAATAACAGGTATACATAACCATACCTGAACCTAGACCTGCAACCAAAGAGTTAGCACACAAGATATACAATACTCTAAGGTGACACTAACATATGGTGTAAAGATACGGGGGAGGGGGTGTGCATGTCATGGTGATAACAAACATCAAAAATAGCAACCATCCTCACATCTCTCACTCAGTGCGTAAAGCATACGATATCTACCACTTTGATCACCCAATCCTTTGCTACGATCACTCTGCCCCATGGAGTCACGGTGACCCCATTGCACTGATCATAGCCACTAATCCTTTGCTATGTCCGCTCTGCCCCATGGAGTCATAACAAGTCCACTGCACTTTCTCATAGCCTTGTTACAATCACTCTGCCCCATGGCAGACATAACAACCTCATTGTACTGATCCATAGCCAATATCCGTCTCACAGTGGTGGATCAAAGCTATAGACGTTGATAACCACTTTGCATACGTCCCTCAGCAAAGTCCGATCATGAAATTAACTCGTTGGTTCCCATCTGGATCCTGAGTTCAACTTCACATTCGGACTACCTTTGCATCTCGGGTTTTGGTCTCCTCCGGATTGGTATGATTTGGTTAGTACCCCGATTATCATCGGTTCGGTTCGGCCATCCTGGTTCGGTCCGTGATCCCCTTTCCATAGCATCAGGTCGGTTCGGCTCGTAGGCCCCATCTTCGGTTCGGTTCATGATGTCTTCACTCGAGCGGTCGAGTCGTTAGCTCCCTCTCATAGCAGTTCGGATCGGGCACCTTCACTCGAGCGGTCGAGTCATCAGCTCCCTCTCATGGCGGTTCAGATCGGGCTCCTTCACTGGCTCGTAGGTCAAGCCTTCATCGATTCAGGTTAGAGCTCAGTTTCGGTCGTGGCCTTCTCCAAGCTCCAGATCGGCTCGTGACATCAAGGGTGAAGATTTGTGATGGCGAGTCGGTTCGGATTGGAAACATGAGGCGGCTCATGGGTGGGCTACACGACCCGACCCGGTCCCCATCCACCGATCTGATCCGGTTCCTGCACCATTTCCTGCAACTTTTCCAGGGGCTGTTTTACGCCACATGATGACGTTTTCGACCATTTTAACTGTTCTATACAATCATATATCGTACCAAACAGTAATAGCAACATGTATAATCATCCGTAAACATCAAAACAACAAGTTAACATGTTTATACGGATCAAACATACACAAAAACCTATGTTTTTCCTTTAATCCCCCTTAATCATGTTTAAGCATACATTTAGCAAAACTTATCCAAATTAGCCCAAATTTCTATCAGAGCCCTAAAATAATATTTTAGATTTTTTCCAAATTTTTCCAGAATTTTAACATGCATAGATTCGCTAATTAACACTAATAACCCCTAATTAGCTGTAATTAGTGAAAAACAATGCAAATCACTCACCTTGGCCACAAATTAATCTTAGATCTAAACTTTGCTATTTTTATAGGTCAAATTCCAATGCTTAGCAGCTGCTCCACCTCTGATTTTCCACTAGACTTTCTTGATTTGGTGTAGATTAAGCTAATACGCGATTAAACGGTGATTTGGGATGAATTTAGAAAGTGGAGGCCATTGTTAGGATTGAAGAGAGGTAAGTGGCAGCTGGAAAAAGAAAAAGAAAAGGTTTCTCTAACCTTAATCAGCCCTCATATAGCTCTAATCCCGAAATCCCCCAATGGGCCTAGCTGCTAATCATCCGGTTAAGCCCAATTAAGTTGTTTTTCATCTTCTAAACTGTAACACCCCACACCCGCTACGATCACTCGATAAGGGAATGCCATAACATCGGTGGAGTATTTTAAGTGAATATAGAACAGAAAAATTACAACAAGACAGATATAAGTAATACTTGAGAATTTAAAACATCATTTCATTCCAGCGGAAAGTAAAACATGTTTGGTTACACCAAAACCATAAATAAGAGTCAAGTACATAATATCCATCCTGATAAAAACAAAAGTACATAATCCCACTACATAACCTAATAGCCATAATAGAAAAGATAAACTGAGCTTTACATCCACGGTCCAAGCT
The DNA here is from genome assembly GCA_030737875.1 of Allium sativum. Lineage (NCBI taxonomy): Eukaryota > Viridiplantae > Streptophyta > Magnoliopsida > Asparagales > Amaryllidaceae > Allium > Allium sativum. The sequence continues at coordinate 51,106,015 of JASFAX010000020.1, forward strand.
CCAAAAGATAGATAAAGCAGTCTGATCAAAGCTCACTAGTGCTAGGCCCACTCTGAAAACCTGAGGGTTGGGAAAAAGATAAAGAAACAACGGGGTCAGACATAAGTCTGAGTGAGTCCTATAACCCTAACAATACAATCATTAAAGTAATTAGGGTATGATATAAACAAGGTACGGTACCTCTGGGGATAATGACTACACTAAGTAGCCAACTAAACACAGGATGTACTAAGATAACCGAAAAGACGCATTTATCCACCCAAGGATAATTACTAGATTGCACCACCCCAGATTCTACCCACCCAAGGGTAATTCCTACACTGCACCACACCAGTTCTACCCACCCAAGGGTAATTCCTACTTAAAGGTTGATCCCACTAAGTGTACTTAGTAATTTTACCCAGTAGTTTCATTTACCCCTAGCTGACTACATAGGTGCCGTCTGCCCCTATCTCCACTAAGTGTACCCACTACCCCCAAGCGATCGGCTCCCTACCGTAGATACCCGTGCTGGCCCCACAGTGGGGTGTATCACTCCCCAAAGTGGCAACCCGATAATCAATGGTGCACGGCTTATACCTACACGATGCAACAACGTCTTACCTACCAGCCCGGGTCCACACACGCATATGAAACCCGTTGGACTCGCGTTGCCACCGCTACCCAGTTTTGGCCTCTTATAGTCAAGCCCAATATGCGTGTCCCGTCCTCGACTTGGGTCGAGCCCACAAAGATACGTTTGGGATATTGGTTGAAATGGGCCCCCACAAGCTACTACTTAAGCTTGTCATTTTATCTAGTGCATCCCACTTAACCCCTTTTATAATCATGCCCATTTACATGTTAAGGTTTGGTTAAGTCATCTAATTATATTTCAATTGCCACTTAAGGCCCCCACAAGCTACTACTTAAGCTTGTCATTTAGTTATATTTCAATTGCCACTTAAGGCCCCCACAAGCTACTACTTAAGCTTGTCATTTAATTATATTTCAATTGCCACTTAAGGCCCCCACAAGCTACTACTTAAGCTTGTCATTTAATTATATTTCAATTGCCACTTAAGGCCCCCACAAGCTACTACTTAAGCTTGTCATTTAATTATATTTCAATTGCCACTTAAGGCCCCCACAAGATTTCCACATGCCACCCAAGGCACTTACTTGATTCCCACATGCCACCCAAGGCACTTACTTAACCCTTTAATCTTGTTTAATTACACGTTCCTCTTTGGTTAAGTATTCTAATCGTATTTTCTATTGCCACCCAAGGCAACCCACTAGTTTCCTTATGCCGCCCAAGGCACCCCCACTAGTTACTACATGCCACCCAAGGCACCCACTTAACCCCTCATGCCTTACTACATGCTAATTTGGTTAAGTGTTTCTTAATTAATTAAGATCGTAACCATTGTAAAGACCTCTCACATTAGACTGTCTTTTATGGCAGCTGGATATGCCGGTTGGTTCCGGGCAGCCTTACACCATAACAGAGTCTAACCTCGTGTCTTTACACTTGTCACGTATTTAGTTTATGACTAAGACCTCTCACATTGGGCCAATAATTTGTAGCCGCTGGATTTGCCGGTCGGTTCCGGGCAGTCTTATGCTACAAAAGGGTCCAACCTCGTGTCTTAGTACATTAATTACACCTAATTGATCACCCCCATAATTTGTATTAATTATCCCTAATTAATTACAAATATTTAAGAATATGGGTAGACCTAACTCAATAGGTAAATTCCCAATTCCATAATATGGGTAGACCTAACTTAATAGGTAAATTCCCAATTATGTCCATCCACTTTACGGTATGTTTAATCATACCCACTTCACACAATTTTATGTGTTCGTTAATTTTTACCCCATCGTTCCACGTAAATACGTTAACATGACATACTTCAAAAGAGAAGATTCATCATACACACAATGGGTTCAACTTAGCATATCATTAGCATTATCATGGGTTTAAAAGGTGTCAACTTGTATATATGACCATAAACCCAACTTGCATAAATAACCAACCCAAACTTGCATGAATCACATATGTCATAAAGATGGTAACTTGCTTAAATGTTCATGTCATAGACCTATCATAAAGGTGTCAACTTGCATACATGTCATAGGTCTAAAAGGGATGAACTTGCACATGTACTTATGTCATACATAGAGGCAAACATGCATATATTATGCATATCATAAAAAGAGACCAACTTGCATATGAACTTGCATCATAACTTGCATATGAACTTGCATCATAACTTGCATATGAACTTGCATCATAACTTTCATATGAACTTGCATCATAACTTGCATATGAACTTGCATCATAACTTGCATAAAACCAAACACTTAGCATGCATAAAACCAAATGCTTAGCATGCATAAAACCAAATACTTAGCATGCACAAAACCAAATACTTAGCATGCATAAAACCAAATACACAACTTGCATAACATGTTACATATAACTTGCATATAATCTCACATATAGTTTGCATAACATGTTACATATGCATCAATGTTCAACATAGTGTTTTGCATAGTGAGCATCATAAAACATAGCATTAAACTTGCATATAGCATAAAACTTGCAAAACACACAACATACACTACACTAAACTTGCATAAGCACATTTATCCACAAACATAGCCATATCTTATCATATCCTATCATAATCAATTTAACAATTGATTATTAAGGCTATAGAAACTCACTACTAAACTCCCATAAGCAAACCCTTGCCAAAAATCACCCAAAAACTCTAGCCTTGAACATAAAGCTTGCAACTTGATGATGAATGCAAGCTAATGATCACTCATACAACTCAAAGATGCTTGTATGAACATGAAAGCCTTCATAGAAATAGTTTAGAAATAGGATGGAGGCTAGGGTTTTGAGTGGAGGCCATGATCATAGAAAATTTTGGCATAGTTTAGTTAGGAGATAGGATTTTGATATTTAGGGCTAGCTTAGGGTCTTATTTATAGGATTAGGCAAGTGTTTTAGGCCATTAGATTAACCCTAAATTAGATTAGGGCCATCAGATCTTGGAAGCTTCCAGAAACCAGCCCCAAAGCACAGCCCAAACACTAAAATGGTGCACCAGGCCAGAATCAGCCGACAGGGCAAGTCGACAGCCCTGTCGACTTGCCTGTCGACTTGCCTGTCGACATGGCAGTCGACAGCCCTGTCGACAGCCAAGTCGACTTGGCTGGGCGGGATTTTTCCCGCCTGGCCCCCATTTCTGCATGTTTCGAAATTCAAATTTCCCGAAAACTTCTTTGGGCCTTAACCGGGTCATACGGACTCCGATTTACAAAATTTCGGACTCTATTTCGCGTATTTTTCCGAGACGAACACAATGACGTAACCCGTTTCCCCTGATTCTCACATCTGAGATTATTAATTCTGTAATTAGTGAATATCAGTGTTAACTGAAATTCGGGGTGTTACATTCTCCCCTCCTTAAAGGATTTCGTCCCCGAAATCTCCAAGTTAAGGAGAATGCATATCCTACCATCCAAACAACCATCTACGCAATCCATCAAACACGGGCATCCATTGTCCTTAAAACAATTTCTACTGATGTATGAGCATATGCAAAAAGTGTGTGTATATGTTCCCTATCTAATGTATGAACATATGCAAACCGTGATAGTGCCATGCATCCAATATGTTTGCGAAAGATCCCTATCGACACATACTATTTCTACATGAGTGCACAATCATTCACCAAAATGCATCATCCATGTGATAACACAACCATTATACATCCATTAATATAGATACCTACACACAATTTTATGCAATATGCAATATGAAGTGATTGAGCCGATCTAGTGTCTAGAGTGTGTGTATATGCATCCACGAGCAACCACTAGCAAACACTTGCATCCACATGCATCCATCAATCATAACATGTCTCAAACACATGTTTCAACCATAGGTTTACCCTATCTAAAGGTCAAAGGTACTAATGAGAGGACATACTAAAGATAAGATAAGTACTAGACAAATGATAAAGGAGACGTTTAAAGGACATACCCTCAAAAAAGGAATGGGTATAACGAACGCATCTTCGCTTCTGTCTCCCAAGTAGCATTTCTCTCACCTTCTCCCCTTTTCACTTTGACTAGTCGAACCTCTCTGTTTCTCAACTTCCTAATCTCTGACCCAAGGATGCGGGTAGGAGCTCGTCGAATAATCACATCACGCTCTACCTTTACTTCTTTAAACAAGCTCGGCTCTACCGCCTCTGCGGTCTCATGTAGGCACTTCCTCAAATGTGATACATGGAATACGTCATGTTCCCTATGCAACCGAACTATCTCTCGAATATAAACTGAAGCTAGACATGGAACAGTCCTCTTGCTCTTCACGGGTATGAAATGGGCACCCTTAGTAAGTCTATCTACCACAACCCAAATTCCCGTATTACCCTTCCTCGATCTTGGTAACCCATCAATAAAATCCATCGAGACGCTATCCCACTTCCATTGCGGAACTTCCAATGAGTGAAGCAACCCACCCGGTTTCTTTTGCTTCTCTTCCACCTGTTGGCCCACCAAGCATCTAGCGACATACTCGGCCACATCTTTCTTCATACCGGCCCAAAAGAAAACTCGCTTCATGTCTTGGTACATCTTGTCCCTACCGGGATGAATGGTCATCTTCGAACGATGTGCATCATCAAGTATAGCCTTCCTCAAACCCTCGTCTTGCGGTACACAAAGTCTACCGTCTCTACGCAACCACCCCTTACCATCTAGGGTGTACCTACTCAAATGGCTGGACGACTCCCTCTCCTCATGAGCTTCTCTACTAACTCAACCAACTGTGGGTCGTCTCGCTGTGCTCCGCCAATCCGCCCCAAAAGAGTAGGCCTAACCTCCAAGGAGGCTAGCAAACCGGGTACAAAGTCAACGGAAGGTCTAAAGTCAAACATAGAAATAAACTCTAAGCTCCGTCGTTCAACGAACAATGAACTCAAGGACAGCCTTTTTCTACTTAAGGCGTCCGCTACCACGTTACCCTTGCCATGGGTATACGCTATCTCAAACTCATCGGATGCTAAGAATCCCATCCACTTTTGCTGTCCTAAGACTATGCACTCGAAGAGTCTCCAACACTTCCCTTAAGATGTAGGGCATGCTCTTCTCCACTTTTAGAGAAAACCAGGATATTACCCCATCCAAAATCATCACAACTGTCCATCTCTCACGCAGACCACCCTAGTCGAACTCGACATCCCCCAAATGCAAGCCCCAAAGGCCTAAACCAATATCAGACAACCACCCAAGGGATACCTCCTTCGAATTCAGACGACCTACGTGAGATGATACTAGTAAAAATGGCTAAATAATTAAGCCCTTGTCCAACTCTGGATGTCCTTGCCAGTCTTGCTTCAAAACCACCGTTTATCCCATAACTGGCTTTGCTCAACCTATTGAGCACATACGAAAACTTATTTCGCTCCTAGAAAAGACCAAGATGTCATTTACAAAGACCATCACGAACTTATTTAGGTACTCCCTGAACACCCTTCTCATCAAATCAATATGCGGGGGCGTTCGTCAAACCAAATGGCATCACCAGCCACTCATAAAAACCATCCGGAGTCCTAAAGGCAGTCTTCTCTATACTATCCTCAGCCACTCTCAACTGACGAAACCCCATGGCTAAGTCCAACTGCGTAAATACTGAGGCGCCAACTAACTGATCAAAAAGATCATCAATCCTCGGCAATGGGTGTCTATTCTTCTTTGTGAGTTTATTTAGTTCTCTTTAGCCTACACAACGTCTGAGGGACCCATCCGCCTTAGTGGCAAAAACTACTGGAGCACCCCACTCCGATATACTTCGTCTTATGAACCCCTTCTCAAGCAAATCGCCTACTTGCTTATGGAGTTCCCTCCTCTCACGAGGAGCCATGTGGCACACTGGCCAAGATACTGGTTTGGCATTGTCTACCAGTTATATTCGGAAGTCAATCTCCCGCTCCGGAGGTAATCCCTTCACCTCCTTAAACACATCCGAGTATTCCCGGACCACTCCAACAGATCGCAAACTCTCGACCGACGTGTCAAGCGATTCTAGATAACTTAGCATAACAGATTCTATAGGATTACAAGAGATCTCGAGAGTGTTACCTAAGCGGGTCATAAGCCTAACAACTCTCCCTTCAAAATCAAGAATGGCACCCCTACTGGATAACCAGTCCATGCCCAAAACTATCCCATAGCCCGTGAAGCCCAAAAAGCATCACCTCTAAACTCAACGCTAAGTATAGAAACTTTCAAACCCAACCACATCATGGAGCCCCAATTGGGTTTGAAACAACTAAGGGATCATCTACCAAACTGGTGTCTAAGTGCAGTGACTCAACTAACAATGATGAGATAAACGAACTCGATGCGTCAGAATCAAATAAAGTTCGAACTGGATAATAAAGAAATCCAAATTCCAACCTAGACGGTCCTATCCCCATCTGGTACCCTACCCGTGAGGGAATACAACCACCCTCCAGGAGATCTCGTACCTTGCCCTTGCCTCTTTGGACAATCCTAATAAGATGTCCTATTCCTCCAAAAGGATAACTACTCGCCTTCTTCTTCCCATTCTCCACTCGTAACCTCCCACCAATGAGGTTTCATCCTTCATTAACCAAACAACCATTTGGGCCTTCCTCCCATTGTCTATCCAATAGGTACCTACCAGTCCTCCTCTGTTTCACAAGTAAAGTCACTCTCATTCTCGCCCCAATGAACCTTGACCGGTTTTACTGCCTTCCTTCAAAGTTTCTTCATATTGCTCTTGACAATACGGATCGACTTGCGGTTCCTAACCGCCTCGGGTTCTATTTCGATGTCATCCAACTGATCCGGTGAAATAATCATATCAGGGTCGTGCACGAACTTCCTTAACTAGGAAACATGAAATACGTTATGAACTCCCGCCGTCTTGTATGGCAACTCAACTTTATATGCCAAATTCCCAACTTGCTCGAGAATTGGGAATAGACCAACGAATCTTGGTGCCAACTTACCTCTCCTGCCAAATCGAATCACGCTCTTTAACGGAGAAATCTTGACAAACACTTAGTCGCCAATGGAGAATTTTAGATCTCTTCTCCTCTTATCAGCATAACTCTTTTGCCTATCTTGAGCAGCCTTCATTCGCTGTTGGATAACCTTGATCTTTTCTGAGGTTTCTCTTTATCACATCTGGCCCAAGCACAAATTTCTCACCGGTTTCCAACCAACATGATGGTGAGTTGCACGGTCTTCCGTACAAGGCTTCAAATAGAGCCATACCAATACTGGACTGATAACTATTATTATATGCGAATTCAACCAGATGTAAATGGTCATCCCATGACCCTCCAAAATCCAATATACAAGCTCTCAAGAGATCCTCCAATATACGATTCACCCTCTCTGTTTGACCGTCAGTTTGAGAATGGTATGCGATACTGAGATGTAATTCTGATCCTAAAGCCTCTTGTAAGGTCTTCCAAAATCTACTAGTGAACAACGGATCTCGGTCACTCACAATGCCTTTGGGTACTCCAAGAAATCTCACTACCCACTTTATATACAGTTCTGCTAACTTAGCTATTGTTCTATTCGACTTGACGGGTATAAACCTTACACTCTTGGTCAATCGGTGCACAATCACCCAAATGCTATCATGGCCCGATCTAGTCCTAGGTAACCCATCAATGAAATCAATTGAGACTTGTTCCCATTTCCATTCTGGAATCTCTAATGTTGCAACAAACCGCTAGGCTTCTTCTGCTCAGCTTTAACTAGCGAGCAATTTATGCATTTGGATATAAACTTCCCAACGTCTCTTTTCATCCCTTCCCAGTAGTAGGTTTGCTTCATGTCTCAATACATTTTATTACCTCCGAGATGTATAGTCAGTTTCGAGTGATGACATTCTCTAAGCACTTCATCTCTCAATCCATTGACATTGGGTACAACTAGTCTCCTATTCTTTCTAGGCCATCCATCTCGATCAAGCCCATACTTGTTCATCTCCTCGTCGATACCCATCTCTAACTTGGAGATGATTTCCAATAGGTTAGGATCGTTCCTCTGACTGGAACCAATTCGCTCATTCAGAGTGGGTCTGGTCGTCAAACTCTCTAACATCTTTGGAAACAATTCACACTTTGGTATGAAATCGTACCCTGCTATATACTCCAGCTGCTTCCACTCAAGAAACATAGCCCTTAAACTGGCATGTCTTCTACTCAATGCATCAGCTACCGCATTGCCCTTTCCTGGTGTATATGCGATATCGAAATCATAGGAAGCCAAGAATTCTAACCATCGATGCTGAGGAAGATTTAAATCCTCTTAGGAGAAAAGATACTTTAACGATTTATGATCAGTAAACAACCCGAATCTCTCTCCCAAGAGATAATGTTTCCACATCTTCAACACAAATATAATCGCTGCCAATTCCAAATCATGGGTAGGATATCTTTTCTCATGCGGTTTCAGTTGCCGACTAGCGTAAGCTACAACCCTACCTCCTTGCATCAATACAGCACCTAGCCTGGTACCACATGCATCTGTGTATATCGTCATCTCTTCATTCCCTTTAGGAATGTCTAACACTGGCGTGCATGTCAACTTTTCCTTTAGACTCTTAAATGCAACCTCGCACTTTTCGCCCCAAACAAAAACTTGATTCTTCTTGGTAAACTGAGTCAACGGTGCCGCTATCTTGGAGAAGTCCTGGATAAACTTACGGTAATATCCAGCTAACCCTAAGAAACATTTTACGTCTGCTACATTCTTGGGCGTAGACCATTCTTGTACCATAACCACCTTCGCAGGGTCCACTGCAATACCATTCTCTGAAACAACATGGCCCAAGAATCTCACTTCCCTCCTCCAGAAGTGACACTTAGAAAAATTTGCTTTCAATTGGTGTTTTCTCAACACATCCATCACTACTCTCAAATGTTCCTTATGTTCTTCCTCTGTCCTCGAATAAACTAAGATATCGTCTACAAACACAAGAACAAACTTATTCAATTGATCCTCGAATGCCCTATTCATAAGATCCACAAAATATGCTTGTGCATTGGTCAACCCGAATGGCATGACCAACTACTCACAAAATCCAGACGGCGTCCGAAAGGCCGTTTTAGGAATACTCTCAACTGCTACTCGGAGCTGATGAAATCCTGTCGCGAGGTCCAATTGGGAGAACAATCTTGCTCCCTCAAGTTGATCAAACAAATCATTTATCCGTGGAAGAGGATACTTATTCTTCCTAGTCACTTTATTCAACTCGCGATAGTCCACACATAAACGAAGGGAACCATCTGCCTTGGTAGCAAATACAACTGGTGCCCCCACTCGGAGACACTTCTTCTGATAAATCCCTTCTTCAAAAGATCACTTACTTGCACCCCAAGCTCTCGAAGCTCCTTTGGTGCCATACGATGATGTGGCATCACTATAGGTCTGGCATCTTTCACTAGATCAATACGGAACTCAATCTCTCGGTGTTGTGGAAGTCCGGTGACTTCCTCAAAGATATCCGGACACTGGCCAACAATGGGAATTCCTACTAACTCGTCCTGCGGGATGTCGTGGGAATTTAGAAAGCTAGCCATCACCTCATCACTAGGTAGGCCACCAAACACTACCCTCTGTCCATCATTCGCCCTAATAGTCACCGAAAATCCCTCACAGTCTACCACCACCCCATATCTTTGGAGCCAATCGACTCCCAAAATAATGCCAAACCCAGTAAAGCCCAAAACAAAGCAATCACAAGAAAAGATACATCCATAACTCGATAAGAACACATTACGACAAATCATGCTAAGGCTAGTCGAACCACCAATCGGGTGTGTCACAATTAAAGGTCTATCAACTATCTCGGGTTCCAATCCCATCCTATCTACTAGGTCACTAGATATGAAGGAATGGGAAGCCCCAGTATCAAACAATACTCGAACAGGAACATCGTAAACAGAAAGCATACCTTGAATGACGACATTCTTTCCTTTCTCCGCCGCAGTTGGGGCATTCGACGAAGAAGGAACAGCATTAATAGCATATGCTTTCACAATCTGCTTCTCTTTCGGGGGTTGCGGACATTTATCCTTGTGATGTCCCACTTGGCCGCAGTTGAAGCACTTCCTATCTACTGGCTTGGCTCGACATTCTTTAGCATAATGTGCCTTCTTGCCACAGCTAAAGCACTCAACATCTTTCTTATTATTCTTCAAACCACCCTTAGCTTGGTTCTGACTCTGCTTCCTTTTATTCTGAAAATTATTCTTGCCTCCACCCCTTGCCTGCGGCTTTCGCCCATCTGCAGATGCAACAGAAATTTCAGCCTTGGGCTTTGGATAAAGGCTTTCTGATCTCAATGCTTTCCCAACAATCGATTCAAAAGTTTCATCAATATGGTTTATAAGCCTTTCCCCTAATTACTGATCTAAGCCTGCTATGAATTTCTCATTCTTCTTCTCGGGAGTGTCAATGAGGGATAATCCATACTTCGATAAAGTATCGAACTCGGCAATGTATTCCGAGACTGCCCTACCATTTTGTTTAAGCTCCAAGAACTTCCTAAACAACTCTGACTTCTGGGCAGTTGGGATAAACTTATCACTGAATCGGGCCTTAAACTGATCCCAAGTAACTTGATCTTCAGGGGTAGCTGCCTTAATAGCATTCCACCAATTAATTGCCCGTCCTTGCAGCTGACGGGATGCTAGCTTCTCCTCATAGCATCTTCGATTCCCAAATCTTCAAAGATGCACACACAACTATCCAGCCAATCCTGAACTTCTGTAGCCGACTCCGTTCCATGGAATGGCTTCCCACCAAGACTAGTGTAATCCTTGCATAGCTTGGCGAAATCGGCTCTGGGCGCCTGCACCGCTGCACCACCATCATTTGCTACATTAGGAGCTGCCCTATGAACATCCCTAAGCATCTCTCTCATGAAGTCAGTGAACATCGTCCTTATATCAGGAGCATTCCTATTATTGGCCCTTGAACCAGTACCCCTCGTATATCGGCTCATCGTTCAATCTGTAAAGAGAAAACGATTAACCATCTCTTCATTGGTGCCAGTGCAGTGCGACTCCATCCTTAGATATACTAATAGTATATATATAGCTTTTGAAAACTGAAATATCACAAATACATGCTCTCATATACGTATATTATCTCTCCCTAGTGTCTTCCCCTAGGTTAACTACGCAACCTAGAGCTCTGATACCAAGTGTGACGGCCCGCCCCGCACCAGCCGACATTTCAAATGAAAGTGCGTTGTGCCAATGCTCGACTAGTACGGGACGGTCGCCAAAGAAAGGAAAAGGAAGGAATTTGAAATAACAAGGAACCTGTAGAATGTATCACAGCGCATGGGATAAAATATAATAATAACATAACTTTGACATAAAATAGGCGAGACAGTGCATAAGCTGAAAACTAAACCATCATAGCAGCGGAAATCCAAAATACAGCTTATCATCCAAACCAACATTATTACAACTTTGAAATACTGTCTCTCAAGTAAAAGAAAGAGGTACACTACTAATGCGCAAAGTAGTGACCAGCAACAACATAGGGAGAATATCTATATATGTCATATGTGGAAGCCTCCTGCTCGTCTCCGGTACAGCTACTTGTGTATATCACCTAACATGTCTCTAATCTGCCCGTTTAAGAGCACCCAGAGTAATAAGAAGAGACATAAAACTCTGGGTCAGACAAAAGTCTGGTATGAGCGATAAGCAGCAAAACAGAATAGTAACAGGTATACATAACCATACCTGAAACTGGACCTGCAACCAAAGAGTTAGCCCACAAGATATACAATACTCTAAGGTGACACTAACATATGGTGTAAAGATACGAGGGAGGGGGTTTGCATGTCATGGTGATAACAAACATCAATCATAGCAACCATCCTCACATCTCTCACTCAGTGCATAAAGCATACGATATCTACCACTTTGATCACCCAATCCTTTGCTATGATCACTCTGCCCCATGGAGTCACGGTGACTCCACTGCATTGATCCATAGCCACTAATCTTTTGCTATGTCCGCTCTTCCCCATGGAGTCATAACAACTCCATTGCACTGGCTCATAGCCTTGCTACGATCACTCTGCCCCATGAAGTCATAACAACCTCACTGCACTGATCCATAGCCAATATACATCACTCAGTTGTGAATCAAAGCTATAGCGTCGATAACCCTTTTGCACACGTCCTGCAGCAAAGTCCGATCATGAAGTTAACTCGTTGGTTCCCATCTGGACCCTGAGTTCTACTTCCCATTTGGACTACCTTTACATCTCGGGTTTAGGTCTCCTCCGGATCGGTTTGAATGTGCGTAGTAACCCGATTATCATTGGTTCGGTTCGGCCATCCAAGTTCGGTTCGTGATCCCCTTTCCATTGCATCGGGTCGGGTCGGTTCGGCTCGTAGCCCCCATCTTCAGTTCAGTTCGTGATGTCTTCACTCGAGCGGTCGAGTTGTTAGCTCCCTCTCATGACGGTTCGGATCGTGCTCCTTCACTTGAGCGGTCAAGTCGTCAGCTCCATCTCATGGCGGTTCAGATCGGGCTCCTTCATTGGCTCGTAGGTCGAGCCTTCATCGATTCGGGTTCGAGCCCAGGCTTGGTCGTGGCCTTCTCCAAGCTCTAGATCGTCTCATGACATCAAGGGTAAAGATTTGTGATGGCGAGTCGGTTCGGTTCGGAAACATGAGGCGACTCGTGGGTGGGTTACACGACCCGACCCGGTCCCCCTCCACCGATCCGATCCGGTTCCTGCACCATTTCCAACAACTTTTCCAACGACTGTTTTACGCCATACGAAGGCGTTTTTGACCATTTTAACTGTTCTATGCAATCAAAAATCATACCAAACAGTAATAGCAACATGTATAATCATCCACAAACATCAAAACAACAAGTTAACACGTTTATACGGATCAAACATACCCCCAAAACCCATGTTTTTCCCTTAATTCCCCTTAATCATGTTTAAGCATACAATTAGCAAAACTTATCCAAATTAGCCCAAATTTCTATCAGAGCCCTAAAATAATATTTTAGAATTTTTACAAATTTTTCCAGAATGCATAGATTCGCTAATTAACACTAATCACCCCTAATTAGCCGTAATTAGTGAAAAACAAAGCAAATCACTCACCTTGGCCACAAATTAATCTTAGATCTGAACTTTGCTACTGATATAGGTTGAATTCCAATGTTTAGCAGCAGCCCCAACTCTGATTTGCCACTAGACTTCCTTGATTTGGTGTAGAGTAAGCTAATACACGATTTAACGGTGATTTGGGATGAATTTAGAAAGTGGAGGCCATTGTTAGGGTTGAAGAGAGGTAATTGGCGGCTGGAAAATGACAAAGAAAAGGTTTCTCTAACCCTAATCAGCACTCATATAGCTCTAATCCCGAAATCCCCCAACGGGCCTAGCTGCTAATCACCCGGTTAAGCCCAATTAAGTTATTTTTCACCTTCTAAACCTCAATTCAGCCATATCTCCCAAACGTTAAGTCCGTTTGGCAAGTGTGACCACTCTACGGAAAGGTAAACCATCATCTGGATCTAATGGAAGTGGTTTTAGGTCAAAAATCCTTACCAATCAAAAGTTATAGGCAAAACAAGATTCGCTAGGGAAAAATGGTCATTTCAAAATCGGTAAAAATCGTGAACATGGGAAATGTCCCCAATAGTCGTTCCCCAAAGTTACACGACCATATGACTTCATATGATAATGAAATAAATATTCTATTATCCTCCGATGCGTAGAAGGCGGGTCGTTAAAACATCGGACAAAAAAATAGTGATTAGTAACTCCTCGTACACTGTTAACTAAGCCAGTGATTATTTTCGAACCCCGACTCTCCAAAAAGACAAATGAAGGGCACTGGTTCCTTTTCCAAAAAGCCTACAACGAGCGTATGTCCTTAAATGAAGGAGCCCGATGTTTTTCCCTCATAAAAAGGATATAAAGGCTTATCAAAATCGCATAACCGTTAGGACGTAACTGGTACGGGGCAATAGCCAGGCTCCGAAGAATCATTTCTTAGATAAGGATTAAAAGGAGGAATCGCTCCTCTTATCAGCATGCCACGATTAACAGCAACATATCCTTTAGGAGGAATATCTATAAACTCCTTCTCTCCAGGCAGTTTGGCTTCTTCTTTCTCCGAGATTCTGAATTGATTGCATAATTGTTGGAATGAGCTGAAAGAAAGCTCTGTCTCATGCCTCTCACAAGGTACCCTAGAAAGTGCACAAGGTTGTGGGAAATCTTGGGCAGCACCTGTTAAAGAGGCAATATTTGGCATAGATACAGCTCGATCGGAACTTCCCGCTTGATCAGACCCTCTGGCTTGGTCAGACATAGTTCGACTCCTGAAATTATGGGTTTATAAAAAAGAACATTTTTTTTAAGCTCGTATGAATTTAAGAAAGGCTACTGCAAAAAAGAGAAAAGAAAACCTTACGTGGAAACCCTGCAATAGCTTGGTTAGGATTGTGAGAACCTTTAAGAGATCCACAAAGGTCAATCTCGCTTAACACTTAGAAATCCCAAAACTGCATTCAAAATAACCAAATTCATACTTCAAATTGGGCCAAAGTAAGATCAAAAGAAGAATTTACTTACGGGCGAGCGAGCAGTCTCAAATCCAGACGAATAGGCTGGCCAAACCAATCTCGAGATTGCAGAGGCCTTGATAGGAATACTGTGCAAGAATGCAAATCATAGCAACGAAAGAACTGAAGTAATCGAGAGTTATGAAAAGAATCAGAACAATGAAGAGGATTGCTCAGAACAACGCCGCCATTGAAAGTTTCTCTTGGGGAGAGAAGAAAATAGGAAAACAATATATAAGGAAAAGCCAGAAGGGTTAGCAAACCAAAATAGTACGTCCATCTGGTCGCTCATACGTGATAATACGGACAAGCGACCCTATGTTCAGGCTAATGAACTCAACATTCGAGCAACTGGGGAGTCATTCAAACAAGCGCATATAGGTGGGCCATGTGAGAACACCACCGCCATATGGAATTTGAGTTGAACAACCGAATCTTTTCGAAGTCCCATATACCAGTTTACAGGTGTACATGATAAACCAGTCGGTTACATACAAATAAATAAATAAATAAATAAGGGGGAAGATTAAAAGGCATGCATCCAGAGCATTCTCACCACATCGACTTAGTACTCGATTGCACAAAGAAGTGTCCCGTCAAATTCTAGCTGGCGCCCCACAATTCGACTGTTCGCATGATAAGACACACCAGACTTCTCGCTCACAGGAAGGGACGATACCAGTCCACCACAGCGGAACAATCCTAAGTTTTGCACGAACGACCCTTCGATGAGATAAGTTAGACCTGCCAAACAATGTTGCGATCAATTATGTCGAAGTCAGTAATTCTTTGCCAAAAGAAATTACGGACTTCAAGGGGCAAGTGTTAATACCTCAAGAAATCCATACGCACATTGAGTTACAAGATCTGAGTAGGAGCTACAGAACGAACACCTTTAGGGTCGATCGCGCATAGTATTATCCAAGGCGTTTGAGCGACTCATAAAGGACGGAAAGCAACTACACAGAGCAAGGCCGAAGCCCGAAAAAAGTCATGATTCAGGCGTAGAAGCAAAGGTCGGTCGTTCACATTGGAACAAAGCCACTCGAGAATCAAAACAAAGCAAGTCGCCCACAACAATGGAAGACGCTTGACCTAATATCAAAGTTCGGTTGCACGTATCACAGCAGGAGTCAAGGTCGCGCGTACAATCAACAACCGCTCATGGATTGCAACTCCTATCGCTCATACGTTCCTGCTAGTCGAACGCCAGTACTTTGGTCAGAAACCACCTACCGGTCGGTCGTACACCAGTTCTTAGAAAGAGTGCACATACATCTCAATTCGCAAGCCTTAGTCAATCACCTCCAGACTAAAAAGGTCATCACCTGCTCACTTAGGATCAGACATAGCCGCATCAGAAAACCATGATCATCCGCCTACCCAAAACGCTCGCTCCTATAGAATCGCTCGCACATGACAACTGCAAACATCTACGGACAGTTGGGTACAGCTAGGCGATGGCACATTTGTAATTAGTGAGATGAACGACCCGTAGCCTGCATATACAGATTTCAGATCACTGGCTCAAGAGGGGCTCACCTATAAATACGCCATGGCTGCCCGCGTAAAAGAGATCCAAACTTTCTAGCCACAAAGTGCTACTAAATTCTATCCTCGATGACTCCTCAAACACTTGGAAGTAATGATCATCTTCTTCACTCAAAGTTCTATTACCCATTTGGCCATGGAGTCAAGAACAACCTTGTAATTAGGGGAAACAAAGGCATATTCCTTCTCAATCATTCACCCATCCTTCTCCTGCTCAAACTCTACCATTCTCTCATAAAATCCCAAGATTAAAATGTATGAATGAGAGTATATTGAGTGGGTATAGAGATGTATGAAAAAAGAGAGTTTGTGTATTTTGTAATCCTCGTTATAAGATTGCAAGTTATGTTCATAGTGGATGTAGGACTAATATAAGACTGAACCACTCTAAACCTTTTCTCTATTTTATCTTCCTCGCATTTTCATTTTCGATTATTGTTAAGTACGGTTCCACTTATTTCCCTACCATTTTGATGGAGTACAATTTTAGTACCTTTGGTGTTTAGGCCATTTTTTGGTGTAAACAGGAAATTTAAGGTGTTAGAAAATTTTCAAAATTTTCTGTGAGCATAAATGAATTAATATTTTAATCGAAATCAGTTGGTTCGGTCAAAACTGAATTTAAGAATTAAACTAAATTATTTTTGCCTTAGTTAATAGGGTCTGTAACATTTTTCTTACCTTTGCAACTTCGGGGATGAAATTCTTTTAAGGGGGGAGGAATGTAATGACCTGAATTTTTCGCTGTTAATTTTAAAATATTTAAATTGGTTTTAAATGTTGTATTGGTAATATAAAATCACTTTTATAAGGTACTATTTATTAAAACGAAGTATAATGTAAAGTTTATAATTAAATATAAAACGAGCTCATAACATCACGGTAGTTCGTAATATTACGTTTTCAACTTCAATTGAATATACAGGATTCATTATAAGTCATATTTCTTTGGAAAAAGAAACGTTCGGATCTATTTGACTATGTTTTTCTAATGAAAGTGAAAAATCGAGATATCATATTGTATATTTTGTTTTTTGTCCAAATCAAAATTTCAAATAGTCGCTATGGAATTCATTATTAAAAATATAATGATTTATTTATAAAAAAAGGGGGTTTTCAATATATTGAATATCGATTTGGTTTGGAACTCAACCAGAAGTATTTTCTGTTGATACTATATAAAATTCTGCCTGAGTATGTTCGATTGCAATATTTTATTATTGTTATATTGAGGTATTTTAAAATTGATTTAATTTAATTTAAATTGGACCCTTAAAGGGGCTGTTATTCAAACGACCACCATTTTTTACGAAACCAGTTCCATCGTGTCTAGAATATTTAATTATTGTAAGAATTCAAGTTCTGAGCCAATTGGATTTATTTAGTGAATATGCGAAATTAAAATGTAAATCAATCCACAATTTTAGTATTCAAAAATTGAATATATTTCGAAATGAACTCCGATTTCGACGAAGCAAGTTTCGGTAGGTCCGGAATGTTAAATTGTAGCTAGAGGTCCGTTTTTATGGCAAACGAATGTCATGTGTAAGCATATGAAATTATAAACAGTAGATGAAAATGGCGATAACTATCTCTTAATAAAATTCAATATAAAAAAAGTAAATAAAATAATATATTTCGCTTTATAACAAGCCGTTCATTTCTAAATCCCGAAGCCCCGAATTTCTCTTCCTCGTTCTTACTTCCAGCGAATCATTCTCCTCTTTCAAAACAAGACTTCACCCTCAAAAGAAAAATACCAACTTAAATTGCATCCTAAAATCCCTAAATTTCTTTCTTGTACCTTCGAAACAAGAACGAAGCTGACCTTCATTTCATTTACAAGTAAATTTGTGTCTTTCAAAAATATGGTGAAAATACAAATCAAATTTGAAAACCGCAACAAAAATAGAAAGGGTGCTTGATACGTTCAAAACTTCTGGGATCGACGGAAATAGTTTCCACACTTGGTTATAGTGGTGCGCATGCGTTTTTGAAGTTCATAGAGAAGTTGTTGATGACTTAGGGGTTCGTTCACCTTGAATTTTGTGGTATATTCAGCAATTTGAATGATCGTTTTGGGCTTAGGAAGGGGTCCCGCATCTTTGCACTGACATGGGAGAAATTTCGAAAAAATAAAGTTCGATCTTTTTTTTGTACTGACCATCGCGACTGAGGAGGGGCTAGCGAAGATCACTGGATGGGCCAAGGAGGTAGTAGATG
Organism: Allium sativum; assembly: GCA_030737875.1. Taxonomy (NCBI): domain Eukaryota; kingdom Viridiplantae; phylum Streptophyta; class Magnoliopsida; order Asparagales; family Amaryllidaceae; genus Allium; species Allium sativum. Next base: position 51,124,471 of record JASFAX010000020.1, read on the forward strand.
GCTGTGGTTGCAGTTTGGTTGAGGTAGCCCTAGGGGAAAGTCGCAGTAGCCAAGGGTCATCTCCTGTCATGTAGAGAAAATGCTATGAAGGGTTGGTGAAGGTGAAGTATTGTTCTGCGTTTTCAATCGTGTATTTTGGTCTAAAGCATCAACTTGTATTTGCATTGGATTTTCCGAGGGAATCATTGAGTTTTGGTATCGTTGTTTTTCCAGTACAGTGTATAGAGTTGTTTAAAGCATGTCGTATATAGAGAAGATGAAGGGAAGTATTATTGTGGCGATGTTATGTTGAACGATGAAGTGAGCAAGAAGAAAAAGGGCGAGGCTTTTCATTTGCGCATTGACTGGGAATTTAAGACATTGTTACTTTCTTTGGGTAGTTATCTTATGCATGACATAACAACAAGTTGAATCTGTTGCGAGTAATAGCAGATTGCGTGTGGGTTAGAAAAACGAGGTGGTGAGGATTTAAGAGCAGTTGTGTGCATTAACATGTTATATTTTTCACTTTTGGATAGAGAATAGTTTAGACATTAACGCAGAATTTAGTCATTGCTTAAGATGATTAGCAAATTTTAGTTATGGTGCTAGAACATTTGTTAAAGGAAACAGCTTGGGAACAATGTATGGGATCAAAAGGGCATGGTGCTTTTCTTTGACTGTTCTTATCAAGGTTTTGCTAATGGAAGTCTACACGCAGATGCACAGTCTGTTCATGTGTTTGTTGCAGATGGTGGAGAGTGCTTTACAGCTCAAATCTTTACAAAGAAAGGATTGGCAATTTTCACTGGAGAGGAAAGATAATGGGTGAAAGGAAAAAGGTTTAACATTTAAAAGCAATTAACGTTTAATTGAATTATTAATTAAACTAATAACGATTAACTCGTTAAATTTTTTTATAATAAATATCCCATGCGTGTATTAAAAGAATCAGACGAAACCAACGATGTTAAAATCATAGTGACGAAATCTACATTGTAGCACTGGGGTGGCTGAGAACAGAGCTACTGGAATTTCGTAGAAAAATCAAACGTTGTTTGATTTTAAACGAAATAAAAGCAGAATCATAACTGCGAACCAAGGTGAGTAACTCACTAACTCTGGCTCGTTTATGTTTTTATATAAACGCGTTTTAAAGCTTATTTATAGTAATTTTATACTGTGTGATGGTAATTTGGATGAATGGTTGATAAAATTGGTTGAAATGGTTGATATGTTTATATCCTTGATCGATTATTAGTTCTGTTTATCGTAATATTTCATCTTGATCTAAAATTGATATTATTGATATTGATTAACAGCTATGGATGCGGGGACATAGGTTGGAGTGATCCAACTGGATTTCTCAACATTTATATTACTGTTTTTCATTGATTGTGATATATGATGTGATATATAATCAGTGATTTATTAGGTTGTGTTTGAATCACCGTGGCCCTAGAATTTTGGTATTAAATACCAAAAAAATATTTTTGAATATAGAAAAAGAATTTGGGATTTAAAAAGGAATTTTATTTTCAAAAATAGAAATTTAATTTCGAATAGAGTTGAAAATAAAAACCTTTTCAAATGGATAAATCAAGAAGTTGTTTATAAATAAGAGTATAAATTAAATGAATTATTTAACATTGGATAAAATGAAATATAAATTCAAATTTGAATTTATATGAAAAAGTGGAAATGGGTTTTCCAATATTTGAAATGAGATTTGAACTTAGCAAATGATAAAGGAAATTAAAAAAGAGATTTTAAATGATTGCAATACAAGTGAGATTGGCATGGAAAAATCTGAATGGAAGTTATAAATAGAATTTAGGGTTAAGATATTATTTTTAAGTACGAAATAAAACTGATTTGATTATATATATAAAAGGAATACCTTCATGGTTAAAGCGAATAATAGTTTAAAGCAAATAATTTGCAAATAAAACACCTATAAAGGAAATTTGGATTTTGAAATATGAATCCAAATTGGAATGTGAATGAGAAAGGGAAGTGGACAATCGTTTTAAAAGAAATGATGAGTTTTATTCTAAAATTTGGAATATAAATAACGTTTTGTAAACTATAATGGTTATAAAGGAATTTGGTAACGATTTGGAAAAGGTAAATTCAAAACTGAATTTGGAATTTGAGTAAACCTGGAATGATAAGGTTTATTCCGAAGTTCGGAATATTAATCGAATATAGATTATTCGAGAGAAAGTTATTCATTGGAATTCGATTATATCGAATTTAGGGAAGTAGTTATGTGTACTTTTGTTTGAATCAAATTTAATTATTTAATCATTTGTTTATTTACTTATTAATTTATTTATTGAAATTAATAAGTACAAGTTATATTTTTATAAATCAAATATTTGGAAACAGTGATTTTAATGCTACGATTATAATTAATGTTTTATAAATCAAATTTTTGGACACAGCGATTATAACGCTATTGCTACGATCAATGTTTTTTTCCATAAAAGAAGTGGATTCTTAATTTGAATCTGAGAGTTGCGTGAGTAATGACTGTTAAAGATTTAGAGGGGTGAACTTGACTATTTCGAAGTTGAAAATGATGTTCAATCAAGGTCTGAGAGGTAATTATACCCCAACTTAATTGACTTCACGATTGACTGAGGAATGGTTAAGGTTCGGTAGCGAGATTGGTCAGTTGTACAATTAACGAATGATTAATGGGTTAAATATAGTAACGATGTTTTATATAACGTTGGTTAAATCTAAATAAATGGAATTTGGGAATGTGTTCCAAACAAGATCAAAAATGTTTTCTAATTATAGAAACTGAAATGATTAATGAGAAGTTATGAAATGGAGATTGGAGATGTTTTCCAATATTAATAACATACATTTTCTAAATATAGGAAATACGTAAATATGAAGAGATGGAAATATTTTGCGGCATAGATAGTATATTTTCTGGAATATAGAAAATAAATAGTTTACGAGATATGGAAGTGTTTTCTAAGAGTGACAAACAAGTTTTGAGAAATATCTGGAAAGATATGGGAAATTGGAAAAATATTAATTTAATAAGGAATTGATTTAAAGGGGACCAGTGTTGCTTGATGGTTGAACGGTAGAATTTCTATTTGGAAATAGGACTTTTGGTTGAATGGATGTTCTTTTGAGAGTTAAATAACCGACTATCAAAGTTTTGATTTATTTTATACCCCCGTTGTCAATAGGAGAGACCGGGATCAGATTTAATATCTGAAAACCACTCTGTATTGGCATAAGCATTTAGAATCAACTTATTAATTGAAGACGGAGTAAAGTGCAAGGGCTATTCTGTTAATCCTAGGTAGAAATTGCCCAAGATGAATTAATAGAATGGTGCCTTCGGTTTGTCTAGTTCCAGGAAAACGTATATGGAAGGATCTGACGATATGGCACTCAAAGTAAATGATGGAAATATGTTCTGAAAGATAATCATGACCTCAAGCCTCATCAATCGGGAAATGACAAAAATCGGCCAGGCAGCATAGTCAAGTAGGTCATTCCCATTAGGGTTATTATCACCTGATCTAGAGAAATTTCATTTGCTTCTTATTCTATTCGCTACTATATGATTTCGGTAACGGTTGCTGATCACAAATGTTGGTGATAATATGCACGGTACACTCAAGTTAAATGAGTAACCAACCATGTATGGTCGGGTTGCAAGTTGTTCTTGCTGAACACCAGTATATCCCCTCTAGAGTACACTGATCGAAAGGTGGTTCCATACCTTGTCATAGTCGGAATCAAGTCTCCAATAAGCGCCTTGTGGTTTTTGATTTAATATTATATATGGAGCGTGATATGCAAGCATTCCGCTAGATTGCTATTTATTTGATTTAAACACTATTATAATATCACCGGATTTTGATTTCTAAATTGTTTGGGTTATCTTAAGGTAAAACCTTATAGTGTGGATCGGTCTTACGATTATCATTTCTTTTGAAAAGGATTTTTTTAAAAGTTAAACCAACGGTTGTAGTTTACTCACACCAGTCTCATGACTGACCCAGGGTTTATTTTGTTTTGTTTACCCTAAACTCTTGGATGCCCAAATTTATACGGGCAGTCAATAGTCGGGATTTTACAGATCACTTGGAGGAGCATGAAGTAGGAGGCTTCATCGGCTAGCTATGGACTATCATATTTTCTGTTGTGTACTATGTTGTATCTGGAAATAAATATTTATAACTATTCCAGGAATAATTGTTGTGCTCTGATGATGGTATGTATATACAGTTACTAATTTGTATTTCAAAAGTTATGTTATATAATATACTTTATTCGTTCCACTATGAGATTTGTGTTCTTCATTTTCTTCTATTCTAATTTCTCTTCCTTTCTATTTCTCATCCTCTAACTTATTTATATTAATGGTTAGTATTTCTGTGCAATTTGGGTTGGACGTGTAGTGTTATTAGTGGACTTAAAGGGTACAGAAATTCGGGCCATTACATTATGGTTTATCGATTGAACTTGAGACGGACCAAATAAATCCATGTGTATTAACTCTAATGGTTTTGATATAGTAATTTCCTCTTTTGATTTAAATGAACTTTTCTTTAATTTTCTGAGTTGACAAGCATCACACAAGTTATTAACTTTAAATTTCAATTTGGGTAATCCTCTAACCGACTCTAATTTAGAAATCCTAGAGATATGTTTGAAATTTATATGACCAAATCTCTTATGTTTGATCCATGGATCACTTTTATTGGCCATAAGACATGGATTATCGCTGGAGATTTTCATACTCGATGTATAGATACTTTTCTTTCTATCTCCTTCGAATATTACTTTTAATTCCTATCTTTTATGAAACATTTATCCTTTTTGATGTTCATTTTATAACCCTTATTGCAAAGTTGACTTATAATTAGCAAGTTGTGTTTTTAATTCCTAACGAATAAAACATCAAAAATAGTAAGAGTTTCAGAATTACCAACATTGCCGATTCCAATAAAGTATCCTTTAGAATTATCTCCAAAGTTCGCCATTCCACCAACTTCATACTTTGGATTATTGAGTAGTTCTGGATTTCCCATCATATGTCTTGAACAACCACTATCCAGTATCCATTTGTCCTTTTTCATTTCCACCAATTGCTTTCCAAAATTTGAATTCTCAACAGCCATGTAACACACCAACTCGGAATTTGAATTTCCAACAGCCACCTTTTCGGAATTTGAATTTTCAAAAGTCATAGAACACGTCTTTTTCTGAATTGAACAGTATTTCAGTAGATCACATGACTTTTTAACATAAGTATATGCAGAATCTTTCAACATTGAAACAATGCATGAATTGAGATTAATGTTAACATATTTCCAAAAAAATCCATTTAAAGATTTCGAAAAATCAGATTATGAACTTTTTGAAAGACCTTGCTCTGATACCATTGTTAGGGATTGCAGAAAGGATCGTTAAGGCAAAACAAACACTCGAGGGGTGAATAGTGTTTTGGGAATTTAAACAAAAACTAAAATTTATGTGATAAACTATATGAATCAAACACCACAGATACAATCACAAACACAAAAATAAACAGAAATAAAATGCAGAAAAGGAAAGGACACACCGGATTTTATACTAGTTCGGAATTGCTCCTACGTCCAGTCCAACGCAACGCTAGATTGCGCAGAGTTTTATTACTATTCAATATCCAATTACAATCCTCCTTGATTTCACGACTACAAGGAATACCATCGATTCCACCCACACACTTAATCAAGTATACCTTTCTTGATTTCACGGCTATAAGGGATACCACCGATTACCCGTCCTTGATTTCACGGCTACAAGGGATACCTTCGATTCCTTTACCCAACCCAAACAATTACAAACAACCCTATAACTCTTCAATAGCACTTGATTTAGAGAGTAATGAGTAGAGAGTGTAGAGAGAAGAAGATTAGTGAAAACAGAATTGATTTTGGCAAAGTATAGGTGTAGTAATCATAAAAATAATAAGAAATAATGGTGTAATGGAAGATAGTGAAAGTGGAGAAGGAGTGATTAAAAATTCGAATTCAAACCCTTTTTATAGCATGTGAAAGGTTGCAACATTTCAGAACTGTCACAAATAGTGAAAAGACACTTCCTTTCAAAATTGAAAAAAAATGACGGTTATATGTCGTCATGTTATTTTCTCTATGTCGACATATACATAGTAGGATTTTGATTTTTTTAAATTTTCAAAGTGCTTTGGTATGAATACAATTTTGGAAATTCTTGAATTAAATTATAGTGTTATAAATTAATATTATAAAGTAGGAAATCATATGAAAACATAAATATAAACTATATAAACATATTTATAAAATTGTAAAGTTTAAAACTATATAAATGTAAAATATAAATTTATAAAACTTTGAGTATGAAAACAAAATTAAAATAAGAAAGGAAAATAGAAAGGATAGAGAATAAAATAGAGAGAAAATAAAATAGAGAGGATTGAAGCTAGAATTTGAAAACAGAGTTTGAAATTTGAATTTGAACCTGGAGTGCTATTTAGAGTCTTACATAATCTAGACTCTATAAATATATTAGTCTTTGTATTCTTGAAAATCTTTAATACTCATGAGTCTTGAAATATCTCTGAGCTCTGAATCTCTAATATCTTTAAACTGTACAATCTTCAGTAATATTTCCTTTATATAAATCCTGCATATGTGCATATACATATATTCTATACAAAAGTGTTACTATATATATATAATCAATCAATATTGAAATAAGTTTGTTGTCATCAAAACTCCATTCTCCAGTAGGTCGTACCCGAAAAATAAAAAATTTCAGAAATGACCGACCAACCCGTTCTTTTAGAGACACCGACCGATCGACCCTTCATGCCTCAATCGACCTGCTTTGAGAGGCTACACGACCGATCGGCCCTTCCTCTTACCGATCGACCTGTTTTGAAAGGCAACACTACCGATCGGCCTTCATCTGCACCACCAATCGGCCCCCTGAGCACCACCGATCGACCCCCTGAGCATCACCGATCGGTCCCACTAAGCACCACCGATCGACCCCCTGAGCACCACCGATCAATCGATCGGTCCCCCTGAGCACCACTAATCGGTTCCGCCTGCTACTTCCCCATACAAGATTTCCGACCGATCGGTCCACTGTATAGCCCAATCCAACTCCAATTTTGACCAAAACTTCGCCAAATGGCAAATTCGACGAAACCGACTCATCCAATACATCCACTACAATCATAAGCATGTTATGAAACCACTAACATCATGAAAATGATAATTATCATCAAATTATTCAAATTTCACCAAATCATGATAAATGAACGTATGATCTAGTCGTGGATCTAACATGCATAAACATATGAAATGGCATAGGAATTACCAGTTTAAACATGCTAAATTAGATCCTATGGTGATTCATATGAAAATGAACTTACCAAAGTGTAGATCTATGAGAAAATTCTTGAATTTGATGAGAAACATGATCAAACATTCATATACTTCATTGAATCCATGTAAGAGATGCATATCACTCGCCAATTCTCCGAAACAAGCTAAAATCAATGAATTAAGATTCCAGACAGCAAGAAATTCGATCCAAACTCCTTGATCCGTTGAACTCTCCCTTTAAATGATGTAGATCTTTCCTCAGATGGTGTAAATCTTCGATTTTCTTCCTTTATATCTTGATTTCAATGGTGGAAAGGTGTTAGAGGAATGAGGAACATAGGCCACCAAATGGGAGAATAGAGAAACTAAATCATTTCCCATATCTCTCTCCCCCTATTTATAGTTTCCACCAACCCACTAATGGACCTTCCCAAATTATCCGATTGTGGCTCCCAAAACCTGAACAACCAACTGAAAAACCTTAGAACAATGATTCCTCCCAAACAGCTGAGACAAATCTTTATTATAACAACTTTAGGGAAATGCAATCATCATTTCCTTTCCAATGGCACAGGTCTCACCACCTGATTCGACCTGAGTCAAGAAGTATCCCCTGTACAAGACTAATAGGGGCAAATAATGGTCACAAGCAAAATTGGTAAAAATTATGGATATGTCTCCCATCCCCTTAAGCAATATATCAAATTATGAGAATGATCCAACCCTCAGGGAATAAAAATAAAAATATTTTACGATCTTCCGATATGTAAAATGCGGCCTGCTACGTTTACTCTATAGGCTATTTGACCAATCCTTTAGAATATAGGAAATGACCTTACAAACCACGGTGCCAGTTTCCTTACAGATCCAAAGAGAACCACATTCCTCAAAGGTGATACCTTAATGAAAATCATGTCTCCCACTTCAAACTCAATGTCAGTCCTTCTCTCATTTGCATAGGATTTCTTCCTGTCCTGAGCTGCCTTTATGCGTCTCCGGATAAGGTCAATCTTCTCCGAAGTCTCTCTAATCATCTAAGGTCCAAATAGAAGCTTATCTATAGAGTCCCACTAATAAGTTGGTGATCTACAAGGTCGTCCATACAATGCCTCGAAGGGTGTCATGCCAATACTAGCTTGATAACTGTTGTTGTAGGCGAACTCCACCAATGGAAGATGCTCTTCCCAAGTCCCTCTGAAGTCTAGGATGCATAACCCCAAAAGATCCTTAAGAACTCTATTCTCCCTTTCAGTCTGCCTATCGGTCTGAGGGTGATATGCGGTGCTCAAACATAACTGCGTACAAAGTGCCTCTTGCAAACTCTGCCAGAACTCATTGATAAAGACGGGATCACGATCACTCACTATGCTGGAAGGTACTCCATATAGTCAGACTATCTCACGAAGATAAACTGATGCCAACCATGATGTCGTTCTCTTGCTCTTAACAGGAACGAAATGAGCGCTCTTAGTAAGCTTGTCCACTATAACCCAAATGCTAGTATTGCCCTTCCTCGATCTAGGCAAACCATCAATGAAATCCATAGAGACGCTCTCCCACTTCCATTGTGGAACCTCTAAAGGGTGCAGCAACCCGCCAGGCTTTTTCTTTTCAGCTTTAACTTCGTAGCATACCAAGCACGGAGCTACGAATTCCGCTACATCTTTCTTTATCCCAACCCAAAAGAAAACCCTCTTCATATCTCTACATCTTATCGCCACCCGGATGGATAGTCATTCTAGAACGATGGGCTTCCTCAAGGACTGTATTCAACAGACTCCCAACTCGGGGAACACAAAGCCTTCCATCCCTTCATAGCCACCCTATATCATCTGTGGAGTATCTGCTAAGGTGACTAGAAGTCTCTCCTCTTTTGAGTCTATCCAAATTGTCTGTTATTTGTAGGTCCTCTCGTTGCGAAGATCCTATCTGATCAAAAAGAGTAGGTCGCACCTCTAACAGTGCTAACAAACCAGGTGTAAGATCCGTAGAAGGCCTAAAATCGAAGGTCGTATATACTCCAAGTTCTGCCTCTCTACGAATAGAGGATCAAGGTCATCCTCTGCCTACTGAACACGTCCTCCACCACATTACCTTGCCAGAGGTATAAGAAATCTCAATGTCATAGGACGCTAGGAACTCTATCCACCTCTGCTGTCTCAAATTGAGATCCTTCTGCAAGAACATATACTTGAGACATTTATGGTCCGTGTTTAACTCGAACCTCTCTCCAAGTAGGTAATGTCCCCAAGATTTAAGTGAGAACATTATGAAAACAAAGTGCAAGTAGAAAACAATAAAATAAAACAAGCTAAAGTAAACATTCAATAATCGGTTGTTTAACTAGCTAAGGCTTATGTTCAAAACACCTATTCCAATCGATCGAAGAGATGATAGCCCCTTCCTTTTTAGAAGTCATTATTCAATAAACTACCCCATTATTCTGCTGAAGGGAAGCGAAGTGACACCATCTCTTGCTTTACAAAATTAAAGTTCAAGTAAAATAAGCCCCTTCGGATCCACCGATATACATTGGGGAGATAACATCCAAGCTTATTTAGAAGTCAAGGAAAATCCTTTTTTCTTTATAATTGATTTTCTGAAATTAAACCCATTTGACACTCTCGAGAGGTAATGAGGTGGAAACTGCTAAGTTAAGATAAGATTCTATTGGATCCTTTCGATGCATCCAATTGGTCAGGAGGCAATAGCCTTTTTTCTTCTTCATAAAAACCTAGTTAAAGGAAAATATTCCCTTTCAGTTCAACCAAAAGGTATTGGTGGCAGAAGCCTCAAAGTCTTTAAAACTATAGAGGCAACAACCCTTATACACTTTCGAAAATTGTCCAACCATCCAATAACAACGATTAAAGCCCATCTGCGAAGGTAATAGACCCAATTGGAGATGACACTTTAAAAACATAAGGCTAATGACCAAGGATCTGAAACTAAAGGCGAAGGACAAAGCCCCATATACGAAAGCGGAAACCTGAATACTTCATATGTCACACTTTAAAAACATAAGGCTAGAGGCAAAGGATCTAAAACGAAATGCGAAAGCCGAAGCCCTATATAAGAAGTGGAAACCTAAATACTTCATATGTCGGCAGGTGACATTACAAGAATTTGAAGCTTATCGGAGGAAGCAGAAGGTTCTTCTAACCATTCTGAAAGGTGCAAAAGATGGTTTTCAAATAAGGGCGATGACACTAACAGTAAATATAAAGAAAACTAGGTTATTTCCTTTTATAGAAGCACTTTTAACCATCTTTAGAACAATTCTTGAAATCTTATTGGTTTATATAAACAGGTACTGATCCCAAACATACTTTTTTTGTATCCTATAGTTTCTAAATATAGAAAGTATTAAATTAATAATGTTAATGCCTTAATTAATGTTAATTACACCTTAAGTCTGGCCAACTTAGAAAATTTAAATCAGCTACTCCATGTATGGGAAAAATCCAAAAAAATTAAAGATTTAATAATATTTCCTCCACTATCGTTCATAAAAATATGAAGTCCATAATAATTAGTTGAACCCGTTTTTTCTAAAATTAGCTTGATTTAGACCTATAAAATTCAAATAAGCTTAGAAAATTACAAAGTTAAAAACCCAACAACCAAAACACTTTATAAATATCATATAAATGTGTAAAGTTGGGTGGAGTTGCTTAACTGCATGTTTTACCCGAGAACCCAACCAACGCACATGCAATCAAGCATGTTTAAGCCAATTAAAATTTGTTAAAAAAAAGTAAGTCCATAACATCATAACATACATGAAAACACTCATGCCAACATGATCAAGTTTTTACTATACCATAATAACCGAAAACATGGGCAAGAAATCATTATTCATCCTGATTAGTGTTGAGATGATGAGTTTATTGTTGTGGAACCTAAAGCTTTAATCATCCTAAGCTTTAATTTTATCTTTTCCTTGAGAACTTAATGATAAGCCTCTCCTTTACGGTTTTATAAGAGTGAAATAATAAGGGTAAAGGTTTAGGAAAAGATTTTATATATGAGGAAAAGTGTTTTCACTTTACCCCTCGCATAATCCTACTTATGTTTGATTCATTTTACTTACTTTCTAAGGCCAACACATTACTTATTTATATATTTAAATTGCAACTTTACAATTTAATCATATTATTCTAATCTAATTTATCAAATTAAATATCCTGAATAATGTATACAAAAAATGAGCAATGTTATAACAACAATAGGTTCCAAACAATATGATTAGTGTTATCTTAGGATTTTTCTATATTTTTAGGATGGTGTTTTTGTTGTCTTGAGGCACTGAAACTATTAGTGCATGAATTTGCCTTATTAAAATGGTTTGACTATTATGTATGATGTATTTGAAAATTGGTTAATGGGGAAATGATTTCAAGATGGAGAATGAAATATAAGTCTAGTCGATTTACAAAAAATAAAAAGAAATATAGGGGAAAAAATAAATATATTTGTTCATTAGTTGATTTCATATTCAAAATTATAATGAATACTTTTGAAATATAATTTCTATTTTCTTTCTGTTAGACTTTTCTTGATTTTTGAATCGTAAAACATACCACAATAAGACGTTTCAAAGACAACATTAATAGCACTAAAACTCTATTATAATAATATTTATTGACTACAAATCTCATTAATTAGAATAGTAATATTGAGAAAAAGAAAAGTTATCAAATCATCATATTATTTAATAGATTTGTTCCTTTTGTTCAGAAAAATCATTAGATAAAATTAAAATAGCATTATTTACTTCTTTATTTAAATCACTTCTTCCTTTTCCAGTTGTTGACACCAAGAAATGGCACAACACCCAAAATATGAAACATGTAGAGAATGAAATGAAGATAGTTGAATTAAAATGTAAAAAAACAAGAACATACTAGAATTTATAGTGGTTCGGCGTTAATGATCCTACATCTACTTTATAATCTCTTTTATTATATAAGAAATCCTGAATACAATGCTTGTGAGTATAGAACTCCTGAATTACAACAATGAAATTGAAGAAAAACTTAGATGTGTTGTTGCTGTAAATAATATAAGAGAAATTGAAATGTAGAAGTCTTCTTTATGCATCACTAGGAGGTCTTTTTAAAGGTCGGTATATGTGTTGGGTCGGCCCATATATATATACACTGATCCAGAGTTATAGGGTTGAGTTGAAGTAGTCTTCTGACCGTTCGAGCACACTAGCACGAGAGGGTCTCAGTTAGTTTGATGTTGACCAGATCGGTGGTAGACACATGGCAGTAGATCCTAGTTTGAAGGATGGTGGAATGACCAAATTAAAGCGATAAAATAGGCCATTTAGTTAGTATCTTGATCAGGAAACAATATTATCAAAATAGGAAAGAGCAATAGGAAGGACCTTCCCCTGGCTTGACATGCCTTGGATTGACATTTTCGATTCGTAAGTTCTTCGATCTGGGACCCAGTTCATCTTCGAATTCCATTTTGAGTAGTATGCCTTTACTGACACGGGCACAAATAGTCTTCAATGCCATGCCTGCTAGCTGAAACCTCTTCGAACTAAAGTGTATCAAACTAAGATTCTTCGAACCGAGAGTGCATCGATTCGAGAATGAACCAATCCAGGAAGCATCATTATTTTGCTTTATCGAGCCGATGTAAAATCAAAATGATAGGGTGTCTTAGGATTGTACAGCATGTTCGAATTAAGTCCTTCACTTTGTAATTACGAATATGTGAGTCATTGACGACCTTGTTAAAAAGCAAATCAACATTTTCCCCTCAAAGCATGTTACATTGTAGACTGAACATGCTTTGAATCTGGTAAGCTACACTTTCCCATCATGTATTCATAAAAAGGTAGTGGTAGGTCATTTCGTATCTCTAACTCCTAGATGCGATTGCCTGCATACAGGTCATTGTCAAACGATGTTGACTTTTTGCGCAAGTCGAGCACAACGTCAAGTTAAACTGTAGTTATACACGATCCAATGTATGGTTTAGTTTCTCAAATCATGAGATGTATTAAGAGTTACATTTTCGGTTTGGTACTATCCACGATCGATAGTTGAACCGACACTTGTTTGTAACTGGCTTATCATCGCCAAAGTGTAGAATCAGATTGACATGTCGCTATGTGCTTGGTCAAAATGGATTGAGTCGAACATCACTTCAGGAGTACGCGTAAATGTCTGGCCCACCATTATCTTACTCTTTTACTTTTCCGTTTCTCTGTCAAGAATTTCAAATCGAGTTTTTCTAGGAAACCCAGAAATTCAACTTCCGTTCCAACCCCGTAACTTAGATTCTCAAACATTAGATTGTTTTTTATCATCTACATGACTTTTACTCATGATTTCGTATAAATATGATTCTTGATTTAGGCCCAGAGTATTGACTCAAATATAGTTTAATTTCACGATTTGGGTCTTGGATTTTGATTTCGGGATTATTATCGGCGGTAATGGATTCGCTATGGATTCTAGTTTGATTTGGTACCTTGAACTCTCATATTCATTACTATCATTGGTGATGCCATAATCGTCTTGGTTGGCGGTGTTGAACGTATAGCGGCTCCATGAGACAATGCAAGGAGATATGAGATGTTCATAGATTTTGGAGCGAAGCAAGTGTCCCAAAGAGTCTGTGGGAAGAAGAAGGTGAGAAGTTGTAACACCCCACCTCCGCCAGGTTCAATCACGGGTGATTGCACTAGCTTTGGAGGGGTGTTGTCTAGGTAAACATGCACAGAGATGTCACAAGACAGAACATAGATAAATAAATAAGTAAAGTAGTGGTAGAAATTTAAAAACCATAGTTAACCATTTCAAAACCGAATACTCAACTTACATCAAAGTACTTAGTCATTATTTTCCAACTACCACAAGTCTAGAAAAACATAAACTGAAAATAACATAAAGTAAACTATCCCCAAGATAGATGTGGTAAAGCCATAGCAAGCTCAAGTCCAAACCGTACATGAGATGTCAAGAAAGCAAGCCAAATGGAAAAGATAAGCACTAGTGTTCCTTCCCTGAGAACCTGGGGGGGAAACGGAAGAAAAGAGGCGAAAGAAAAAGGGTCAGTCATAAAGACTGGTAAGTCCTACCTACTATTAGTATAAAAACTAATGAAGTTAACTAAACATGAGAAACTGAGATGAAACATAAAGATGGTAACTAACTGGCATGATAAATAGATAACAAGGTAGATCAAATGTGGCATCGCAAATACAAGGTTTAGTTTTGCACCAATAGTACTAATATTCCAACCCATGTCAAGTATAAACAAGAAATGGTCCTTTGGCCCAATATCATGAGATGACCCAAGTCAAGGTCCAACTACACGGTCTAGTCGATCGGCTCCCTATAAGCCTAACTCGTTAAGTGTCGGTGTCATACGGCCCAATCACGGAATGTAGTCAAACTGTGCTAGGTCCACCCTAGGGTGTATCAAGCCCTAGGGTGCCAACCACTGACACGAATCAAGCACGCACAGTCTAAACCTACAGGTGCCCATGTCTGTTTTATTCAACTCCGGACTATGTGCACGACCATAGTCCGCCTGAACCTACACTGGCGCACCTACTTTGTCGTCTTTCTGGTCACTTACAATCAGTCCAATAATCGTGCCCCACCCTAGCCTAGTCCCTAGGGTATCGTGATACATCCAAGAGGGTTACTACTGAAAAGGACCACGTAACTAGGGTTTCTAACGGGTTAAGTGTGGTTAACCCTATCCAATCATGTTTCAAGTTGGTTAAGCGTATCCAAGTGGTTCATGACTTAACCCTATCATGTGGCATTAATTAACTTAATGCGCCCAACCTCTCACATTAGACTTTGTTGTGGTTACTGGATGTGTCGGGCGGGTCCGGGCAGATTTACACCACAACCTAGTCTAACCTCGGGTTTCAAGCGCGATATGACCAACTTCTCACATTGGGTCCTATTGCTTGTAGCCACTGGATTTGTCGGGCGGTTCTGGGAAGATTTACGCTACAAACTCAACCCAACCTCGAGTTGGCCACTTTATGGTTTGCTACATGTCATGACCACATTCAAGTTTTCAAGCATAATCAAGTTTCATGTCACATTTCAAGTCATGTTTTTCATGTCATTTCAAGTTCGCCTAACTACCCATAACGTATCCCCATCGCACGTAAATTCGAATCAATACAAATGAATCAAGGAACATAAAAATATGACCAAGATGGGCATAAGGTGGTAAAGTTGGTCATAAGTTAGACATAATGATATTTGAGGCAAAGGTGTTCATCACAACTAGCATATAGGATTATTGGCCTCAAAACATGTATGACATCAAACTTAGCAAATAGGGTGATAACATGATAATAGTTGACATAGAGTGATAAACTTGTGGGTAGCATGTAGTTCAACATCATAGGCAAGTTAACATCAAGGTTATGAGGGGTTCTATGTTGCATTATGCATAATCCCCAAATAAAGCTCATAGCTTTCTACACAAAAATCAAGATGAACGGTACTAGGTTCATGATAGTTCCACAATCATAGATCAAAAGAGTCATAAATGGATCTATGCATACAATGATAGACCAAAGACAAGTATTACACAAGAATCCCATTTCAACTTGCTACATGTTCATATTAATTTCATAGTTTAAATCTAAGAGTAGAGTGGGGCTTACAAATCATGGCTATGAGAACTAGAACACAATAGAACAAGATAGAGACGTTGTAGAAGCTCTAGAAATGATGTAGCAACACTAGAAGCCTTGAGAAATAAGTAGCTCCTTTGATTTGATGGAGAAAGATTGCTCCTTTTTGCCTTAGAAGCTCTCAAGATGAAGATGGAGGCCATGATTAGGGAGCATTTTGGCAGAATTTAGTTGTTAGGATGATTTGTGATGGTTTAGGCTAGGTATTATGGTGTTTTTATAGGTGTAGAGACTAGTTTAGGCCATAGGATTAACACTAGTTTAGATCTGAACCATCAAATCCCGTCACAGGCCAAGTAAACAGACCAAAGCTGGTGCACCAGACCAACAGGGTCCGACTAGGGAGGTCGACCCCCAGGTCGACTCCCCAGTCGACCTGGGGCTGGCGCAAGTCGACTCCCCAGTCGATCCCCCAGTCGACCTGGGGCTGGGCGGGAAATTTTCCCGCCTAATCTGTTTCTGGCTGAATTTGAATTTCGGGCTGAATTTTGAATTTTCTGAAATCTTCTATGGGCCATATCTTGGTCATACGGACTCCGATTTACGAAATTTCAGACTCGTTTTCAAGCATAATTTCGAGACGAACGCAATGGAGTAACCCGTTCCCATTGATTCTTAACTTATAATTTAATTCTGCCCTGATTTCTTGTTTTAACATGTTATAAAAATTCGGGTTGTTACATTCTCCCCACCTTAAAGGATTTCGTCCCCGAAATCTCCAACTTAGGAAGAACGTATCCTACCATCCATCATCCATCTACTCAAAACATCATCCACAAGTAATCATTGTCCTTAAAAGATTTCTAATGCTGTATGAACATATGCAAAAGTGTGTGTATATGCACCTATCTAATGCGAAAATCAGGCGGTTACTGACTCAGTAAACCTCCTTAATGCAGAATATGTTAGTGCAATGAGTCCAAATGTATGCAAATTCCTAACATAATTTATAATCTCTACATGAGTGCACTTAACATTCAATCATATGCAACATCCACATGATATCATAACAAGTCTCACCCATGAATAAGCATAAACACTCATGCATATGCAATATGAAAGTGTGTGAGCCGATCTTAGTGCCTAACGTGTATCATGCATCCACGAGTAACCACTTGCAACCATTTGCAACCATCAAGCATAACATGTTTCAAATACATGTTTCATCCAAAGGGTTTCTACCTAAGGTTCTCATGACAAGATTAACGAAATAACAAGATAAACATGGATAGCAAAAGAAAGATATGCTAACTAGGAAAAGAGATGGAGAATGTACCCTCAAAAAGAAATGGATAAAGCCCACGCATCTTCTCCTTGGTTTCCCAAGTTGCATCCTCATCGGCTTCACTCCACTGAACCTTTACTAACTTGACTTCTCGATTATTCAGCTTCTTGATCTCCGTTCCCAAGATACGAATCGGAGCTCGCCTCAGGGTTGCCTCTTTCTTTACCTCCACGTCTTCAAGAATGCTAGGCTCAACTACTTTGGCTGATTCATGTAGGCATTTTCGGAGATGCGAGACATGAAAGACATTGTGCACTCCAGCCAGCTTCTCGGGCAATTCCACCCTATAAGCCATTTGCCCAATCTTCTCGATGATAGGGAAGGGTCCTACGAACCTTGGTGCTAGCTTTCCAACTGCTCCAAAACGAACCACGTTTCGCAAGGGAGAAACCTTCATAAAGACCATATCTCCAACTTCAAAATCTAAGTTTGTCCTTTGCTTGTCTGCATAGGATTTCTGTCTGTCTTGGGCCGTTTTCATCCGCCTTCGAATCAACTCAACTTTCTCGGATGTGTCCCTTATCATGTCGGGCCCAAGTATAAGCTTATCCGTCGTCTCCCACCAACATGTTAGTGACTTGCACGGCCTCCTATACAAAGCTTCGAATGGTGCCATCCCTATGCTTGCTTGGTAGCTGTTATTATAAGAAAACTCTACGAGAGGAAGGTGGTCTTCCCAAGTGCCACCAAAGTCAAGAATGCATAGCCTCAACAGATCTTCTAGTACCCTATTCACACTTTCGGTCTGACCATCCGTCTGTGGGTGATATGTTGTACTTAGATTCAATCGTGTACCCATCGCTTCTTGCAAACTATTCCAAAATTGGCTAGTGAAGATCGGGTCACGATCGCTCACTATGCTAGAAGGAACTCCATGCAATCGCACTATCTCTCGAAGATAAACAGATGCTAGCCATGATGCGGTCCTCTTACTCTTCACTGGAATGAAATGAGCGCTCTTCGTGAGTCTATCCACTATGACCCATATGCTAGTATTCCCCTTCCTTGATCTCGGCAATCCATCCACAAAATCCATAGAGATACTTTCCCACTTCCATTGCAGGACCTCAAATGGATGTAGTAGTCCACCGGGCTTCTTCGACTCGGCCTTTACTTGTTGGCAAACAATGCATCTAGAAACAAACTCTGCAACATCCTTTTTCATCCCATCCCAAAAGAAAATGCGCTTCATATCCCGGTACATCTTATCCCCTCCGGGATGTATGGTCATCCTCGAGTGATGCGCCTCCTCAAGAACTTTATTTACTAAGTCTCCCACTTGTGGGACACATGGTCTTCCATCACGCCTTAGCCACCCCTTGTCATCAATAGTATATCTAGCGAGGTGACTTGACGTCTCACCACGAATCAACTTGTCCATGATCCTGACTATCTGCGGGACTTCCCTCTGTGAAGCCCCAACTTGATCAAGAAGTGTAGGTCTAAGCTCAAGGGATGCTAACGAACCAGTCATCGACTCAACAACAGGTGTAAAATCAAAGGTTGCTAAGAACTCTAGGCTCTTCATCTCAACAAACAAGGGACTCAAAGTCAACCTTCTTCTACTTAGTGCATCCGCCACAACATTACCCTTGCCAGGGGTATAAGCTATATCGAAGTCATATGATGCCAAGAATTCCATCCACCTCTGCTGCCTTAGGTTCAAATCTTTCTGCGAGAAGAGGTACTTGAGCGACTTGTGATCAGTATATAACTCAAACCTTTCACCTAGAAGATAATGGCGCCAAGATTTGAGTGCAAAGATGATCGCCGCCAACTCCAAATCATGAGTGAGATAGTTCTTCTCATGAACTTTGAGTTGCCTACATCCAAAGCATATCACTCTCCCTTCTTGCATCAGGACAGCGCCTAATCCCGTGCCACATGCTTCGGTGTACACGGTAAACAACTTCCCTCCATCGGGTATTGCTAGAACTAGAGCTGTGGTGAGGGCTTTCTTGAGCCTTTGAAAAGCAATCTCACACTCTAAGTCCCATGCAAAGACTATGTTCTTCTTCGTTAACTTAGTAAGAGGGGCTGAAATCTTAGCGAAGTCCTTAATGAACTTCCTATAAATTCCTGCCAGACCGAGAAAGCTTCTCACTTCAGTTGCATTCTTCGGAACTTTCCAGTCTTGTACCGCCACTACTTTAGCGGGATCCACAGCTATGCCTTGCTTAGAAACTATATGCCCAAGGAACCGAACTTCCCTTCTCCAAAAATGGCATTTGGAGAACTTGGCTTTTAACTGATGAGCTCTAAGTGTATCCATAACCTCCTTGAGATGTATAGCATGCTCTTCCTTGTCCTTAGAGAAGATCAGAATATCATCCACGAAGACAACCACAAACTTGTTAAGGAACTCCCTAAACACCCTACTCATCAAATCAACGAAGTATGCGGGTGCATTAGTCAAACCGAACGGCATGACGAGCCATTCAAAGAATCCATCTGGAGTCCTAAACGCAGTCTTAACAATACTATCCTCAGCCACTCTAAGCTGATGGAATCCGGTGGCTAGATCGAGTTGAGAGAAAACAGAAGCACCTACAAGCTGGTCAAAGAGATCATCAATCATCGGTAACGGGTGCCTATTCTTCTTTGTTAGCTTGTTTAACTCACGATAATCAACACATAGACGAAGCGAACCATCCGCCTTAGTAGCGAATACCACAGGAGCACCCCATTCAGAAATGCTTCGCCTAATGAAATTTTTCTCAAGCAACTCCTTGATTTGCTTGCTAAGCTCTCTTCTTTCCCGCGGGGCCATGTGCCTAACAGGCAATGAAACTGGCTTGGCATTATCAACAAGATAAATACGGAAGTCTATCTCTCGTTTAGGGGGTAACCCCTTCACCTCATCAAAAACATCAGGATATTCTCGGACCACCCTCACAGATTGAAGATTGTCAATAGACGAGTCGAGGGATTCAAGATAACATAACATGACGGGATCCAGAGGGTTACAAGAAATCTCTAGGGTATTGCCAAGGCGAGTCATAAGCCTCACTGCCCTATGCTCACAATCGATAATGGCTCCATAACTGGACAACCAATCCATGCCCAAAATCAACCCGTATCCCATGAACCCGAGAACATAAGCATTACATGTGAATTCTACAGTCAAGATAGAAATCTTCAAATCCATACAAATCATAGATAGATGGGCGGAACCCCCAATTGGATTTGAAACAATAACGGGTTCCTCAACTAGACTAGTACTTAGGTGCAAACTTTCAACAATGTCAGAAGAAATAAAGGTATGCGGTGCGCCAGAATCAAATAAAGTTTGAACAGGAAAACCAGAAATGTAAACAAGGCTTTCTACCGAAATACTACCTCGGTCCGGAGCTGGAGTAGTGTTGAGAGCATGCATCTGCCCTCCAGAAGGTCCTGCCCGCTGAGTCTGTCCTTGCCCCTTCCCTTGCTTCTTTGGGCAATCCTTAGTGAAGTGTCCAGACTCTCCGCAATGAAAGCATTCTCCCAACTTCCTCTTCTTCTTCCTATAATCTTTGATTATGTGTCCAGTGATCCCATAGAAGTTGCACTTCCTTGTCTCCCTTGCCCTGTTGTTGTTGGCCTTGTTACCCTTGTTGTTCTTGTTGTTCTGGTTGTTCTGGTTGCCACCCCACTTGGAGTCCGCCTTCTTGGTTTGAGTCTCATTAAGCTTAACTTCTTTCTTGCCATTCTTATCATCTCCTTGAAGCAAGGCCATATCCACTAAGCTCTCAAAAGTGGCCCCCATGGGTGTATGAGACATGGCCAAACCTTGCAATGGCTCATTCAATCCTTGAGCAAAGCGTAGAGCCTTCTTCTGAGGTGTGTTAACCATGTCTAAACCGAATCGAGCAAGATGGTTAAACTTATTCACATACTCCCTCACGGTCATGTTCCCTTGCTTCAAAGATATAAACTTCTCCATTTGCAGATTCTCCTCAGCAGATGATAGAAACTTAAGCCCAAACCTCATCCTAAAGTCGGCCCAAGTCTCTATAGGCCTAGTAGCATTGGTGACTTCCCACCAATAAGCAGCTTCCTCTTTCAATAGTCATACTGCCAACAGAACTTTCCTACGATCTTCTACATCAAAGATAGCAAAAAGGTCTTCAGTTTCCTTTAACCAGATTCTTGCCTCAACATAAGTCTCTGTCCCAACAAAATTTTTGCCACCCATCGCCTTAAAGTTTTTGCAAATCTTCGCGAAATCCTCTTGTGGACGCTGAGGAGGAGGAGGAGGAGGAACCTCAGGTACGGGAAGAGGAGTGGGAGTGTTTGCTGGGCCCGCATCGTTGGCCCTAGCTTC
This sequence comes from Allium sativum, assembly GCA_030737875.1. NCBI lineage: Eukaryota > Viridiplantae > Streptophyta > Magnoliopsida > Asparagales > Amaryllidaceae > Allium > Allium sativum. The sequence goes on from JASFAX010000020.1 coordinate 51,146,133, forward strand.
CAAGTACCTTCGGAACCATCTGGGTATGGGTACTCCCTCGGGAAGGTTAAGATCGGCCATGCTGAAACGAAGTAAAGATAGATTTAGATCGAGGAAACAAAGGATAGTGCTAATGGCTTTTTGGGGAATAGCCTTTTAAAATAAACTAGACTTTCCTTGGAAAAATACTTAATTGGTTTTGAAAATAGTTTTTCAAAAGGGTTTTTAAAACTTTTGTCTGGTCTAGTAAACCTCATGCTCTGATACCAAATGTAACACCCCACCTCTGTCAGGGCCAATCACGTGTGATTGCACTAGCATTGGAGGGATGTTGTCTAGGTAAACATGCACAAAGATATCACAAGACAGAACGTAGATAAATAAATAAGTAAAGCAGCGGTAGAAATTTAAAAACCATAGTTAACCATTTCAAAACCAAATAGTCAACTTACATCAAAGTACTTAGTCATTATTTTCCAACTACCACAAGTCTAGAAAAACATAAACTGAAAATAACATAAAGTAAACTATCCCCAAGATAGATGTGGTGAAGCCATAGCAAGCTCAAGTCCAAACCGTACATGAGCTGTCAAGAAAGCAAGTCAAATGTCCAAGCTAAGCACTAGTGTTCCCTCCCTGAGAACCTAGGGGGGAACGGAAGAAAAGAGGCGAAAGAAAAAGGATCAGTCATAAAGACTGGTAAGTCCTACCTACTATTAGTATAAAAACTAATGAAGTTAACTAAACATGAGAAACTGAGATGAAACATAAAGATGGTAACTAACTGGCATGATAAATAGATAACAAGGTAGATCAAGTGTGGCATCGCATATACAAGGTTTAGTTTTGCACCAATAGTACTAGTATTCCAACCCATGTCAAGTATAAACAAGAAATGATCCCTTGGCCCAATATCATGAGATGACCCAAGTCAAGGTCCAACTACACGGTCTAGTCGATCGACTCCCTATAAGCCTAACTCGTCGAGTGTCGGTGTCATACGGCCCAATCACGGAATGTAGTCAAACTGTGCTAGGTCCACCCTAGGGTGTATCAAGCCCTAGGGTGCCAACCACTGACACGAATCAAGCACGCACAGTCTAAACCTACTGGTGCCCATGTCTGTTTTATTCAACTCCGGACTATGTGCATGACCATAGTCCGCCTGAACCTACACTGGCGCACCTACTCTACCGTCTTTCTGGTCGCTTACAATCAGCCCAGTAATCGTGCCCCACACTAGCCTAGTCCCTAGGGTATCGTGATACATCCAAGAGGGTTACTGCTGAAAAGGACCACGTAACTAGGGTTTCTAACGGGTTAAGTGCGGTTAACCCTATCCAATCATGTTTCAAGTTGGTTAAGTGTATCTAAATGGTTCATGACTTAACCCTATCATGTGGCATTAATTAACTTAATGCGCCCAACCTCTCACATTAGACTTTGTTGTGGTTACTGGATGTGCCGGGCGGGTCCGGGCAGATTTACACCACAACCTAGTCTAACCTCGGGTTTCAAGCGCGATATGACCAACTTCTCACATTGGGTCCTATTGCTTGTAGCCACTGGATTTGCCGGGCGGATCCGGGAAGATTTACGCTACAAACTCAACCCAACCTCGAGTTGGCCACTTTATGGTTTTCTACATGTCATGACCACATTCAAGTTTTCAAGCATAATCAAGTTTCATGTCACATTTCAATCATGTTTTTCATGTCATTTCAAGTTCGCCTAACTACCCATAACGTATCCCCATCGCACATAAATTCTCATCAATACAAATGAATCAAGGAACATAAAAATATGACTAAGATGGGAATAAGGTGGTAAAGTTGGTCATAAGTTAGACATAATGATATTTGAGGCAAAGGTGTTCATCACAACTAGCATATAGGATTATTGGCCTCAAAACATGTATGACATCAAACTTAGCAAATAGGGTGATAACATGATAATAGTTGACATAGAGTGATAAACTTGTGGGTAGCATGTAGTTCAACATCATAGGCAAGTTAACATCAAGTTTATGAGGGGTTCTATGTTGCATTATGCATAATCCCCAAATAAAGCTCATAGCTTTCTACCCAAAAATCAAGATGAACGGTACTAGGTTCATGATAGTTCCACAATCATAGATCAAAAGAGTCATAAATGGATCTATGCATACAATGATAGACCAAAGACAAGTATTACACAAGAATCCCATTTCAACTTGCTACATATTCATATTAATTTCATAGTTTAAATCTAAGAGTAGAGTGGGACTTACAAATCGTGGCTATGAGAACTAGAACACAATAGAACAAGATAGAGACGTTGTAGAAGCTCTAGAAATGATGTAGCAACACTAGAAGCCTTGAGAAATAAGTAGCTCCTTTGATTTGATGGAGAAAGATTGCTCCTTTTTGCCTTAGAAGCTCTCAAGATGAAGATGGAGGCCATGATTAGGGAGCATTTTGGCAGAATTTAGTTGTTAGGATGATTTGTGATGGTTTAGGCTAGGTATTAGGGTGTTTTTATAGGTGTAGAGACTAGTTTAGGCCATAGGATTAACCCTAGTTTAGATCTGAATCATCAAATCCCGTCACAGGCCAAGTAAACAGACCAAAGGAGCAAACTGGTGCACCAAACCAACAGGGTCCGACCAGGGAGGTCGACACCCAGGTCTACTCCCCAGTCGACCTGGGGTTGGGGAAGGTCGACCCCCCAGTCGACCTGGGGCTGGTTGGGAAATTTTTCCGCCCAATCTGTTTCTGGCTGAATTTGAATTTCGAGCTGAATTTTGAATTTTCTGAAATCTTCTATGGGCCATATCTTGGTCATACGGACTCCGATTTACGAAATTTCGGACTCGTTTTCAAGCAGAATTTCAAGACGAACGCAATGGCGTAACCCATTCCCATTGTTTCTTAACTTATAATTTAATTCTGCCCGGATTTCTTGTTTTAACATGTTATAAAAATTCGGGTTGTTACAGAAGTTGTATGGAAAGATATTCTACAGCTTTGGTTCGATGTATAGCTATATTAATTTAGGGAGGCACGAAATCGGAAGAGTGGATCTGGTTGCTGGAATGAGAGGTGTGGAGAGGCTTGGATCGGATCGGTGAAGAGCTTTACCGATCTGAGGGCTTGTCGGGTCGAAGGAATAGGAGCTGGAGCCTGGCTTTCCAGTAAGGGCTCGGGTCGAATGGGAGCATGCCAAGCTGGAAGGCATCGACTCGGAGTAGTTGGCATATATAAGTTACACGAAAGGGAACCACACGACTTGAACATCTCCGATCTGGGGAATTTCAACTCGGGAATATTCAACCTATCACTTTACGTTCTCGATATGCCAATCATAATGACCTGACACAATATTACTTAATGAACCGAATCACAACAAATTTCTGGACAGTTAGTTTAGGGTCTAAGGGACTGAACTTAACCTTACATATTCTGAACCATCCGAACTTGAGAATATTATTTCCTTTAATATTTTCTATCTATGATTCTCTTGTTATTCCTGTTTACCTCCACTTCACTCACTTGCAATAGTACACACATGGGGGTACAGGGTCTTTACTCTAACCAATGACATTTCCTGGATAGAACAGAAAACATGTCTAGATGTTATTATGTCCGACTTACCGAGTTCGAAAAGGGGAACTACTCAACCGTAGCCTGAAAAGTCCTCCAGCTCTAGAATAGAATCTGATGGAAGCGATGAACATTATAAGGTCCAACCTCATGGGGAGAAGAAACGTGCCTGAGATAACTTCGACCAATGAAGAGAAAGGAGCCATGTTTCTAGATGCCCTAGTTGATTATTTTGCTCTTTCGATGGATGAAGGCAAGCTAAGGAGATGAAGTGCTAAACAAAGGATCTTATGGGCGAATATTAGGATTCCAACAGAAGGTGAGACTTCCCATAATTTGTATAGGGCTTCATGACTATTAGCAGGAAGATGTGTTCGGTCAGATGCATACCTCTCTTCAGCCTATTCATCGTCAACTTTCTTCGACGCATGTACCTAGCACCGATCTAGTTACACCCCACGGCTTACTTATTTATTTTCCTCGTACATCATATATAGAGAGCACCTAGATCAGGAGCGGACCTTTAATGATGTGGTTTTCTTCTACAATTTCAAACATCAATGGAACATGATCTCATCTTTTCGTTACTTCAAGTTTGCTCGCGAGCAAAAAATCATCAAAGAGGGCTACAGCAAAATAGAGGATATTAGAGGCAATTGGTTTTATGTCCCTCTACAAGCATGATGTTTTAGGAGATGGACTAGGTATAGTAAGCATAAAGCTTTTTCCTATCTAATTCAACTTTGTTGAGAATTTCCTAACACTTGCTGCCTTTTACAAGTGGCACTCCAGCTAAGCCCATCAGCCAGGTATATCACAATCATATGGTCACTCTGCTAGATACTCCAGAGAGCAGTTAGAGTGTTAAAAGAGGTATTTCTGATGAATTCTTGTACCACCTCCAACTTCTCGATCATAGTCGAACCATAGGAATTCTGGGAGCCCAAGCTCCAGATGTTGCGCCACCAGCGATTGTGCCCCAGTCGGAGAGTAAAGGGCGGTGGTCGTGCCCCCAATCGAGGGGTAGACAATAGCAGCTATGACTCAAGTCTGAAAGAAGCGTGTCATGAACAGAAAGGATGCTCCCGGGCCTAGTCGGCACCCAGGCCTAGTCGGCACCTAATAGAAGAGGAAGGGAAGACGAAGGATAAGACATCTGAGAAGGTTATCGATGCAGAGGGTAAGGCTCCCTTCCCAAAGAAATCAGCAATAGAGATGTCTCCGATCGTAGAGGAAGAAGAAGTTGAAAAAACTATGTTTGAGCATACCTCGCAACCTCATGGCCAATTACCTCAGTTGGGAATCCCAAAAGGTGAATCACGCTCTACATGGAGTCTTTACAAAGGCTTGAATGATTTAGAACTTCCCTTTGAGCAATATTTCTTTCCAAATTTAGGCTCTGATAATTCTTTCCAACTCTTGAGAAAGACACCGTTATGACCACGATTGGGGAAGTTACTCTTGCCAGTAAGGCACCAATAACTAATCTGTCGGGGGACACTTAGGGCACACACAACACAAGCACTGCACGTCACATCACCTTTTTCTTTTATGTATGACAGGCGTTAACTTAAATTTCCCTTCTTACATCACTGATAAAATGACTAAAGGTTAGAAATATCAAACCCGATCCAGTGCTAGTCTAGGAAAAAGCGTTCCTGGTGGTCTTACTCCCTCATAGAAAAGGCGAGATCGGGAGTATGAAGAAAGAAATGAATGGGAAAGGTGAGAGAATAGGGACCGGGAGGACAGGGAAAGAGAAAGAGAAAGAAAGAGAGATCTTTCTAAGGAGAAGGAGCACGAGAAAGATAAGCATTGACATGACTTTACTCGTTCCCATAACAGAACCTCCCGGGGGATGATAAAACGGGAAGAGAGCATTCTCAGACAAAATGTTCCCAATCTAGACTTCCCTTTGGTCCACCTCATCCATCATAATCAATTGTTTCAAAAGGTCGAGATTCCACTGCTTTTGGCGTCGCAAAGACAAAGCTCCTTGGTTATCCATCCTTGTTGAGAAGGAGAAGACCCCAGAAGAGAGGAAGAAAGAGTTAGAAAAGATGCTTCCTCTGCACTTCTTCTCCCAAATGGTGTTTGTACCCAATTAGAAGCCAGTTCCATAATCATTTGGCAAACAGGTCAGAGCGGACATCAACTTTATTCCTGCTCAATATAAGAATATGTCAAACCATTCTAAATGGTTGTCTGAGGTTATCAAGAGCTTGGAGCTGGATCTCGCCAATACGAAGGAGTAGGATTGCGACAAACACATTCTTGTAGCAACCCAGAAAAAACTCTGACAGATTGTGAGGCTCAATCGACACCCACCAAGGAGCTATATAACAAGACTAAAGAAGAGCTAGACAATGTGCGAGTAACTCTTAATACCGGGCTCAGTCACTGGTCACTTCTAACTAAGGCTTCTCAAGAAGATGTGAAGTTAGTGGGGGAGTAGAACAAGTCCTTTAATTATGAAAATAGTTGGTTAAGGAATGAGAAAGGACTACTCAAACAAGAGAATGACGATCTTCAAGTGAAGTTGGCCACCTCCGAAGAAGCTCAAAAAACGGTGGAAGAGAATGCAAAAAGGGCTGGAAAAACAGCTAATATCATACGTGGGTTTGCGTCAAACTTTCAAATCCAGCATGACACAGAGATTCGCGAGTTAAAGGGAAAGGTGACTAAATAAGAAAATATGGAGGAATAGTTCAGCAATGAACTGCATATGTTTTATGATCGGGTCCTTCGATATTGGGATATATTATGATTTATTGACTATCCACAGACATTGGCTGACACCTGGGAGCTGTTTGTTGATGATGAGAGGAAGGTTTCTACTGAGGGCACTCTGGATGAGGAGGTACTAATGAATGAATTCCTAAAGGGTGATGAACCAAAGCGCCTTGTCGAGTGTAGACGGCTTTTGAAGGAGAAAGTGGATGTAGAGAGACTAAAGATAAAGCGGGAAACAATAATGGAAGAGGAACCTGACATGGGTAAGGGCAACACACCTTCCATGTAGTCTACAATCAACCTACCCCTACCATGGATCTTCCTTATAGTGAACCAATTGTTCTGCCTCCTCTAGTTCAAACATTGAAAATGGTGGAAGGATACAATTCAAACAAGGTGGGACTGATCCAACGGAAACCTCTAACTCCCATTCAGGAAACCAAGACTCTAACAACTTTGGAGTTGCTTAAGCCAAGGGTGTTTCTCTTTTCTCTCCTCAATTCCATAAATTCACTATGAGATGTAGCCTAGCAGTTAGGCTTTCAGTCGGGAAGCCCGTTATTCCTCCAGGACTAATCATTGTTCTTCCTGCTTTAGGTACACATCTGGAGAAGACTACTTTTGAGGCTGAGGGGAAAGCGACCGAAGAGAAACAAGTACCCTCTGCCGGAGATCCAGACAAAGATGAAGGAATAATTGATGCACTGAAGAGTTTAGATGGTATGGGCTCTCAACTGGAGGAAGAAGATGTTGTCTGTACCGGGAGTCTGCAAAGACAAGCCCATTAACCCTTGCGGAGATGAACTCGTGGGATGAGGAAAAGCTTCTCCACCTCAAATATGAGTCAATCTCTGGACCCTTTATACTCCTCCCAGCATAGATTTTCAAATCAAGGAAAGACTACCACCTACCTCAGCCAAGCGCCACAAGAAGAAACACGACGCACATGCTTCCAGGGTTGAGAATACCCAACTGATTAATTCAAGAAGAGGCGCATCCTTACCGTGGAGGAGATGGATGAGCTAGCTAAGAAGAAGAAGAAAAATAAGAATAAGAAGACCGATGATAAGCCATTGAAGGCTTAGTTGATAAATCATTTGTGTTTTCTTCAGGCCCTTAGTTGATAAATCATACAAGTTCTATATTGCTTTGCATTTAGTGTACTCGCGATTCAAACATTACTAAGTTAATTCATAAATAAAATATAAAAATAAGTCATAAAAAGGAGTGAAAAGCTAAGTCTTTTTGCTATAGAAAGTTCGATTTTTAATCAATCTTGCTTAGGAACTTAGGTCATAAGCTTTCTCGCTTATAGTTACTAAGCGTTGTACTGTGAAGTGTTGGAGTACCAGGTGTCGTAGCACCGAGTGTCATAGTTCATAGGTATAGGGTATGTGCCTCCAATTAACTTTGTATAATGAGTCGTGATTGAAGTTAATTCATAAATCTGTAACTATGCCCTCAACGTTGGTGGGGACCGGGTTAAGTCAATCCGATGTTTGTTCCTTAAGTTTCTATACTCCTTCCCTAGTTGAAGGGTTATGGAGTTGTTGCAGACGTCATAGAACCATCCTTTATACTCTCTTGAAGGTATCCTGGGTTAGAGTTGCGGGTTTAGCGGCCATGAGTTATGGTACCCCATTCACACTAACCTAATTTTCTACTCTCTCTAGAGTCGCGAGAGTTAGGGTTAGTCGTGCGAACAGTCATATCACACTTGCCTTAGGGTCGGTCGTTCCAACTCTTTGGTTCACAATGTGGTGATCACTTTATCGAGCATCTAATTCAATATGGAATGAAGTCAACACAAATCAGACCAGCCGCGGAGTTGAGTCAGCTCGTCGAAGCATGAGCCAATGAACATCATTAAGGAATTATTCATCCTTTTTGTTCAAGCCTGGCACAAGTCGCTCGAATAACAACACATAGCCAAAGTAATAAACACGATAATGAAGCATGGAAAAGAGCCTTTATTTATAAACAATTGTCGAGTCATGCCTTACTACATAGTTGAAAAAATGAAATGATAAATAAAAATGTGAAAGAATAAAAGTCCTAAGTTAAATATGGTCGCATGCTCTCGGCATTCCATGCTCTTTGAAGATCATCATCATCGACAGTCATTGGCCTAAAGATTCCATTTCCAAGCTTTCGTTGAATGATGTAAGGTTCTTCCCATCTCGGGACCATGTGTACTGGGGTCGGGGAGACCCGCTTTAGAATGAGATTGCCGGGTCCGTAGGTCCTATGCGGAACCATTTTGTTGAAATATCGGGCGACCCATTGTCTATGTGCTAAAGCACACAAATTATCCTCCTCTCTCTTCTCGTCAATCATGTCATGTGATTCTAGGAGAAGTTCCTTGTTAGCTAAAGGATAGTAGTACATCATTCGATGAGAGGAGACTTAGAGCTCCACAGGTGTCACCGCCTCAGAGCCATAGCATAACGCAAAGGAGTGTGACCAGTTGCAGACTTATGGGTTGTGAGATATGCTCAAAAGGCTAATAGATGTTCATCAACCCATTTTCCTTTGGCACTCTCCAATCGCTTCTTCAAAATGGACTTGAAGATCTTATTCATTTCTTTGACATGTCCATTTGATTGCGGGTGTGCAATTGCAGTATACTTCTTTTCAATGTGATAACATGGACCGAAATCTCTAAACTCAGAGTTATTGAACTGGGTCCCATTATCAGTAATGATAGTCCTGGAAAGTCCAAATCGACATATGATGTTTCTAACGATGAAGTTGATCACCCACTTCATTAAGATCGTGGTTTATGGTTCAGCTTTGGCCCACTTCGTTAAGTAGTCAACTGTCACGATTGCATACTTTGCTCCACCCTTTGAAATCAGAAGGTTGTCGATGATGTCTATCCCCATATTGCAAATGGCCAAGGACTGACCATCTGGGTGAGTTGGGTTGGTGCAGCTCTGGGAATCTTTGCAAACCTCTGGCATTTGCCGTAGCATCCTGAATAATATGTTGCATCCTGGTTCACAGTAGGCCAGAAGTAGACGTACTTGAGTAACTTATTTGCTAAAATTTGCCCTCTGATGTGGTCGCCATACCCGGCTTTGTGTACTTCTTGCAACATGTGTTTGATGTCATCGTTGGCAATATACAAGAGTAAAGGAACTAAGAAACCATTATGATATAAAGTGTCTCCCTGGATGATGTATCTTAAGGTTTTATGTACGAGAGAAAGTCTTTCATTCTTTTGTTCTAGAAGACTTCCTTGCAAGAAGAAGTCTTTGATAGGAGTCACCCATGACTCTCTCTCGGGTTCATCATCTAGGACTTCATCAATTTCCATATGATCTATACTTGGAGCGTTCAACACTGCTATTGAGACCATCTCTATTTGCTTTGGATCATCGAAACTAGCCAGTTTCTCCAATTGGCCAGCTCCTTGATTTTTCTCCCTCAGGATATAAGAGATGATGTAATAGTCGAACTCGTCCAATGGTCCTTCCACCAAAATAGAAGTAACTAGATAATCGTGCCACTTTTACCAAGAACCCTCTCCTAACCTGGAATACAACAACTCGTGGGTCACAAAAAAAATGTCAACATCCTTTATTTCTAGTTCTTCGTGAGTTTCAGCCCAACAGTTAGGGCCTCATACTCGGCTTTATTGTTTGTGGCTAGAAACTCCAGCCTTGGTGCGTAACAGATCGAACATCTTACAAGAGTTAGTAAAATAACCGCGATGCTAGAATATCGATCGTTTTAGGTCCCCTCGATGTACAATTTTCATGTGGTAGTCAATCGGTCAATTCTCATATCCTCCTTGTCCTCTGGAGCAGTAAATTCAGCTACAAAGACCGCAAATGCATGCTCTGGAATAACCCGCCTTAGTATATATGTAATATCAAACTGACTAAGTTCGATACTCCACTTGAGCAACCTTCTAAATGCCTTAGGCTACTCAAGGATCTGTCGTAGCGATTGGTCAGTATACACTTTGATAGGATAGGCCTAGAAGTAATGAGGAAGCTTCCTTGAGGTTATTGATAAAATGTAAACAATTTTTTCGATCTTAGGGTAGTTGCACTCTGCCCTCCTTAACTTCTTTATTACAATACACATCGGTTGCTAAACACAATTGTCCTTGCGGACTAGTGCTAAGTTGATGACATAGGGAGATACTACTAAGTAGACGAACAAGTTCTCATGATCTACCCGCTTTGATAAAATGGGAGGTTTCTCCAAATGATCCAACAAATTTTGGAATGTTTCGACACAGTTAGGCGTCAAAGCAAAATTGTGCTTCCCCCGCTTAATCAACTAAAAGAAGGGGAGATATTTGTCAGTAGCCATGGATATGAACCTGCCCAATGCTGCCACCTTCCCAAAATACTCGGATGTGAAAAATTCTGAATACAATGCTGTGAGTATAAAACTCTCGAATTATAACTATGAAATTAAAGAAAAAACTCGGATGTGTTGTTGTTGTAGATAAAACAAGAGAAATTGAAATCGCAAAAGTCCTCTTCATGCAGCTCTAGGGCATCTATTTATAGGCTGGTATATGGGCTGGGTCGGCCCATACACGTGGACATCGATTCGTAATTATAGGGGGTGAGCAGAAATAGTCTTTTGACCGTTGTAGCACGTTGGCATGAGGGGGTCTCAGTTGGTTCTGTTTGACCAGATCTGTGGTGGAAACGTGCAGTAGATCCTGATTCGTAGGATGGTGGGGTTACCTTGTTGGAGCGAAAGAATTGGTCATTTAGCTAGTATCTTGGCTTGGAAACGGTATTCTAACAGGGTTATAGGAAGGACCTTCCTCTAGCTGACATGTCTCGGATAGGCATTGTCGATCTAGAAGTTCTTCGATCTAGGACCTAGTTCTTCTTTGAATTCCACTTTGAGTAGTATGGCTCTAACGACCCGGAGCTAAAATAGTCTTCAAGCCCACGCCTGCTAGCTGAAACCTCTTCGAACCAAAGTGTATCGAACTGAGATTCTTCGACCCTAGAATGCACTGATCCGGGCTTGAACAGATCCGAGTGGTATCATTATTTTGTTTTGTCGAGCTGAGGTAAAGTCGAATCGAGATGGTGTCTTGGGCTTGTATAGCATGTTCCACTTGAATCTTGTACTTCATTATTATGAACATTTGAGTCTTTGATGGCCTTGTTAAAAGGCAGCTCAACAACGGTTCTCATTATGCATTCATCTTTAATCAATTTAGTTTAATAACTCTAATATCTTTTTGTTTCATTAATAGTATTTGTAATTAGTGGCAAATATTTATTTTATTCAGTTGCTTTTTATTATTTAGATTAAAATAGCTTGCTTAAATTAACAATAGCACCATTAAATCTAGTAACAAATGGACACATCAAATTATTTAGGATACGTTCTTGGCGAAGGCGTACGGTTCAAATGAATGAGCTGATGAACTGTTAAAGTTGTGTGAGCGGATGATGCGTTTTTTGTGATTTTGAGCGGTGAATTGAACAGCAAAAGTGAGCGAAGTATTGAGCGGTTGTATATATTATTTTATAATAGAAATTTTGTGATGGTAAAACTAGTACGAAATGCATATTTTTTTTAATAATAACATAATAAAAATAAATAGCAGTCCATACGATGATAAAATAAAAAATTACATCAAACAAACTATATACTACGTCTACGAAAGTCTGAGATCAAGTACGAGACAAACATCTCGATCTCGTCATCTGCAGTCTCCTCAAGAATATCTAACATCCCGTCTTGCTCTTCAGGATCATTCTCATCTCTCAAACTTGGTACTCAAATTATGTCGCTACTAGCTGACTGCAGCGTTGCAACTGCACCTTGATATTCTCTTTATATGAAGAGCCTGTACAAGACGAGGATGCAAAAAATCGTACGATGTATCTGGAGAATGGGTAAAAACAAACTGTCAAAAAAAAAATGTTGTAGAGAACAAAAAAAATAGTAGTATTAAAATAAAAATTTACCTAATTCGGAGATTATACAAGGAAAAAAAAATTGTTTTTTTTTTTTTTTTTTTTTTTAGATTTTTGGGTGGAGCTTTGAGCTAAAAAGGAGAAGAATTGGAGATGATGAGGAGATGACCGAAGGAGGGGGGTTATTAATAAAATGATGGATTGACTTTTGATGCATCGGACTTCAATGCAATTTCCCAAAACGTTTAGATAAACTGTCAAATTTTTGAATTTGAATGTTGGTGTGTCGGATGTAAACGCAACTATCAAACTCGAAAATTTGAGAACCAACCTTAACTTAGTTCAGGCTTCAAATAAAAAAAATGCAAGCTCGTAAAGTCGCAGCACAAAAAAAAAAAATGGACTAAGTTGCAAAAGGGAAATATGGACCGATGACTGGTGGCTGTATATAATGTTGTATCTCGATTTCCTACCTTGATATTTTATAACTGAATGACAATGAACGGCATTAATGCCGAGGCATATGTAAATGAGAACATGCAAATTTCCTTCAAGCTCGTACGTATATAATAATTGAGTATAGTGCTGCTCTATTTGTTTAGTTAAGATATTATCTACTTATCCTATTAGTTTTTACTATTTCATTTGGTTACCGAACGTTTTAATCTTAAAGTACAGTACAATACAGTGATAAAACAGATGGTAAATACAAGAAGAGCGACAAAAGGAGAGGCTAATCAATTTAGGAACGCTCCCAAATGCCGCTGCTATGTTTGTGACTACTTAACTTAATCACTTTGTCTTCTTTCTCCTTAGTTGTTTCTAATTGTTAATTTGGGTTTGTTTTGCTGCATGACCTTCTTGTACTTGTACTATAATAATCCAGCAACCAAGTCTCACTCTAACCAGATGTTCTGTTCAAGTGTTGAATAAAACATGTTGGTAAATCCATCTTTGAAGATTCTTTTTTGACAAATTTCCTTAAAGTAAAACATACAGCTAAGTGATTCTTGGTCATTTTTAACATGTGATCAGGTTTAGGTTTGTTTCAAAATCAGACTTCCAAAAATGAAGGAAAACTGAAAAGATGAAGTTATTCTTAGTCATTAGTGAGTAGACAATTAGTTCAGTAGAGAATATATAGATTTTTGATACTGTATATGATGATTGAATCCGGTATTAATACGTGGAGTGCTTTGTTGATGTGACAAGGAATAAGAACAGCCACCTTCACTTGCATATTTTTCTTTGATATATTCCTTTCCTTAAACAGAAAACCATTTTGTAAAACAGACCTATCATGGCTCATTTATCCACTTGAATATTTAAGTTTGAAGATTAGTCACCTAGAAACGTATGCAATATAATTGTGTATTGGTGAAATGAGTTGCCACCTAGTTAAAAGTTTAAGATGCCCTTAACAATTCTTATATATTTTGCACATATCCATTTCTCGTTGGCGTCACAGAATGATGAGTGTTGAAGCATACTTTGTTGGCTGTAATGATTGACTAAGTGGATATTAAGAGTGCATGTTTTGTCCAGTGAGAGGCTCCCACATGATACACAGTCACTCATTTGCTTAACTATATACAAATATAAATTTATTCACTATCATAATATTATAAATAAATCCCCCTTCAAACGAAAATATAAAATTTGAAATAAGGATCACTAGACGGGAATAACTAAAATGGGTAATGTCATATTATATAGATCACCAAACTTAAATTTCGAATGTTAATATTCAAAGTCTATGAATGTTGATATTCATATACTTTTCGGTTTAATCCAAGAGGCTGCAATCAACTGAACGCATGATATTTGTCCCGTATTAAAAATCAAGCTCATCAGCCGGGTGAAACAACATTGCTGTAATCGATGATAGAATGAATGAAAAAAGGATACCTCAGCATATAACATATAGAAGTGGTTAAAGCAAATAGCTCAAGTTACAAACCCAGCCCATTTCATTTTATAACTATATGCATCAATTCAATAGAAATATAAGAGAGAAGTCTGGGTATCAACATCGATTTATGTACAGTCATCCACTAATACTCAAAGAAACTACAACTACAGTTCAAGCAGGGCTGACATGCAGCCAGAATCAAGTGTCAAGGCAGATGATTCAAGGAGCCACACACGGGTGACACAACCAAAGTCAGGATATAAAAGATGAAAGTTAGTATAACCTAACTCTAGGACTACTATAATCATGTTACAAATAATCTTGACAATCTAAATTTAAAAACAAAAAATATAGAGATAAACAGTCCATATATATGAGAAATGGTGACTCCATTCAAATAACACATAGTAGAGTTTCTTGCATATTCAAAGGTGAAAGACAACTATATTTCAATAATCTATTGACGATACATCAAAACAAGAAAAGCTTATTAAGGTCATAATTTGCAAGTGACAACGATGTGTAATTTAAATCTTATCCTAATTACTATTTAGCTAAAAATATATTAACTAAAGAAAATCTTTTACATGGTGAAGCATGCAAGGGACTTTAATTGTAAGTTTAATCTTGTTAATCACAAGGACATTATACAAGGAAATGTGTAATAATATTGTAACACCCCATAAAATACAACCTAATTAGACATAGAAAACAAAAATAACAACAACTGAATATAAATAATAATAAGCTGAAAATTCAGATATTTAATAAATGAATTTGGCAATGAAAGTACTATCATTGTGCTAATTGCGAGATTCTGATCTGTTTTCATATTTGATTTGTCAAAGGCGGACTCTGGATGAAAAAGATATGAATAAAACAAATATTGAATTTAAATTAATAAGCGTGCAGATTTGAATTTTAATTTGAATTGGATAAGCATGGAATAAAAATAAATGAAATTGACAAAAAGAATATTCCATATTCAAATTTGAAATTAAGAGTGTGTGTGTGAACACACACACAGATACACACACACACACACACACACACACACACACACACACACACACACACACACACACACATATATATATATATATATATATATAAGAATAGGACACCTTACAAAAGATTAATAACGAGTTAATTAATATTCATTAACATTGAAAATAAGACGTGTGAAATAAATTTACCACGCCACGAAATAGGAAAGTGGGTCAGTCGCCTCTCCTCCTTAAGGGTCGACTGCCTTATAAGGGGGAGGTCGACCACTACGCGAGTTATTTGATGATGATGGCTAGGGCTTTTAGATTAACTTTTATAGATTTAGATACTTTGGATAGTTTAGATTCCATATTTTATAATTTGATGATTCCTACACACTTTAGCATCTATATATAGATCCCCAAACCCACACTCTCAGCTCACATTTTATAAGTTATCTTCCTCTAATTCTCCTTCTTCGTCTTTGTTTGATCCAGTTTGCATAGGAAAAGCTAGATTCTTCTTCTCTTCCTCCTTTTATTTTAGTTTTATTAGAATATTGGATATAAAATCTATATGTGTATATGATTCTTTTTTGACTCTTATACATATATAATCCTAAAAAGGAGAAGGACTGGAAACGTTTGCGTGGCAATAATCCAAAAACTAATAATCAGCACAGCTTTCTCTTTATGGGGCAATAACTAGGATATTTAAGTTTACTTTGTTTCTATATCTTGTTTCATATGTAACTTGGATTTGTTATGCCTAAAAGGATTGGGATTCACGGAAAAAACACAAAACCCCACAAATCTCTAATTTAACGAAAGTGTTAATCTAGGTTTATTATTTGGGTCTTGTCGATGTAAATGAAAAAGGATTTCTTTGTTATTGTTACTCATTCAGAATCAAAGCATTAATTTGTTTTATTCTTTTTCCCTTCTAATGTAAATTTTAAACTTACATGAATCTAGTGAATTTGGACACAGTAAATCATGAGCAGTCAAATCTCTGCTTTATTCGTAAAATAGCATATTTGGATAATATAAACCACATGGAACTAAAATTCGTATTATTATGTAAAATTCACCTAAAACAGAAAGAAATTAAAACCGAATGAATAAATATAAAGTTGTGAATTAATATTAACCCTTTTTGTTTATTGATATAATCTAGAAACCTACGATTACAAGTCTATCTTTTGTTATATTGTTATTATTTCCTGATTAAAGCTATGATTCTGAAATAAGATCGTATATGGTATATTATGAATTATGAGGAATATGAATTGTAAATCTTTGGTCTTGAATACAAGTTGACATTTCATCGATTAGTGTGTTTTCTTTCAAGTGCGCGATTAGTTACGTATTTAATTATTTATATATATAACGTGGTCTACGTATCTTAAATACGCATTTATCGCATTTAATTAGAAGTTTTGTGCTAAACATTCTCGCTAGGAAAATTATGTATTCGTTTGTGGGTAATGGCCTTTAGTAATATTTAATAACATATGGATGTGAAATTAACCCCTCCTTGCAGTAGAAGTTAGTCAGACTACATGGCTACCAATAATCACAAGAAGATTGATTAATGTAAGACGTCTAATGTCATGCGTCATTTAGCATGTAGAGAACTACCTCGAGAAAGGTATTTAAGTGAATAATCCGCCTTCTAGGAGCATTAAGTGGTTTGACTCATTTCTCTTGTAATTGTTATATCCTTAGGAGCTAAGATTGTTTTCATAGGGCCCTCCATTGTTATGTATTAAGTGTCTATGGATCCTCCTTTCTCTAACAGTTTGAGGTTTTAAACGATCTAAGATGAATTAAGTATGTATTCGGAAGGTGTTCGCGTCCTCTAGGAGATTATTAGTGAGGACCTACTTAGGAGATGCGCTATAGAGAGTTCCATTAAACGTGTAATGGAAACTGCATGTCTAAGAGAAGCATTAAGTGACTAGGTGTTCACCTTCAGTGACAGCTAGATAGTAACATAAAGGTCGTTGGAGGATCTTAAATGACAAAAGAGTATCCAACTATAACCCGATATCAAGTAGTTGCTTAAAATGTCACGCAATATTTTGAGGATGTATGTATGTTTGTGTGTGTGTAGTCATAAAGTCTACTAGGAAACAAATCCTTAAGTGACTAGGGTCTGCGAAAGGTATTAAGTGATAGTTAGAATCCTATATATTTATTTGGCCTTAAGTGATCAAAAGGGTTCATCTCTTTCCATTTAAATATATGTATATCAGTACAAAAATATTCATATATATGTATATGATTGTCTGGACATAACCTTGATAAGTTTTATACTGCCCAAGTATGGGGAAAAGGTTTAAGCTTAAAGATTTTATTTCACTAGACCATGTTGGCATGTTGATGCTTATGTGAGAGGGTGCTCTCGCATTGTGAACTATGGTGAAGCTTTGCCTCTTATCCCTACACATCTCGAGTGAGTTGTTTTTAATGCATTGGAGGGGATGACGCAAAACAAGAATTAAAACTGAAAACTCATTTATCATTATGGTGAAGATAAGGGAGAGAGATTTAGAAAGATTTTTGGGGAGGGGGGAGGGAATTATCTTTTTAAAAATAAATTGTTAAGGGGAGTACCAAGGAGGGAAGTAGCCCCTTAACAAATAAAGGTAATTTTACATTATTACCCATTTAGACTTAATTTCACTCTTATGTTCATTAATCTAATTTTTAATGGTTAATCAACACCATTGGTTGTAGAGAAATCAAAACCCTAACTAAAAAACATGAACGAAAAAGAAAACAATATGATTTATTTTTTCAAAACCATAAACAGTATAAATCTTATAGCAGAACAACGAAGATAGAGCAAGATAACAAGACAACCTCTTTATAAAAACTACAAAATGAGAGATCAGACGGAGCTTAATGAATTAGAACCCCATCATTTTATATAGAAGTTCTTAAATTTCTTTACTCATCCTAATTTATCTCAAATGACATCTTTAAACTAATAAGTCATGTTAAAATATGAGCATCAGATCTTCAAGGTGATGAAATTGGTAATTATCCATCACTGTACAGATTTAGAACCAAAAAAAAAGAAAATAAAATTCTAAAACTGCCGTTAATACCCAAATTGATGAAAAATCTAGTAAACTAGAATCGTAAAATAGAATTTTGAATCAAGCAAATTTCCAGAGAAGACAATAAAAGGAAGAAAAACGTTGCGTGCAATTTGAGTGAGAAAACAATATGATACTGACACAAGAGACTGAGCGTTATGTTGGAGTTGATCAGAGTGATGAGATGGCAAGATCTAATTTTAGTTTATAAAATCATATGCATATGGTAAGGTCTAATTTTACGGTGCGTAAGTTTTTAAAAGTAAGGGTTAAAGTGGAAGATGTTAAAAAAATTAGCTACCTGTATAGACCTCCCTTAACAATATAAAAAAAAATGAAGTGTCCTTAAAATTTGCCCCACTACCCCCCCCCCCCCTCCCCTTTAACAATTATTGAAGAGTCAATAATAAAACCCTTATTTTAATGTTAAATTTATACCGATTACAGTCTCCATGTAACAGCTTATGAAAAAATAATTTTCATGTATCAAAAGTTAAATGAATTTAAAATATTCATCCCTTCAAGGCTTGGTAATAGTTATGAAAGTAGAAGTAAGATATATTTGATATTCAAGAGGATAGACAAAGAAAAGGTTGGAAAATAAGGAAGATATGTTCATTTGAATAATGCAGAGAATAGTACTGGAATATTAGCAATAATGAGAACAGTTGATCATTTTTCAATAGTAATGAACTTATGAAAGGTGTAATAGGAATAGAATGAATGTTGTCATTAATTGCTCCAAGCAGTTAATTTACGACAAGTAAGTGAATTTATGAAAAGCATCCTTAAGATACAAATAAATTATAATAATTAGTTATGTTTTGAAGAAGTGTTCACCAATAGTAAAAGCTTTTCAAAATTCTAACATCAATTAGTGTGAAATTTAATATGCACACGGCAGTAGAAATTTTAGTATATTATTACATAAAATCGATATTAAACCTTATTGCTAAAAGAATAAACATACACTGAATAATGTTTCAAAAATTATTTTGATAAGTAACAACATATTGTGAGAATATAGCAATAAACATTGTTAAACATTTTAGGGAACTTAATTGTCGCTTAATTTGATTTTGGATACTTAATTATTACTAAGGTTCTGTTTTTAAAATAGAGTAAGCATCTATTTTTTTAAACCTTAAAACGTTTGTCATTTAAAAAGTATTAAAAGCTGACATTCAGGGAGTTAACGAAGTAACTATTAAAAAGAAAAATAGTTATTTTTTATAGATATTATGAACCCTTAATAAATGCTTTTGAAAGTTTGCACATTTGAAAAGAGGTATTTAGTGTAAAAAAAAATTAAAGAATAAGAGAATTTTTAATGATGACTGTTCATTAAAAGGATGCATGGAATGATATTTAGTTCAGTAAGCATTAAACTCTTCGTAAAGATTTACATTTTAAAAGAAAACTGGAAAATTTAACAGCTTGGTTTCAAGGAGACATTAAATTCTTACCTTTAATTAAGCAAGCTTTAATAAGTGTTTCAAAAAAAAGAATATATGTATATATATACATATATTATAATATTATTATTATTATGTAACAATGGTACGAAAATTATATTTATTTTATGTAGCAATAAGTGTTTGCAACTTCAATTTGTCCATTTGATTGCGGATCGGACGAGCGACTGTAGTATCTCTTCTCGAAGTGATATCATCGACAGGATTCTTTGAATTCTGAGTTATCGAATTAAGTCATGTTATCAGTTATGATAGTTAGGAATTTCAAACTAACATGTAATATTTCTAACGACAAAGTTGATCATTTGCTTTATAGAGATCATGATCAGCGGTTTAGCTTCAACCCACTTTGTGAAATAGAGACCACCACAATTGCGTACTTTTCTCTACCCTTGGATATCGGAAGGCTACTAATAATGTCTACTCCCCATACCACAAAAAGCCAACGACTGACCATTTGGGAGAGTTGGGTTGACGGAACTTTTGGAATCTTGTCAAACCTCTAGCTTTATCGTAGCATCATGAGTAATCAACCGAATCTCGATTGATGGTTGGCCTGAAATATCCATATTGGAGTATCTTCTTTACCAAATTTTTCCCTCTGGTATGATTGTCACACTCGTCTTTGTGCACTCCTTGTAGTATTCGTCTGGTGTCTTCTTGAGCTGCATAGCGTAGTAAAGGAACGGAAAACACTTTTCAATACAACGTGTCTCTTTGGACTACGTATCTCGAAGCATGACATAGGAAAGCATGCTTCTTATTTTTCCGTTCAGTTTGGTTTCTAATTCTTGATGGAAGTCATCTGAGATTCCCTATCAGGTTTAACATCCAATGCCCAGTCGCCCTCTATTTGATCTATGCTTAGGGTAATTAATATCTCTATCAGGATACCCCCATCTGTTCCCAATTCCTCGAGCTAGCTAGCTTGGCTAACGAACATGATCTCTCATTTTGATCACGTGAGATATAAGAAATACATTAGTATTCAAATCCAGCTAACAACTTCTAAACCATATCAAGATATGTGGCAAGTCGTTCCCCCTTGACCTGAATTCCTTCCTAACCAGATATACAACCACTTGATAGTCGTAGAAAATTTCAACAGACTTCGCTCCCAGCTCCTTTGCATGTTTCAGCCTACCAATCAAGGATTCATACTCTGATTTGATGTTGATCATTAGAACTTCCATCCTCAATGCATAACAAATTGATTGTTCCTCAAGAGTTAATAAAACAACTTTGATGCCAGAACATCGATTGTTTCAAGCTCCATCTATGAATAACTTTCATCTAATAGTTGGTGGTTTAACATCTTCGGTGTTGTCTTCTAGAGTTGAAAACTCTATGATGAAATATGCCAGTGCTTGTCCCTGGATGGCCTTTCGAGGAATATATGCAATATCGAATTAACTCAATTCATTATTCCATTTAAACAAACTCCTAGATGCCTCAGGTCGCTGAAGGACTTGTTATAGTAGTTGGTCAATGTACACTTTGATAGGATGAGCGTGAACATAGTAACGCAGCTTCCTTGAGGCTATCAGGAGGGTTTAAGACATCTTTTCAATATTTGGATAATTATGTTTTTCTCTCATTAATCATTTGCTTACATAGTACACTGGTCCTTGAACCTGATTGTCTTAAGGAACAAGTATCGAGCTGATGTCATGTAGGGACACTGCCAAATACAGAAATAAGTCCTCGCGATCAATCGACTTGGATAGTATTAGAGGTCTTTATAGATGGTTCAACAGGTTCTGGAATGCTTCTACACTGTTTGGAGTCCAAGTAGAGTTGCGCTTTCCTCTTTTTATCAAGTCAAAGAAAGGAATGCATTTGTCTGTCATTTTGGATATGAATCAGCTTAGAGCTGCCACTTTACCATTTAGTCTTCGCATATCTCTAATCTTCTGAGGTTTCTGAAAGTTTCTTACGGATTTTATTTGCTTAGAGTTGACTTCATTCCCTCGACAATGGACGATGAAACCCAAAAATTTCCATGATGCAACGCTTAAAGAGAATTTCAAAGGGTTAAGTTCGTATAGGTGGAGAACATTAAACATTTTCTCTAAGTCATTACACTATTGGCTAATTGTGAGAATTAACAAGCATGCCATTGACATGAACTTCCATCAACCTCCCCATACGACCTTTCAAATGCAATTGACTAACCACTAGTGCGCAGCTCCGGCATTCTTCAATCCAAAAGCATGATCACATAACAATACAGTCCAAGCTCAGTTATGAATCTAGTATGTTCCTGGTCAGTAACATGCTTCATAATCTGATTGTATTCGGAGTATGCATCCATAAATAAGAGAGCTCATGCCTAGCTGTAAAGTCCATGAGCTGGTCAATTCAGGGAAGTGGGTAACTATCTTTGGGACAGGCCTTGTTCAAGTCATAAATATTAGTGCACGTCTGCCACTTTCCATTAAACTTCTTCATAAGAACTGGATTTGATACCTAGGCGGGGTATAAGGAATCCCGGATAAATCAGTTGCTCTTGAGTTTCTCTACTTCTTCCTTCAATTCCATCGAACTTTTAGGACCAAGCATATGCCTTTCTGTTACACTAGGATGTATTTCGGGTAAATGTCAATAGAATGGCTTATGATGGTCGGTGATATTCAATACATGTCAGCACGGGACCAAGCAAACCGTAACACCCCATATTTCTGTTAACACTAAAGTAACAAATTAAAGAATAATTAATCTCAGATGTGAGAATTAAGGGAAACGGGTTGCGCCATTGTGTTCGTCTCGGAATTCTGGTTGAGATAGAGTCCGAGTTTGCGTGAATTACTCTTCATATGAAGAAGTTATGGCCATCGGAAGTTTCAGAAAAATTTAAACAGATTTTGAAAATTCGAATTTCAGAGTCAGAATGGGCTAGGCGGGAAATTTCCCTCCAGGGCCAGGTCGACCTGGGGGTCGACGTGGGGGTCGGTCGACCCTCACCAGGTCGACCAGGGGGTCGACTTGCCCCTCCCCCCCCCCTCCCCGGGGGCAGATTTTTTTGATGACCTATTTATAAATATATGCTGAGTCATTAGGATTTCTAATCTGGTCTGAATGGCTGGGGTTAATTCTGGGTTGATCGGACGGCTTCCATGCTGTCACCTAGCAACCTAGAATAGCCGCCACCAATTAGAGAGGAAGAAAAGCTAATCAAATTCAATTCTAATCTAAACCGCAACAAATTGTCTTCTCCAAAGGAAATCTAATTCAATTTCAGAACTCAAGACCTTCTTTGAGTTTTGAGTTCGATTTCTTTAATAAAATAATTAACAATTTAATTGGATTGAGTTATGATTTGGATTATATGGCTATGTTATGAATTATGGACCGTATGTTATTATCTATGTTGTAAATTCTATGATGTTATCATCTATGTTGTAAAGTTGTTATCATCTACGTTGTAATTCTATGATTGGCTTATGCATAATTAATTCATAATGATGTTTCATATGCTAGTTTGGTTATGTTGTTGGAACTAATTCATATTTTGAATCATATGTATGTATGTATGTATGCAAGTCTAGATGTTAGTTTAGATCTGGATCATATGCAAGTTAATGAAATTACGTACAACCTTACATGTTTCATGACATCTATTTTATGTTTAAATTGAATCTAAAGTAAGGTTATGACATGTGTGAGTTATATGTTAGTATACAAAATTCTATATGCTAGTTTACATGTTTAGATGCGAGTTTACACCATCGTTTATGTTGCATAAATCACATATGCAAGTATATATACATGTTTGGAGTATGAACCATGCCTATGCAAGTTTACACCTTATGATTAGATCTACGACATACATGGTTTATGCAAGTTCGTGACTATTACCCAAACAAGTTTACACCTTCAGATTTAGATCTATGACATATGTAGTTTTATGCAAGTTTGTGACTTTGGCCTATGCAAGTTTTAGATGAAGAACCTTATTCACACACGCAAGTTCACCCCATATGTTTAGATCTAGTTTTATTTCTATATATGTTGTGATGTTTTCTCTTTATTCCATAAGTCAGACTATTCGAGTCTAACGTATATTTTACGTTAAACGAACGTACAACGTGGGGCCATGAGATAATATTAAAAGATTTAATATTGAGAATTGTCATAAATACCTTAAATGGCATAAAATTAATTTGTGATGATAATTGGTATAATTTTGCATATCATAAATAGATGGACATAATTGAGTCAATTATGGACATAGTTAAATTTGGAATTAATTGATAATTTGAATAGGGAAATTAATTCAAATTGGGGAATAATTAATTATGTGTAATTAATCGCCTAAGACACGAGGTTAGGCTCTTTTGTGGTGTAAGACTGCCCGGGCCCGCCCAGCAAATCCAACTGCCACAAATGCCGGTCTAATGTGGGAGGTCTTAGGCATAAATTAAATGCATGACAGTTGTAAAGACACGAGGTTAGGCTCTTTTGTGGTGTAAGACTGCCCAGACCCGACCGGCAAATCCAGCTGCCACAAATGCCAGTCTAATCTGGGAGGTCTTTACAAGGTTACGGTGTTAATGAATTAAGAAACACTTAACCAGATAAACATGTAGTGGGACATGAGGGGGTTAAGTGGGTGCCTTGGGTGGCATGTGGAATTTAGCGGATGCCTAGGGTGGCATTTGAAATACGATTAGAAACACTTAACCAAAAATTGGAAACTTGTAAGTGAACATGAATAAGAAGAGGGTTAAGTGGGATGTACTAGAGGGGACCAAGCTTAGGTGGATAGCTTATATCAAGTAATGGGGGGCCCTTTCAACCAGTAACCCATAAGTATCTTTGTAGGCTCGACCCAAGTCGAGGACGAGACACGCGTACTAGGCTTGACTGTAAGAGGCCAAAACGGGTTAGCGGTGGCAACACAAGTCTAACGGGTTATTGTGCGTGTGTGGGCCCGGGCTGATAGGTAAGACGTTGTTGCATCGTGTAGGTATAAGTCGTGCATTGTTGGTGGTATCGGGTTGCCACTTTGGGGAGTGATACACCCCACTGTGGGGCCAGCACAGGTATCTACGAGTTAGGGAGCCGATCGCATGGGGGTAGTGGGTACACCTAGTGGAGATAGGGGCAGGCGGCACCTATGAAGGCAACTAGGGGGTACACGAAACTACCATTATCATTATTAAAGTCTAGTAGGCGGGATCAACTTTTAGGGTGTTTGGTGTGGTGCAGTGTAGTAATTATCTTATAGCGACTAGGTGCGCCTTTAACGTTATCTTTGTTCATCTTATTTCCTTTAGTTTGCTCTGCCATGCTCAATTGTTCACAGTCATTTCCTTATTTTCCAAATTATGCCTTAGCCTAGTTATTTTAATAATTATATTGTAAAAGTTATCGCACTCGCCAGACTTTATGTCTGACCCCCTTTGTTTCTACCTCTTTTCTTCCTCCCCCCCTCCCCCCAAGGTGCTCAGGTTGGAACTAGCACCAGTGGAGCTTGATTTTGGACAGCTGTATCTCTTGCTTTTAGAAGTTGCTTGGATCACTAAAGTAAAAGTTCAGCCTATCTTATTTATAGCTATTTTGTATTTCAGTTAGGTCTTCCAATTTATGTACTCTGATTTAGTCAAGATGGATATTATGTACTTTGACTCTGGTTTTTGATGATGTAATCAAACCTATGTGTTTACCGCTGCAATGAATAAAATTTTAAAGTTTTAAGTACTGTTTATATCTGTTCTGTTGTTAAGTTTTTGTTCTATACACACTTAAAACGCTCCATAAAAGTTAATCCATTCCCTTTATGAGTGACATTAATGGACGTGGGGTGTTACACGTGGTATCAGAGCTGAAGGTTACCAGAACAGATATGAATTTTGAAAAACTGTTTTTCAAAAACACTTTTATAAAGAAGTACCTTCAAAAGTATGTTTTAAGGAAAGTATTTTTAAGAGAAAAGCTTATTTTAGAAAGCATAACCCCAAGAAGCCATATATCTTTCCTTCAGTTCTTTTGTATTGAATCTTTCCTTTTTCGTTTCAGCATGTCTGGAATCCCCGAGATACCCGAGGGGATACCGATACCAGGATGGTTTAAGAGGTATTTGGAGACTAGGGACACCACTGCAGGTCCAGCAAATGCTCCTCCTCCTCCTCCTCCTCGTGTCGATACTTTTGCAAACATATGTAAGGACTTTCGGGCAATGGGTGGAAAACCTTTTCACGGGACGGAGACATTTGTTGAAGCTCGAAACTGGCTAAAGGAGGTGGAAGAATTTTTTGGGATCTTTGAAGTGGAAGATGGAAGGAAGGTCCAGTTGGCTACCTGGCTAATGAAGGATGAGGCCTCGTTTTGATGGGAGGTCACTAATGGAGAGCGTCCAGTTGATACATGGCCAGATTTCAGGCGGAGGTTTGAGGCAAAGTTTCTCTCACGAGCTGAAGAGAGTCTATACATGGAAAGGATTTTGGCGTTGAAGCAAGGGAATCTATCAGTGAAAGAATACGTCAACAAATTCAATCAGTTGGTGAGATTTGGCTTGGACTTGGTGAATACATCAGAAAAGAAGGCCCTGAGATTTGTTAAGGGTTTGAACGAGCCGCTTCATGGGTTAGCTATGACCCACATCCCCATGGGGGCTAACTTTGAGAGACTAGTTGACATGGCACTTATGCATGAAGAAGAGAAGGGCGCCAATGCTAATAAGGCACCCAAAAAGAAAGGGGATCAAAAGAAACTGCAACAGCAACAACAGAACAAGAAAGGTGGTAAAGGCAACAATGGTAAGGGAAAGAAGAGATGCTTTAACTGTGGGACACTAGGCCGTCTAAGCAAAGATTGTATGAAGAAAAAGAAGCTGGTTGTTTCCACTGTGGTGAAGCGAGACATCTGATTAAGGACTGCCCAAGGAAAGGGCAGAGGGCATGGTCTACCTCGGGAAGACAGGTGCAGGCTCTTATGGCACCAGGGCAGGCAAGGGGGCAAGTTTAGGCTCTCGTGGTCCCACCGCTGTAAGAACGAGGTAGAGCAATTTCCGTTGAAAGTTTAGTTTTTTTGTTTGATCATCATGTCCGAACTTTATTCGATTATGGCGCATTACATTCGTTTATCTCTACATCATTAGTTGAAACACTGCACCTAAATACCAGTTTAATTACAGATCCCTTAGTAGTTTCAAATCCTATTGGTGGTTCAGCTCATCTTTCTATGATTTGTAGGGATTTGAGAGTGTCTAACTTGGGCTTTGGGTTTGAATGCAACGCCTTTGTTCTTAGCTTCATGGGCTACGGCTTGATTCTAGGTATGGATTGGCTAACTAGATATAGGGTCATCCTAGATTGCGAAAGAAGGGTAGTTAGATTGTTGACTCGTTGTGGAAAGACCCTTGATATTTCTTGTGACCCTAGAGGTTCAGTAATGCTTAGCTACCTATAATCCCTTGACGCATCCGATGATGATTTACATTCTGTTCGTATAGTCGGTGAATATGTTGATGTCTTCGATGAGGTGAGGGGTCTACTCCCAAAACGTGAGATAGACTTTAGAATATATCTAGTAGATAATGCAAAGCCAGTTGCATTGCCAGTGTGCCACATGGCTCCAAGAGAGAGAAGAGAACTCAGTAAGAAAGTGAAAGAATTACTTGAGAAGGGGTTCATAAGACGTATTATATCGGAGTGGGGTGCTCCAGTAGTATTTTCCACGAAGGCAGATGGGTTCCTTAGACTTTGTGTGGACTATAGAGAACTTAATAAGCTTACTAAGAAGAATAGGCACCCACTGCCGAGGATTGACGATCTCTTCGATCAATTAGTTGGCACCTCAGCGTTTTCGCAGTTGGACTTAGCCACGGGTTTCCATCAGTTGAGAGTGGCTGAGGATAGCATAGACAAGACAGCCTTTAGGGTGTTTAGGGAGTACCTTAATAAATTCGTGGTAGTCTTTGTGGACAACATCTTGATCTTTTCTAAAAGCGAGGTAGAGCATGCCCTACAACTTGGGGAAGTGTTGGAGACCCTTCGAGCGCATAGTCTTAAAGCTAAATATTCCAAATGTCACTTTTGGAGGAAGGAGGTGCGATTCCTCGGGCATGTGGTTTCCAAAGAAGGGATAGCTGTGGATACCGCGAAGGTAGTGGCCATCCAAGATTGGAAGGTCCCTAACAATGCTACCGAGATGAGGAGTTTCTTAGGGTTGGCTAGCTACTATAGGAAGTTTATCAAAGACTTCGCAAAAATATCAGCCCCATTAACATGCTTGACGAATAAGAACTTAGTTTTCACATGGTACGTAGATTGTGATGATGCGTTCTAACGTTTAAAGAGAGCTTTGACCACAGCCCCAGTCTTAGTGTTGCCAGATGGGAGTAAGCCATTTACCGTTTATACCGATGCTTGTGGAACAGGACTAGGTGCAATCTTAATGCAAGAGGGAAGGGTAATAGCCTATGGAGGAAGGTAGTTGAGAGTGCATGAGAGAAATTACCCTACACATGACCTAGAGTTGGCCGCTATTGTTTTCGCGCTTAAGTCTTGGTGCCATTATCTTCTTGGCGAGAAACTCGAATTGTTCACTGACCACAAATCGCTAAAATACTTGTTCTCTCAGAAGGACTTGAACTTAAGGCAGCAAAGGTGGATGGAATTCTTTGCGTCCTACGATTTCGAGATAGCATATACCCCTGGCAAGGGTAACGTGGTGGTGGACGCCTTAAGTAGTAAAAGGTTATCCTTGAGTCCGTTGTTTGTTGAGCGGCGAAGCTTAGAGTTCATCTCTACGTTTGACTTTAGACCTTCCATTGACTTTGTACCCGGTTTGTTAGCATCCTTAGAGGTCAGACCTACGCTTTTGGGACGGATTGGTGAGGCACAGCGAGATGACCCATAGTTGGTTGAGTTAGTAGAGAAGCTCAAAAGGGGGGAGTCATCGAGCCATCTCAGTAGGTATACCCTAGATGATAAGGGTTGGTTACATAGGGACGGTAGACTTTGTGTACCATGGGACGAGAATTTGAGGAAGACCATTCTTGATGGTGCACACCGTTCGAAGATGACCATCCATCCCGGCGGGGACAAGATGTACATGGACATGAGACGAGTTTACTTTTGGCCCGGCATAAAGAGGGATGTGGCTGAGTTTGTCGCTAGATGCTTGGTGTACCAACAAGTAAAAGCAGAGCAAAATAAGCCCGGCGGGTTGCTTCACCCATTGGAGGTCCCACAATGGAAGTGGGAAAGTGTCTCAATGGACTTTGTTGATGGGTTACCGAGATCGAGGAAGGGTAATACGGGGATTTGGGTTGTGGTAGACAGACTTACAAAGAGAGCCCATTTCATTCCCATGAAGAGTAAGAGGACTGCTCCATGGTTAGCCTCCGTATACATTCGAGAGATAGTTCGTTTGCACGGTGTTCCTTCTAGCATAGTGAACGACCGTGATCCTATCTTTACTAGCGAGTTTTGGAAGAGCTTGCAAGAGGCGATAGGGTGTTTGAGCGTCGCATATCATCCTCAAACGGACGGCCAGACTGAGAGGGTGAATCGTATTCTAGAGGACTTATTGAGGTTGTGTGTCTTAGACTTCGGAGGTACATGGGAGGAACATCTTCCATTGGCGGAGTTCGCATATAATAATAGCTTTTAGTCTAGTATTGGCATGGCACCGTTCGAGGCTCTTTATGGACGGCCATGTCGTTCGCCTACATGTTGGTGGGAGTCTACAGAAAAGATCTTGCTTGGGCCCGATATGATTAGAGAGACTTCAGAAAAGAGCGATTTGATTTAAAGGAGGATGAAGACGGCGCAAGATAGGCAGAAATCGTATTCGGACAAGAGGAGGACAGATCTTGAGTTTGATATTTGGGACATGGTTTTTGTCAAGGTGTCTCCATTATGAAATGTTGTTCGCTTTAGGTCCGTTGGGAAGTTAGCACCAAGGTTCGCAGGGTCGTTTCCTATTAAGGAGAGAATTGGACATATGGCATATAGAGTGGAGTTGCCCGAGAGACTTAGTGGTGTACATGATGTATGCCATGTATCACACTTGAGGAAGTCCTTGCATGAGACCGCGGAAGTGGTAGAGCCGAGCTTGCTTAGAGATGTGGAGATAGAGCGTGATGCGACGATTCGACGAGCTCCTACGTGCATTCTTAGGTCTGAGATTAAGAAGTTGAGGAATCGAGAGGTCAAGCTGGTCAAAGTGCAATGGGGATATGATGAGAGCAACGCTACTTGGGAGACGGAAGAGAAGATGCGTTCATTGTAACTTTTTCTTTTCGAGGGTATGTCTTTTAATTTCTCCTTTATCGCTTAGCTTGTACTTGTTTTATCTTTAGTATATCCTCTCGCTAGTATCTTTGACCTTTAGATAGGGTAGTCCTATGGTTGAAACATGTGTTTGAGACATGTTATGTATAATGGATGCATGTGGATGCAAGTGGTTGCTAGTGGTTGCTCGTGGATGCATATACACATACTTTAGGCACTAGATCGGCTCAGTCACTTCATATTGCATATTGCATATAAATGTGTGTGCATATTTAAGTTAATGGATGTATAATGGTTGTACTATCATATGGATGCTGCATTTTGGTGAATGGTTGTTCACACATGTAGAAATAATATGTATCAATAGATTTCTTTCTCTTACATAATGGACGCATGGCACTATCATGGTTTGCATTAAGGAGGTCAACTGAATCAGTAGACCGCCTGATTTTGCATTAGATAAAGAACATATACACACACTTCTTGCATATGTTCATACAGCATTAGGAATTTTATAAGGACAATGGATGCCTGTGTTTGATGGTTGAGTAGATGGTTGTTTGGATGTCAGGATATGCATTCTCCTTAACTTGGAGATTTCGGGGGCGAAATCCTTTAAGGAGGGGAGAATGTAACACCCGTATTTTTGTTAACTCTAAAGTAACAAATTAAAGAATAAATAATCTCAGATGTGAGAATTAAGGGAAATGGGTTGCGCCATTGTGTTCATCTCGGAATTCTGGTTGAGATAGAGTCCGAATTTGCCTGAATTGGACTTCGTATGAAGAAGTTATGGCCATCGGAAGTTTCAGAAAAATTTAAACAGATTTCAAAAATTCGAATTTCATAGTCAGAATGGTTTAGGCGAGAAATTTCCCGCCAGGGCCAGGTCGACCAGGGGGTTGACCTACCCTCATCAGGTCGACCTGGGGTTCGACTTACCATCCCCCCCCCTAGCAGATTTGTTTGATGACCTGTTTATGACTATATGCTGAGTCATTAGGGTTTCTGATCTGGTCTGAATGGTTGGGGTTAATTCTGGATTGATCCGATGGTTTAAATTAATCCTAAACTCTATAAAAACACATGTAGACTCAAACCCTAAAATCAAATCGAAATTAGAATCATGGCCTCCATGCCGTCACCTAGCAACCTAGAATAGCCGCCACCAATTAGAGAGGAAGAAAAGCTAATCAAATTCAATTCTAATCTAAACCACAACAAATTGTCTTCTCCAAAGGAAAGCTAATTCAATTTCAGAAATTAGATTTCATAACTCAAGACCTTCTTTGAGTTGTGAGTTCGATTTCTTTAATAAAATAATTAACAATTTAATTGGATTGAGCTATGATTTGGATTATATGGCTATGTTATGAATTATGGACCGTATGTTATTATCTATGTTGTAAATTCTATGATGTTATCATCTATGTTGTAAAGTTGTTATCATCTACGTTGTAATTCTATGATTGGCTTATGCATAATTAATTCATAATGATATTTAATATGCTAGTTTGGTTATGTTGTTGGAACTAATTCATATTTTGAATCATATGTATGTATGTATGCAAGTCTAGATGTTAGTTTAGATCTGGATCATATGCAAGTTAATGAAATTACGTACAACCTTACATGTTTCATGACATCTATTTTATGTGTAAATTGAATCTAAAGTTAGGTTATGACATGTGTGAGTTATATGTTAGTATACAAAATTCTATATGCTAGTTTACATGTTTAGATGCGAGTTTACACCATCGTTTATGTTGCATAAATCACATATGCAAGTATATATACATGTTTGGAGTATGAACCATGCCTATGCAAGTTTACACCTTATGATTAGATCTATGACATACATGGTTTATGCAAGTTCGTGACTATTACCCAAACAAGTTTACACCTTCAGATTTAGATCTATGACATATGTAGTTTTATGCAAGTTTGTGACTTTGGCCTATGCAAGTTTTAGATGAAGAACCTTATTCACACACGCAAGTTCACCCCATATGTTTAGATCTAGTTTTATTTCTATATATGTTGTGATGTTTTCTCTTTATTCCATAAGTCAGACTATTCGAGGTATATATTTTACGTTAAACGAACGTACAACGTGGGGCCATGAGATAATATTAAAAGATTTAATATTGAGAATTGTCATAAATACCTTAAATGGCATAAAATTAATTTGTGATGATAATTGGTATAATTTTGCATATCATAAATAGATGGACATAATTGAGTCAATTATGGACATAGTTAAATTTGGAATTAATTGATAATTTGAATAGGGAAATTAATTCAAATTGGGGAATAATTAATTATGTGTAATTAATCGCCTAAGACACGAGGTTAGGCTCTTTTGTGGTGTAAGACTGCCCGGACCCGCCCGACAAATCCAACTGCCACAAATGCCGGTCTAATGTGGGAGGTCTTAGGTATAAATTAAATGAATGACAGTTGTAAAGACACGAGGTTAGGCTCTTTTGTGGTGTAAGACTGCCCGGACCCGCCCGGCAAATCCAGCTGCCACAAATGCCAGTCTAATGTGGGAGGTCTTTACAAGGTTACGGTGTTAATGAATTAAGAAACACTTAACCAGATAAACATGTAGTGGGACATGAGGGGGTTAAGTGGGTGCCTTGGGTGGCATGTGGAATTTAGCGGATGCCTAGGGTGGCATTTGAAATACGATTAGAAACACTTAACCAAAAATTGGAAACTTGTAAGTGAACATGAATAAGAAGAGGGTTAAGTGGGATGTACTAGAGGGGACCAAGCTTAGGTGGATAGGTTGTGTCAAGTAATGGGGGGCCCTTTCAACCAGTAACCCATAAGTATCTTTGTGGGCTCGACCCAAGTCGAGGACGAGACACGCGTACTGGGCTTGACTGTAAGAGGCCAAAACGGGTTAGCGGTGGCAACACAAGTCTAACGGGTTATTGTGCGTGTGTGGGCCCGGGCTGGTAGGTAAGACGTTGTTACATCGTGTAGGTATAAGTCGTGCATTGTTGGTGGTATCGGGTTGCCACTTTGGGGAGTGATACACCCCACTGTGGGGCCAGCACATGTATCTACGAGTTAGGGAGCCGATCGCATGGGGGTAGTGGGTACACCTAGTGGAGATAGGGGCAGGCGGCACCTATGAAGGCATCTAGGGGGTACACGAAACTACCATTATCATTATTAAAGTCTAGTAGGCGGGATCAACTTTTAGGGTGTTTGGTGTGGTGCAGTGTAGTAATTATCTTATAGTGACTAGGTGCGCCTTTAACGTTATCTTTGTTCATCTTATTTCCTTTAGTTTGTTCTGCCATGCTCAATTGTTCACAGTCATTTCCTTATTTTCCAAATTATGCCTTAGCCTAGTTATTTTAATAATTATATTGTAAAAGTTATCGCACTCGCCATACTTTATGTCTGACCCCCTTTGTTTCCACCTCTTTTCTTCCTCCCCCCCCCCCCTCCCCCCAAGGTGCTCAGGGTGGAACTAGCACCAGTGGAGCTTGATTTTGGACAGCTGTATCTCTTGCTTTTAGAGGTTGCTTGGATCACTAAAGTAGAAGTTCAGCCTATCTTATTTATAGCTATTTTGTATTTCAGTTAGGTCTTCCAATTTATGTACTCTGATTTAGTCAAGATGGATATTATGTACTTTGACTCTGGTTTTTGATGATGTAATCAAACCTATGTGTTTACCGCTGCAATGAATAAAATTTTAAAGTTTTAAGTACTGTTTATATCTGTTCTGTTGTTAAGTTTTTGTTCTATACACACTTAAAACGCTCCATAAAAGTTAATCCATTCCCTTTATGAGTGACATTAATGGACGTGGGGTGTTACACGTGGTATCAGAGCTGAAGGTTACCAGAACAGATATGAATTTTGAAAAACTGTTTTTCAAAAACACTTTTATAAGAAGTACCTTCAAAAGTATGTTTTAAGGAAAGTATTTTTAAGAGAAAAGCTTATTTTAGAAAGCATAACCCCAAGAAGCCATATATCTTTCCTTCGGTTCTTTTGTATTGAATCTTTCCTTTTTCGTTTCAGCATGTCTGGAATTCCCGAGATACCCGAGGGGATACCGATACCAGGATGGTTTAAGAGGTATTTGGAGACTAGGGACACCACTGCAGGTCCAGCAAATGCTCCTCCCCCTCCTCCTCCTCGTGTCGATACTTTTGCAAACATATGTAAGGACTTTCGGGCAATGGGTGGAAAACCTTTTCACGGGACGGAGACATTTGTTGAAGCTCGAAACTGGCTAAAGGAGGTGGAAGAATTTTTTGGGATCTTTGAAGTGGAAGATGGAAGGAAGGTCCAGTTGGCTACCTGGCCAATGAAGGATGAGGCCTCGTTTTGGTGGGAGGTCACTAATTGTAACAACCCGAATTTCGGTTAATGCTAAAATTCACAAATTAAAGAATAACTAATCCCAGATGTGGGAATTAGGGGAAACGGGTTGCACCATTGCGTTCGTCTTGGAAAAATACGCGAAATAGAGTCTGATTTTTCGAAAATCGGAGTCCGTATGAGGAAGATATGGACGAACGAAGTTAGGCAGAAAAACCGAAAACAAGCCAGAATGCACTTGCGCACTTGTGAAGTGCGCCAACACAAAATTGCACTGGCGCACTTGTGAAGTGCGCCAACACATTTTTACACTGGCGCACTTGGGAAGTGCGCCCGTGTCGAGCCAGAAACCTGCACAGCTTTCTGGCTGGCCTGGTGCACCATTTTAGGGTTTAGGCTGTGCTTTGGGGCTGGTTTCTGGAAGCTTCCGAGATCTGATGGTCCTAATCTAATTTAGGGTTAATCTAATGGCCTAAAACACTTGCCTAATCCTATAAATAAGACCCTAAGCTAGCCCTAAATGATCATAATCCTATCTCCTAACTAAACCATGCCAAATTTTCTATGATCATGGCCTCCAGTCAAAACCCTAGCCTCCATCCTATTTCTAAACTATTTCTATGAAGGCTTTCATGTTCATACAAGCATCTTTGAGTTGTATGAGGGATCATTAGCTTGCATTCATCATCAAGTTGCAAGTTTTATGTTCAAGGCTAGAGTTTTTGGGTGATTTTTGGCAAGGGCTTGCTTAGTGGAGTTTAGTGGTGAGTTTCTATAGCCTTAATAATCAATTGTTAAATTGATTATGATAGGATATGATAAGATATGGCTATGTTTGTGGATAAATGTGCTTATGCAAGTTTGGTATGGTGTATGTTGTGTGTTTTGCAAGTTTTATGCTATATGCAAGTTTAATGCTATGTTTTATGATGCTCACTATGCAAAACACTATGTTGAACATTGATGCATATGTAACATGTTATGCAAGCTATAGGTGAGATTATATGCAAGTTTATATGTAACATGATATGCAAGTTATGTATTTGGTTTTATACATGCTAAGTATATCGTTTTATGCATGCTAAGTATTTGGTTTTGTGCATGCTAAGTATTTGGTTTTATGCATGCTAAGTGTTTGGTTTTATGCAAGTTATGATGCAAGTTCATATGCAAGTTATGATGCAAGTTCATATGCAAGTTATGATGCAAGTTCATATGCAAGTTATGATGCAAGTTCATATGCGAGTTATGATGCAAGTTCATATGCGAGTTATGATGCAAGTTCATATGCGAGTTATGATGCAAGTTCATATGCAAGTTATGATGCAAGTTCATATGCGAGTTATGATGCAAGTTCATATGCAAGTTATGATGCAAGTTCATATGCAAGTTATGATGCAAGTTCATATGCGAGTTATGATGCAAGTTCATATGCAAGTTATGATGCAAGTTCATATGCAAGGTTGCCTCTATGTATGACATAAGTACATGTGCAAGTTCATCCTTTTTAGACCTATGACATGTATGCAAGTTGGGTTTATGGTCATATATACAAGTTGACACCTTTTAAACCCATGATAATGCTAATGATATGCTAAGTTGAACCCATTGTGTGTATGATGAATCATCTCTTTTGAAGTATGTCATGTTAACGTATTTACGTGGGGACGATGGGGTAAAAATTAATGAACACATAAAATTGTGTGAAGTGGGTATGATTAAACATACCGTAAAGTAGATGGACATAATTGGGAATTTACCAATTAAGTTAGGTCTACCCATATTATGGAATTGGGAATTTACCTATTAAGTTAGGTCTACCCATACTATGGAATTGGGAATTTACCTATTGAGTTAGGTCTACCCATATTCTTAAATATTTGTAATTAATTAGGGATTCTTAATACAAATTATGGGGGTGATTAATTAGGTGTAATTAATCTACTAAGACACGAGGTTGGACCCTTTTGTAGCATAAGACTGCCCGGAACCGACCGGCAAATCCAGCGGCTACAAATGATTGGCCCAATGTGAGAGGTCTTAGTCATAAACTAAATACGTGACAAGTGTAAAGACACGAGGTTAGACTCTGTTATGGTGTAAGGTTGCCCAGAACCAACCGGCATATCCAGCTGCCATAAAAGACAGTCTAATGTGAGAGGTCTTTACAAAGGTTACGATCTTAATTAATTAAGAAACACTTAACCAAATTAGCATGTAGAGGGGCATGAGGGGTTAAGTGGGTGCCTTGGGTGGCATGTAGTAACTAGTGGGGGTGCCTTGGGTGGCATGAGGAAACTAGTGGGTTGCCTTGGGTGGCAATAGAAAATACGATTAGAATACTTAACCAAAGTGGAACATGTAATTAAACATGATTAAAGGGTTAAGTAAGTGCCTTGGGTGGCATATGGGAATTTAGTAAGTGCCTTGGGTGGCATGTGGGAATCAAGTAAGTGCCTTGGGTGGCATGCGGAAATCTAGTGGGGGCCTTAAGTGGCAATTGAAATATAATTAAATGACAAGCTTAAGTAGTAGCTTGTGGGGGCCTTAAGTGGCAATTGAAATATAATTAGATGACTTAACCAAAACTTAACATGTAAGTGGGCATGATTATAAAAGGGGTTAAGTGGGATGCACTAGATAAAATGACAAGCTTAAGTAGTAGCTTGTGGGGGCCCATTTCAACCAATATCCCAAACGTATCTTTGTGGGCTCGACCCAAGTCGAGGACGGGACACGCATATTGGGCTTGACTATAAGAGGCCAAAACGGGGTAGCGGTGGCAACGCAAGTCCAACGAGTTTCATATGCGTGTGTGGACCCGGGCTGGTAGGTAAGACGTTGTTGCATCGTGTAGGTATAAGCCGTGCACCATTGATTATCGGGTTGCCACTTTGGGGAGTGATACACCCCACTGTGGGGCCAGCACGGGTATCTACGGTAGGGAGCCGATCGCTTGGGGAGTAGTGGGTACACCTAGTGGAGATAGGGGCAGACGGCACCTATGTAGTCAGCTAGGGGTACACGAAACTACTATTAAAAATTACTGAGTACACCTAGTGGAGATAGGGGCAGACGGCACCTATGTAGTCAGCTAGGGGTACAAGAAACTACTGGGTAAAATTACTAAGTACACTTAGTGGGATCAACCTTTAAATAGGAATTACCCTTGTGTGGGTAGAACGGGTGTGGTGCAGTGTAGGAATTACCCTTGGGTGGATAAATGCGTCTTTTCGGTTATCTTAGTACATCCTGTGTTTAGTTGGCTACTTAGTGTAGTCATTATCCCCAGAGGTACCGTACCTTGTTATATCATACCCTAATTACTTTAATGATTGTATTGTTAGGGTTATAGGACTCACTCAGACTTATGTCTGACCCCGTTGTTTCTTTATCTTTTTCCCAACCCTCAGGTTTTCAGAGTGAACCTAACACTAGTGGGCTTTGATCGGACTGCTTTATCTATCTTTTGGAGCTTGGACCATGGATGTAAAGCTCAGTTTATCTTTTCTATTATGGCTATTAGGTTATGTAGTGGGATTATGTACTTTTGTTTTTATCAGGATGGATATTATGTACTTGACTCTTATTTATGGTTTTGGTGTAACCAAACATGTTTTACTTTCCGTTGGAAAGGAATGATGTTTTAAATTCTCAAGTATTACTTATATCTGTCTTGTTGTGATTTTTCTGTTCTATATTCACTTAAAATACTCCACCGATGTTATGGCATTCCCTTAGTGAGTGACCGTAGCGGGTGTGGGGTGTTACACGTGGTATCAGAGCTTAAGGTTACCAGAACAGATAAATTTTTTAGAAAAACTATTTTCTAAGAATATTTTTGAAAGGAGTATTTTCAAAAACATGTCTTTTAAGAGAAAAGTTTTTGAAAGAAAAGCATAATCCCCAATAGCCATATCTTTATCTTTCGAATTCTCCGTTCTGAATCTCTTCCTCTCTCGTTTTGAGTTTCCCCTCCGTGTATAGATGATCTTTCTAAGATAGATAAGAATGGAAAACCACTTCAAGGGACTTAGACATTAGTCGGATTAGAAGTTGGTTCAAGAAGGAGGAGGACTGGTAGGTATCTATTGGATAGACGATGGGAGGAAGGCTCAAATAGTTGTTTGGTTAATGAAGGATGGAACCTCATTGGTGGGAGGTTACAAGTGGAGAATAGGAAGAAGAAGGCGAGTAGTTATCCTTTTGGAGGAATAGGACACCTTATTAGGATTGTCCAAAGGGGCATGGGCAAGGTATGGAATCTCCTAGAGGGTAGTTGTATTCCCTCGCGGCTAGTGTACCAAATGGGGATGGGACTGTCTAGGTTGGAATTTGGATTTCTTTATTATCCGGTTCGAACTTTATTTGATTCTGACGCATCGAGTTCATTTATCTCATCATTGTTAGTTGAGTCACTGCACTTAGACACCAGTTTAGTAGATGATCCCTTAGTTGTTTCAAACCCAATTGGGGCTCCATGATGTGTTTGGGTTTGAAAGTTTCTATACTTAGCATTGAGTTTAGAGGTGATGCTTTTCGGGCTTCACGGGCTATGGGTTAGTTTTGGGCATGGACTGGTTATCCAGTAATGGTGTCGTTCTTGATTTTTAATGGAGAGTTGTTAGGCTTATGGCCCGCTTGGGTAACACTCTCGAGATCTCTTGTAATCCCATGGAATCTGTTATGCTAAGTTATCTAGAATCGCTTGACACGTCGGTCGAGAGTTTGCGATCTGTTAGAGTGGTCCGGGAATACTCGGATGTGTTTGAGGAGGTGAAGGGCTTACCTCCGGAGCGGGAAATTGACTTCCGAATATATCTGGTAGACAATGCCAAACCAGTATCTTGGCCAGTGAGCCACATGGCTCCTCGTGAGAGGAGGGAACTCCATAAGCAAGTAGGCGATTTGCTTGAGAAGGGGTTCATAAGACGAAGTATATTGGAGTGGGGTGCTCCAGTAGTGTTTGCCACGAAGGCGGATGGGTCCCTCAGACTTTGTGTAGGCTAAAGAAAACTAAATAAACTCACAAAGAAGAATAGACACCCATTGCCGAGGATTGATGATCTCTTTCATCAGTTAGTGGGCGCCTCAGTATTTTCGCAGTTGGACTTAGCCACGGGGTTTCGTCAGTTGAGAGTGGCTGAGGATAGTATAGAGAAGACTGCCTTTAGGACTCCGGATGGGTTTTTATGAGTGGCGTGTGATGCCATTTGTTTTGACGAACGACCCCGCATATTGATTTGATGAGAAGGGTGTTCAGGGAGTACCTAAATAAGTTCGTGATGGTCTTTGTAAATGACATCTTGGTCTTTTCTAGGAGCAAAATAAGTTTTCGTATGTGCTCAATAGGTTGAGCAAAGCCAGTTATGGGATAAACGGTGGTTTTGGAGTGAGACTGGCGAGGACATCCAGAGTTGGACAAGGGCTTAATTATTTAGCCGTTTTTACTAGTATCATCTCACGTAGGTCGTCTGAATTCGAAGGAGGTATCCCTTGGGTGTTTGTCTGATATTGGTTTAGGCCTTTGGGGCTTGCATTTGGGGGATGTCGAGTTCGACTAGGGTGGTCTACGTGAGAGATGGACAGTTGTGATGATTTTGGATGGGATTCTTAGCATCCTATGAGTTTGAGATAGTGTATACCCATGGCAAGGGTAACGTGGTAGCGGACGCCTTAAGTAGAAAAAGGTTGTCCTTGAGTTCATTGTTCGTTGAACGACGGAGCTTAGAGTTTATTTCTATGTTTGGCTTTAGACCTTCCGTTGACTTTGTACCTGGTTTGCTAGCCTCCTTGGAGGTTAGGCCTACTCTTTTGGGGCGTATTAGCGGAGCACAGCGGGACGACCCACAGTTGGTTGAGTTAGTAGAGAAGCTCATGAGGAGGGGGAGTCGTCCAGCCATTTGAGTAGGTACACCCTAGATGGTAAGGGGTGGTTGCGTAGAGACGGTAGACTTTGTGTACCGCAAGACAAGGGTTTGAGGAAGGCCATACTTGAAGATGCACATCGGTCGAAGACGACCATTCATCCCGGTGGGGACAAGATGTACCAAGACATGAAGCGAGTTTTCTTTTGGGCCGGTATGAAGAAAGATGTGGCCGAGTATGTCGCTAGATGCTTGGTGTGCTAGCAAGTGAAAGTGGAGCAGAAGAAACCCGGTGGGTCGCTTCACCCATTGGAGGTTCCACTATGGAAGTGGAATAGTGTCTCGATGGATTACCGAGATCGAGGAAGGGTAATACGGGAATTTGGGTTGTGGTAGATAGACTTACTAAGAGTGCTAATTTCATACCCGTGAAGAGTAAGAGGACTGCTCCATGGTTAGCTTCAGTTTACATTCGAGAGATTATTAGATTGCATGGTGTACCTTCCAGTATAGTGAGCGATCGAGATCCTATCTTCACTAGAGAGTTTTGGAAGAGTTTGCAAAAGGCGGTAGGGACTCAGTTGTGTTTGAGTACCGCATATCATCCTCAGACGGACGGCCAGACCGAGAGGGTGAATCGTATTTTAGAAGACCTTTTGAGGCTATGTATCTTAGATTTTGGAGGTACATGAGAAGAGCATCTTCCATTGGTGGAGTTGCCCGACAGACTTAGTGGTGTACATGATGTATTCCATGTGAGGAAGAGCCTACATGAGACCGCAGAGGCGGTAGAGCCGAGCTTGCTTAAAGAAGTAAAGGTAGAGCGTGATGTGATTATTCGACGAGCTCCTACCCGCATCCTTGGGTCAGAGATTAGGAAGTTGAGAAATAGAGAGGTTCGGCTAGTCAAAGTGAAAAGGGGAGAAGGTGAGAGCAATGCTACTTGGGAGATAGAAGCGAAGATGCGTTCGTTATACCCATTCCTTTTTGAGGGTATGTCCTTTAAACGTCTCCTTATCGTTTGTCTAGTGCTTATCTTATCTTTAGTATACCCTCTCATTAGTATCTTTGACCTTTAGATAGGTTAAACCTATGGTTGAAACATGTGTTTGAGACATGGTATGATTGATGGATGCATGTGGATGCAAGTGTTTGCTAGTGGTTGCTCGTGGATGCATATACACACACTCTAGACACTAGATCGGCTCAATCACTTCATATTGCATATTGCATATAATTGTGTGTAGGTAGCTATATTTATGGATGTATAATGATTGTGTTATCATATGGATGATGCATTTTGGTGAATGATTGTGCACTCATGTAGATATTGTATGTGTCGATAGGGTTCTCTCGCATACATAATGGATGCATGGCACTATCATGGTTTGCATATGTTCATACATTAGATAGGGAACATATACACACACTTTTTGCATATGCTCATACATCATTAGAAATTGTTTTAAGGACAATGGATGCCCGTGTTTGATGGATTGAGTAGATGGTTGTTTGGATGGTAGGATGTGCATTCTCCTTAGCTTAGAGATTTCGGGGACGAAATCCTTTAAGGAGGGGAGAATGTAACACCCCGAATTTCGGTTAATGCTAAAATTCACAAATTAAAGAAAAACTAATCCCAGATGTGGGAATTAGGGGAAACGGGTTGCACCATTGCGTTCGTCTCGGAAAAATACGCGAAATAGAGTCTGAGTTTTCGAAAATTGGAGTCCGTATGAAGAAGATATGGACGAACGAAGTTAGGCAGAAAAACCGAAAACAAGCCAGAATGCACTGGCGCACTTGTGAAGTGCGCCAACACATTTTTACACTGGCGCACTTGGGAAGTGCGCCCGTGTCGAGCCAGAAACCTGCACAGCTTTCTGGCTGGCCTGGTGCACCATTTTAGGGTTTAGGCTGTGTTTTGGGGCTGGTTTCTGGAAGATTCCGAGATCTGATGGTCCTAATCTAATTTAGGGTTAATCTAATGGCCTAAAACACTTGTCTAATCCTATAAATAAGACCCTAAGCTAGCCCTAAATGATCATAATCCTATCTCCTAACTAAACTATGCCAAAATTTTCTATGATCATGGCCTCCACTCAAAACCCTAGCCTCCATCCTATTTCTAAACTATTTCTATGAAGGCTTTCATGTTCATACAAGCATCTTTGAGTTGTATGAGGGATCATTAGCTTGCATTCATCATCAAGTTGCAAGCTTTATGTTCAAGGCTAGAGTTTTTGGGTGATTTTTGGCAAGGGCTTGCTTAGTGGAGTTTAGTGGTGAGTTTCTATAGCCTTAATAATCAATTGTTAAATTGATTATGATAGGATATGATAAGATATGGCTATGTTTGTGGATAAATGTGCTTATGCAAGTTTGGTATGGTGTATGTTGTGTGTTTTGCAAGTTTTATGCTATATGCAAGTTTAATGCTATGTTTTATGATGCTCACTATGCAAAACACTATGTTGAACATTGATGCATATGTAACATGTTATGCAAGCTATAGGTGAGATTATATGCAAGTTTATATGTAACATGATATGCAAGTTATGTATTTGGTTCTATGCATGCTAAGTATATGGTTTTATGCATGCTAAGTATTTGGTTTTGTGCATGCTAAGTATTTGGTTTTATGCATGCTAAGTGTTTGGTTTTATGCAAGTTATGATGCAAGTTCATATGCAAGTTATGATGCAAGTTCATATGCAAGTTATGATGCAAGTTCATATGCGAGTTATGATGCAAGTTCATATGCAAGTTATGATGCAAGTTCATATGCGAGTTATGATGCAAGTTCATATGCAAGTTATGATGCAAGTTCATATGCAAGTTACGATGCAAGTTCATATGCGAGTTATGATGCAAGTTCATATGCAAGTTATGATGCAAGTTCATATGCAAGGTTGCCTCTATGTATGACATAAGTACATGTGCAAGTTCATCCTTTTTAGACCTATGACATGTATGCAAGTTGGGTTTATGGTCATATATACAAGTTGACACCTTTTAAACCCATGATAATGCTAATGATATGCTAAGTTGAACCCATTGTGTGTATGATGAATCATCTCTTTTGAAGTATGTCATGTTAACGTATTTACGTGGGGACGATGGGGTAAAAATTAATGAACACATAAAATTGTGTGAAGTGGGTATGATTAAACATACCGTAAAGTAGATGGACATAATTGGGAATTTACCTATTAAGTTAGGTCTACCCATATTATGGAATTGGGAATTTACCTATTAAGTTAGGTCTACCCATACTATGGAATTGGGAATTTACCTATTGAGTTAGGTCTACCCATATTCTTAAATATTTGTAATTAATTAGGGATAATTAATACAAATTATGGGGGTGATTAATTAGGTGTAATTAATCTACTAAGACACGAGGTTGGACCCTTTTGTAGCATAAGACTGCCCGGAACCGACCGGCAAATCCAGCGGCTACAAATGATTGGCCCAATGTGAGAGGTCTTAGTCATAAACTAAATACGTGACAAGTGTAAAGACACGAGGTTAGACTCTGTTATGGTGTAAGGCTGCCCGGAACCAACCGGCATATCCAGCTGCCATAAAAGACAGTCTAATGTGAGAGGTCTTTACAAAGGTTACGATCTTAATTAATTAAGAAACACTTAACCAAATTAGCATGTAGAGGGG
This sequence comes from Allium sativum, assembly GCA_030737875.1. Taxonomy (NCBI): domain Eukaryota; kingdom Viridiplantae; phylum Streptophyta; class Magnoliopsida; order Asparagales; family Amaryllidaceae; genus Allium; species Allium sativum. The sequence continues at coordinate 51,189,954 of JASFAX010000020.1, forward strand.
CATGAGGGGTTAAGTGGGTGCCTTGGGTGGCATGTAGTAACTAGTGGGGGTGCCTTGGGTAGCATGAGGAAACTAGTGGGTTGCCTTGGGTGGCAATAGAAAATACGATTAGAATACTTAACCAAAGTGGAACATGTAATTAAACATGATTAAAGGGTTAAGTAAGTTCCTTGGGTGGCATATGGGAATTAAGTAAGTGCCTTGGGTGGTATGTGGGAATCAATTAAGTGCCTTGGGTGGCATGCGGAAATCTAGTGGGGGCCTTAAGTGGCAATTGAAATATAATTAAATGACAAGCTTAAGTAGTAGCTTGTGGGGGCCTTAAGTGGCAATTGAAATATAATTAGATGACTTAACCAAACCTTAACATGTAATTGGGCATGATTATAAAAGGGGTTAAGTGGGATGCACTAGATAAAATGACAAGCTTAAGTAGTAGCTTGTGGGGGCCCATTTCAACCAATATCCCAAACGTATCTTTGTGGGCTCGACCCAAGTCGAGGACGGGACACGCATATTGGGCTTGACTATAAGAGGCCAAAACGGGGTAGCGGTGGCAACGCGAGTCCAACGGGTTTCATATGCGTGTGTGGACCCGGGCTGGTAGGTAAGACGTTGTTGCATCGTGTAGGTATAAGCCGTGCACCATTGATTATCGGGTTGCCACTTTGGGGAGTGATACACCCCACTGTGGGGCCAGCACGGGTATCTACGGTAGGGAGCCGATCGCTTGGGGAGTAGTGGGTACACCTAGTGGAGATAGAGGCAGACGGCACCTATGTAGTCAGCTAGGGGTACACGAAACTACTATTAAAAATTACTGAGTACACCTAGTGGAGATAGGGGCAGACGGCACCTATGTAGTCAGCTAGGGGTACAAGAAACTACTGGGTAAAATTACTAAGTACACTTAGTGGGATCAACCTTTAAATAGGAATTACCCTTGGGTGGGTAGAACGGGTGTGGTGCAGTGTAGGAATTACCCTTGGGTGGATAAATGCGTCTTTTCGGTTATCTTAGTACATCCTGTGTTTAGTTGGCTACTTAGTGTAGTCATTATCCCCAGAGGTACCGTACCTTGTTATATCATACCCTAATTACTTTAATGATTGTATTGTTAGGGTTATAGGTCTCACTCAGACTTATGTCTGACCCCGTTGTTTCTTTATCTTTTTCCCAACCCTCAGGTTTTCAGAGTGGACCTAGCACTAGTGGGCTTTGATCAGACTGCTTTATCTATCTTTTGGAGCTTGGACCATGGATGTAAAGCTCAGTTTATCTTTTCTATTATGGCTATTAGGTTATGTAGTGGGATTATGTATTTTTGTTTTTATCAGGATGGATATTATGTACTTGACTCTTATTTATGGTTTTGGTGTAACCAAACATGTTTTACTTTCCGTTGGAATGGAATGATGTTTTAAATTCTCAAGTATTACTTATATCTGTCTTGTTGTGATTTTTCTGTTCTATATTCACTTAAAATACTCCACCGATGTTATGGCATTCCCTTAGTGAGTGACCGTAGCGGGTGTGGGGTGTTACACGTGGTATCAGAGCTTAAGGTTACCAGAACAGATAAATTTTTTAGAAAAACTATTTTCTAAGAATATTTTTGAAAGGAGTATTTTCAAAAACATGTCTTTTAAGAGAAAAGTTTTTGAAAGAAAAGCATAATCCCCAATAGTCATATCTTTATCTTTCGAATTCTCCGTTCTGAATCTCTTCCTCTCTCGTTTTGAGTTTCCCCTCCGTGTATAGATGATCTTTCTATGATAGATAAGAATGGAAAACCACTTCAAGGGACTTAGACATTAGTCGGATTAGAAGTTGGTTCAAGAAGGAGGAGGACTGGTAGGTATCTATTGGATAGACGATGGGAGGAAGGCTCAAATAGTTGTTTGGTTAATGAAGGATGGAACCTCTTTGGTGGGAGGTTACGAGTGGAGAATAGGAAGAAGAAGGCGAGTAGTTATCCTTTTGGAGGAATAGGACACCTTATTAGGATTGTCCAAAGGGGCATGGGCAAGGTATGGAATCTCCTGGAGGGTATTTGTATTCCCTCGCGGCTAGTGTACCAAATGGGGATGGGACCGTCTAGGTTGGAATTTGGATTTCATTATTATCCGGTTCGAACTTTATTTGATTCTGACGCATCGAGTTCGTTTATCTCATCATTGTTAGTTGAGTCACTGCACTTAGACACCAGTTTAGTAGATGATCCCTTAGTTGTTTCAAACCCAATTGGGGCTCCATGATGTGTTTGGGTTTGAAAGTTTCTATACTTAGCGTTGAGTTTAGAGGTGATGCTTTTCGGGCTTCACGGGCTATGGGTTAGTTTTGGGCATGGACTGGTTATCCAGTAATGGTGTCGTTCTTGATTTTGAAGGGAGAGTTGTTAGGCTTATGGCCCGCTTCGGTAACACTCTCGAGATCTCTTGTAATCCCATGGAATCTGTTATGCTAAGTTATCTAGAATCGCTTGACACGTCGGTCGAGAGTTTGCGATCTGTTAGAGTGGTCCGGGAATACTCGGATGTGTTTGAGGAGGTGTAGGGCTTACCTCCGGAGCGGGAGATTGACTTCCGAATATATCTGGTAGACAATGCCAAACCAGTATCTTGGCCAGTGAGCCATATGGCTCCTCGTGAGAGGAGGGAACTCCATAAGCAAGTAGGCGATTTGCTTGAGAAGGGGTTCATAAGACGAAGTATATCGGAGTGGGGTGCTCCAGTAGTGTTTGCCACGAAGGCGGATGGGTCCCTTAGACTTTGTGTAGGCTAAAGAAAACTAAATAAACTCACAAAGAAGAATAGACACCCATTGCCGAGGATTGATGATCTCTTTGATCAGTTAGTGGGCGCCTCAGTATTTTCGCAGTTGGACTTAGCCACGGGGTTTCGTCAGTTGAGAGTGGCTGAGGATAGTATAGAGAAGACTGCCTTTAGGACTCCGGATGGGTTTTTATGAGTGGCTGGTGATGCCATTTGTTTTGACGAACGACCCCGCATATTGATTTGATGAGAAGGGTGTTCAGGGAGTACCTAAATAAGGTCGTGATGGTCTTTGTAAATGACATCTTGGTCTTTTCTAGGAGCAAAATAAGTTTTCGTATGTGCTCAATAGGTTGAGCAAAGCCAGTTATGGGATAAACGGTGGTTTTGGAGCGAGACTGGCGAGGACATCCAGAGTTGGACAAGGGCTTAATTATTTAGCCGTTTTTACTAGTATCATCTCACGTAGGTCGTCTGAATTCGAAGGAGGTATCCCTTGGGTGTTTGTCTGATATTGGTTTAGGCCTTTGGGGCTTGCATTTGGGGGATGTCGAGTTCGACTAGGGTGGTCTACGTGAGAGATGGACAGTTGTGATGATTTTGGATGGGATTCTTAGCATCCTATGAGTTTGAGATAGCATATACCCATGGCAAGGGTAACGTGGTAGCGGACGCCTTAAGTAGAAAAAGGTTGTCCTTGAGTTCATTGTTCGTTGAACGACGGAGCTTAGAGTTTATTTCTATGTTTGGCTTTAGACCTTCCGTTGACTTTGTACCCGGTTTGCTAGCCTCCTTGGAGGTTAGGCCTACTCTTTTGGGGCGTATTGGCGGAGCACAGCGGGACGACCCACAGTTGGTTGAGTTAGTAGAGAAGCTCATGAGGAGGGGGAGTCGTCCAGCCATTTGAGTAGGTACACCCTAGATGGTAAGGGGTGGTTACGTAGAGACGGTAGACTTTGTGTACCGCAAGACAAGGGTTTGAGGAAGGCCATACTTGAAGATGCACATCGGTCGAAGACGACCATTCATCCCGGTGGGGACAAGATGTACCAAGACATGAAGCGAGTTTTCTTTTGGGCCGATATGAAGAAAGATGTGGCCGAGTATGTCGCTAGATGCTTGGTGTGCTAGCAAGTGAAAGTGGAGCAGAAGAAACCCGGTGGGTCGCTTCACCCATTGGAGGTTCCACTATGGAAGTGGAATAGTGTCTCGATGGATTACCGAGATCGAGGAAGGGTAATACGGGAATTTGGGTTGTGGTAGATAGACTTACTAAGAGTGCCATTTCATACCCGTGAAGAGTAAGAGGACTGCTCCATGGCTAGCTTCAGTTTACATTCGAGAGATTATAAGATTACATGGTGTACCTTCCAGTATAGTGAGCGATCGAGATCCTATCTTCATTAGAGAGTTTTGGAAGAGTTTGCAAAAGGCGGTAGGGACTCGGTTGTGTTTGAGTACCGCATATCATCCTCAGACGGACGGCCAGACCGAGAGGGTGAATCGTATTTTAGAAGACCTTTTGAGGCTATGTATCTTAGATTTTGGAGGTACATGAGAAGAGCATCTTCCATTGGTGGAGTTGCCCGACAGACTTAGTGGTGTACATGATGTATTCCATGTGAGGAAGTGCCTACATGAGACCGTAGAGGCGGTAGAGCCGAGCTTGCTTAAAGAAGTAAAGGTAGAGCGTGATGTGATTATTCGACGAGCTCCTACCCGCATCCTTGGGTCAGAGATTAGGAAGTTGAGAAACAGAGAGGTTCGGCTAGTCAAAGTGAAAAGGGGAGAAGGTGAGAGCAATGCTACTTGGGAGACAGAAGCGAAGATGCGTTCGTTATACCCATTCCTTTTTGAGGGTATGTCCTTTAAACGTCTCCTTAAAACGTCTCCTTATCATTTGTCTAGTGCTTATCTTATCTTTAGTATACCCTCTCATTAGTATCTTTGACCTTTAGATAGGTTAAACCTATGGTTGAAACATGTGTTTGAGACATGTTATGATTGATGGATGCATGTGGATTCATGTGTTTGCTAGTGGTTGCTCGTGGATGCATATACACACACTGTAGACACTAGATCGGCTCAATCACTTCATATTGCATATTGCATATAATTGTGTGTAGGTAGCTATATTTATGGATGTATAATGATTGTGTTATCATATGGATGATGCATTTTGGTGAATGATTGTGCACTCATGTAGATATTGTATGTGTCGATAGGGTTCTCTCGCATACATAATGGATGCATGGCACTATCATGGTTTGCATATGTTCATACATTAGATAGGGAACATATACACACACTTTTTGCATATGCTCATACATCATTAGAAATTGTTTTAAGGACAATGGATGCCCGTGTTTGATGGATTGAGTAGATGGTTGTTTGGATGGTAGGATGTGCATTCTCCTTAGCTTAGAGATTTCGGGGACGAAATCCTTTAAGGAGGGGAGAATGTAACACCCCGAATTTCGGTTAATGCTAAAATTCACAAATTAAAGAATAACTAATTCCAGATGTGGGAATTACGGGAAACGAGTTGCACCATTGCGTTCGTCTCGGAAAAATACGCGAAATAGAGTCTGAGTTTTCGAAAATCGGAGTCCGTATGAAGAAGATATGGACGAACGAAGTTAGGCAGAAAAACCGAAAACAAGCCAGAATGCACTGGCGCACTTGTGAAGTGCGCCAACACAAAAATGCACTGGCACACTTGTGAAGTGCACCAACACATTTTTACACTGGCGCACTTGGGAAGTGCGCCAGTGTCGAGCCAGAAACCTGCACAGCTTTCTGGCTGGCCTGGTGCACCATTTTAGGGTTTAGGCTGTGTTTTGGGGCTGGTTTCTGGAAGCTTCCGAGATCTGATGGTCCTAATCTAATTTAGGGTTAATCTAATGGCCTAAAACACTTGCCTAATCCTATAAATAAGACCCTAAGCTAGCCCTAAATGATCATAATCCTATCTCCTAACTAAACTATGCCAAAATTTTCTATGATCATGGCCTCCACTCAAAATCCTAGCCTCCATCCTATTTCTAAACTATTTCTATGAAGGCTTTCATGTTCATACAAGCATCTTTGAGTTGTATGAGGGATCATTAGCTTGCATTCATCATCAAGTTGCAAGCTTTATGTTCAAGGCTAGAGTTTTTGGGTGATTTTTGGCAAGGGTTTGCTTAGTGGAGTTTAGTGGTGAGTTTCTATAGCCTTAATAATCAATTGTTAAATTGATTATGATAGGATATGATAAGATATGGCTATGTTTGTGGATAAATGTGCTTATGCAAGTTTGGTATGGTGTATGTTGTGTGTCTTGCAAGTTTTATGCTATATGCAAGTTTAATGCTATGTTTTATGATGCTCACTATGCAAAACAGTATGTTGAACATTGATGCATATGTAACATGTTATGCAAGCTATAGGTGAGATTATATGCAAGTTTATATGTAACATGATATGCAAGTTATGTATTTGGTTTTATGCATGCTAAGTATATGGTTTTATGCATGCTAAGTATTTGGTTTTGTGCATGCTAAGTATTTGGTTTTATGCATGCTAAGTATTTGGTTTTATGCAAGTTATGATGCAAGTTCATATGCGAGTTATGATGCAAGTTCATATGCGAGTTATGATGCAAGTTCGTATGCGAGTTATGATGCAAGTTCATATGCAAGTTATGATGCAAGTTCATATGCGAGTTATGATGCAAGTTCATATGCGAGTTATGATGCAAGTTCATATGCAAGTTATGCTGCAAGTTCATATGCGAGTTATGATGCAAGTTCATATGCAAGTTATGATGCAAGTTCATATGCAAGGTTGCCTCTATGTATGACATAAGTACATGTGCAAGTTCATCCTTTTTAGACCTATGACATGTATGCAAGTTGGGTTTATGGTCATATATACAAGTTGACACCTTTTAAACCAATGATAATGCTAATGATATGCTAAGTTGAACCCATTGTGTGTATGATGAATCTTCTCTTTTGAAGTATGTCATGTTAACGTATTTACGTGGGGACGATGGGGCAAAAATTAATGAACACATAAAATTGTGTGAAGTGGGTATGATTAAACATACTGTAAAGTAGATGGACATAATTGGGAATTTACCTATTAAGTTAGGTCTACCCATATTATGGAATTAGGAATTTACCTATTAAGTTAGGTCTACCCATATTATGGAATTGGGAATTTACCTATTGAGTTAGGTCTACCCATATTCTTAAATATTTGTAATTAATTAGGGATAATTAATACAAATTATGGGGGTGATTAATTAGGTGTAATTAATCTACTAGGACACGAAGTTGTACCCTTTTGTAGCATAAGACTGCCCGGAACCGACCGGCAAATCCAGCGGCTACAAATGATTGGCCCAATGTGAGAGGTCTTAGTCATAAACGAAATACGTGACAAGTGTAAAGACACGAGGTTAGACTCTGTTATGGTGTAAGGTTGCCCAGAACCAACCGGCATATCCAGCTGCCATAAAAGACAGTCTAATGTGAGAGGTCTTTACAAAGGTTACGATCTTAATTAATTAAGAAACACTTAACCAAATTAGCATGTAGAGGGGCATGAGGGGTTAAGTGGGTGCCTTGGGTGGCATGTAGTAACTAGTGGGGGTGCCTTGGGTGGCATGAGGAAACTAGTGGGTTGCCTTGGGTGGCAATAGAAAATACGATTAGAATACTTAACCAAAGTGGAACATGTAATTAAACATGATTAAAGGGTTAAGTAAGTGCCTTGGGTGGCATATGGGAATTAAGTAAGTGCCTTGGGTGGCATGTGGGAATCAAGTAAGTGCCTTGGGTGGCATGCGGAAATCTAGTGGGGGCCTTAAGTGGCAATTGAAATATAATTAAATGACAAGCTTAAGTAGTAGCTTGTGGGGGCCTTAAGTGGCAATTGAAATATAATTAGATGACTTAACCAAACCTTAACATGTAAGTGGGCATGATTATAAAAGGGGTTAAGTGGGATGCACTAGATAAAATGACAAGCTTAAGTAGTAGCTTGTGGGGGCCCATTTCAACCAATATCCCAAACGTATCTTTGTGGGCTCGACCCAAGTCGAGGACGGGACACGCATATTGGGCTTGACTATAAGAGGCCAAAACGGGGTAGCGGTGGCAACGCGAGTCCAACGGGTTTCATATGCGTGTGTGGACCCGGGCTGGTAGGTAAGACGTTGTTGCATCGTGTAGGTATAAGCCGTGCACCATTGATTATCGGGTTGCCACTTTGGGGAGTGATACACCCCACTGTGGGGCCAGCACGGGTATCTACGGTAGGGAGCCGATCGCTTGGGGAGTAGTGGGTACACCTAGTGGAGATAGGGGCAGACGGCACCTATGTAGTCAGCTAGGGGTACACGAAACTACTATTAAAAATTACTGAGTACACCTAGTGGAGATAGGGGCAGACGGCACCTATGTAGTCAGCTAGGGGTACAAGAAACTACTGGGTAAAATTACTAAGTACACTTAGTGGGATCAACCTTTAAATAGGAATTACCCTTGGGTGGGTAGAACGGGTGTGGTGCAGTGTAGGAATTACCCTTGGGTGGATAAATGCGTCTTTTCGGTTATCTTAGTACATCCTGTGTTTAGTTGGCTACTTAGTGTAGTCATTATCCCCAGAGGTACCGTACCTTGTTATATCATACCCTAATTACTTTAATGATTGTATTGTTAGGGTTATAGGACTCACTCAGACTTATGTCTGACCCCGTTGTTTCTTTATCTTTTTCCCAACCCTCAGGTTTTCAGAGTGGACCTAGCACTAGTGGGCTTTGATCAGACTGCTTTATCTATCTTTTGGAGCTTGGACCATGGATGTAAAGCTCAGTTTATCTTTTCTATTATGGCTATTAGGTTATGTAGTGGGATTATGTACTTTTGTTTTTATTAGGATGGATATTATGTACTTGACTCTTATTTATGGTTTTGTTGTAACCAAACATGTTTTACTTTCCGTTGGAATGGAATGATGTTTTAAATTCTCAAGTATTACTTATATCAGTCTTGTTGTGATTTTTCTGTTCTATATTCACTTAAAATACTCCACCGATGTTATGGCATTCCCTTAGTGAGTGACCGTAGCGGGTGTGGGGTGTTACACTAATGGAGAGCGTCCAGTTGATACATGGCCATATTTCAGGCGGAGGTTTGAGGCAAAGTTTCTCTCACGAGCTGAAGAGAGTCTATACATGGAAAGATTTTTGGCGTTGAAGCAAGGGAATCTATCAGTGAAAGAATACGTCAACAAATTCAATCAGTTGGTGAGATTTGGCTTGGACTTGGTGAATACATCAGAAAAGAAGGCCCTGAGATTTGTTAAGGGTTTGAACGAGCCGCTTCATGGGTTAGCTATGACCCACATCCCCATGGGTGCTAACTTTGAGAGACTAGTTGACATGGCACTTATGCATGAAGAAGAGAAGGGTGCCAATGCTAATAAGGCACCCAAAAAGAAAGGGGATCAAAAGAAACTGCAACAACAACAACAACAGAACAAGAAAGGTGGTAAAGGCAACAATGGTAAGGGAAAGAAGAGATGCTTTAACTGTGGGACACTAGGCCGTCTAAGCAAAGATTGTATGAAGAAAAAGAAGCTGGTTGTTTCCACTGTGGCGAAGCGATACATCTGATTAAGGACTGCCCAAGGAAAGGGCAGAGGGCAGGGTCTACCTCGGGAAGACAGGTGCAGGCTCTTATGGCACCAAGGCAGGCAAGGGGGCATGTAACAACCCGTATTTTTGAATAACATGTTATAACATAAATGGAGGCAGAATTAAACTGTAAAATCTGAATCAAGGGAAACGGGCTATGCCATTGCGTTCGTCTCGGAAAAATACGCGAAATAGAGTCCGAGTTTTCGAAAATCGGAGTCCGTACGACCAAGATATGGCCTCGCGAAGTTTCACGAAAAATTCCCAAATTAAAGTATACTTAATTAAGTGAAATGGGTTGCACAGAGAAATATATATATATATATATTGATATATATATATATATAATTGAAAATTAAATAAATAAATATGCAAAAATGTTCAAAACAGCGAATTGGGAGAGGGGAATAACCGAACCGGCCGATTTTTGAGGTCGACCCGAGCTCGCTGGGTCGACTAGGGGTTAATCCAGGGTGTTTGGCTGTCAACCCGTGGGCCGATTCGCTCAAATGCAGATTTTGCATTTGAATGGTTCTCATGGTTCATCTTTAATCTAAAGGCCCTAGATGGTTCCTACACTTGACTTCTTCCCCCAAGACATGCTTTGATGGCTTGGATTGAATCTAGGTTTAATCCTATGGCCTAAAACACTTGCCTAATCTATAAATAAGACCCTAACCTACCCTAAATCATCATTACTCATTCATACAACTAAACTATGGCAAAATCAATCCTCTCATGGCCTCCACTCTCTTCATAAAATTCCTAAATAAATTCCTAAGTGATTTTCCATGCATACAAGTGTTTTCAAACTTGTATGAGCATCATTAGCTTGCATTCAAGTCAAGTTTATATATTTGCATCATAAAGAATGAGTCTTGATCAGTTTGGCTCAAGGGTTTTGCTTGCATTTTGGGTTTAATTGATTTCATAAGGGCTTTGTCATATTTTTGTGACTTCTTAAGCATTGTAAGCCCTATTCTACTTTCATACTTAAACTCTAAAGTTAAATGTATGATATGCAAGTTTATATGCAAGTTTATCATGTTGTGATATGCAAGTTTATATGCAAGTTTATCATGTTGTGATATGCAAGTTTATATGCAAGTTTATCATGTTGTGATATGCAAGTTTATATGCAAGTATGCCAAGTTATGTTATGCAAGTTTGGGTTGAACATTTTGTTCATGCTATCATGTTATGCAAGCTTATTTTGGGTTTATGAACATAAAGCTTTAAGCTTTATGCCAAAGGTTGCATTTTAGCAACATGTAAGTTATCATATCTCTTATGATAACTTGCATGTGAGGCTAAATGCGAACTTATGGCCATCTCTACATGTCATTTAGCACCATGTATCACCAATATGCTAAGTTTGGTTTTATGCATGCTTTTGAGGCCTAAAAATGTAATATGCAAGTGTATGAACATATGAACATTTCATATGCCACCATGTTAAGCTTGTGGCTTCAATACCTTTATGTCATGATTATGCCAAGTTCCCTCTTTCTATCCTTTATGCGCTATTGCGATATGTAAGCGATGGGATTGCGTTTGGGGTTGGGTAAACTTAAAAGACATAAAACATAAGCTTGGGAATTTACCTATTAAGTTAGGTCTACCCATTGGGAATTTACCTATTAAGTTAGGTCTACCCAATTGCTTGAAAACTTGTAACATGTTTTGGAAACATGATGGACATGACACTTAGAAAAGATAAGTGTGGCCAACTCTAGGTTGGGTTGAGTTTGTAGCGTAAACCTACCCGGAACCGACCGGCTTAACTAGTTGCTACAAACAATAGGACCCAATGTGAGAAGTTGGTCATGTTGTACCTTGAACCCGAGGTTAGACCAAGTTGTGGTCTAAAGCTACCCGGACCCGCCCGGCTTAACTAGTAACCACAACAAGGTCTAATGTGAGAGGTTAAGGCGCATTAAATTAATTAATGCCTCGTGATTAGGGTTAAGTCATGGTCCACTTAATACTTAACCAATTTGGGCTTGGTAGATTAATCGGGGTTAAGTCGTGAACTCATCGTTACACTTAACCAAGTTAATCCAGGATTAGCAAGAGGGTTAAACCGTACTTAACCCACTAGAAAAATCCTAGCAATGGGGGCCCACTCCAGCAGTAATCCCAAGTTAGTATCATCATGACCCTAGGGACTAGGCTAGGGTGGGGGCACGATTACTGGACTGGAGGTAAGTGACCAAAAGCGATGGCAGAGGGTACGCCGGTGTAGTTCCGGGCGGACTCTGGTCGTGCACATAGTCCGTACCCGGAGAAAACATGCACGGGTACCAGTAGATCGGAACTGTGCACTCATGTTCATGGTGTCCAGGGGTTGACACCCTAGGGCTTGATACACCCGAAGGGTGGACCCGGCACAGTTCGACTACAATTATGATTGGGCCGTATTGACACCAACACGTGACGAGTTAGGCTTGGGGAGCCGATCGACTAGACCGTTTGGTTGGACCTTGTATTAGGGTCATTTCATGTTATTGGGCCAAAGCTTGGGCTAAGGGATCAATACTTGTTTATTCAAGTCATGTTAGTTTGCTAGTACACCTGTGGTGCAAGACCTTAATCCTGATTATGTGATGACACCTTTATCTACCTTGTTAGTTAATCATCATGCTAGTATGTTGTTATCCTTATGTTCACCCCTGCTGCTCATGCCAGTTAACTTTATCAGTTTACATTGATTGTAGTAGGGCTTACTCAGTCTTTTTGACTGACCTGTTTTCTTTCGCCTCTTTTCTTCCGTTCCCCCCCCCCCAGGTTCTCAAGGAGGGAATACTGGAGCTTAGCTTGGATTTCAGACTGCTTGCTTGTGGCATTTAGCTCATGTGCGGTTTGACATGGAGCTAGCTATGGCTATCACTTCTTTTGGGGATTAGTACTTATGTATTTCAGTTTTTCAGTCGATGTTGTTTTATCTAGACTTGTGTATTTGGGAAGCTATGTTGTACCAGACTTGTTTTGAAATGTTTTGAAATCTTCCGCTGTTTTATCTATTATATTTACTCTGTTTACATATATACATATGTTATTGTTCTGCCTTGATATATCATTATGCATGTTTACCTGATTCAAACACCCCTCCAAAGTCAGAGTGCTTGCAAGAGACACCCTGGCGGAGGCGGGGTGTTACAATTTGGTATCAGAGCATATGGTTTACGAGAAGGAACAAAAAGGTTTTTAAAACTTTTGGAAAACTATTTTCAAAACCAAGTATAAAGTATTTTCCAAAGAAAAGTCTAGTTTATTTTAAAGGCTATTCCCCAAAAAGCCATTAGCAAAATTCCTTCGATTTTCTCCATTCTGAATCTGTCTTTTTCTTCGTTTTCAGCATGGCCGATAACTTTGCTATTCCGGAGGGAGTGCACGTACCTGTTTGGTATAGGAGACTTTTGGAGGCTAGGGCGACCGAAGCCGGCCCCGCAGATGTTCCTCCTCCTCCTCCGGTAGTTAATGTTCCTCCTCCTCCTCCTCCGGTGGTTAATGTTCCTCCTCCTCCTGTCGCTGAGGTTCCTCTTCCTCCCCCTCAGAATCCTCAAGTGGACGTCGCAAAGACTTGCAAAGATTTCAAAGCAATGGGTGGCAAGAACTTTCAAGGCACTGAGACTTTTGTAGAGGCCAGAAATTGGTTGAAAGAGACCGAGGATTTGTTTGCTATCTTTGGGTTAGACGATCAGAGGAAGCTCTTGTTGGCGGTTTGGCTTATGAATGATGAAGCCGCTTATTGGTGGGAAGTCACCATTGGTACTAGGCCTGTTGAGACTTGGGCCGATTTTAGGGCAAGGTTCATGCTTAAGTTTCTATCTTCTGCCGAGGAGAATCTGAAAATGGAGAGGTTCATAACTTTGAGACAAGGGGATATGTCTGTCAAAGAATATGTGAACAAGTTCAATCAATTAGCTCGTTTTGGCTTGGATATGGTGAATACTCCTCAGAAGAAGGCTCTTCGTTTTGCTAGAGGATTGAATGAGCCGTTGCAGGGATTGGCTATGTCGCATATTCCCCATGGGGCCACATTTGAGAGCTTGGTTGATATGGCATTACTTCAGGGAGATGTCAAGAAAGAGATCAAGATGAATGATACTCAAGCTAAGAAGACTGATTCCCAGGGAAAAGGAAATCAGGGAAATCCAAGTGGTCAAAGCAGTCAAGGCAATCAGAACAAGAACAAGAACAAGGGTCAAGGCAACAAAGGGAACAACAACAAGGGCAAGAACAACAAGGGGAAGTGCCGTTATTGCGGTTCAGTTGGGCATCTTATTAAGGATTGTAAGAAGAGGAAAAGGAAGAATGGTGAATGCTTTTTCTGCGGTGAGACTGGAAATTTCAGTAAGGATTGCCCGAGGAAGCAAGGGCAAGGCCAGGGTCAGACTCAGCGTGCTGGACCTTCAGGAGGGCAAGTTCATGCTCTCAATGTCGCTCCAGTTCCCGATCGAGGTAGTATTTCTGTTGAGAGCCTTGTATATATTTCTGATTTTCCAGTTCGTACCTTGTTTGATTCTGGTGCATCACATAGCTTTATCTCATCTGATCTTGTTGATAGTTTGCACCTTAGTACTAGCTTGGTAGATGATCCCGTCTGTGTCTCAAATCCTATTGGGGGTTCCGCCCATTTGTCTATGATATGTGGGGATTTGAGGATCTCTATACTGAGTGTAGAGTTCTTGTGCAGTGCTTATGTACTTTGTTTTAGGGGATACGGATTGATATTGGGCATGGATTGGCTGTCCAGATATGGAGCCATTCTTGATTGTGAGCATAGGGTTGTGAGGCTCGTGACTCGCCTCGGAAACACCCTAGAGATTTCTTGTGATCCGAGAGGTCCCGTCATGTTGTGCTATCTGGAATCACTCGACTCGTCAATGGAAACTCTTCAGTCTGTGAGAGTGATTCGAGAGTATCTGGATGTTTTCGATGAAGTTAGGGGGTTGCCCCCTAAGCGAGAGATTGATTTCCGCATTTATCTGGTGGATAATGCAAAGCCTGTTTCTTTGCCCGTTCGGCACATGGCTCCGCGTGAAAGGCGGGAGCTAAGTAAGCAAGTGAAAGAGTTGCTTGAGAAGAACTTCATTAGACGAAGTATATCTGAATGGGGAGCGCCTGTGGTATTTGCTACCAAGGCAGATGGTTCTCTCCGACTTTGTGTTGACTATCGAGAGTTGAATAAGCTGACTAAGAAGAACAGACACCCGTTACCGAGGATTGATGATCTATTTGACCAGCTTGTCGGTGCTTCTGTTTTCTCTCAGCTTGATCTTGCTACGGGATTCCATCAGCTCAGGGTATCTGAAGATAGTATAGACAAGACTGCGTTCAGAACTCCAGATGGATTCTTCGAATGGCTTGTCATGCCGTTCGGCTTGACTAATGCACCCGCATATTTCGTGGACTTGATGAGTTGGGTGTTCAGGGAGTTCTTGAACAAGTTTGTCGTGGTCTTCGTAGATGATATTCTGATCTTCTCTAAGGATGAGGAAGAGCACGCAAGGCATCTCGTGGAGGTGATGGATACGCTTAGAGCGCATCAATTGAAGGCCAAGTTCTCCAAGTGTCACTTTTGGAGAAGGGAAGTTAGATTCCTTGGGCATATAGTATCTAAGCAAGGCTTAGCGGTGGATCCCGCCAAGGTAGTTGCAGTTCAGGATTGGAAGACTCCAAGGAATGCAACCGAAGTGAGAAGTTTTCTAGGTCTTGCAGGTTTTTACCGGAAGTTCATCAAGGACTTCGCGAAGATATCCGCTCCTCTCACTAAATTGACGAAAAAGAATTTAGTTTTTGCTTGGAGCATAGAATGCGAGCTTGCTTTTCAGAAGCTCAAGAGAGCCCTTACATCAGCACCTGTTCTAGCTTTGCCCGAGGGAGAGAAGTTATTTACAGTATACACCGATGCATGTGGCACGGGGTTAGGAGCTGTTCTTATGCAAGAAGGAAGGGTGATATGCTTTGGCGGTAGACAACTCAAAGTGCATGAGAAGAATTATCCCACTCATGACTTAGAGTTGGCAGCAATAGTATATGCACTCAAGGCTTGGCGCCATTATCTTCTAGGAGAAAGATTTGAGCTTTATACCGATCACAAGTCATTGAAGTATCTCTTTTCTCAGAAGGATCTGAATCTGAGGCAGCAAAGATGGATGGAATTCTTGGCATCCTATGATTTTGAAATATCTTATACCCCTGGCAAGGGGAATGTGGTAGTTGATGCATTGAGTAGAAGAAGGTTGACCCTAAGTCCTCTATTCGTTGAGATGAAGAATTTAGAGTATGTGGCAACCTTTGATTTCTCTTTGGCGATTGAGTCGATGACCGGTTCTTTAGCATCTCTGGAACTCAGACCTACCCTTCTTGATCAAGTTGGGGCTTCGCAGAGAGAAGACCCTCAGATAGTTGAGATTATGGATAAGCTGATTCGAGGAGAGACGTCTAGTCATCTCGCTCGATATTCTATTGATGACAAGGGTTGGCTGAGGAGAGACGGAAGGTTATGTGTTCCTATGGTAGAAGAGCTAGTAAGAAGAGTTCTGGAGGAAGCGCATCGCTCTAAGTTGACTATACATCCGGGCGGAGATAAGATGTATAAAGATATGAAGCGCATTTTCTTTTGGCCTGGGATGAAGAAGGATGTGGCAGAGTTTGTCTCTAGATGTATCATTTGCCATCAAGTTAAGGCCGAGTCGAAGAAGCCCGGTGGGCTATTGCATCCTCTAGACGTTCCACTTTGGAAGTGGGAGAGTATTTCCATGGATTTTATCGATGGGCTACCAAGGTCAAGGAAAGGGAATACGAGCATCTGGGTTATTGTGGACCGACTTACGAAGAGTGCTCATTTCATTCCAGTGAAGAGCAAGAGGACCGCATCTTGGTTAGCGTCTGTATATCTTCGTGAGATTGTGAGACTACATGGAGTCCCTTCTAGTATAGTCAGTGACCGTGACCCAATCTTTACAAGTCAATTCTGGAATAGCTTGCAAGAAGCCATGGGCACGAGGTTGAATCTAAGTACTGCTTATCACCCACAGACGGACGGTCAAACCGAAAGGGTGAATAGGGTACTCGAGGATCTGTTGAGGCTTTGTATTCTGGATTTTGGTGGTACTTGGGAAGACCATCTTCCTCTTGTTGAGTTTGCATATAATAACAGTTATCAGGCAAGCATAGGGATGGCACCATTTGAAGCTTTATATGGGAGGCCGTGCAAGTCGCCTACATGTTGGTGGGAGACTACAGATGAGCTTATACTTGGGCCTGATATGATCAGAGATACATCCGAGAAGATCGAGTTGATTCGGAGACGGATGAAAGCGGCCCAAGACCGACAGAAATCCTATGCTGATAAGCGAAGAACTGATTTGGAGTTTGATGTTGGGGATATGGTTTTCGTGAAGGTTTCTCCTTTGCGGAATGTGGTCCGATTTGGAGCTGTTGGGAAGTTGGCACCGAGGTTTGTTGGACCATTCCCTATTATAGAGAGGATCGGGCAGATGGCTTATAGAGTGAAGTTGCCCGAGAAGCTTGCTGGAGTACACGATGTTTTTCATGTCTCGCATCTCCGGAAGTGTTTACATGAATCAGCAGAGGTTGTTGAGCCAAGTGTTCTAAAAGATGTAGAAGTGGAGAAAGAGGCTACCTTGAGGAGAGCTCCGATTCGTATCTTGGGGACGGAGACCAAGAAGCTAAGGAATCGAGAGGTCAAATTGGTGAAGGTTCAATGGGGTGAAGCCGAAGAAGACGCAACTTGGGAAACCGAGGAGAAGATGCGTGGGCTTTATCCATTCCTTTTTGAGGGTACACTCTCAATCTCTTTTCTTTGTTAGCATATTTTCTCTTTGCTATCCATGTTTATCTAGTTTATCGTGTTAATCTTGTCATGAGAACCTTAGGTAGAAACCCTTTGGATGAAACATGTGTTTGAAACATGTTATGCTTGATGGTTGCAAGTGGTTGCAAGTGTTTGCAAGTGGATACTCATGGATGCATAATACACGTTAGGCACTAAGATCGGCTCACACACTTTCATACCGCATATGCATGAGTGTTTATGCTTATTCATGGATGAAAACTTGTTATGCTATCACGTGGATGTTGCATATGGATGAATGTTATGTGCACTCATGTAGAGATTATAAATTATGTTAGGAATTTGCATACATATGGACTCATTTCACTAACATATTTTGCATTAAGGGGGTTTACTGAATCAGTAACCTCCTGATTTTCGCATTAGATAAGTACATATACACACACCTTTGCATATGATCATACAGCATTTAGAACCTTTTAAGGACAATGAATGCTCGTGGATGATGTTTTGAGTAGATGGATGATGGATGGTAGGATACGTTCTTCCTAACTTGGAGATTTCGGGGACGAAATCCTTTAAGGAGGGAAGAATGTAACAACCCGTATTTTTGAATAACATGTTATAACATAAATGGAGGCAGAATTAAACTGTAAAATCTGAATCAAGGGAAACGGGCTATGCCATTGCGTTCGACTCGGAAAAATACGCGAAATAGAGTCCGAGTTTTCGAAAATCGGAGTCCGTATGACCAAGATATGGCCTCGCGAAGTTTCACGAAAAATTCCCAAATTAAAGTATACTTAATTAAGTGAAATGGGTTGCACAGAGAAATATATATATATTGATATATATATATATATATAATTGAAAATTAAATAAATAAATATGCAAAAATGTTCAAAACAGCGAATTGGGAGAGGGGAATAACCGAACCGGCCGATTTTTGAGGTCGACCCGAGCTCGCTGGGTCGACTAGGGGTTAATCCAGGGTGTTTGGTTGTCAACCCGTGGGCCGATTCGCTCAAATGCAGATTTTGCATTTGAATGGTTCTCATGGTTCATCTTTAATCTAAAGGCCCTAGATGGTTCCTACACTTGACTTCTTCCCCAAGACATGCTTTGATGGCTTGGATTGAATCTAGGTTTAATCCTATGGCCTAAAACACTTGCCTAATCTATAAATAAGACCCTAACCTACCCTAAATCATCATTATTCATTCATACAACTAAACTATGGCAAAATCAATCCTCTCATGGCCTCCACTCTCTTCATAAAATTCCTAAATAAATTCCTAAGTGATTTTCCATGCATACAAGTGTTTTCAAACTTGTATGAGCATCATTAGCTTGCATTCAAGTCAAGTTTATATATTTGCATCATAAAGAAAGAGTCTTGATCAGTTTGGCTCAAGGGTTTTGCTTGCATTTTGGGTTTAATTGATTTCATAAGGGCTTTGTCATATTTTTGTGACTTCTTAAGCATTGTAAGCCCTATTCTACTTTCATACTTAAACTCTAAAGTTAAATGTATGATATGCAAGTTTATATGCAAGTTTATCATGTTGTGATATGCAAGTTTATATGCAAGTTTATCATGTTGTGATATGCAAGTTTATATGCAAGTTTATCATGTTGTGATATGCAAGTTTATATGCAAGTATGCCAAGTTATGTTATGCAAGTTTGGGTTGAACATTTTGTTCATGCTATCATGTTATGCAAGCTTATTTTGGGTTTATGAACATAAAGCTTTAAGCTTTATGCCAAAGGTTGCATTTTAGCAACATGTAAGTTATCATATCTCTTATGATAACTTGCATGTGAGGCTAAATGCGAACTTATGGCCATCTCTACATGTCATTTAGCACCATGTATCACCAATATGCTAAGTTTGGTTTTATGCATGCTTTTGAGGCCTAAAAATGTAATATGCAAGTGTATGAACATATGAACATTTCATATGCCACCATGTTAAGCTTGTGGCTTCAATACCTTTATGTCATGATTATGCCAAGTTCCCTCTTTCTATCCTTTATGCGCTACTGCGATATGTAAGCGATGGGATTGCGTTTGGGGTTGGGTAAACTTAAAAGACATAAAACATAAGCTTGGGAATTTACCTATTAAGTTAGGTCTACCCATTGGGAATTTACCTATTAAGTTAGGTCTACCCAATTGCTTGAAAACTTGTAACATGTTTTGGAAACATGATGGACATGACACTTAGAAAAGATAAGTGTGGCCAACTCGAGGTTGGGTTGAGTTTGTAGCATAAACCTACCCGGAACCGACCGGCTTAACTAGTTGCTACAAACAATAGGACCCAATGTGAGAAGTTGGTCATGTTGTACCTTGAACCCGAGGTTAGACCAAGTTGTGGTGTAAAGCTACCCGGACCCGCCCGGCTTAACTAGTAACCACAACAAGGTCTAATGTGAGAGGTTAAGGCGCATTAAATTAATTAATGCCTCGTGATTAGGGTTAAGTCATGGTCCACTTAATACTTAACCAATTTGGGCTTGGTAGATTAATCGGGGTTAAGTCGTGAACTCATCGTTACACTTAACCAAGTTAATCCAGGATTAGCAAGAGGGTTAAACCGTACTTAACCCACTAGAAAAATCCTAGCAATGGGGGCCCACTCCGGCAGTAATCCCAAGTTAGTATCATCATGACCCTAGGGACTAGGCTAGGGTGGGGGCACGATTACTGGACTGGAGGTAAGTGACCAAAAGCGACGGCAGAGGGTACGCCGGTGTAGTTCCGGGCGGACTCTGGTCGTGCACATAGTCCGTAGCCGGAGAAAACATGCACGGGTACCAGTAGATTGGGACTGTGCACTCATGTTCATGGTGTCCAGGGGTTGACACCCTAGGGCTTGATACACCCGAAGGGTGGACCCGGCACAGTTCGACTACAATTATGATTGGGCCGTATTGACACCAACACGTGACGAGTTAGGCTTGGGGAGCCGATCGACTAGACCGTTTGGTTGGACCTTGTATTAGGGTCATTTCATGTTATTGGGCCAAAGCTTGGGCTAAGGGATCAATACTTGTTTATTCAAGTCATGTTAGTTTGCTAGTACACCTGTGGTGCAAGACCTTAATCCTGATTATGCGATGACACCTTTATCTACCTTGTTAGTTAATCATCATGCTAGTATGTTGTTATCCTTATGTTCACCCCTGCTGCTCATGCCAGTTAACTTTATCAGTTTACATTGATTGTAGTAGGGCTTACTCAGTCTTTTTGACTGACCTGTTTTCTTTCGCCTCTTTTCTTCCGTTCCCCCCCCCCTCCCCCAGGTTCTCAGGGAGGGAATACTGGAGCTTAGCTTGGATTTCAGACTGCTTGCTTGTGGCATTTAGCTCATGTGCGGTTTGACATGGACCTAGCTATGGCTATCACTTCTTTTGGGGATTAGTACTTATGTATTCCAGTTTTTCAGTCGATGTTGTTTTATCTAGACTTGTGTATATGGGAAGCTATGTTGTACCAGACTTGTTTTGAAATGTTTTGAAATCTTCCGCTGTTTTATCTATGACATTTACTCTGTTTACATATATACATATGTTCTTGTTCTGCCTTGATATATCATTATGCATGTTTACCTAATTCAAATGCCCCTCCAAAGTCAGAGTGCTTGCAAGAGACACCCTGGCGGAGGCGGGGTGTTACAGGGCAAGTTTAGGCTCTCGTGGTCCCACCGCTGTAAGAACGAGGTAGAGCAATTTCCGTTGAAAGTTTAGTTTTTCTGTTTGATCATCATGTCCGTACTTTATTCGATTCTGGCGCATTACATTCGTTTATCTCTACATCATTAGTTGAAACACTGCACCTAAATACCAGTTTAATTACAGATCCCTTAGTAGTTTCAAATCCTATTGGTGGTTCGGCTCATCTTTCTATGATTTGTCGGGATTCGAGAGTGTCTAACTTGGGCGTTGGGTTTGAATGCAACGCCTTTGTTCTTAGCTTCATGGGCTACGGCTTGATTCTAGGTATGGATTGGCTAACTAGATATAGGGTCATCCTAGATTGTGAAAGAAGGGTAGTTAGATTGTTGACTCGTTGTGGAAAGACCCTTGATATTTCTTGTGACCCTAGAGGTCCAGTAATGCTTAGCTACCTATAATCCCTTGACGCATCCGATGATGATTTACATTCTATTTGTATAGTCGGTGAATATGTTGATGTCTTCGATGAGGTGAGGGGTCTACTCCCAAAACGTGAGATAGACTTTAGAATATATCTAGTAGATAATGCAAAGCCAGTTGCATTGCCAGTGTGCCACATGGCTCCAAGAGAGAGAAGAGAACTCAGTAAGAAAGTAAAAGAATTACTTGAGAAGGGGTTCATAAGACGTATTATATCGGAGTGGGGTGCTCCAGTAGTATTTTCCACGAAGGCAGATGGGTTCCTTAGACTTTTTGTGGACTATAGAGAACTTAATAAGCTTACTAAGAAGAATAGGCACCCACTGCCGAGGATTGACGATCTCTTCGATCAATTAGTTGGCACCTCAGCGTTTTCGCAGTTGGACTTAGCCACGGGTTTCCATCAGTTGAGAGTGGCTGAGGATAACATAGACAAGACTGCCTTTAGGGTGTTTAGGGAGTACCTTAATAAATTCGTGGTAGTCTTTGTGGACGACATCTTGATCTTTTCTAAAAGCGAGGTAGAGCATGCCCTACAACTTAGGGAAGTGTTGGAGACCCTTCGAGCGCATAGTCTTAAAGCTAAATATTCCAAATGTCACTTTTGGAGGAAGGAGGTGCGATTCCACGGGCATGTGGTTTCCAAAGAAGGGATAGCTGTGGATCCCGCGAAGGTAGTGGCCATCCAAGATTGGAAGGTCCCTAAAAATGCTACCGAGGTGAGGAGTTTCTTAGGGTTGGCTAGCTACTATAGGAAGTTTATCAAAGACTTCGCAAAAATATCAGCCCCATTAACATGCTTGACGAATAAGAACTTAGTTTTCACATGGGACGTAGATTGTGATGATGCGTTCTAACGTTTAAAGAGAGCTTTGACCACAGCCCCAGTCTTAGTGTTGCCAGATGGGAGTAAGCCATTTACCGTTTACACTGATGCTTGTGGAACAAGACTAGGTGCAATCTTAATGCAAGAGGGAAGGGTAATAGCCTATGGAGGAAGGTAGTTGAGAGTGCATGAGAGAAATTACCCTACACATGACCTAGATTTGGCCGCTATTGTTTTCGCGCTTAAGTCTTGGTGCCATTATCTTCTTGGCGAGAAACTCGAATTGTTCACTGACCACAAATCGCTAAAATACTTGTTCTCTCAGAAGGACTTGAACTTAAGGCAGCAAAGGTGGATGGAATTCTTTGCGTCCTAAGATTTCGAGATAGAATATACCCCTGGCAAGGGTAACGTGGTGGTGGACGCCTTAAGTAGTAAAAGGTTATCCTTGAGTCCGTTGTTTGTTGAGCGGCGAAGCTTAGAGTTCATCTCTACGTTTGACTTTAGACCTTCCATTGACTTTGTACCCGGTTTGTTAGCATCCTTAGAGGTCAGACCTACGCTTTTGGGACGGATTGGTGAGGCACAGCGAGATGACCCACAGTTGGTTGAGTTAGTAGGGAAGCTCAAAAGGGGGGAGTCATCGAGTCATCTCAGTAGGTATACCCTAGATGATAAGGGTTGGTTACATAGGGACGGTAGACTTTGTGTACCACGGGACGAGAATTTGAGGAAGACCATTCTTGATGATGCACATCGTTCGAAGATGACCATCCATCCCGGTGGGGACAAGATGTACATGGACATGAGACGAGTTTACTTTTGGGCCGGCATAAAGAGGGATGTGGCTGAGTTTGTCGCTAGATGCTTGGTGTGCCAACAAGTAAAAGCAGAGCAAAATAAGCCCGGCGGGTTGCTTCACCCATTGGAGGTCCCACAATGGAAGTGGGAAAGTGTCTCAATGGACTTTGTTGATGGGTTACCGAGATCGAGGAAGGGTAATACGGGGATTTGGGTTGTGGTAGACAGACTTACAAAGAGAGCCCATTTCATTCCCATGAAGAGTAAGAGGACTGCTCCATGGTTAGCCTCCGTATACATTCGAGAGATAGTTCGTTTGCACGGTGTTCCTTCTAGCATAGTGAACGACCGCGATCCTATCTTTACTAGCGAGTTTTGGAAGAGCTTGCAAGAGGCGATAGTGACTCAGTTATGTCTGAGCGCCGCATATCATCCTCAAACGGACGGCCAGACTGAGAGGGTGAATCGTATTCTAGAGGACTTATTGAGGTTGTGTGTCTTAGACTTCGGAGGTACATGGGAGGAACATCTTCCGTTGGCGGAGTTCGCATATAATAATAGCTTTTAGTGTAGTATTGGCATGGCACCGTTCGAGGCTCTTTATGGACGGCCATGTCGTTCGCCTACATGTTGGTGGGAGTCTACAGATAAGATCTTGCTTGGGCCCGATATGATTAGAGAGACTTCAGAAAAGAGCGATTTGATTCGAAGGAGGATGAAGACGGCGCAAGATAGGCAGAAATCGTATTCGGATAAGAGGAGGACAGATCTTGAGTTTGATATTTGGGACATGGTTTTTGTCAAGGTGTCTCCATTACGAAATGTTGTTCGCTTTAGGTCCGTTGGGAAGTTAGCACCAAGGTTCGCAGGGTCGTTTCCTATTAAGGAGAGAATTGGACATATGGCATATAGAGTGGAGTTGCCCGAGAGACTTAGTGGTGTACATGATGTATGCCATGTATCACACTTGAGGAAGTCCTTGCATGAGACCGCGGAAGTGGTAGAGCCGAGCTTGCTTAGAGATGTGGAGATAGAGCGTGATGCGACGATTCGACGAGCTCCTACGTGCATTCTTGGGTATGAGATTAAGAAGTTGAGGAATCGAGAGGTCAAGCTGGTCAAAGTGCAATGGGGATATGATGAGAGCAACGCTACTTGGGAGACGGAAGAGAAGATGCGTTCATTGTAACTTTTTCTTTTCGAGGGTATGTCTTTTAATTTCTCCTTTATCGCTTAGCTTGTACTTGTTTTATCTTTAGTATATCCTCTCGCTAGTATCTTTGACCTTTAGATAGGGTAGTCCTATGGTTGAAACATGTGTTTGAGACATGTTATGTATAATGGATGCATGTGGATGCAAGTGGTTGCTAGTGGTTGCTCGTGGATGCATATACACATACTTTAGGCACTAGATCGGCTCAGTCACTTCATATTGCATATTGCATATAAATGTGTGTGCATATTTAAGTTAATGGATGTATAATGGTTGTACTATCATATGGATGCTGCATTTTGGTGAATGGTTGTTCACACATGTAGAAATAATATGTATCAATAGATTTCTTTCTCTTACATAATGGACGCATGGCACTATCATGGTTTGCATTAAGGAGGTCAACTGGATCAGTAGACCGCCTGATTTTGCATTAGATAAAGAACATATACACACACTTCTTGCATATGTTCATACAGCATTAGGAATTTTATAAGGACAATGGATGCCTGTGTTTGATGGTTGAGTAGATGGTTGTTTGGATGTCAGGATATGCATTCTCCTTAACTTGGAGATTTCGGGGGCAAAATCCTTTAAGGAGGGGAGAATGTAACACCCCGTATTTTTGTTAACTCTAAAGTAACAAATTAAAGAATAACTAATCTCAGATGTGAGAATTAAGGGAAATGGGTTGCGCCATTGTGTTCGTCTCGGAATTCTGGTTGAGATAGAGTCCGAATTTGCGTGAATTGGACTTCGTATGAAGAAGTTATGGCCATCGGAAGTTTCAGAAAAATTTAAACAGATTTCAAAAATTCGAATTTCATAGTCAGAATGGGCTAGGCGGGAAATTTCCCGCCAGGGCCAGGTCGACCAGGGGGTCGACCTACCCTCACCAGGTCGACCTGGGGTTCGACCTACCCCCCTCCCCCCCAGCAGATTTGTTTGATGATCTGTTTATGACTATATGCTGAGTCATTAGGGTTTCTGATCTGGTCTGAATGGTTGGGGTTAATTCTGGATTGATCTGATGGTTTAAATTAATCCTAAACTCTATAAAAACACATGTAGACTCAAACCCTAAAATCAAATCGAAATTAGAATCATGGCCTCCATGCCGTCACCTAGCAACCTAGAATAGCCGCCACCAATTAGAGAGGAAGAAAAGCTAATCAAATTCAATTCTAATCTAAACCGCAACAAATTGTCTTCTCCAAAGGAAAGCTAATTCAATTTCAGAACTTAGATTTCAGAACTCAAGACCTTCTTTGAGTTGTGAGTTCGATTTCTTTAAAAAAATAATTAACAATTTAATTGGATTGAGCTGTGATTTGGATTATATGGCTCTATTGTGAATTATGGAAAGTATGTTATTATTTATGTTGTAAATTCTATGATGTTATCATCTAAGTTGTAAAGTTGTTATCATCTATGTTGTTATTCTATGATTGGCTTATGTATAATTAATTCATAATGATGTTTCATATGCTAGTTTGGTTATGTTGTTGGAACTAATTCATATGTTGAATCATATGTATGTATGTATGCAAGTCTAGATGTTAGTTTATATCTGGATCATGTGCAAGTTAATGAAATTATGTACAACCTTACATATTTCATGACATCTATTTTATGTGTAAATTGGATCTAAAGTTAGGCTATGACATGTGTGAGTTATATGTTAGTATACAAAATTCTATATGCTAGTTTACATGTTTAGACGCGAGTTTACACCATCGTTTATGTTGCATAAATCACATATGCAAGTATATATACATGTTTGGAGTATGAATCATGTCTATGAAATTTTACACCTTATGATTAGATCTATGACATACATGGTTTATGCAAGTTCGTGACTATTACCCAAACAAGTTTACATCTTCAGATTTAGATCTACGACATATGTAGTTTTATGCAAGTTTGTGACTTTGGCCTATGCATGTTTTAGATGAAGAACCTTATTCACACATGCAAGTTCACCCCATATGTTTAGATCTAGTTTTATTTCTATGTATGTTGTGATGTTTTCTCTTTATTCCATAAGTTAGACTATTCGAGTCTAACGTATATTTTACGTTAAACGAACGAATGTACAACGTGGGGCCATGGGATAATATTAAAAGATTTAATATTAAGAATTATCATAAATGCCTTAAATGGCATAAAATTAATTTGTGATGATAATTGGTATAATTTTGCATACCATAAATAGATGGACATAATTGAATCAATTATGGACATAGTTAAATTTGAATTAATTGATAATTTGAATAGGGAAATTAATTCAAATTGGGGAATAATTAATTATGTGTAATTAATCGCCTAAGACACAAGGTTAGGCTCTTTTGTGGTGAAAGACTGCACGAACCCGCCCGGTAAATCCAGCTGCCACAAATGCCAGCCTAATATGGGAGGTCTTAGGCATAAATTAAATGCGTGACAGTTGTAAAGACACGAGGTTAGGCTCTTTTGTGGTGTAAGACTGCCCGGACCTGCCCGACAAATCCAGCTGCCACAAATGCCAATCTAATGTGGGAGGTCTTTACAAGGTTACGTTGTTAATGAATTAAGAAACACTTAACCAGATAAACATGTAGTAGGACATGAGGGGGTTAAGTGGGTGCTTTGGGTGGCATGTGGAATTTAGTGGATACCTTGGGTGGCATTTGAAATACGATTAGAAACACTTAACCAAAAATTGGAAACATGTAAGTGAACTTGAATAAGAAGAGGGTTAAGTGAGATGTACTAGAGGGGACCAAGCTTAGATGGATAGCTTGTGTCAAGTAATGGGGGCCCGTTTCAACCAGTAACCCATAAGTATCTTTGTGGGCTCGACCCAAGTCGAGGACGGGACACGCGTACTGGGTTTGACTGTAAGAGGCCAAAACGGGTTAGCGGTGGCAACGCAAGTCCAACAGGTTCATGTGCGTGTGTGGGCCCGGGCTGGTAGGTAAGATGTTGTTGCATCGTGTAGGTATAAGCCGTGCATTGTTGGTGGTATCGGGTTGCCACTTTGGGGAGTGGTACACCCCACTGTGGGGCCAGCATGGGTATCTACGAGTTAGGGAGTCGAACGCATGGGGGTAGTGGGTACACCTAGTGGAGATAGGGGCAGGCGGCACCTATGAAGGCAACTAGGGGTACACGAAACTACCATTATCATTATTAAAGTCTAGTAGGTGGGATCAACTTTTAGGGTGTTTGATGTGGTACAGTGTAGTAATTATATTATAGCGACTAGGTGCGCCTTTAACGTTATCTTTGTTCATCTTATTTCCTTTAGTTTGCTCTGCCATGCTCAATTGTTCACACAGTCATTTCCTTATTTTCCAACTTATGCCTTAACCTAGTTATTTTGATAATTATATTGTTAAAGTTATCGTACTCGCCAGACTATATGTCTGACCCCCTTTGTTTCCACCTCTTTTCCTCCCCCTTCCCCCCTCCGCCAGGTGCTCATGGTGGAACTAGCACTAGTGGAGCTTGATTTTGGACAGCTATATCTCTTGCTTTTAGAAGTTGCTTGGATCGCTGAAGTAAAAGTTCAGCCTATCTTATTTATGGCTATTTTGTATTGGGATTATGTCTTTCAATTTATGTACTCTGATTTAGTCAAGATGGATATTATGTGGTTTGACTCTGGTTTTTTATGATGTAATCAAACCTATGTGTTTACCGCTGCAATGAATAAAATTTTAAAGTTTTAAGTACTGTTTATATCTGTCTTGTTGTTAAGTTTCTGTTCTATACACACTTAAAACGCTCCATAGAAGTTAATGCATTCCCTTTGTGAGTGACATTAATGGACGTAGGGTGTTACACAAACATGTCAAGGTTTGCGCAGAGAAAGTTAGTCAACTCTCTAGTCCAGAGATATCCAAGATAGGATCCAATTTTTGAGACCTTAGAAGGGTCATCGTTATCAAATGGGATTGCAACTATTGTCTCATTGGGAGCCGCTCATTGTACCCTGGATCCTCGTCCTTTCTTGGATCAATATCCTTTAATTGACGGATGTGTTGTCTAAGCTAGGATTTTCCTTTATTTGGTATGCAGTGGAACCTTTGACATGAACGAAAACATCCATAGCCTTTTCCTTCTTCTCAATACAATCTTCTTTCCATTCTAAATAGCATGCACGTCCGTCTACTTGATCTCCTCATACTACCCCAACTCCACTCTCAGTCGGGAACTTCAAGAGTAGACATCAAGGAGCGATGCAGGCTCTAAATTCGGCTAGGGTCGATTGGCCCAAGAAACCAATGGATGTACAGTCGTTGTTCAACATAAGAAACGAAAGGATCGACCTTCTTCAAGGGTCTCCCACACAAAATTCTTTTGGTAATTCAACCAAACCTACCGATTCATTTGCAGTACCATTGAAACCATGCATTCTGGACTTACATGGCTTCAAGTCTTTCTCCTCCAATATCTTCTAGTCATAGGATCTCTTAAAAATAATGTTTACGGAACTCCCACAATCAACAAGGATTTTCTATACTAAAGTAAGGCCAGTCATGGCTGAAATTACCGAAGGGACAATATTTGAGGCCTCTACTCCATTTGCATCTCTTTGCATTCCTTAACTTCAACATGCTTTACCACATTAACATACAACTCCATAGTCCATAGACTAAAACTAGTCGGATGTGGACCTCCAACAATGGTGTTAATGATAATACTTTTTTGCTTTGGTTAGAATGCAATTCTGGGAACTTCCCGAGCTTGATGGTTGGGGTCTGAAGTCCCATGCCCCTTGTCCCGTGTAGCCTTTCTATACTTATATGCCTTCCCATCTCGAATCAACTTCCCCACAAGGTACTGGAGATGACGATGCCCATCAGTTGAATGGCCATAAATCTCCTGAAACAAACACAACTTTCCTCTCTGTTTCTTTTTCTTTGTGGATTCTCTCAGTGCAAATTTTCTGTACTGCATTGTGGTATAGGTGTCCAAGTACAGATTTTCCGGTGAATTATTTAGTGATGTGTAGTATTCAAAAGTCTGATAATGAGGTCGCTTCTCACCGTCACCTTTCTGATTACGGCCTCACCCATTGCCGCCTCCATGTTAATTACCACTTCCCTTGTGTTTTGTACACTATGCTGAACTTTTATTTAATTCTCTCGAGATTTCCTTACTGCCATATTATTCTGAATGCCTTCATTTACAGTATCGCCAATCCTTCTCTCTTGGGCTCTTCCCGCTTCTTCGATTAGTAGAAACTGATTGGCCTTCTCATAAAACTGATCCGGAGCAAACGGACTAGATTTTCTGAGACTCAATCTAACGGTTTAGGATCATTTTCTACACCTATAACTAAAGGGCTAGACCCTCACTCTTTTCTCATATTTTCTGGAGGCAGCAGCAAAGCTCTGTCATTCCAAATCCTCCAACCTCTTATAGAATCCAAAATATAAACCTATACAAATCTAATTAGCACGATCGACTTTTCATTTTAGTTTTAACTTCACACACTTCTCCATATTTCGTTTCTACTAAGGGCATCGACCCTCATTTCCCCCCACTGGGATTTTGCTTTCCTTATCTACGGTAGCACTACATCAGAACTAAAGAGGTCGGCTTTACAGAATGAGAAAGGGGCGTGTATACAAATTATTTGTTTGTGAGATTTGGAAATTGTATGCCTAAAAGATGTGTTCATATCAAGATTTCGATAGCTATCAGGTGAGTGTGAAATATATATATATATATATTGTTTATAATATCTTATATAATCAGTTTGTGTTAAACTTGTATTGTATGCCTAGAATTTATCAGGTTTGTTTTGTTATTTTCAAATCTGGAATAACACATATGAAATTTAGATGTGGATTTATAGGTCTTTCCGTTTAATATTATCATATTGCCTACAATTCAACTTGGATTGTTGTGATTATTATAAACACCCAACATCTAGAAATCATTCCCAGATATTGTTAGATATATATAGTGTTGTTATTCCAGATTCAGAAGATTTTGGTGTAAATATAGAATTTGTGCAGTATTGATTTTAGAATTAAATTGTTTGATATTGTTTGGATGTTTACTTGGTTGTTGTAAATTAAACCTTTTTTCTTTTTATATATAAAAAGGAGTCATTTGAAATCTATAAGTAATAAAAACAAACCAAATAGGAAGAGATGTGTAAATTCACGTATTTTGTATACATAGTTTGCAACACTATTTTAAAAAAAAATATTAACCTATTTCCTTGTTATTTAAAATATGCCAATTTCCATCATTTAAATAGTTTGTACAAAATTCACAATAATTATAGTAAATAACTTTTTCATGAAATTTTGAATCTTAAATAAGATTAAACACAAAAATGATTATTTTAACCATTAGTTTAAACAGAAATATAAACGAATGATAACGACAATAAAATATAATTAGTAACTACATTAACATAACGCTTAAAAAATAAATATATAATTATACAATCTTATCCTTCCAAACCTTTGTAAATTACACAAATAATGTTCGTTGTTGCGTGTTTGAAATCAAATGGTTTCCATTTGGTGGGAATATATATATATATATATATATATATATATATATTTATACATGTGTGTAAAATATAACTCATATTAAATGGAAATAAATATTTATGACTGTTATAGCAATAAATAAATAATTGATTGCTATAATTAAAAGGTCATGAATAAGGTAATACATATTATAACCATTTATATTTTGGGAAAATGAATTGAATAAGTAATAAATGTCAAAATGGTTACAATTTAAATTGTGACTAGGAATAGAGGTTGTAACCCCAATTGAAGAAATATATAAATGCCAAAATGGTTATAATTTAAAAGGTCTTTTTTGTTGTAACTTTGGCTATCCAGAATAATTTGCTTGGCCATTGCAGTTAAGTATGTAGTGTTGAGGACCAGACTTAGTAGGTTAATGATACGAGGTCATTTTCCTTATTTGAAAGAATTCTGCATTTTCCAATAGTTGGATATATGTATAGCTTATGTGAGAAATCTTTAACAATAGGAAGCTGTGACAATAGTTAATTGCATAATGTAGGGTCCTCCTTCCTTCAGAAATAAGAAACGAAAAAGAAATTAATTCATAGCGCAGCTTACTTAGAGAATTATTAGACAGGCTAATTGGGTGAGAGATCAGTAATCTTCGTGATAGTCCACTTCGTCTAGGTAGTAAGTGACTGGGTTGGAGTTCACCTTGGGATAAGGTATTAAATGACCACTATGGAGGAACCATATGTCTTCCTATCCTATGGGAAGTATTAAGTGATTAAGAGATTATCTAATATGGCTAGCTAGCTAATAACAGAGTGGTCCACTAGGGGAAAATCATAAATGGCGCAGTCGTCTACCTTTTATGTAGGTCATAAGTGACTTCTTACTATCTCTCGTCTTGTGGAGGGTTTGGGGATATGCATGAATAAGAGAAGCCTTAAATTAGGACTTGGCGGCTAGCATCCTCAAATTTATATTAGGGTTTAGTAAACTACCTAGCGAGGAACTAAGTGATCAATGGATCCGACTTGGACCTTAAGTGATCGTAGGGATCCGCGCTTATATTATACTATGAGTGAAGTCATAAGTGGCTATATAGAATAAACCACCTTCTTTATCGAGTAGTTGTAGAGACCACCTCTTAGTTCTGGTATTTTTTTGAGTGGTGGTTTAAAGGCTTCAAATTTATACATAAAAGTAATATCTCAGTATGTTGCGTTAGCATTATCTTTAGGAAGTACTACTTTGGGTATGGTAGTTTGTCATCGTTCTTAAATTCTTACAAGGTTAGGTTTGAATTACTGTCCTTATTAGGCATATGAATTTGGGTGAAACCGAATGGCATACTTTTGTGTATTGTAGATAGTGTTATACATTTTCTACGCAATAGGGCTTGTTGCTCTAACCCCTCCTCCACCCTTCCCCCTCCCCTCCCCCCCCCCCTCCCCCAGTAAGAAATCTCAGGTTTATCTCGGGAAAGATAGGTCCTTGCATGTGTTCAAGTTGTTATTTCTATTCACGTTCTTTCATGCTCAGTATTAATATAGCAATTTGGTTTTAAGGCATTTCCCTAAGTTGATACGTGTTATCCTATCTTATTTCTATTATCAGTTAATTTTATTGCACTTTGGTTATTCTCATGCTCATAATTTGTAGGTACTAGATATATACATTCCACACTTGGATGGGTTTGAATTTCTATTTTTGTTGAAATCTCAGGAAAGTGTGGGGGTTACATTTGGTATCAGAGCTTAGGTTTAGATGATCAGAGGAATTAATGAATTAGGACTAGTGAGAGAATGTATTCGAATTTATTTTTTATTTTCTTTGGTTCTTCTTACCTGGCTTTAAATTATTTCGGCCATGAGATAATCGTGAGATTATTTATTTAAGATGGATTTAAAATTACTAGGAGTTAGAAGTATTTTGAGTTCGAGTTTATGGTCAATGCCGACTTACTCCGTGGTGCATTTGGTGATATGTTTTGAAGAGCATGAGGACCATATATAGTGAATCCCATGGACTTGAGTTTGGTGAATGAACGAAAAGCTATCTACAACTGAGATAATCGCAATTTAGGGTCCTCATTTTCATTGTATTTCCAGCCGATGACCTTTTCTTAGTCTTGAATTTAACAGAAATTTATGCTAATAGGTAATAATAATCCAAAAATATAATTACGAGGTATATCCATTCGATACTTGATTTTGAGCATTCATTTGTTAGAACTATTACTTTGAGTCCTTGGTCTTATACTCGGAGAAAAATTAACATTTTAAAACTACTTAAAAAAGAAAAAGGAGTTTTTAAAGTTTTAAATTATATTTTTTAAGAAAATTGTTCAACAAGAATAAGCTTTGTGAAAGTTAATAGATCTTAAATTTATAAACTTGTCCATGTTTCAGATTGCTAGGGTTTTATGTAATTTAATAAATAATCCATTTAGGTAAATATAAGAAATTTAGTAATGACAAGGAATATGCCTTAAAAATTTAAAAACTACAATTACCCGATCGTAGTGATTTTTAATGTTCATCTTTTTGGACATTTCAGATGATTCGACAATTTAGAATATGCAAAGGTTATTCCAGTCACTAATACGAACTGCAATATGAACTAATTAAAATTTATTTTTGATTTTTTTGTGTGGTTTCGATATTTGCATTTTTTTGTGTGATTGACTTCTGTCTATGTCGAACTGTGACCTGAGTCATCTAACATTTTGCAAAATATATTTTTTAACTTTTTGCAAACGGCATTTGAAAAATAATAAGTATATATATATTTTAATAATTCTCTTGGGAGCACAAAGTTTTGGTCCGACCATGAACTTCCCAAAATGCCCTTTCATAAGAATCTGCATGAATATTGGGACATACCTTTTGAGCGCATTGATCATTTTCAATTAAATCCTAAATCATGCATTCATTAATAGAATTAACTCATAAATATTTTTGGTTATTAATTAATAGAATTATGGTAGGATGATGCATTCTTTATATGGCAAAAACAATGCATTAACTAATAGAATTATGGTAGGATGATTTAATTTGTAAAACGCTGCATTTCTTTCTTTTTAGTCTAATTGCATTTTATTTGTATAATTACTTTATATGGCCTATGTCATTTAAATATAATTGGTAGAGTATATACCATAAAATTTATCATATATAAAGTAATCCAATTTTCATAACAGTAAATTAGTGAAATAGTGCACTGTCGAAATAGTATTTATTTTATCCCATTCCTAAAATGCACTGTCGAAATAGCATAATAAGTTAATTCGAAAATGAAAAAAAACCCTAAGAAATAGCATCTGCGAATACACAGTAACTTTCGTATTTCAATGGTTCCGAAATTCTCAAAGCTACTATTTGATGTGTCACCCGGATTTGCGTTCAATTTAGACCGGGTTTGTAGGCAATTA
This sequence comes from Allium sativum, assembly GCA_030737875.1. Taxonomy (NCBI): domain Eukaryota; kingdom Viridiplantae; phylum Streptophyta; class Magnoliopsida; order Asparagales; family Amaryllidaceae; genus Allium; species Allium sativum. Next base: position 51,224,170 of record JASFAX010000020.1, read on the forward strand.
TTTGATGTTCCAGAGAATACCATGTTACCTATAAATACCAGTTGCTTTACCTCTTGTTTTTATATCAACGCCACTTTTCTTTACAAATCTCTCCTTCCTCGGATCTAATTCTTTCTTCCAGCACAATTTTTATGCCACTTTTGGAAGCTTGACAATCAAATTGGTCCAACTGAGCAACCTCTAAGTCACCTTTGCATATAACGTGCAGGTATGATTTTATTTTTACAACATGAATTAATCGCTGAGATCTATAATCACAAAGATATAAGAAATTTTATATCAGGTGATTATTTTCCTTCCAAATAGTTTCTCATTCAGTAAGCTCAGGGAAATGATACTTTGCACCGATGGATTTGCGCCCGATCTATCGGCTATGCAGGTTTGCTATTCTATTTTATATAATCCGCTGGAACAATTCTATCATTATTTTATAAATTTATTCATCTCATTTTGTTAATTCCACCTTTGATATAACACGCTTTATTCAATTCTTCTAGACGGAAGTCGGAACTTTTTTTAAAATTTTCCACAGGTTCAATTTGTTTTTTTTTTTTTTTGTTGTTGTTGATATAAAGAGCTATCCCTTTTGATCCCACATCGACACTCTATTCTTTGGAACAACAGTGAAATAATGTAAGTCAATTACAGTATTTAAAGTCAGATGTATACTTCAAACCATATATAATATATATAGATATCATCGTCGTTTGTCGGTTTATGCAACTATATGGGATGGATCGATACGAGAGATGCATGTGGTTTTCAGCTCTTCTCTGTGAAAAAATAAAGATGGAAATAACTTATTTAGAAGTTTGTATATTTGAGTTGTCCAACGTCTGTCCCCACAAGTGTTTCAAACAGAAAAAATGTTTTATTTTTGGAAAAAACTATTTATATAATTATTGTTCAACAAGAAAATACATATTTTTATACATTGCTTTAAGAAGAAAACTCAATTGAAATGAAATAGATCTCAATGTTACAAATTGTATTATATTTAAAACTTCACTTTCGTTTATGCTATTTATATGTCAATTTACTATTTTGTGATTTCTATTTTTTTTCTTTTTTTGTGACAATATAATTCACATTCAAATAAATACATAAAATAAAAAAACATTTTAGAAATAATAATCCACGAGCGGAGCGCGTGCCGTCATCACGCGCGGAGCACATGCCGTTAGCACGCGCGGAGCGCGTGCCGTGACGCTCGTAAGTATAAATCCTTTAAATTTTAAGCATTTGGTCTGATTTTCCTTTTTCTAATTTTTTAAATCCGATTTATGCAAAAAATGCATATTTGGATACAATAATTTACATATATTTAAACATCTATTTATATAAAATAGACGGTTTAAATGTAGTAAAACACATGTTTCCAAAATCTCAATTATTATGAAAATCTCATATGAAAAGTAAAGCAATACTAAATTGAAATTCGAAAATTTGCATGAATTTTTAAAGTAGCGAGAATTTATTTTATGGAAAATTTTGATTTTATAGTACACACGTAAAGCGTAAGGAAGTTTTTGGACAGTTTGTTTGCTTGTTTTAATGGTACATTAGGGGCGACGATGCGTAAAGACGTAACGGTAACAAGAGAAAGGACGGTTTAGCCATGGAAACATTGTTTCTATACCTTATTGACGATGCACACGAGTTTTTATTTAATCCGTTTTACATTTTAGGCCTCCTTTGCAAGAATGATTTTTTTTTGGAGTATTTGAAGAAATTGAGCTAAAATACCACTGTACGATGGGAGTTGAAAAATCTGTTAGCAGTAAGAACATTAAAATTCTTTGCTTTAATTTTCTTTTTTCGACATAGGAGAAATTGTTAGGGAACAATTTAGATATGTTGACGCATTGAATGTTAGGGTTTAGATGCAAAATTGGTTGTTTTGCGCTATATTCATAGTCGTATGAGAGTTTGGTTGAAAAATGTTTTTAAAAGCTGCATGCATATAGGAATGCTAGTATATTTTAAAGTGTTGTGCATCATGTTTTCAAAAATTATTTATAAAATGAAATGCATAAGTATAGGAGGCTCCGATTTAGACCATTGTGCATACATACTTTGTGATTGCATTTCATGATGTACATTGTGCACATGCGCACATTTAGTAGCAAAATTGAATGTACACTAATTGATTGTGTAGCTTAAGACAATTTTGTGCGGCACCATGATTTAGTCATTGGTAAAATTTTGGGATGAAATTTATTTTAAGGAGGGAAGAATGTAACCACTCAAAACTTTATCAATAATTAAATTAGCAATTTAGTTATAATCCAAAAATAATTTTTATTTTCTGAAATTTGACCAGAAACTTGCACCATTGCGTTTTTGATGGAATTTTGGTCAACTTTCATGTTTAGAACTTCACGAACGGAATCGGTATGAAAAAGTTAAAGACGAAAAAGGAAAATGGATGCAAGATAAATAAAATAGAATAATATATAAATGGTAGTAAATCTTACCATTATTTCCATGTCCCACCACTCCTAGGTTGTCTAGATAGTGGTTGCTAGAGTTTTTATAATATAAAAATTTATATCGACTGATGGGATTTTATTAGATTCAATCTTATGGTTCAAGGTCATTTCTAAGCCTATTAATAAAGGGATAGACCCCCATTTTTTCTCATATTTTTTGGAGGCAGCAACGAAACTCTGTCATTTCCAGTCCTCGATCATCTTGTAAAATTTAAAATATTAACCCATACAAATCTAATCAGCAAGAATTAAAGAGATTGAGTTCTGATTTATGAAAATTGATTGGTTCTACGAATAGCTAATTCTTTTTTTTATTTCCTTCTTCTTTTCCAATTTCATTTTCATATTTACAAATCTAAATAAGTATATGTATATTTCCTTTTGTATACAAATTATAAATCTATGAGATTTGGAAATTGTAAGCCTAAATGTTGTGTTCAGGTTCAAATTTGGATAGCTTTCAGGTGAGTGGAAGAAATATATATTATTTATGATACCTTATATAAGTTGTTTGTGTTAAATCTGTATTGTATGCGTAGAATTTATCAGGTTTTCTTTGTTGTTGTCAAATCTAAAAAAATATGAATGAAATATGGATTTATAGATCTTTCCATTTAATATTATCATATTGCCTTGTGGTTATTGTAAACATCCTGAATCTAGAAATCAGTCCCAAATACTTTTAGATATGTAGTGTTGTTATTCCAAATTCATAGGATTTTTGTGTAAAGATGGGATTTGTGCAGTATTGATTTTAGAATTATAAACCTGTTTATGTTCGATATTGTTTAGAGTTTTTACTTGGTTGTTGTAAATTAGCCTTTTTCTCTTTTTATAAAAAAGGCGTTATTTGAAATCTATAAGAAATATAAAACACTAAATAGAAAAATGTGCAAATTCATGTATTTTTGTACGTATTTTGCAACATCTATTCTAAATAAAATTTTAACCTATTTCCTTGTGATTGGAAATATGCCAATTTTCCTTTTTTGAATAGTTTGTGCAAAATTTACAATAATTACAGTAGATAACATTTTCATGAGATTTTGAATCTTAAATAATATTAAAAACAAAAAGGACTATTCTAGCCACTAGTTTAAACTGGAATATAAAAGAATAATAACAACTATGAAATATAATTAGCAACTAAGTTAACATCGCGCTTAAAATATAAGTATATAATTATTGCAATCTTATCTGTCCAAACCTACGTAAATAATGCTATTTTATTAAATAATATTAGATGTTATGTGAATCATATGGCTTCCATTTGATGGGAATATATATATGTGGAAAATATAACCATATTAAGTGAAAATAAATATTTTGTGACCGTTATAGCAGGAAAATAGAATTGATTGCTATAATTAAAAGGCCATGAATAAGATAACACATATTGTAATGATGTATGTTTTGGGGAAATGAATTGAATAGGTAATAAATGTCAAAATGGTTACAATTTAAATTGTGACTAGGAATAGGGTTGTAACTCTGACAAGGAAAATAAATAAATGCCAAAACGGTTACAGTTTAAAAGTCTTCATTGTTGTAGCTCCGGCTATCCGGCGTAATTTGTCTGGCCATGGCAGTTAAGTCTAGGGTGTTGAGGATAAGCCGAGGTTCAAAACTATCATCCCATCGGACCCTTCTTGACTCCTCCGCATGCAACGCCACCTGAGCCTCCACCCGGACGGAACATCTGGTGTCCCCGTCAGTCATAGGACACGAAGGGGGAAGCACATGAGCACGAGTGTATCCTATAGGATTTCCGTCACACGAGGGAACATGAGTTGGAGAAACATTCTCTAAATCGATATTTCCTGGTTTGGCAAGGCCAAGCCGGATCTGTTCAGCATGCCGAACTTGAAGGGTGCCGAACAAGAGTTCTTGTACATTTTGAGGCCTGGTTTGCTGCTGATATCTTCCACTTCTTCCTGATGATGAGGAACCCTCTGAATGTCAGCGTGGCAAGTTAGGAGCTCTCTGACTCCTGAAGTTATCTGGTTGCATTGCCATTCGGTTCACGTCATGTCACGGTGTCCTGTTCTCACGCACCTGGTTATTCAAGGCATTAGTTTCCTTTGTTAAAATTCTCGTGATCTTTGCAAGATCATCACGAATAAATGGCACGAAAGTTAGTGCAGGAGTAGCTATTAGAGCAGTCGTGGACGTGGTGATGGCATTCCCTACACTGGAAGGTTAGCAGTTAGCATCGTCTTGAGATTTGGCATTTGAAGGTCTAACAAAGGACGAACTTGGCCTCTTGGAAACCATCTTGATAGAAATCAATGAAGAAGGAGATCTTCTCAATGAATTAAGCAATCCAACAATAGATAAGAAGATCCAAAAGCTGAGAATTCAAATCTCTCAATGAAAGTGTTAAAATATTTGCATCAAATTGGTCCAAACACCAAAAGTATAATGAAGATAATAAAATGAAGAAACAATAAATGAAATGATGAAAAATCAACATGCAGAATTTATAGTGGTTCAGCTATCAATTGCCCACGTCCAGTTTATAATCTTCCTTAATTCCTTACTAAAAACAAAGATTAAAAGTGTGGGAAAAAATAAATCCCGAGCATAATGAATAAACATTGAAGAACTTGCATGGAAGAGAATAGAAGAAGCTTTCTAGATGTCCCAGGGTGCTACTTATAGATAGATCCTAAATCCAATTTAGCCAAAAACGTGTGCAGAAAAATAAAAGTGGTGGAGGGAGTGGGGTGAGTGGGCTAGTCGGCGCAAACTACCATTCTGGTACGACTTGAATCTGATTCGGTAGGGTTAATCCAAATGTTTACCGAATCGGAAATTTGTTCCAACATTCTTTAGCCGATCTGAGTGTCGGTCGAACCTATTTCCTCAGCAATCAGCTGGACTGATCCGGGTTGATTAAGGTGATATTGCTTAACTTGATTGTTTGTTTCTAAGTCATGAGTACCTTGGCTACAAATCTTCATGAACTAGAAGGCCTTATCAAAAGATAGGTCAGCATATATTAATAACATTTTCGTCATCAATAAACTGGCTAGCACGGAATATAGAATGTGTTGGATCTTTAACCATATCTTTTAAAAATTCACAGTAACAATTTTATTTCTCACCACTTCCTCTGATTGGAAATGATTAGGTGACATGAATTGTCCATGATAATCCCACACCAAATGATTTGGCATAAAACCGTACTAATGCAAATGAATTCTGAACATATTTGGTATCAAATGTTAAAACAATTTGCACTTACTGCATCGACAATGGATTTCTTCCTCGTTCCCGTTATTCCTTAAATTGAATTCAATACATGTGTGTATACCATCAAAGAAATGTTCTCTTATTGGGCCTCTCAATTGCCTTCGTTGTTGATGCATCCAACTCCGATCCGAAAAATAATTTATCGTCTCTCCTAATTTTAAGAAAGAACATTGGCATTTAATTTTCCAATTCAATTGTACGGTTTAATGTTTAATGATTACTTATATAATGTTGTTCTTTTCAAATTAAGTTTTTTATTTATTTATATAATTTAATGTTCGTTTAATCACACTTCTACTTTCATTAATTTTCAATTATAAACTTTATGCTTTATGTTATAAATATAATATTAATTTTCGACGGTGTTTACTAGTTTATGGGTCGGTCATCCTACTTTCGATTATAAATAAAGTAGTAATTACATCTCGTAAATCATTTCATTTTAAACAATTCAACCAAATTTGGGCAGCATTTCCTTTTTGTTTCATGAATCATACACATATGATTATACATAGGGAGCAAAGAGGAGTAATGTCGAAGTTCTGTGATTTGTTTTAAATGAAATGATTGACAAAATATAATTACTTTATTGTGTTTGTAACTTATTTATTACAAGGATAAATCCAACAACTATTGTATACGATGAATATATATATCCGTTCTGTGACAAAAATGAGTACTTGTATAACGATTATATAGAGTATTTGTCAGATAGGGCCCTAAACTTTCTAAAAGTTTTTTGAATATACATAACATATCTCATACGGTATACTTTATATAAAAATTGGTTTTATGGTAGACTATATTTTAATTAATAGGCACGTTAATTAAACAAAACTACGACATATGTATACATATATACATACATACATATACATTAACACACAAACACACACACTCTAACTTATAATTAATTAACTGTTATACACAATTAATTATGTTTTTCGATGATTTACAAAAAACGTAAACTATATCAGGCGTATCCACAATTTCGAATCCAAATAAACTCTAAATGAACTACTTACTCGACAAATAAACACTATTTACTTGTTACTTAAACCAAATCAGTATTATTAATATTTAGAGAGCTATAATAGTAACTAGCACTCAATAAGTTGTGCAAAGCAATCATAGATATAATACAAACAAGTAGATTAGCAAATTAACACTAATTAATAAAACTAAAATTAACTAGGGTTTAGGTAAATTACAGAATTGTAGAAGCTTAAGAGGTTGGAGATTGTAACAACCCAAACATCTATGCATGTCAATTTTAACCTGTTGGGGTCAGGGTTCTTACAGAGATGTTGATAGATTGAATATAAGGAGCTAGAGATGTATCTGGAGGCTTGGAGGACTGTCGGAGATGATGTGAAAGTGAGGGAAGTTTTAATTTTCGGGGGGAAATGTTTTTGGGAAAGAAATGAGAAGTAGCAACTCTTAGGCTGTTGTAATCTGTTGATTTCTAACGGCTTCCAAAGGCCGTCGTCGGAATACAAAGTGACGGTTTAGGATGACTATATATTTTATTTGCAAATATATCATGGAAATTCACTATAAGAAAAATACCCTATAACAACTAGCTATTTGCAACAGGCGTTATACGATAGTTGCAATAAATGATATTTAGCAAAAGACCTTTTGCAGTAGTTGCAATAGATGAGATTTTATAACAGACATTTTCATTCAATTGCGAAAAACATATTTTTAGCAACTGCGTTTCACTGCCTATTGCAAAAACATACTTTTAGCAACTGTGCTTCCATAACAGTCACAACAAACATATTATTTGCAACTGCGCTTCAAAACCGTTGCAAAAAAATATTTATAGCAACTGTTTTTGCCAATTGCTGTAACTGTGTTATTTACAGCTGGTATAGCCAGTTGCAAAAAACATGTTTTAAAAATTATTTTTTCTCCACCTTTGGTAAACATCTATAATTACTATTAAATACAAAAGTATGAGGTAATAACTAATATTTAGTAATAATATAAGAAATATTAAGTAATAATAATTAATTTATATATGATTAGTATTGAATTATAATCATAAAACAATAAGTAATCGGTAAAAATTAGCAAATAAGAAGTTATATTTTGAAAATTAATAATTAGTATTATGTAATAAATAAATAATATTTGATTTATAATCACTAATTATTATCAATAAGCAATATTTTTTATGTTTAATAATTTATTATAGTTAATTAATAATAATTAATAAATAACAATTGATTATTAATAGATAATTTATAATAATTAATTAGTAAGATAATATAATAACTGATCTTTAGTAAATGACATTTTTTTGACAATTGAGATATGTAATATTTAATAATTAATATTCGATTACAATTAAAAAGTAATAAACAACTATTTATAATTAACTAATATTGAATAAGTGTAAGTTTTCTAATGGCTTCCTTTTAATAATTATTTTTGAATAATTATTGTTAACTAATTGACTGTTAGTAATTATATAATAAGTAAGATTAATATGTCAGCAAGTTTATTTCAGGTTTATAATACTTTAAATTGTACCCATCGTATTCATTTGAAATTTTGATTTTATATTTTAGTTTCAAAACATATAAGCTTCAGCTAACGCTATAAGGAAACCCGGACCCCATCATTTGAAATTTTGGCGCAAAACCTAGAGTTTTATCTAAAGTTTTAGTTCCAAAGTCTGAAATTTTTGTGCATATCACTGCTCCAAATAGCTTCATCTCCATCCTTAAACAAATCACAAAACCATTCCCACTTTCAGACCCCATCAACCGTTCCACTTCCTCCTCGTCCATCAACTTTTTGTACCCAGTCCCAAATCCATCTCCTTCCACCGAACAGACCCTAACCTTAACTTTGACCGCACAAACCACTGCACCAGTTTCAACCACTCCACCAATAATTCCTGTCGACTATCACTTTCACATTGCCAGCTCTTCCTCTTCAAACAACCCTAAACCGCCTCATCTCGCATATCTCCTTACGTGAACCCAATGTCCAACATATCCAACTTGCAAAAAATTAAAATCTTCTTCTCCAGTTCCTGGAAAAGCGTTACGATTCACGGAATAGCAACTGCATATGTTGAGCACTTAAAAAACTTGAAGGACAACCTTAAACCTTGAGGTAATAGATTATGTTTATTTAATTTCAAAAGTAAACTCACTTAGGTTGATGTTTAATACCAATTGCGATTTTTGTTATTTCGTTTTGACACATCATAGTGTATGTTGTTTGATGGATTAGCGTGCAGTTATGTCGTAGTGTATATGGTCACATGGGTTAGTTGAGAAAATGAGTGCATGATGGATTAACATGCAGTTATATTGCTTGATGATTTGCTTGTAAGGATTTTTATAACTTTAAAATACAATTAGGAACTTGATCGAGAGACCATAACATTATGTTATCCTCATTTATGCTTATTAGAAATAGAAGTGATTTAGGTCATCATAGAACTATAAGCACAGAGGAAGAGGAACAGTTTGCTCAGGGGGTTGGGTTGATTTTTCTGGAATTGTTTGTATGAATGGATTTTGACGTATTTTACCAAAATAGCTAGTACAGCATATCCAATTTTGCTTGTTCCAACTGTAGTTTTTTTAGTAGCAATCATTTGTGAGAAAATTGCTTATACATTTTTTTTGATTTTACAGACCAGCTGATTGTATTTTGCTTGTTCAGTTGAAATAAGCATTTGGATTTTAAATATGATCAGCAACTTTTGTTAGCCACAGAATTAATATCTCTTTATCCTTTTGTACTTCTGTCATGCTTTAGTATTTTACTGTCATATTTTCATCAAATTCAATCGGTGTTATGTTAAAAGATTTATATGTGGTAAATTTTGGATTTAACTTGTAAAAAAAATCATGATATCTGGTTATGCATTCTTGAATATTTTTTGAATACATTTTTTAGATAAAAGGTTTCTGCGTCTACTTGAATCCAATGTTTTACACAATTTTGTAATTGGAATTATTAACAATAGTTGCATTGCTCAGTTTGTCAATCAATTATGTTGAGCAGTGTTAGTTTGATTTTCATTATTGTTGTTTTTTCTTGCGTAGTAATTATGTGTAATTGTCTGTGTGGCGGGTTACACACACTTTGCAATGTTTTATTTCACTTAGAAAAGCCATGGTTTCTAGGAAGATCAAAAGCATTCTTGGTTATTTTGTGAATATGATTTTCAAATCAATGGTTTAAGCGGATACAAATGTTTTCGGTTATCGCTATATTTAACTTAATCTGATGATTTACGCCCGTAAAGATTAACATTTATTACATTGCTCTGTTTGACAATCTACTTTGTTGATCAAATCTAGCACTGGCTAACTTGCTAGGTGAATGAAATACAAGGTAAACATTGCAAGTGAAGCTCTTACAGATTGTCAGAATGACACCTGAAACCTCTTTCTACTGGTAGCATTTCATAAGCTCTTACGGATTGCTGGAATGACACCTGAAATCTTTTTCTACTAGTATTTTTTTTCCAGTAATGTTCATACAGACGAATTAATGAACAATGGCATAATTTTATTATATTATAGTTAGCATATTGTTGAATGAGCGAGAAAAGTATATAGGTCGGCATATTAACAAAAATAAAAAATGCAGAGAACGCAGTTGAAATCTAGTCCCGCAAACATGAAGTCTAAAATTGTAAACAATTAGAACACATTATTTTTTCTATAACACTCTGCAACTAAGTGACTGAGTCTAGTCTGATAAAAAATAATGATCAAATATATATATGTAGATTGCTACTGGAGTCAAATAAGTTATCTACCATGTTGTTTGGAGTAGTGGGAATCATTTCATACTCTTTTGCAGGTGCCATTCTTTAGTGAGAATGAATCAACATCATCAACACCTAAGGTAGATGCCCTGCTTATTCCAAGGGAGAATCACAGAAAAATTAGTTTCAATCAAGAGATTCTCTAGTCAATGGAAATGGTATGTGATCATTTCCTCCATTTGATTTTATACAGCATTTTCTTGTTTTAAATTATGGAGTATTTGAGTTATAAATATTGTGTTGCTTAGCGTATATGCTGAGGAGTAATCATGTGTAAATATACTTTTGTTTTTTGTTAAGAAAGCATCATAGATTTGTTGAAACAAGTCGGTCAAAAAAGTTGGATTTTGCAGTGTTGCACATCAATGGATTGCAAGGAAGTACAGAAGGTGTTATCAGTTCTAGGCTTTTATTTGATGTAGAGTTCGCTGGAAAGACACACACATTCTTGGATAAGCATGTGCATGTTCATGATCGCAGCAAACTTGGAGCATGAACTACAGATTTGTTTCAATGAACTAATGATATTTATTCTTTTGTTATAGTATATTTATGATAGAGTAGAAATATGATTAGAAAATGTTCTATTTGAAAAAAAGTGTCGTGTGAGAGAAGAAATTGTTATACATGAATGGTGTATGGAAATTATAGAAAATTGTTTTGTACTATTAAAACTTTGTTAAAATAAAAAAATTATTTGTTTATTTCATTCTGTGATATACACTAGTACTAAAACGAATACATTTAATATGTAATATCTAATATCTATAAGTTGTATTTTTTATAGATTTATGGTTGATGGATACAATCGCATTAGAATCTATTGCAATGGGCATAAACTGTTGCAAAAGGATCCGTTGCAACAGCAAAAGCCAGTTGCAAAAAATCTCGCAACAGACAATAATTGTTGCGAAAATTGACTGACCTATTACAACTTAGGCTATAGAGACAGACGCATGTCTGTTGCAATTGGCCTACTGCAACAGATATTGTCTATGGTGAAAAGGGTTTTTTGTTGTAGTGAAGCTGTCATCGCTAGTTGTCGGAATAACTGTCGGTGGCCTTCGGAAATTGACCATAGAAATGTACTGTTTCTCTTGTAGAGTTATCGTAAGGTAAATCTCATTCATGTTTATGTACGACATGGTCTTACAAGATACCTATCATTTTAAAAGGTTATATAATATATAACAATTCATTTTCTTGTTATTTAAGTTTTCTCATGCTGGCTTTTCAAACTGACATAGTCTTTACTTTTTGCTAATGCTCGAACAAGACCGAGCATTTTTATCATGTTATCTTTAGATTTTTTGGAGTTTAGGAGTACAGCAAGAGGCCTAAAACATACTTTTGTATCTTTTTAAACTTTCATTGCTCTATGGTGTGTGTTTTGTCGACTTTAGCATTTGTGAAGATATATTTTATAACAGTCCAAGATTATTCTAATATGTATGTCTTATAAATAATAATTCTTAATTTTGTGAAGATTTGTGCTACATTATATGTTTTTAGAGATGTTTTGTAAGATTTTATTTTTTTCTTCTTTTTTCCCATAATGACTCATCTTTGGACGGCTAAATAATTGGCATAAAAATATTGTAGGTGTACAAAGTGGTCTTTAGTGGTAAGAAAAGCGGTTCGTTCCAAAAACAGTTGTTAAAAGGACGGTGGGACAACCTTGTAAAAAAGTTGTAAAGGGTAGTTTCTTTTTCTACATGGTTTGTGGAGAAAACGTTTGTAAAAGTAATTTTTACTATAAAAACCTTTTTAAAAAATGCATTCAATATTTCTGGAAAATGTTGTAAAAATGTGATTTTACAATCTTGTAAATGTAAAGTTGTGAGAAGTTGCATTTGTTGTAGTGTTATAATGGACAAGTTGTGGAAGAAAAGGATGAACAGATGTAGGTATCTCTCATCTGACCATTCAATGGGATTGTCGTTGAGAGAAGTTCCTCTTATGAATAGAGAATAAGACCTTGTTTTGTTTTGTATTTCCGCTTTTTCGTCAATTTCCTTTTGATTATTTACGAAATTTTCGATTTTCGTTTACAACCTTGAAAATAATTGTGAAAGAAGTTCCTTTCGGAAAGTATTGGAAAAAGTCGGAAATTTCAGCGGAATATCTTTTCCTTCCAAAATACCAGTTAGCTGGGCCACACAGGCAAATAAAGGTATCAAATGGGTCGTGCAGGGTCGTAAGAGGGTCAACAAAACTTAACACAACTCATTTACCACCCATTTATTTTGACCTATTTAACACAAAGCTTTATCTAACCCAATCCACCTACGAGGGTTACCCATTTGATCCATCTAAATGTAGTATGATATTTTTTATATTAAATTATGAAAACTAGTATGTTATTTTCCAAGTATAAACGTTAACCATCTTGGAGAGCTATAGTGTTCGTTCATAGGACGAAATACCTGTGTGTTCTGTATTGTCCGTAATTTAGGTGAAAGCCTATCGGTCAAAGTCTCATCTGGTTCCAAGGTAATATGAAGAAATTATTACAGTACAAAAAAATAACGACTTTGTATGTAGGTAGAGTTCAAATATGGGAATATAACCTATTTTTTTCTAAGTGCAATTGTTAGTTACCTTGGAGATCTATATGTTCGTTCACAGGACGAAACATTTCGAGTATTTCATACTGTCTGTAATTTAGGTGAGAGTATACCGGTTGAAGTCTCGATCGGTTCTGAGGCAATACGAAGAAACTACTGCAGTTTTTACCAAAAAAATAACGACTTCGTATATAGGCAGAGTTCAAATATGAGAATATAGGCTGTTATTTTTTAAGTACAACTGGCAGTCACCTTGGAGCATTACAATGTTCGGTCACACCTCAAAATGTCCGAGTGTTTCACAATATCCGTAATTTAGGTGGAAATCTAGTCTCATCCAATTCCGAGGTAGTACGAAAAAATTATTGCAATTTTTACGAAAAAATAGCGATTTCGTATGTAGGTAGAGTTCAAGTATGGGAATATAGCCTATTATTTTTTAGGTACAACTGTTAGTCACCTTGGAGAACTACAGTATCCATTCACAAGATGAAACGTCGGAGTGTTTCACATTGTCCTTAATTAAGGTGAGAATCTATCAGTCGAAGTCTCATCCGGTTCGACGACATGAAGAAATCATAGCAGTTTTTAACCCAAAAAAAAAAAAAAATAGCAATTTCGTTTGTAGGCAAAGTTCAATTGTGCCTTCGGAAAAAAATGAAATTTCTATGTTTCGTTCCATATTTTTTAATTTCTGCGGTATTCAACAAGTGGAATTCCTTAGTTGATGGTATGAAATATGAAACAAATATTGTGTTTTCCCTATAGAGAACGGTAAGAACTCAATAAATACATTATTGTATGTAAAAATTGGATAAATGAATTCTATATATATTTTCATGTTAGGGCGCACACAAAATATTATAGAATTCATATGATGTATCATAAATTGTTGACCCAAAAAAGGAGAGAGAGCGCGCGCTATAACGAAAATGTCTTGTTGCATGGCATATTTACGGTGAAAGAAGATATGGATCAAATTTCAAACTTGCGATTGGTTACTTAACCCAGTTCCTACATAGATCTTTACAAAAGTTTTGCCTGCATAAAAAAATGATGGTATGGCAACAAATTGAAACCAAGTAGCTAGCCACTAATATATCCCATGTCTCCTGACAAACTATTTTTAATTATGCAAAGTACACATGACCTAGAGACGATAACAAACATTTGGATTTGAGATGTTAAATTTGTGTTAGTCTCAAAGTTAACACATATACACAGGAATAACGAGAATCTAATTATTGCAATTATTGTTTAAATCCCCATAAATCCCACAAGCACATGACTTGTATATATCCGTGCTTCCATAATATGCACACGATCCGGTAATTATAAATACATCCTACATTATTTGTTTCCAATAAATAAAACTCATTATCATGTATATCCGTGGAAAAAAGGGCTTCAGTTTGCTGCTAGGCATTTTTTGGGGTGTGTACAATGTAATTTGCCAAGACAGCAGTCAAGACAAAAAATCAGGCGAACTATTGAGTTCAATGTATACTTGATTTCTTGGGATAAATACAATGTGCTTTTCATAACATAGTTTAACTTGTGTTAAGGAAAATAATGCTAAGCTTAAGGTAACATGACAGCACACAAGTACCTTGCAAAGTAAGTTTTGCACTGAGCTTTGTCTTAATCATTTTTTCATAAACTGCCATCTCTACTTCAATAGTCCAGTTGTTCTACTTTGTTGTATGAACGTCTTTGTTCTTCTATACACAACTGCATATGACATGTTTATATAACTATACATGTTCCTAATTTTATCCATTCAACTTCAGTTCATAAATTTCGTTTCTTGACCCTTTTTGATTATATTTTTTCATACATCTCAACTCTAACATGTTAAAAAGATCTTATATTTTGAATCTGGAAATTTAACAATTAACCTATAAATCAGTTTATAAAGTACCGAGAACATATATATAGAGCACAAACACACACATACTGCCCTCAAACTAGTGCAAGAGACAAAGGCCACTTCATTGTCTTAGGCTAGGATTCCGATAGCTTTTGGCTTTTGCATAGAAGGCAAGATGAAAAGCTAAAAACATCAAGTACAACTTACAAAGAATAAAATACAATTAGAGCTTTTAAGTTAACCTTGTTTTCAGGGTCTTAGTTTCCCACTCGTGCAAACTGAGCCATACTTTCTCCACCTGCTTTCATTTCCAAAACAGTTTCATAACAAAGATTTTTATTGTGTACGTTGTTTAATTAGTCGACAAATCTTTCTTAATACTTTTATATTCATAGGGAATGTAGTTTGGTTACATTAACTAGTTTCGGATTACTTAATTTCTTGGCTTTTGTAGCCCATGTTTTAGTTCAGAGATTCCTTCATTGAATATCACATAATTATGTCCTTAGTTACTGACTTTTCCTATATAAAAGGGAAGAAATGGAGCATGTTTATATATAAGTAATCAAAGTACATATGAGTTTCGGTTGAGTGTAAAGACCATGACAAGTTGACACTAGCGGGGAACAAAAAGGTGTATATATAACATATAATGTGATTTTCGTGTAATGAAAATTTTAGAAATGAACGTATAGAAGACAAATTACAGCATGGAAATATTTAGTCGTACAAATTCTAATTACTAATGAATACTTTGATTCCTAAGACAATGCGATTCCTTAAAATATGTCGGCATAGCTTGCATTTTGGCATTTCG
This sequence comes from Allium sativum, assembly GCA_030737875.1. Classification (NCBI taxonomy): domain Eukaryota; kingdom Viridiplantae; phylum Streptophyta; class Magnoliopsida; order Asparagales; family Amaryllidaceae; genus Allium; species Allium sativum. The sequence continues at coordinate 51,239,978 of JASFAX010000020.1, forward strand.
TGCTTTTCTAAAGGTTGGTTTTTTGATGGAGTAATGCTAGAATGATTCTTAAACTGTAATTGTACACTTCTCCAACTCATAAAAGCTTGCAAATAATTATCAAAAAGCTATGTATTTTTCTAGCTCATGCTGAATTGATTGAAAACATAATGTTTGCGTTAGTAAATTTTTAACCAATTTGTTTTGTACACCGATATCTGGTAAGCTTAGTTATTTACAGAACTTTGAACATGTATATTCTAAGTGATTGTAGTTGCACTTGGCAAAATCAAAATGTACATCAGAAATAATATCTGATACTCCTAACATAAGCAGAAATCGGTGGAAAAAAATTAATTACAATTCTTCAATACCAACTGCCACAGCTGAAAAACGTTGAAGCTATTAAAAGTGATACATGTTTCACAACAAGATAACATCTGCTTCATGATGTTATTTACAAAAGAAATATGTGAGCAGTAAAATAAGAATCACTGTTTGTGTATCGCGTGTACTGCGTCTGTTGGATGCCATTGTCTGCACTAGGTAAGTATATTTATTTTGCTCGTTGAACTTGTGACGGCCCAACAGATTCATACATGCATGATTTGTTATAGATATCAGCAATGCTGTTGTTAATGTAGGCCCTGCCCAATCAATGGAAATAAATGAAAGACACGATTTCTAAACCAGAGATTGCTGTTAAGGAGTATCTTATCAAGCATTGTGGATGTTGCTGCGGGAAGTAAAAAGGTTGCAAGAGGGCCAAATTGACGGCCTAAGGATAAAAAACCAAAGATGATTAGAAGGTTCAGACTGAGGAGTGCGGAGAAAAATACTTTGAACCTGAAAATGACTTAGCTATTCAACTACATTGCTGAGCATGGAGACAGACCTAACCCAAGAGGTAGGCGGGCGAGGCCACCGCCTAGGGCAGCACCGCCGAAGGCGATGGAAAGGGCAACAAGATGATCTCTATGCTTTTAGAAGTATTTATGGATATGTATGAAGGGGCAACAATTTCACAAAGGTTAATTCTATTTATACACCAAAATTTGCTAAACATATACCAATATTTATAATAAACTGCTATACACCATATATTACTTTACATACACCGTTTCTTTTACTAAATTATCCATGTTCTCATCTTCTTTTTCTTTTCTCTTTCAAACATAAAACACAATTACCCAAAACTAGAATTATGTGCATCAAATTGAGTTATTTAACCAAATGAACTTTATTTCTTATACTAATATTGTAGCTTTTGTAAACTTTTTGGAAAAAAAAAAAATCAATTTCAACAAAATTACTCTAATTTTACAAAATAAATCAACACTTCTAAATTAGACTGTTATTTATGAATGTTTTCTTAACTAAAATTTTAGATTTCATGATTAAATTATTCATAACATCATAATTAATATATCTAATTTGCATCAAGTTTCAATACTTTTAAGAATAATTTGACTATTTATATGTAAAAGTTTTAAAAAAGCAACTATGAGGAAAGGGTAATTTAGTAATAGAATTTTATAGAAAAATAATGATGTGTGTTAAGCGATTTTCGGTGTACAAATAGAATTTGCCTTTCACAAATGTGAAGAGGTATGAAGGTTCCTTACGACATTGGTGACCTGAGATTGATCCCTGGCGTGTATGTTAGTTTTACATATAAAAAATCCCTCATTGTTACCCCACTTTCGTTAGGGGAGTACAGGTTGCTGGGTCGGCCCTGCATGTAGATGTAATCTTCTTTCTACTGTTATCAAAAATTTAGATACCGTATTAACAAGTGTACATACAACACAATATTTCATTTATAAAACTCTGAAATTTACGTTTTCTCTTCCACCATTGAGAAGGAAACTCTCTCAATATTTCTTCTTCTCCTCCTAATCCTAAACCACCTAATGGATGCTGCTAGAAGCCCGAACGTTTTTGTGTCAGATTGAACGAATTAGTAATCTAACGGTGGAATTCAAGGGAGCTATAATCTTCTACGTTTTATTATATGGCCTAGATGATTCAGGTATAATTCTTACCCTTAATTTTCGAGCCTTAAAGAGTTATCGCCACCCGATCCCTCTCCTTCCAATTCTCAATAACAAGATTCTGTTTATGTTAATGAAGATGGATTTCATATTGTCCAAAACAGAAAGAAAATAGTTTTTTGGCCTAAACTCTATCTATGGGAGCCAGTGGATGAAACAAGATTTAAAGCGGTAATAGTGAGTTTAAAATGTATTCTAGACCCCCAAATGTTGTGTCATACAGAGATGTTATTGTCAGAAATGTCAACAACCCATTACCATGCATCTTACAAAATAGGGTTCATGGACATAAATCCTGAGTAGATATATAGTCTCTGGACAACAAGAAATCCAAGATTCTGACTACGAATCTAGATTACATTCAAGCAATTAAAGTTAGTGATAAGAAGATCAGCATCATCAAAGAAGAAATCTACCAAAGAACATCTAACGAATGAAAACATGCAATTCTTGCTCATGTTGTAAGCACTAAATGCAACGACCCGCATTTTACGTATCGGAGGATCGTAAAATATTTTTATTCAATTCCCTGAGGGTCAAATCATTCTCATATTTTCATATGTTGTTTATGGCGATGTGAGACATATCCATAATTTTTACCAATTTTATTTGTGATCATTTTGCCTTTGTCAGTTTTGTACATGGGATAACTTTTGACTGTGATTGAATCAGGTGTTAAGGTCGATTTCATTGAAAAGAAAATGGTGTTGCTAATTCCGTAGAGTGGTCACATTAAAGATTTGGTTCAGCGGTTTGGGAGAAATCGTTGTTTTAGTGCTGCACATTTTCTGTATAGGTTCGGCTAGTCATTAATGGGATGAGTTGGTGTGGCCCCTTAGTAGCCTGGTTGGAGGCTATAAATAGGGGGTTAGAGGCATGGAGAGAGGTTTACTTTTCTTCGTTCTCTCATTTGGTTGAGCTTGTGATCCTCCTTGCTCAATCAATTACATCTTTCCTTCATTAAAATTCTAGATCTATGCAAGAAGATTGATGATCTGCATCAAGCAAAGCTAGATCTATAATAAGTGAAGGGAGATCGCATCAGATTGAGAGGTTTGAAGATCATTCTTCGTTGTCCGGATTGGGAATTTAGTGATTTCAAGTTTGTTTGAAGATTTGGTGAGTAATAAGCAACTCTCACACGGGTTCAGTCAAGTATATGGGTTATTTGATCTTATTTTCATTATTTCAATTTGTTTTCACCTAGATCTATATCATGGTAAGTATATTTTCATCTGAATCGTCATAGGATCTAATATAGTGACATTAACGCGTATCTTAATTTGTGTCTTTATGCAAGTTTGGATCCATTTGTTAATTCATTCATTGTTTTATCATGATTTGGTGAATTCATATAGTTATATAACGATTTATTATTGTGCTAATGTGTGTTTATGATTGCTATTTACTTTGGGTTGAAATTGATCGATTTAAATGAGTTAGTTGCATCGATGTTGTCGTTGGTGATGGATTGGTTGAGATTGGAGATTGATTGGTTAAATCTGGAGTCGGGTAGTTTTGCATGGGTTGCATGTCTTGGGAAGCAAGAAATGGATGGCTCGATGCCAGGTCGCTCGTATGCATGTGCTGATGGGTCGGCTAGTGTTGATGGGCTTGGGTCATTGGCAAATGGTTCTGGTCGTCCAAGACATGGATTCCAGTCGTGTGTGTTCAGGACAGTGCACTTCTGGGTCATATGGGTCGGCTATAAGGCTTGGGCAATGGGTCGTGGGTCATTCGAGTTAGGTCGTTGGATGTCGAGTCGGGTGCGAGTCTGGTGAGGGTCGTAGCAAATTCTGAACGTGGAAAGGTCGAGTCAGTGAAGAAGGGAGACTATCCGATGATGGTGCAGTGAAAGAGTAGAATGGCCTGACTATATCGACCAAATATAGTTGTTATTTTAGCTCGGAAATGAACGTAGCTTCGATGAGAGTTCAGGTGGAATGTTCAAAATGTTGTGTGGGACGTTCGTTGATCGATGAAATGCTATGAATGTGCAGACGACTCAAGTGTGTTGTGAGATCGTGGATAATGGTTGCACAAGTGTGTTTTGAGCTTTTGAATAGTTGCTAGTGATGACAATTAGAGTTATGGAGGTCGAGGAATTACCTTTCTCGTAGGTCCTAGCGGACTCAAAGCAGGGGTATAATAGGGACGTCTAAAAGACCGGTCAAATGGTTGAGTACCCTAGGCAGTCATGATGGGCCTAGAGATACAAGTCACGATGGCATATGGGGATTTTGCTAGAACCAGGGTTACCATTAGCCCTTGATAGAATGGCTTAATGTAGTCAGTCATACTTTTAATGATGGTTTCAAAGAAGGATTGGCGGTGATAGCCAGAATCCTGGATGATGATTGTTGTATCATCTTGTGTAGATTGTTCAACATCGAAGGAGATATCTCTTGGGTGCTTGTCTGATATTCGTTTAGGCCTTCGGGGCTTGTGCTTGGGAGATGTCGATATCGATTAGGATGGTCTACGCTTGATAACTAGTTGCCATGAATGTACTGTTTGTACTTTTTTCTACTTGATTGTTGTAAAGGCTATCACTGTCGAATGTGGGGAAGATGGGCTGGGTTCTTCTATGTTGATGTTGGTATATTAGTTGATTAATCTCCCTATTCTCATATACTTTATGGATGATGTTAGATAGTTGTTTTATCGCTATTGAAGACTATTGTCTGACTCAAGGTTTTATGTTTCCCTCTTATTACCTTAGGTTGTTCATCCATGTTTTGGATAGGCGGATTGAGTAGCAGCTGGCAGGTAGTTGATCTTGATGAGGACGATGTTGCAGAGCGATGACGAGTAGGAGACTGGCATATTATTCTCTACTATTTACTATTTGTTGTTTTTCCGCTACTATGTTGATGTTTTCTCTGAGTAGCTTGTAGTGAGGCTCATTGTACAGACTTTTATATTGCAAATCCAAAGTTGTATGGATATTTCATGGTGATATGAAATAGTTTAAGATTTTACTCAATTCTGCTTCACTATTATTGCCTTCTATGTATGTTTTATTATATTTTATTCTTGTGTTGTCAGTTATACGACAGGTTTCGCTTGTGTTATCTACCATTGATGATCGTTCATAACTGCCTGACACGTCTTTTGGCGCATTATTTCTCATGTTAAGTGCATGAGTTATGGGCGTTCGTCACATTTGGTATCAGAGCTCTAGTTATCTATTTTAGCCAAAGTTAGAAGATGTAATCATGTATGAGAGATGTGACACCCCACGTCCGTTAATGTCACTCATTAAGAGAATGCATTAAGTTTCGTGAATCGTTATAGGTAAAAAGAAATAGAAATATTACAAGACAGATATAAAACAGCAGCGGAGTAAAAACAAACTTTATCAGTCATAAAGCATCATGGTTTAAAAACATCAAATGTCTGAATTACATAAAAATTAGTACATCATAAAAACTTCTGTCTTGTACTTAAACATCAGAGTACAAAATAAAAGAAGCAAAACCCACAAATAAAAACGTAGCCATAGTAGCAATAGCTAGGAGCTTGAGCAATACATCTAAGTAGCTCCAGCAAAATGATAGCAGAATCCTGGTCAAGCTTGAGTATTCCCTCCCTGAGAACTTGGGGGAGAAACGGAAGAAAGAAGATGAAACAAAAATGATCAGACATAAAGTCTAGAGAGTCCAGTTACTTTTAGCAAGTAAATAAGTAAAAGTATCATGACATGCATATAAACTGGATAAGAGAGATAATATCACAAAAGGCAGGTGTGATTAGGCAAACATGATAGAGTGTATACGCTTCTCTAATGATTACTCTGATTCTCTGCACCGATACTAGTATAACCATAATGAGATGATCCCAACAACGATAAGATGGTAGACTTAGGCATACGTCTAGATGTACCCTAACGACTACCCTAATCAATTGGCTCCCTACTCCGTAGATACCCTGCGTCGGCCCCACAATAGGAGGTAACACTTCCTAAAGTGGCACCCCTTTGTTGATGTGCACAACCATATCTATTGGTGTCACGGTCGTCATATCCCCTTCTTCTCGAACATGCACGCACAGGTGTCGGTCAGTTTGCGCCGCCTACACCATCCTCCACGTTTGGATCTCTTATGATTAGCCCAGTAAGTGTGTCCCAACTCCGACTTAGGACGGAGTACTCGCCTGGTACAATTTTACGCGTTACTGACTGAAACGAGTCCCCCACACAAGACGATACACTCTCTCCCCCTTATCTTGTATCCCCACTATGATTTCCACAGGTTATGCTTACCTAATGGTGTCTTTAATTACATAACCCCAACATTTCCACAGGTAATGCTTACCTAACGGTGTCTTTAATTACATAACCTCAATAGGTTATGTTTGTGGGCCTATATATAAATATTACCCACCACACCCAGATATATTTAACCATCCCACTGTTTCAACCAAGTTTACTTAACCCCTATTCAAATTCATGTTCATACAATCCTTATGTACTCAACTAGGTTAAGTATTCCAATTCATTACCATGTCCATTTATGGTTATAATGTGCTAGACCCCTCACATTAAGCCTACCACTTGTGGATGCTGGATATGCTGGTCGGTTCCGGGCAGGCTTCTTCCACAAGAGGGACTTAATCTCGTGTCTTAGCACGTCTCGTATTTGTACACCTAGACCCCTCACATTAGATTCACTACTTGTGGTCGTTGGACAAGCCGGGCGGTTTTGGGAAGACTTCCACCACAAGTGTAATCTAACCTCGTTTCTAGGAGCAATTATAGTTTCTAATTACAGTAATCCAAGGAATTTCATTATTAGCCAATTTTACCTATGTCGTTAGAGGTTGTCATGCCCTTTTTCCCCAAATATGTTCATAATGAATTATATACTCCAAATTTATGTTCATACATTTTATTCAGGTTATGCCAAATTCCCAATTACAAGTTATGCCCAATTTTAAGATTTTTCCCCTCGGTCTCCATTTAACACGTTCGCATATTTCAGCGGCATGCCTAGACTCTAAAGTAGTCAAGCTATATAAAATAAAAAGGGAAAAATGAAGGGAAAATGACAGAAATGATTATACTAACAAAATTGACATAAACATATAGTGGCATATTGATAAGATGGGCATATAAGAATAGATCTGGTGAAAATGAGATAATAAAATTGATTCTAACATAATAGGGATGTCATAATAGGCATGATAAGATCTAAACAATAATTTAGATGTCCAACTAGTAATAGATCCAATTTAACCACAAACATGATAGGTACAAGGTGATCTAAATAGCAAATTAGATCTATAATCAAAGGTAGATCTGACATGATAAAGGTTAAGATCCAAGTCACAGTTATGTCAGAGTATCATGGATTCAGAAGTTATTACAGATTTGACATGATTCAAGCAGTCATAGGCATGGATCCAAATTGCGGTCTTATCATGTTTTACTTTCTAATTATGTAAATCTAAAAGTAACTTAAACTCACAGTGTTTGGATCTAGAAAGATAAAAGGAGAATAGCAGAGGTTGAATCACAGATCTACACTTGAATAACTTGATTAATCTGATTGTAGAAGAAGGAAAAGGTTTGATTCAATCTGGGCACTGACAACATCTAGTCCTCCATTATTTTTTAGTGCAGAAAACAAGAGAAATGGAGCCATATTTATAGCCGTCAGCCCCCAAACCCTAACTGCCACGTCTGCCCTAGAGGGTCGAACCCCCAAGGGGGGGTTGGCCCATAGGTCGATACCCCCTTTGACGGATCGACACCCCTATGCGGGATTTTGGCCACTCTCTGAAATTTTGATTTTCGAACTAAAATTTTATTTTCTGATTTTCTAAATTAATTACATATATATAATTCTCTCGCGCGTATACGAACTTCAAACTTTCATAACTTCTTCATACGGTGTCCGTTTTACGCAAACCAAATGTTTATCTTGACCAGAATTTCGAGACGGACCCAATGGCGTTGTCCTTTCCCTTAATTCTGAATATTAAATTAAATATTCTTTAATTTTTCCTCTCTAGTATTGTTAAAATTATGGTGTGTTACATTCTCTCCTACTCCAAGGATTTCATCCCTGAAATCTCCAAGTTAAGAAGAATGTATATCCTACCATTCATCACCCATCTACTCATCCACCAATCACAGGAATCCATTGTCCTTAAAATATTTCTAATGCTTATATGAACATATGCAAAGGTGTGTGTACATGTCCCAATACTAATGCGAAGATCAGGCGGTCTACTGATTCGGTCGACCTCCTTAATGCAATGTATGTTAGTGTCATGTATCCAACATGTATGCAACAATCCTATTATAACATGTAAGTTCTATATGGGTGCACAATCATCCATCCAAATGCGACATCCATATGATGATATATCCATTAAAAGAAGAAAAATGCACACACATCCATATGCAATATGAGAGTGACTGAGCCGATCTAGTGCCTAATGTGTGTATGTGTGCATCCACGAGCAACCACTAGCAAACACTTGCATCCACCAAATATAACATGTCTCAAACACATGTTTACTTAAATGATAGAAACAAGTATAAATAAAAGCTTTGGAAAGGAAGTTTAGAACACCCTCGAAAAGAAAAGGGTACAAAGCCCGAATCTTGTCTTCGGTCTTCCAAGTCGCATCCTCTGGGTTATCTCCCCACTGTACCTTCGTCAATATGACTTCTCTATTGTGTAGCTTCTTAACTTCTGATATAAGAATACGGAAACGAACTCGTCTGACTGTCGCCTCCCATTCCACCTCTACTCCCTTTAATATACTCAGCTCAACTACTTTTGTTGTATCATGTAAGCACTTCCGTAAATGAGAAACGTGGAAAAAAATTGACGAAAACAAGACGAAGGCCTTGAAAAGTATAAAGAATGATATCAAATAAGTTTCTCATTCATTCATTAAATGATAAATGACTACAAGCGAAGGAGATACGCGATTTAAAAAACGGAAGATCCAATATTTCACAATTGTATCTAAAATAACTGGAAAAATGGAAACAAGACCAGATATAATTTGCTCATTATGAGCCAGTTCAAAACCATTGTAGATCGAATCAATCATCAGTTTCCAACCATGGGTTGAGTGAAATCCAATCCATAAATCGGTAACTAAAAGAATAGAAAAAGCTTTTATTGTGTCACTTAAGTCATAGAAGAATTCCTGAATCCAAGAATTCAGAATAACAAGTTCTTCATTACCTGGAATAAAATAACCACTTAGAATAGTAAAACAGATTATATTTGTCAACAAATGTAAAATGATATGGAGATGATATTCATTATGTGTTTTGACCAATTGTATCGTTTCTTTGTGTATTCCTATACGAATCTTTTTTATATGTGTCTCTAGGTATTCTTTTATCATTTCATCCAACAAGAATAGTTCCTCTAATTCTAGGAATTTTTCTAAAACATTTTTCTCTTGAATATCATTCAAAAAAAATTCAGATTGTCTAGTATTCCACCAATGAATAATCCAAGGTTCCAGACTTTTTTGAAATGACAGAGAGATCCACCAGGGCAAAAACATTATAGATGCAAGATACGCGAGGGAAGCCAATGCTTTCTTTTTTTTCATTTTTTCTGTGAATTGTTAATGAACTGCATCATTTGTCAACTTTATCTGATCTTATACTTCTCTAAAGCACGAGTTCTATAACAAGGTATCGAACCTATGGATCTATTCCCAATTTTTTGTGAAAATGTAGTCCTTAGATCCAGAAAAAAGAATACAGAAATAGAATTAAGGATCTCGTTTCGAATGAAATATATATATTTATAATGGAGTAAGTAAATTTATGATAGAATAAGTAAACTTATAATAGAATAAGTAAATTCTAAGTAAATGGGATTTCCGATCAATTGGATAAATCCGAACGAATTTGTTCCTTTTGATAAAAATTCAAAAAACTTCAATTGGTACGCGCAGTAAATAGGCCAATTCGGCAGCTTTTTGTTCAATTTCTTGTGGATTCAAATTCTTATCAGTACGAGTCAAGGGGATGGTTCTTGGCCTCTGATTTCCATATAAAGAATACGACGAGGAAAAAAACCCTCTTTAAACTCCGTTCTGATTGATTGGATATCTGTAACACCCCATATCTGTTAATGTCACTCACAAAAGGAATGCATTAACTTCACTAAAGCATTATAAGTAAACAGAACAGAATATTACAAGACAGATACATAAAGTAGTACTTGAAAATTTTATAACTTTATTACAACAGAAACAGAAGTAAGTTTGGTTACATCTTTCAAAACCACAATATCGGAATTCAAGTACATAAATATCAGTCTTGTACGAAAGCCTTCAGAGTATGTAATTTTAAAGCCATAATTCCCAACAGAAAATGCCATAAATAGGTAGAATCAAAGCCAAGCAATACTTCAAGCACTCTAGCACTTCAAGCAGAGAGAAATCTAAGTCACGCTCTTACGTTCCCAACATGAGTACTTGGGAGGAAACGGAAGAAAAGAGGCGAAACAAACTAGGTCAGACATACGTCTGGAGTCCAGTGACTTTCAACATATAAACAGATAACAGTATCATGACATGTAAATAAAACTAGATGAGGGATCGCCGTAATAGGAGTAGCAGGTTAATAGAAGAAACTGAATGATAAAGGCCAAGCTAAGTTCGTTACTTAGTTTTCACTTCTCTGCAGTAATATTAGTATAACAGAATTAGGTGTTGTCCTAGTGTCTAAACAGAAAACAGAATGATCTCTTCAGGAACACGATGCTACAAATGGGCCTTTACCACCCGAACGGAGACGGACGGTACAAAAACAGAATCAGGAATGAAATCAGAGATATAAACAGAATAATCCCTATGGAAACAGAATATTAGAGTTAGATGTACACTAGTAATGGGCCTTTGCCACCCCAATAGACGGTACCACACATAAACATACAAGTGTTACCACCCCAACAGAAACAGACGGTACCCCAATAGAAAAAGACAGAACTAAGTGTACCCTAAATTCTACCCTAAGCGATCGGCTCCTTAATGCATAAATACCCTGTGTCGGCCCCATAGAAGGGTGTATCACTCCCTAAAGTGGAAACCTATAGACACAGACCTATTTACAAATGTCATGGTGACTTACATCCTCACAGCAGACCGGATCCATGCACGCACATGACCCGGTTGGAATGCGCCATCAACACCCCTCACCATTATCAGAGTGAACCTCTTACAATTAGTTCAGTAAGCATGCCCGGACCCCTCTCAGTGTTGGGTCATGGTTTTGATACCAGAAAGGGTTACTGACTAATATGGGTCCCAAACAACAGATGACGCAAGTAATTATCCCTCCTAAACCTTGTGTCCCCAGACTAATAGATTTCGGATTAACATGTTTACAGATTTCAGTCATACAAGTTAATAGGTTTTCAGACTAACGGATCAGATGCATAGATTAACAAGTTCTCAGACTAACGGATCAGATATACAGATTAACAGACTTACATATTGTTTTACCTAACTTTGTATTGGGCCTACAGATTCACGAAATGGGTTTATTAGATTCATCAGTCTAATTGTTTTAACCCTATCCACCCAACAAGTTTTAGGCATCATATTTATCTTAGATTTGCATTAATTAAATATTAATGCATAGACCTCTCACAATAGGTCGGTAGCTTGTGGCCGTTGGATGTGTCGAGCGGCTCCGGGCAGACTTCTGCCACAAGCCAGACCTAACCTCATGTCTAAGCATCCTTATGCATATGACCTCTCACATTAGACTGACAGTTTGCGGTTGTTGGTTAAGCCGGTTGGGTTCGGGTAGGCTTCCACCGCAAACTGAGTCTAACCCCGTGTCTCAGCATTCTTGTTTGTAGCTAAAGTTTTCATTCACAGATTATGCCAATATCAGAATAATTATGCCAATTCAACAAATTAACTTCTTTAAAAGTTACAGAAGATTATTCAAAGTTCCATTAACATGTTTTGCTCAATTTTAGATCGAGCCTACAGATTACATACCCAAATCACAGTATTCAATTCCAATAGATCTAGTGGATTGGGCAATTTAATAGATTTAAACATATCCTAAAGTTCTATTAACACATCTTGCCTAATCATAAGTTAAGCCTCATTTTAAATGCCCAAATTATGGTCATAATTCTCAACATAACATATGCCCAAATTTAGTTAGATTTTCCACAATACAGAATATTCTCTAAAAGCCCCAAATCATGATATACAATATGAATTATGCCAATTTATAGCCGTTGATTACCGCGTATGTCAAATATCCAAAAATCCGAATTAGGCGTATTCACATTAATAGTTATCCATATTTTAATATAGGTTTTCAGGCCTAAGGCACATATCCTTTTTCTTCCAAGTCATATATCGTCATATAAAATATGCCCCAAATCTAGCTCTTAAATTACAACATGTATTATGTTCTCAATTTAGTCATAAATCAGTTATGTCCAATTATGCATCATTCGATATTTTCCCCAAATTTAGCGTTCACGTGTCAATCACTTATGAGATTTGGCTTAGGCTCGTAGTAGCTTGGCTATAGAACAGAAGGAAGGAAGAGATACAGAATAGTACAATAAGATAGATCTATACAGAAAAACTGATCTGATAACCAAGAATAAGATGGATCTACACAGAAAAACAGATCTGATAAACAAGAATAAGATAGATCTCCAATTCAGATTTAAACCCATGTCATGATCATAATTAAATTTCATATTTGAAAATAACTGTACTCACAAATCGTGGTTTAAGAAAGAGAAGAACGATTCTGGGATCTAATTTTCTGGAGTGGATTTAGCTTTCGTTGATGTAGGCATTGATTTGTTATCTTTATCGTCTCTTTTGAATTGATTGATTAGGGTGGAGGCTAGGCCACTTTAGGTTTTGGGAGAATGGAGGCACCATTCCTCTTTGTTAATTTAGCTTTTAGGTTTAGGACCATTAGATTAACCCTGAACCATGAGAACCAATCAGATGCCACATCTGCCTTAGAGCGAATCGGCCCACGGGTTGACAGCCAAACACCCTGAATCTACCCCTAGTCGACCCATTGAGGCTCGGGTCAACCTCAAAAATGGGCCGGTTCGGTTACTCCCCCTCCCGATTCGCTGTTTTGAACTCTTTTGCATATTTATTTAGTTAATTTTTTTATATATATCTATATATATATATTTCTCTCATATGCATACAAACTTCAAGGCTTAATAACATCTTCATAAGGTATCCGTTTTGTGCAAACCAAATGCCTATCTTGACCCAAAATTTTGAAACGAACATAATAGTGCAACCCATTTCACTTGGTTCTTCTTCTAAAAATTAAGTATACTTTAATTTATGAATTTTAATGTTATAAAATTACGGGGTGTTATATTCTCCCCTCCTTTAAGGATTTCATCCCCGAAATCTCCAAGTTAAGAAGAATGTATCCTACTATCCAATCATCCATCTACTCAACAAGCATCCATTGTCCTTAAAAGGTTTCTAATGCCGTACGAACATATGCAGAGTGTGTGTATATGTTTCTTATCTAATGCAAAATCAAGCGGTCTACTGATCCAGTTAACCTCCTTAATGTGAATTATGTTAGTGTCATGAGTCCAAATATGTATGCAAGAAATCCTATTTGATACACATCATTTCTATATGAGTGCATAACCATTCATCCAAAGGCAACATCCATATGATGAGTCATTCATTTTGCATCCACAAAAATTGAAAAATGCACACACATCCTTATGCAGTATGAGAGTATTTTTGAGTCGATCTAGTGCCTAGTGTGTGTATATGCACCCGCGAGTAACCACTTGCATCCACTTGCAACCATCAAACATAACATGTCTCAAACACATGTTTACACCCATTAGTTTCTACCTAAAGGTCGAAGACTTGATCGATAGGATTCAGCCGAGTGATAGAAGCAAGTATAATTAAAAAAAAGTTATGTTCCCATTAGACATCGGTTAAGAGAATAAATCCCTAAGTGTTAACCCCGAAGACCGAAATCAACATCAGATTGACACCCAGAGAATTACTCCCATTAAACAATGTCAAAACTAGAAATATACTTCACGCTTCGAGTAAAAACCCCTATCCTTTTCAGAAATATTCAGATACTTACAGACTACTGGTACAGATCAGATTATCAAGTGATTCTTAGGAAACTAAGCATGATAAAACCCTACCATATCCCACAAAAATCAGAATGTATGCATCACAGTCAACTTAACGCTTAACACAGATACCTTCAAACCCCAACTTATAACGAACAGATGAGTCGTAACCCTTATGGGTTTGAGACTATAGCGGGATCAGAAACAAGATTAGTATTAAAGTGTAGTGTCTTAATTACAGAATCAAAATGCCAGAATCAAAAAGAGTTTTAACTTAATTACCAGATAAGGAAATTAAACCTTCTACAGAAATTTTCCTATCTCTATCCTATCCACCAGCCACGAGAGCATTCGCCTGCCCTCTAGAAATAAGTTATGCCCTCTGCCCTTGCCCTTGTTTCTTCGGGCCGTCCCTAGTGAAGTGTCCCATTTCTCCATAGTTGAAGCAAGCACCCTTCCTCTTTCTGCAATCCTTGTTCAGATGAGTCAAGCTTCCATAAGTAAAGCACTTTTTCTTCTTTTTATCTTCAGATTTTTCATCCTTCTTTTGTGTTTCCTTTTGGGCCACGCTTTCTTGTTTTGTGGTCCTTCGAGCTTTTCCTCTTTCTTCTCACTTTTGGCTTTCTCTTCATTCATTAATGCCATGTCAACCAATTTCTCGAAGGTAGCCCCCATAGGAATGTGGGTCATAGCCAACCCGTGTAGCGGTTCATTCGAACCTTTAACGAATCTGAGGGCCTTCTTATCAGGTGTGTTCACCAAGTCTAAGCCAAATCTCGCCAAGTGGTTGAACTTGTTGATGTACTCCTTTACTGATAAATTCTCTTGCTTCAATGCTAAGAACCTCTCCATGTATAAATTCTCTTCTGCTCGTGAGAGAAATTTCATCTCGAACCTATGCCTGAAATCCCTCCATGTCTCCACTGAACGCTTTCCATTCGTGACCTTCCACCAAAACAAGGCTTCGTCCTTCATTAACCAAGCAGCTAGTTGGACCTTCCTTCCGTCTTCTATCTTGAAGATACCAAATAAATATTCCACCTCCTTAAGCCAATTTCGAGCTTCAACAAACGTCTCTGACCCATAAAAAGGTTTCCCGCCCATCGCCCGAAGGTCCTTGCATATCTTCGAAAAAGTATCAACGCGTGGAGGGAGAGGAGGAGGAGGAGGAACGTATGCTGGGCCTACGGCGGTAGCCCTAGCCTCCAGATACCTTTGGAACCAAGTTCGTATTGGTATGCCCTCGGTTATCTCGGGTACCCAAGACATGCTGAAAAGAAAAAGGGAAGAGATTCAAAACGGAGAATCGAAAGAAAGATATATGGCTTTTGGGGATTATGTTTTTCAAAATAAACTCTACTTTTGAAAATACTTACTTTTTAAAACCTTTTTGAAAATAGTTTTCAAAAACTTTTACCTAATCTGGTAACCTTCAGCTCTGATACCAAGTGTAACACCCCATATCCGTTAATGTCACTCACAAAGGGAATGCATTAACTTCCATGAAGCATTATAAGTAAACAGAACAGAATATTACAAGACAGATACATAAAGTAGTACTTGAAAAATTTATAACTTTATTACAACAGAAACAGAAGTAAGTTTGGTTACATCTTTCAAAAACCACAATATCGGAATTCAAGTACATAAATATCAGTCTTGTACAAAAGCCTTAAGAGTACGTAATTTTAAAGTCATAATCCCCAATAGAAAATGCCATAAATAGGTAGAATCAAAGCCAAGCAATACTTCAAGCACTCTAGCACTTCAAGCAGAGAGAAATCTAAGTCAAGCTCTTACGTTCCCAACCTGAATACCGGGGGGGGAACAAACTAGGTAAGACATACGTCTTGTAAGTCCAGTGACTTCAGCATATAAACAGATAACAGTATCATGACATGTAAATAAAACTGGATGATAGATAGCCGTAACAGGAGTACCAAGTTAACAGAAGAAACAGAATGATATAGGCTAAGCTAAGCTCCTTACTTAGTTTTCACGTCTCTGCACTAATACTAGTATAACAGAATTAGGTGTTGTCCTATTTTCTAAACAGAAAACAGAATGATCGCTTCAGGAACACGATACTTGAAATGGGTCTTTACCACCCGAACGGAGACAGACGGTACAGAAACAGAATCAGGAATGAAATCAGAGACAGAAACAGAAAAGTCCCTACGAAAACAGAATATTACAGTTAGATGTACACTATTAATGGGCCTTTACCACCCCCAACAGATGGTACCACACAGAAACAGACAGGTGTTACCACCCCCAACAGAAACAGACGGTACCCCAACAGAAACAGACAGAACTAAGTGTACCCTAAATTCTACCCCAAGCGATCGACTCCCTAATACATAAATACCCTGTGTCGGCCCCATAGAAGGGTGTATCACTCCCTAAAGTGGCAACTTATTGACATAGACCTATTTACAGATGTCACAGTGTCTTACATCCTCAGAGCAGACTGGATCCATGCACGCACATGACCCAGTTGGAATGCGCCATCAACACCCCTCAACATTATCAGAGTGAACCTCTTACGATTAGTTCAGTAAGCGTGCCCACACCCCTCCTAGTGTTGGGTCATAGTTTTGATACCAAAAAGGGTTACTAACTAATATGGGTCCCAAACAACAGATGACACAAGTAATTATCCCTCCTAACCTTGTGTCCCTAGACTAACAGATTTCGGATTAACTTGTTTACAGATTTCAGTCATAAAAGTTAATAGGTTTTCAGACTAATGGATCAGATGTACAGATTAATAAGTTCTAAGACTAACGGATCAGATATACAGATTAACAGACTTACAGAGTGTTTTACCTAACTTTGTATTGGGCCTACAGATTCACGAAACGGGTTTATTAGATTCATCAGTCCAGTTGTTTTAACTCTATCCACCCAACACGTTTTAGACATCATATTCATCTTAGATTTGCATTAATTAAATATTAATGCACAAACCTCTCACATTAGGTCGGTAGCTTGTGGCCGCTGGATGTGCCGGGCGGTTCCGGGCAGACTTCTGCCACAAGCCAGACCTAAACTCGTGTCTAAGCATCATTATGCCTATGACCTCTCACATTAGACTGACAGTTTGCAGTTGCTGGTTAAGCCAATTGGGTTCGGGCAGGCTTCCATTGCACACTGAGTCTAACCTCGTGTCTCATCATTCTTATTTGTAGTTAAAGTTTTCGTTCACATATTTATGCCAATATCAGATTAATTATGTCAATTCAACAAATTAAAATCTTTACTAGTTACAGCAGATTATTCAAAGTTCCATTAACATGTTTTTCTCAATTTTAGATTGAGCCTACAGATTACATACCCAAATCACAGTATTCAATTCCGATAGATCTATCGGACTGGCAATTTAATAGATTTAAACATATCCTAAAGTTATGTTAACATATCTTGTCCAATCATAAATTAAGCCTCATTTTACATGCCCAAATTATGGTCATAATTCTCAACATAACATATGCCCAAATTTAGTTGGATTTTCCACAATACATAATATTCTCTAAAAGCCCCAAATCATGATATACAATATGAATTATGCCAATTTATAGTCGTTGATTACCGCATATGTCAAATATCCAAAAATCCGAATTAGGCGTATTCACATTAATAGTTATCCCTATTTTAATATAGGTTTTCAGGCCTAAGGCACATATCCTTTTTCTTCCAAGTCATAGATCGTCATATAAAATATGCCCCAAATCTAGCTCTTAAATTACAACATGTATTATGTCCTCAAAATCAGATCTTGAATTATAACATGCATTATGTCCCCAAATTACAAATCATATGTTGTCATACATTAATTCTCCTTCTTCCAAATCATAAACCGTCATATATAGTGCCTAGATCTAGATCTTAATTTGCAACTTATGTTGTGTTCTCAATTTAGTCATAAATCAATTATGTCCAATTATGCATCATTCAATATTTTCCCCAAATTTAGCGTTCACGTGTCAATCACTTATGAGATTTGGCTCAGGCTCGTAGTAGTCTGGCTATAGAACAGAAGGAAGGAAGAGATACAAAATAGTTACAACAAGATAGATCTACACAGAAAAACAGATCTAATAACCAAGAATAAGATGGATCTACACAGAAAAACAGATCTGATAAACAAGAATAAGATAGATCTCCAATTTAGATTTATACCCATGTCAAGATCATAATTAAATTTCATATCTGAAAATAACTGTACTCACAAATCGTGGTTTAAGAAAGAGAAGAACGATTTTGGGATCTGATTTTCTGGAGTTTATTTAGCTTTCGTTGATGTAGGCATTGATTTGTTATCTTTATCTTCTCTTTTGAATTGATTGATTTGGGTGGAGACTAGGCCACTTTAGGTTTTGGCAGAATGGAGGCACCATTCCTCTTTGTTAATTTAGCGTTTCGGTTCAGGGTCCTTATATAGTTGTAGATAGTGTTTTAGGAAAATTAGATTAACCCTGGACCATGAGAACCAATTAAATGCCACATTTTCCTTAGAGCGAATCGGCCCACGGGTTGACAGCCAAACACCCTGAATCAACCCCTAGTCGACCCAGCGGGGCTCGCGTCGACCTCAAAAATGAGCCAGTTTGGTTATTCCCCCTCCCGATTCGCTGTTTTGAACTTTTTGGCATATTTATTTAATTTTTTTATATATATCTGTATATATATTTCTCTCATATGCATACAAACTTCAAGGCTTAATAACATCTTCATAAGGTATCAGTTTTGTGCAAACCAAGTGTCTATCTTGACCCAAAATTTTGAAACGAACATAGTAGCGCAACCCATTTCACTTAATTCTTCTTCTAAAAATTAAGTGTACTTTAATTTGTGAATTTTAATGTTATAAAATTATGGGGTGTTACAATATCTTTCATAAAGAAGCAAAGGAAAATGCGATGATTTATTCCGGGGAATCCCCAACAAAAAATACACATTATTCCCTCTTTTCTATCGAATCGATCATAACCACTACCTACATTCCACAACGTTGTGCACCACAAATAGGAACTAATGAATAAACCTACGATTCCATAGAACGAC
This sequence comes from Allium sativum, assembly GCA_030737875.1. Classification (NCBI taxonomy): domain Eukaryota; kingdom Viridiplantae; phylum Streptophyta; class Magnoliopsida; order Asparagales; family Amaryllidaceae; genus Allium; species Allium sativum. Next base: position 51,259,197 of record JASFAX010000020.1, read on the forward strand.
ATCACGATCCCTTATGGAAAAAAAATATTATTCCCTCTTTTCTATCGAATCGATCATGACCACTACCTACATTCCACAATGTTGTACACCACAAATAGGAACTAATGAATAAACCTACGATTCCATAGAACGAAATCACGATCCCTTGTGGAAAAAAAATAATTGTTGAGAAGGAAATCCAGGTATCAGATTCCTACCAAGATAACAAGAAACTCCAACCACTAAGAATCCTAGTGAACCTAAAAAAAGAATAAAGGGCCAGAAAAAATTACTTGCTTTTCGAGACCATGTTATAAGTTCTATCCATATATGTTATGATTGCAAGTTCATACTATACTAGATCCAATTGCATTCGATTGGAATTCAGAAAAAAAAATCTTGATGCCAAAGTAAATTTCATCAACTAAAACTATTCTGATATGAACCCTTAGGAGTAATTGGTAAGATACATTGACTTTCTACTATAAAAATATTTTCCGACCGCCCGTATATACGTGGATTTATACGGATATCATGTATTCGCATGCATAAAAGTTCTTTCATTTGTATTCGAAAGAAGGGCACAAATCATACCGCATTACACTAAACAAATATCTATACCCAAAAAAATATCTGGTTGGCCCCATCAGGTCTAGACAATCTTATTTTTTTGTACAAGAAGAAATAAAGATGCCATTGCAATTGCCAGAAATACTAGACCTACTAAAGGGACAAAAAAAGAAGGTAAGTAAAGATCTATCATAGAATGGGTACCTCAATTTAATATTTGTATCTATTATAAATATAAAGACATCATAAGTATATCTATTATATTATAATTATTATATATTAAGATAAATAATATTAATAAAATTTAGAGTACTTAATAAGTGAGAACTAAATGAAAATTTAGTGTACCTATTCATCTTTCTACACGAATATGTATGAAAACCCATTTTAAGTTTAAGAAATTTTATGAATTCTCCCGTCCTTAATACTCTTTCTATCTTATTAATAAAATAAAGAGTTTTTTTTATTAAAGATAAAGAGTTTATTATAAGTTCACGACTCTAACTAAACTAATTCAACTCAACAAAAAGGGATTAGATTTCTAATAAAAAATGGAAGTTCTTGGTAGGCAAGGCATAGAAATCAATTCTATTTTTTTTTAGATTTTAATATTCCTATATTATATATATATATATATATATATATTTCAAAGGAAAAAACCCGTGTAACTGAAATAACTCACTCAGAACGCCTTTTAAAAGATTACGCGGTATGACTGGGTCTAATAAGCCCTTATGGAATAAATACTCAGCTGCTTGTGAACCGTCGGGTACTGTTTTATTCAATGTTTGTTCAATTACTCTTTTACCTATGAAAGCAATGTACGCGTTAGGTTCAGCAATAATGACATCTCCCAACATACCAAAACTGGCCGTTACTCCACCAATTATAGGGGATGTAAGGATTGATACATAGAATAACTTTTTATTTGAGTGATAACTATATGAAGCAGAAGATATTTTAGCCATTTGCATCAAGCTCAAACTTCCTTCTTGCATACATGCTCCTTCGGAAGCACACACAATAATAACAGGTAGAGATCGATTAGTAGCATATTCGATCAAATGAGTCATTTTCTCGCCTATTACAGATCCCATACTACCCCTCAAAAACTAAAAATCCATAACCCTAATTGCTATGGGAATGCCATTTAATTGACCTATGCCTGTTTGAATAGCTTCAGTTAAACCTGTTCTTTGTTGATAAGAATCAATACGATCTTTATAAGGTTCCTCCTCTGAATGAAATTCAATGGAGTCCATGGAGACCATATCTTCTTCCATAGGATCCCAAGTGCCCCGGTCAATCAAAAGTTCGATTCTATCTGAATTGCTCAATTTCAAATGATACTCGCACTGCTCACAAATATTCATTTTTGATCAATTTTTTTTTATAATTTAATCCACAACAATTTTCGCACTGAACCAATACATTTTTATATTTTTTATTTATATCAAAATCATTAGATCTTCCTCTTATATTGAAACTGCGGCTGTTACCATCAGTTCGTGTACTAGAATTTCTATTTTCACTATTGCTTACGCCTTCACTGCAAATGAAACTAGAAATGTAACTGTTACTGTAATTTTCGGTATCACCTAAAATGTAATTATGAATACTGATTTCAAAACGAAGATAACTATCAATACAACTATTAATGTGATTACCAGATTTAGTATCATACATGTAATGATAATAGTCATGATTGTTACTGTTAGACCTACTATTCAAATAACTGGAAAAAAAAGTTTCGAATTTGCCGAGAAAAAACCATTATTGTAAATCTCAAAAATATGATTTTCAATGTCAAAATATACAGAAAAACTATCACCATTGATGTCCCTAACCAAAAAAGTGTTATCAGAGATCAAACTCCAAATATTCCTTATATCAATATCATTGAAACTATACCTATTACTATCACTCCACCTAGAAATGTTTTTTCGGTTCTTTTCCTTCACTTCCATCGGGATGCCAAGCACCAGGAATAATAGCATTTGAAGAAACGACATTAATTTAGTTAGCTCACACTTATGTTTTAACTTCCTCCTAAACAACATCAAATTTAACCACCATTTTTTCATAGAGTTTTCCTGCTCCTCCTTCTATTTAATGAAAATAGAATAGATGAATAGTCATTTGAGGAATAATCATTTTACTATTTTATTTCTTATTAGAATTAAGCATATAATCTAATCATTAGAATTGTTAACTAACAATGAGTGAGTATTGAAATAAATAATTCTCTTTTGGGGAAATCCCAGGTATCACTTATATAAATATATACTATGATAGAATATTTTGGTCAATTTAAAATATAAAAAGAAAAGTTTATCTCATGTCATGTACAAAAAAATTTATCATCGAAAAGATAAATAGTTGTTTCTTCCTATAGTATGAAATAATAAATACTATAAAATAGAAATAATAAATACTATAAAATAATTAATAAATGAAATAATTAATAAATGAAGAATTTATTCTCGTAGAATCTAGTATCGTATAATCAAATAAGAAATTTCTATTGGAACATGAAATGAAACAGACAATATAAAGGGTGTGAGTAGGAGGAGCCCCCCTTGGCTTGATCTACGGCCCGAAACTGTAGGATAAAAAACGATCTACACCAACCTCAAGGTCCATAATTAAGGATCCAACAATAAAGAAAAGAACTCTTGCATTTTTTAATCTTCAATTTCATAGTTTATCTTGTATTTAGATTTTGTTTATATAGGTAAGATCTGTACATATGAAAGATCTATACAAGCAGATAGTATAGGATACTTATTCTTTTATTCGGCCTAATCCTTTTCCTAAAAAAAGGATTGAGCTGAGTTTAATTGCAATCAATTAGGAGAACAAACAACAATTGCTGAATTATGTGCGCTTAGTTCTTATATTTTCTGTTTATCTATTTTTGTTTATCTATCTTATCTACTGGTTTGAACTCGAATTTGATCTCTTTCCATACTTCACAAGCAGCCGCAAGTTCAGGACTCCATTTGCAAGCTTCGCGGATAATCTCATTACCTTCACGAGCAAGATCACGTCTTTCATTACGAACTTGTACACATGCTTCTAAAGCTACTCGATTAGCTACCGCATCAGGTGCATTTCCCCAAGGGTGCCCTAAAGTTCCTCCACTGAACTGTAGGACGGAATCATCTCCAAAGATTTCAGTTAGGGCAGGCATATGCAACATGAATACCCCCAGAAGCCACGGGAATAACACTTGGCATAGAAACCCAATCTTGAGTGAAAAAAATACCACGACTTTGGTCTTTTTCAATAAAATCATCACGTAATAAATCAACAAAACCTAAAGTCATCTCACGTTCCCCTTCCAGTTTACCTACTACTGTACCAACGTGAATATGATCTCCACCAAACATACGTAATGCTTTAGCTAGAACACGAAAATGCATACCATGATTTTTCTGTCTATCAATAACTACATGCATTGCGCGGTGGATGTGAAGAAGTAGACCATTGTCTCAACAATAATGAGCCAAACTAGTATTTGCAGTGAATCCCCCGGTTATGTAGTCATGCATTACGATAGGAACTCCCAATTCTCTGGCAAATACAGCCCTTTTGATCATTTCTTCACATGTACCCGCAGTTGCATTCAAGTAATGCTTTTTGATTTCGCCTGTTTCAGCTTGCACTTTATAAATAGCTTCAGCATAAAATAAGAAACAGTCTCTCCAACGCATAAAAGGCTAGGAGTTCACATTTTCATCATCCTTGGTAAAATCAAGCCCACCATGTAGACATTCGTAAACTGATCTACCGTAGTTTTTTGCAGATAATCCCAATTTTGGTTTAATAGTACATCCCAATAGGGGACGTCCATACTTGTTCAATTTATCTCTTTCAATTTGGATGTCGTGTGGCGGGCCTTGGAAAGTTTTAGAATAAGCGGGGGAACTCGAAGATCCTCTAAACGTAGAGCTCGCAGGGCTTTGAAACCAAATACATTACCCACAATGGATGTAAACATGTTAGTAACAGAACTTTCTTCAAAAGGTCTAAAGGATAAGCTATATAAGCAATAAATTGGTTTTCTTCCCCAATAACGGCCTCAATGTGGTAGCATCGTCCTTTGTAATGATCAAGACTGGTAAGTCAATCAGTCCACACAGTTGTCCAGGTACCAGTAGAAGATTCGGCGGCTACCGCAGCCCCTGCTTCTTCAGCGGGAACTCCGGGTTGAGGAGTTACTCGGAAAGCTGCTAAGATATCAGTATCTTTGATTTCGTAATCAGGAGTATAATAAGCCAATCTGTAATCTTTAACACAGCTTTAAACCAACACTTGCTTTAGCTGTCTACCCCCATAACACGCTACCTTCCCTTCTTGCATCAGAACCGCACCAAGCCTTGTACCACATGCATTAGTGTAAATTGTAAACACTTTATTCCCATCAGGCAAGGTCAAGACTGGGGCTGTTGTCAGAGCCCTCTTCAATCGTTGGAAAGCAACATCACAATCACAATCTATATCCCATAAAAACGCCAAATTCTTCTTCGTCATCCTCGTGAGTGGGGCTGATATCTTTGCGAAGTCGTTAATTAACTTCCTATAATAGCCTGCCAATCTAAGGAAGCTTCTCACCTTTGTTGCATTTTTCGGAACTTGCCAATCTTGAACTACAATTACTTTTGCGGGATCTACTACTGTCCCATCTTTGGAAACCACATGCCATAGGAATCTCACCTCTTTTCTCCAAAAATGGCATATGGAGAACTTTGCCTTAAGATGTGCACACGGAGAGTTTTCAAAACTTCTCTCAAGTGTTGGGCATGCTCTTCTTAACTATTTGAGAAGATCAAGATATCATCAACAAAGACCACGACAAATTTATTTAGAAACTCCCGAAACACCCTACTCATCAGATCAACAAAATAGGCGGGTGCATTCAGCAACCCAAAAGGCATAACTAGCCATTCAAAGAAACCATCTGGAGTCCTAAAAGCGGTCTTGTCTATACTGTCCTTCACCACCCTCAACTGATGAAACCCCATGGCCAAGTCTAACTGAGAGAATACCGAGGCACTGACAAGCTGGTCAAACAAGTCATATATCCCCGGAAGTGGGTGCCTGTTCTTCTTAGTGAGTTTATTCAACTCCCTATAGTATACACACAAGCGAAGTGAATCATCCGCCTTAGTCGCGAATACTACTGGAGCACCCCATTCAGATATGCTTCGCCTAATAAATCCTTTCCCAAGTAGCTCCCCTACTTGCTTGCTAAGCTTCCTCCTTTCCCTTGGAGCCATATGGCGCACAGGTAATGCAACTGGCTTTGCATTGTCTTCCAAATATATCCAAAAATCGATCTCGTGCCTCGGAGGTAAGCCCCGTACCGCATCAAAAAAATCAGAATAATCTCGAACTACTAGAACAGAATGCAGATCATCGATAGATGCATCTAGATATTCTAGGAAACTAAGCATAATAGACCCTTGTGGGTCATAAGAAATCTCGAGGGTCCTCCCATGACAAGTTAGAAGCCTAACGATCCTCCTTTCACAATCCAGAATGGCACCATACATGGCTAGCTAATCTATCCCTAGAATCAAACTATAGCCCATAAACGCAAGCACATATGCGTAGCACTCAATCTCGACACCTAAGACAGATATTCTCAAACCCCGATAAATCATGGACAAATGAGCCAAATCACCAATGAGGTTTGAGACAACTACGGGATCCATTACCATACTAGTATTTAGGTGCAAAGATTCAACTACAGAATTTGATATAAATGAATGTGAAGTGCCAGAATCAAAAAGAGTTCTAATAGAATGACTGGAAAGAGAAATCAAACCTTCCACGGAAATTTTCCTATCTCTATCTCGAGCACTGGTCGCTACAGCATGCACCTGCCCTCCAGAAGCTCCTGCCCTTTGACCTTGTCCCTGTTTCTTCGGGTACTCTTTAGCAAAGTGTCTGACCTCTCCATAATTGAAGCAAGAATTCTTCCTTCTTTTGCAGTCCTTCACCAAGTGACCCTCTCGTCCATAACTGTGACACTTCCTCTTATCCTTACCCTTATCACTCTTTCCGCCCTTCTTCTCTGTTGTTGTTGTTGTTGCTATCCTTTCTTGGGCCATACTTTCTTGTTTAACGTTGTTCCTCAGCCTTAACTTTCTTCTTTTCTCCTTTATCTTCCTCATGCATCAAGGCCATGTCAACAAGCCTTTCAAAAGTAGCTCCCATTGGGATATGGGACATAGATAACCCATGAAGAGGTTCAATCAACCCTTTAGCAAACCGCAAAGCTTTCTTATGCGGAGTATCCACCAGTTCAATCCAAACCTTGCTAGCTGGTTGAATTTGTTCAGTATTCTTTAACAGTCATGTTTCAATGTTTGAGGCCAAGAACCTCTCTATTTGCGTGCTTTTCACACCTTGAGAAAGAAACTTCAATTCAAACCTCTGTCTAAAATCATCCCATGTCTCCACTGGACTCCCCACTTGGGTTACTTCCCACTAGAATGAAGCTTCATCTTTCAGTAATCAGGCGGCTAGCTGAATTTTCCTAACGATCGTCCACATCGAAAATTACAAACAAGTCATTTGTCTCCTTGAGCCAATTCCTTGCCTCTACGAACATCTCGGTTCCATGGAATGGCTTTCCTCCTATAACACGGAAATCTTTTCAGATCTTAGAGAAGTTGCCTGCATGTGGAGGAGGAGGAACGACGGGTGCAGCTGGGGGAGGAACATCAGTTTGACCATCGGCAAGCGTCGTGGCCTCTAGATACCTACTGAACCAACCTGGTATCGTAACGCTCTCTGGAATATTAGGTTCCCCGGACATGCTGAAAAGAAAAGGAAAGAGATTCAGACAAAGGACCGAAAGATAGTACATATGGCTTTGAGGAATATGTTTTTCAAAACAGACTTTTCTTTTGGAAAATGTTTTCTTTCAAAACCTTTTTGAAAATAATTTTCAAAAACTTTTATCTAATCTAGTAACCATCAGCTCTAATACCAAGTGTGACAGCCCACGTCCATTAATGTCACTTATTAAGAGAATGCATTAAGTTTCGTGAAGCGTTATAAGCAAACAAAAACAGAAATATTACAAGACAGATATAAAACAGAAGCGGAATAAAAACAAACTTTATTAATCATAAAGCATCGTGGTTCAAAAATATCATATGTCTGAATTACATAAAAACCAGTACATCATAAAAACTTCAGTCTTGTACTTAAAAATCAAAGTACAAAATAAAAGAAGCAAAACCTCCCCAACTAAAAACATAACCATAGTAGCAATAGATAGGAGCTTGAGCAATACATCTAAGCAGCTCCAGCAAAACGATAGCAGAATCCAGGTCAAGATTGAGTATTCCCTCCCTGAGAACCTGAGGGAGAAACAGAAGAAAGAAGAGGAAACAAAAAGGGTCAGACATAAAGTCTGGTGAGTCCAGTTACTTTTAGCAAGTAAATAAGTAAAAGTATCAATAAAGTGGATAAGAGAGATAATATCACACAAGGCAGGTGTGACAAGGCAAACATGATAGAGTGTGTACGCTTCCCTAATGATTACTCTGATTCTCTACACCGATACTAGTATAACCATAGTGAGATGATCCCAACAACTAGAAGATGGTACACTTAGGAATACATCTAGATGTACCCTAAATACTACCCTAATCGATAGGCTCCCTACTCCGTAGATACCTTATGTCGGCCCCACAGTAGGAGGTAACACTTCCTAAAGTGGCAACCCTTCGTTGATGTGAACAACCATATCTACTAGTGTCACGGTCGAATTAACCCCTTCTGCCCGAACATGCCCGCACAAGTCCTAGACAGTCTGCGCCGCCTACACCATCCTTCACGTTTGGATCTCTTACGATCAGCCCAGTAAGCGTGTCTGAGAACGTGTGGTATTTACTGGCTTCTTCCCCAATTCGGGCTTAACCTCATGTCTTAGCACGTCTCGTATTTGTGCACCAAGACCCCTCACAATATATTCACCACTTGTGGTCGCTGGATATGCCGAGCGGTTCCGGGTAGACTTCAACCACAAGTGTAATCTAACCTCGTGTCCAGGCGCAATTACAGTTTCTAATTACTGTAATCCTAGGCATTTCATTATTAGCCTATTTTACCTATGTCATTATAGGTTGTCATGCCGCTTTTCCCCAAATATGTTCATAATGAATTATATGCCTCAAATTTATATTCATACATTTTATTCAGGTTATGCAAAATTCCCAATTACAAGTTATGCCCAATTTCAAGGTTTTTTTCCCTCGTTCCCCATTTAACGCGTTCGCATATTTTAGCGGCATGCTTAGGCTCGAAAGTAGTCAGGCTATATAAAATAAAAAGGGAATGATGAAGGGAAGATCACAGAAATGATTATACTAACAAAATCGACATAAACATATAATGGCATATTGATATGATGGGCATATGAGAACAGATCTGGTGAACATGCGATAATAAAACTGATTCTAACATAATAGGGATGTCATAATAGGCATGATAAAATCTAAACAATAATTTAGATGTCCAACTAGTAATAGATCCAATTTAACCACAAACATGATAGGTAAAAGGTGATCTAAATAGAAAATTAAATCTATAATCAAAGGTAGATCTGACATGATAAAGGTTAAGATCCAAGTCATAGTTATATCATAATATCATGGATTCAGAAGTTATTACAAATCTGACATGATTCACGCAGTCACATGCATAGATCCAAATTACAGTCTTATCATGTTTTACTTTTTAATTATTTAAATATAAAAGTAACCTAAACTCATAGCGTTTGGATATAGAAAGATAGAAGGAGAATAGCAGAGGTTGAATCACAGATCTACACTTGAATAACTTGACTTTGATTGCAGAAGAAGGAAAAGGTTTGATTCAGTCTGGGAACTGACAGCATCTAGTCCTCCATTATTTTTCAGTGTAGAATACAAGAGAAATGGATCCATATTTATAGCCGCCAGCCTCCAAACCTTAACTGTCACGTCTACCTAGGGGGGTCGACCCGCCTTAGAGGGTTGACCCATGGGTCGACACCCCCCCTTGAGGGGTCGACCCAGGGGTCGACACCCCTGGGCGGTATTTTCGCCGCTCCCTGAAATTTTGATTTTCGAAATAAAATTTGATTTTTTTATTTTCTAAATTAATTATATATATATATGTATATATATGTATGTATATATATATATATATATATTATGCTATCGCGCATATACAAACTTCAAACCTTCATAACATCTTCATACATTGTCCGTTTTACGCAAACCAAATGTCTACCTTGACCAGAATTTCGAGACGGACGCAATGACGCAGTCCATTTCCCTTGATTCTAAGTATTAAATTATTTATTCTTTAATTTGTCCTCTTTAGTGTTTTAAGATTATGGGGTGTTACAAGAGACGAATTTGTAGATTTCTGATGGATGTAAGTTATATATTAGTGTATGGTATAATAGCGTTGAAACTCCTTTTACAGTTTTTTCTTGTACATGGATTAATTATTCTATATTACAGATTTAGAATGAGTCGTCGACCATCGGGACATACTACTAGGGAGGTGACTGTTACTACAGCGGATAATGGCGATGTACCAGACTACCCAGCTATGTTCGAGGCCATGATGGCAACGATCATGAGGAGGGTACCTGCTCATGAGACATCTGCGGTAGACGTAGGAGTTCAAGTGCAAGTGCCTAGTGTTGTCGACTTCGCAAAGTTATGCAAAGATTTCACTACTCTAGGAGGGAAGTTGTTTAAAGGGATGGAGTCGATTGTAGAGATTCAAGGGTGGATTGATACTTGCATTCAGATCATTGGAGGCCTAGTAATTGATGATGCGACTAAGAGAAATCTTACATTGAGCCAGTTAAGGGAAGAGTTATGGATTGGTGGAACTCAGTCACTCTAGAAACTCTAGAAGATAAGATTTCGTGGGAGCAGTTCCAAGTCAAGTTTGAGACGAAGTTTATCTCTTCCGTTCAGAATATCCATTGTGACGACCGCCCATAACCGCTCACTATACAAGAGGAATAATGTGCTGAAAGGTGTGTCAGGCAGTCAGGACGATCATCAGATTAGGTAAACAAAAGCGGAACCTGTCGTAAACTCACCGCGCAAGGATAAAATATAATAGAACATATACAATAGGTAGTAATAGTGAAGCAGAAACATATGACTTTCATACAACCAAAAAGTAGTATCCACAACTTAGAAATAGTGTTTGTTCAAAGTTGCCTCACTACATCACTCAGAAAAGCAAACAGCGGAAATCCAATTATTAGATAGTAATAATAATAAGAGGAAACATAAAACCTTGAGTCAGACAACAGTCTTAGTGAGCGATAAAACAGCTAACAAACTTCAAAAATAAAGTGTATGAGAAGGGATAAATAAACATACTAATCTACGAGCGACACCAGAGAAGAATTCAACCCTGTCTTCCCCACATCGGACGGTGATAACCTTTTGTAATGACCCGCATCTTCAACGATATAATTATTTATTTATTTAATTATTTAAAGAGTGGTTTAGATAATTTAAATGGTCGTTTAATTAAATTATATAGAATATTTAATTAAAATAAATAATATAATAATATATTTAATTCTGAAATAATCAGAATGGGCTGAAATGGCAATATGGTGTGAATTGGGCAATTCAAAATATATCATTCAGTTTAGAGTTGAATTATATTAACTAATATATTTAATTAACGATGGTTGAACGTATAAATTATAATATAATTATAATCGAGCTCGAAATGCCGCGGAAGTTCGCGATTTGGCGATTTGAGCTTCAGCTAAATGTATAGGATTCGTTTTAAGCCGGATTTCTATGAAATAGGAAACGTATGGAGCTGGTGAAGTATATTTTTCTAGTGGAAGAGAAAAATCAGGATTTCGTCGTGTAGATTTTGATTTATGTCCAAATCAAAATTTAGAAAAGTCGTTGTGGAGTTCCTTTATAATTTATAAAAGAATTATTTATATTTATAAAAGGAATTTTATTTTAAATCGAATATCGATTTAATCGGGATTTGAAGTATCGAGTTATAAATCCTATTGGAGCTGTATGGTATTCCACTGTGAATATATACGATAATATAAATTTATTTATATTTAATTTAATTATATTTAAATATATTTTTATATTTAAATGGGTCAGTCAGAGCTTTAAAAATAGCCAGTTTTGCAAACGACCTCGGAATTCGACGAAACTAATTTTGTTGGATCCGCAATATTAAATTATTGCTAGATTTCAATTTCCGTGATTTTTGAAGTCAGTATGTAGCCGTACCGATTTTTAATGTGAAATACAGTCGATAATTTGACCTTTAAAAATACGTTGTGTGAGCAAACGGAGTCGGAATTCGACGAAACCAGTTTCGTTGGGACCGTAAAGTCGAACTGTAGCTGCATGTTCATGATTTTTGGGTGTCGTATGTAATCATGAAAATTTTTAGAAAGCAAAAGGAATATAGAAATGAGAATATACCGGGAATATTCCATTCTACAAAATATCTAAACTTACTATAAATATCCCATTTAACTTTCCCTAAACCTAATTTCAACCCTAAGTCAATAGAAAATTCCGCCGTTGGTTTCTTCATTACAACGTGAAAAGGGAATCAAAGAAAAATCAAAATCAAAAGAAATACATTCGTAAAAATCTCGAAATATATGTTTCTACACTCATGAGATCGAGCTCTTCACCATAGTATATGTTTTGATAAACTCGGTTTCTGATCTGGAGCTCGACATGTACAACCGCGCGAGTTAGGGTTCCGATTCTGGTGAAATAAAAGCATTTATGTTGATTTTTGTGGTTGTTTCTGGATTTAGGAGGGAAAACCGAGCAAGTATGCAAGGATTCGGAGGAGTGCATGAGATTTTTGTTCGATGGTTTCTGAACTAGGCATGAACAGGAGGTCGACGGAAATGGCAGGAGTGTTTCGAGTTTGATTTTTTGGTGATGAGGTTGGTGCGTTTGCAAAGAGAAGAGGAATGGTAGTGTTTGTGTGTGTTCTAACGAGAAGGTGGAGGAGGTGTTGGAGTTTTGTTTTGCGTCAATGGCTTGAGAAACAGGCGCTGGGTTTTGACTGTGGGAAGAAGAGGAAGGAGGAGCAGCCGTATATGGGTAGTGGGCGCAGAAGTGAATGGGCCGAAGCTTTATGAGGGTGAGGCCCGTTTAAAGTAAATGTTGGTTTGAATTCAATTTAAAATGTATATAAACTTCGAGATTTAATAACTTTACCATATATTATCGGAAATCAGTGAAACAAGATCTGTTGGGATCATATGGACGGACACTACATGATGGAACTGACTAGGAGTCCATCAGAGCTCGTCACAATTTATCGCAAAATAAATTGTTCATCTGAATCAAGCGATGGTTATCGTTATTAACGATGATCGTCCAATGTGAGTAAAACTCACTAACTATGAACAATTATATTTTTATAACGCATTCTTAGAACTGATAATTTTCTGTTGATTGCTGTGTGTTAACTGTTTGGTTGAATTGTTTGTGTATTGATTGAAATCATAGATAACGATATATATATAAATCGTTATTCGAATATTGATTCTGTTTAATAGAATATTTTATATTCGTGTGTTTAACGTCTGTGATGCAGGGAAATAGGTTGGAGGGGTCCAACTGGACTCCTCAATATTTATAATACTATTATGTTCATATATTGTAATATATGATGTGATATATAATCTGTTTGATTATGTGTGTTTAAATGATATCGATCTTTGTGGTTTGGTATATTAAATACCGTAAGAAATACTCGGGAATAGAAAAGAGATTTTCAAAGTAGATTTTGAAAATAAATTATTTATATAAAATCGATGGATTTTATATATAAAAGGAAAAAGGATTTTATAAAAGAAATTAATTATAAAATCAAAGGGAATCGAAAAAGGAGATATTTGTAAAAAACTTGCAAATGGAAAGAATAAAGGATTATTTATTTAGAAAATAAATAGAATAAATGGATATTTATTTAGAAAGTAAATAGAATTATAAAAGGAATATTTATTGGGAAAATAAACAGGATCTAAAAAAAAGGAAGTTGACGAGATATAAAAGAGTTAATCGAATTTAGTTATTTGAAGTCGAGTTAATCGAATATATTTAGTCGAATAGAGTAAGTCAAATATAGTTATTCAGGATAAGTTGCCATTTTTCACGACTGCTAGCGTAATTCGCAGGGCTGTAGATAGCCTACGGCGGTCGTATGTTTCCTGAGGGAATCAGGCGTAACCACTATGATCGCTGCGATCTAGAGTTAAGCGAATGGAGTTAAATCGAATATTAGTTATTCGAATAAGAGTTAAGCAAATAAAGTTATTCAATTAGAGTTAATCGAAATGAAGTTAAACAGAAATTGGAAACTGATTAGAGATTAATAAGTTGAATGGATTCCTGAGTATCGATCTGATGTTGGTTTCGGCCTTCGGGGTTTATACTTAGGAAGTGGTTCTCTTGTTATTTTGTAGTTAGAGTCTGATAGATATGGAATGATAGTGATATGTAAATAAACAATGGAAATGTTTTCCCGTGTTAATAACATATATTTTCTAAACAAAGAAAATAAGGTAATGTGAATATATATATGTGTGTGTGAAATGATGATTGATCGATACAATTTCCATCTGGAAATAATATTGTTGTTTGCACACGTGTTTTTCTTTGATAGTTAAATCACAGACTATCAATGTTTTGACCATTTTAACGTTGTTAATATAGAGAGATCGGTTGAATTATTATCCAAAGAACCACTCTGTATTGGCATAAGCGTTGCGAATCATATATGCCAAAGATAATTGAAGACGAAGTAAAGTGCAAGGGCTATTGTATAAGTCTTAGATAACAGTGCCTAAGACGGATGTACTGAATAGTGCCTTCGGTTTGTCCAGTCCCAGGACAACTTGTATGGATGAAGGTCTAACAGAGTATATCTAATAAATCACGTAAGTTGATCTCTTCAAACGTATTCACATTTGGTGGCGGAGGAATTCGTTTCTCTTAGCTGTACGCCCGTGGTATGTTTGTATAAATCAATTTTTGATTTGGCGGGTATGACGATGTGACATTCAAGTGAATGAAGATGTGGTACGTAAAAGATAAGTGTAGCTTCTAGCCTCACATCCGGTAAATGACAGAAATTGGGCAGGCAGCATGTTTATGTAGGTCGCACCTATTAGGGTGTATAATCACCTGATATAGAGTTTCATTTACTTCTAAAAATCTATTGCTGATGTTGTCCCATTCGGGAAACGGTTGCTGATCCCTACCGTTGGTGATATACATTCAATACACTCAAGCGAAATGAGTGGTCGGTCATGTGTGGCTGGGTTGCAAGATGTTCTTGTTGAACCCAGTGTATTCCTCTCTAGAGGTACACTAGCGAAAGGTGGTTCCATACCTTATCGTAGTTGGAAATCCATTACCCATTACGTGCTTGCGGTTTTGATTGTATACTATATATGTGGAACGTGAGATGAAAGCATTTCTGCTAGATGATTATTATATTGTGGTTGATAGACATTATTATAATATCAAAAGGTTTTGATATAAAGATATTTTGGATTCTCATAAGGGAAAAACCCGTTCCGTTATACGGCGTGGTCTTATGAGATACCGTTTAATGATTCAATCTGTTTTAAACTGTTTTACTCATACCAGTCCCATGAGTGAGTTTATTTTGTTTTTGTTTCCCTAAACTCTTGGGTGCCCAATTTCGTACAGGCAGTCAAGTAGTCGGGATTTACTGATACCTGAAGAGCTGGATCAGGAGGCATCAGAATCATATAGCTATTGTTTATTTCCGCTGTGTTGTAAGTGTTGTACCTTGAAATGATTTGTATATTCAAGAACAGATTTATATTTCAAAGTTATGTTATGTATTATATGTTATTCATTCCGTTGTGAGATTCATGTTACTCTGATGTTGTATCTTCTTCTTCTATTTTAAGTTTCTATCTTATCTATCCTCACCCTTTAATTTCTTTCATCAACCATCCAGTATTTTCGACTCTTGATGTTCGATATGTGTTGTATATCGGATAATCAAGGTCCCAAATTTCCGGGTCGTTACAGTTGGTATCAGAGCTTAAGGTTAAGTAATTACTTTGGCACTGTGGCGTGACTCAGTAGAGATAGGGTTAGTAATACCCAAGATTGAGTTTAGTGTATATATACGAGTGAACGTATTTGTTATTGATATAAAAATTTGTTTTATATTGTGGAGATTTATTGGTTGAGTCATTTATGAGTTCTGGTCGATCAGTTTGATCCACTGTATCGGTAGGGATTTTGTAAACACTCGAATACGATGAATCATCATGGTATGTTTTGAAAAGAGGGTAAACAAAATAATTTTACCCAAATTATATTTTGATATAAAGGATTTATATTGGAATGATTATAATATATTGGATATATTGGTTGTCATTATAATCGAATAAGATTATAATTGAAACGGTTATGTAAATAACCAATCAGAATTAGTATAAGTGTTATGAATTGAATTAAATCTGAATTTAAATCAGAATTGAAATTAAAACCCTGGAAAATTTGGAACAGAGTTTGTCAACAGACTTGGTTTAAAAATATGTAAATTTTAAGATCCTGGGAGATTTTAAATTGGTTTACAAACATTGGGAATAGTATTTTGAAAATGATTTCAAAATGGAAGTGTTTAGAAAGGGTTTTGAAGTTGTTATATTATTGAACTCACTTCCATAGCTGGGAAATAACCCTGAAGATGAATCGCGACATCATTAGTGTTCATTTTCGAGTTCTAAGTGACGGATTACTACCAAAGGACTTTGTTTTTGAATTGTTTTGTGAGAAACAAGTTGTTTGAAATCCAAAAAGGCATATTTGATTTTGAAAAGCAAAGTTGTTTAAAATTCCCTGGGGAAATATTGTTTGAATTAAAACCAAGTTGAATTTGAAAATAAAGATAATTGATTAGTGGAATTAACCAGTTAATGAAACATGGGATGGAACTTAACTCGGTTAACTATATGGATTGATGTGTTAAGAATTTGGAATTGAGAATGGAACTTTGATTTAAATTTGAATTCGGCTTGGATAAGCGAATGGTTGTGTTGGAGGTAAAAGTGATTTGAGATTGATTGGGATGCCCTTGGTATATGCTGAATTAACAACAGAGGGAAAGGATATATTGATATGCCTGACAAAAAAGTAGCAGTTTATATTACATATAAGCATGAGATTTTGATGAGTCGAATTGGCAAGCCGCTTGGCTGTTTGATTTTCTTTTGGGATGGAGAAGGCCCAGAGAGGCGAGTTAGATTTTGACCTATCGACCAGTACAAAGGAGGTGCTGGAGAAATCTTTCGAAAAGTTAAGGAGTTAGAATATTTTCAGGATTTTTGGAAATTTTCGTTGATAAGGATTAATTAACAATTTAATTAAAATAAATTGGTTTAGTGAAACCGGAGTTAAGAAGTGAACAAATAAGTTCTAACTAGTTAATAGGGTTTGTTTTCTACCTTAGCAATTTCAAGGACGAAATTATTTTAAGCAGGGAAGAATGTAATGACCCGCATCTTCAACGATATAATAATTAATTTATTTATTATTTAAAGAGTGGTTTAAAGAATTTAAATGGTCGTTTAATTAAATTATATTTGATATTTAATTAAAATAAATAATATAATAATATATTTAATTCTGAAATAATCAGAATGGGCTGAAATGGCAATATGGTGTGAATTGGGCAATTCAAAATATATAATTCAGTTTAGAGTTGAATTATATTAACGAACATATTTAATTAACGATGGTTGAACGTATAAATTACAATATAATTATAATTGAGTTCGAAATGGCACGGCAGTTCGCGATTTGGCGATTTGAACTTCAACTGAATGTATAGGATTCGTTTTAAGCTAGATTTCTGTGAAACAAGAAACGTATGGAGCTGGTGAAGTATATTTTTCTAGTGGAAGAGAAAAATCGGGATTTCGTCGTGTAGATTTTGATTTATGTCCAAATAAAAATTTAAAAAATTCGCTGTGGAGTTCCTTTATAATTTATAAAGGAATTATTTATATTTATAAAAAGTAATTTCATTTTAAATCGAATATCGATTTAATCGGGATTTGAAGTATCGAGTTATAAATCCTATTGAAGTTGTATGGTATTCCACTATGACTATATACGATAATATAATTTTCTTTATATTTAATTTAATTATATTTAAATATATTTGTATATTTAAATGGGTCAGTCAGAGCTTTAAAAATAGTCAGTTTTGCAATCGACCTCGAAATTCGACGAAACTAATTTTGTTGGATCCGCAATATTAAATTATTGCAAGATTTCAATTTCCGTAATTTTTGAAATCAGTATGTGGCCATACCGATTTTTAATGTGAAATACAATCGATAATTTGACCTTTAAAAATACGCTGTCTGAGCAAACAGAGTCAGAATTCGACGAAATCAGTTTCGTTCGGACCGTAATGTCGAACTGTAGCTGCATGCCAATTTTCATGATTTTTGGGTGTTGTATGTAATCACGAGAATTTTGAGAAAGCAAAATGAATATAGAAATGAGAATATACCGGGAATATTCCATTCTACAAAATATCTAAACTTACTATAAATATCCCATTTAACTTTCCCTAAACCTAATTTCAACCCTAAGTTAACAGAAAATTCCGCCGTTGGTTTCTTCATTCCCACGTGAAAAGGGAATCAAAGAAAAATCAAAATCAAAAGAAATACATTCGTAAAAATCTCGAAATATATGTTTCACACTCCTGAGATCGAGCTCTTCACCATAGTATATGTTTTGATAAAGTCAGTTTCTGATCTGGAGCTCGACATGTACAACCGCGCGAGTTAGGGTTCCGATTCTGGTGAAATAAAAGCATTTATGTTGATTTGTGTGGTTGTTTCTGGATTTAGGAGGTAAAACCGAGCAAGTATGCAAGGATTCGGAGGAGTGCATGAGATTTTTGTTTGATAGTTTCTGAACTAGGCGTGAACAGGAGGTCGACGGAAATGGCAAGAGTGTCTCGAGTTTGATTTTTTGGTGATGAGGTTGGTGCGTTTGCAAAGAGAAGAGGAATGGTAGTGTTTGTGTGTGTTCTAACGAGAAGATGGAGGAGGTGTTGGAGTTTTGTTTTGCGTCAATGGCTTGAGAAATAGGCGCTGGGTTTTGACTGTGGGAAGAAGAGGAAGGAGGAGCAGCCGTATATTGGTGGTGGGCGCAGAAGTTAATGGGCCGAAGCTTTATGAGGGCGAGGCCCGTTTAAAGTAAATGTTGGTTTGAATTCAATTTAAAATGTATATAAACTTCGAGATTTAATAACTTTACCATATATTATCGGAAATCAGCGAAACAAGATCCGTTGGGATCGTATGGACGGACACTACACGATGGAACTGACTGGGAGTCCATCAGTGCTCGTCACAATTTATCGTAAAATAAATTGTTCATCTGAATCAAGCGATGGTTATCGTTATTAACGATGATCGTCCAATGTGAGTAAAACTCACTAACTCTGAACAGTTATATTTTATAACGCATTCTTAGAACTGATAATTTTCTGTTGATTGTTGTGTGTTAACTGTTTGGTTGAATTGTTTGTGTATTGATTGAAATCATAGATAACGATATATATATATATAAATCGTTAATCGAATATTGATTCTGTTTAATAGAATATTTTATATTCGTGTGTTTAACATCTGTGATGCAGGGAAATAGGTTTGAGTGGTCCAACTGGACTCCTCAATATTTATAATACTGTTCTGTTCATATATTGCAATATATGATGTGATATATAATCTGTTTGATTATGTGTGTTTAAATGATATCGATCTTTGTGGTTTGGTATATTAAATACCGTAAGAAATACTCGGGAATAGAAAAGAGATTTTCAAAGTAGATTTTGAAAATAAATTATTTATATAAAATCGATGGATTTTATATATAAAAGGAAAAAGGATTTTATAGAAGAAATTAATTATAAAATTAAAGGGAATCGAAAAAGGAGATATTTGTAAAACACTTGCAAATGGAAAGGATAAAGGATTATTTATTTAGAAAATAAATAGAATAAAGGGATATTTATTTAGAAAGTAAATAGAATTTTAAAAGGAATATTTATTGGGAAAATAAACAGGATCTAAAAAAAAGGAAGTTGACGAGATATAAAAGAGTTAATCGAATTTAGTAATTTGAAGTCGATTTAATCGAATATAGTTAGTCGAATAGAGTTAGTCAAATATAGTTATTCAGGATAAGTTGCCATTTTTCACGACTGCTGGCGTAATTCGCAGTGCTGTAGATAGCCTACGGCGGTCGGATGTTTCCTGAGGGAATCAGGCGTAACCATTGTGATCGATGCGATCTAGAGTTAAGCGAATGGAGTTAAATCGAATATTAGTTATTCGAATAAGAGTAAAGCAAATAGAGTTATTCAATTAGAGTTAATCGAAATGGAATTAAATAGAAACTGGAAACTGACTAGAGATTAATAAGTTGAATGGTTTCCAGAGTATCGATCTGATGTTGGTTTCGGCCTTCGGGGTTTATACTTAGGAAGTTGTTCTCTTGTTAGTTTGTAGTTAGAGTCTTATAGATGTGGAATGATAGTGATATATAAATGAACAATGGAAATGTTTTCCAGTGTTAATAAACTATATTTCCTAAACATAGAAAGTAAGGCAATGTGAATATATATATGTGTGTGAAATGATGATTGATCGATATAATTTCCATCTGGAAATAATATCATTGTTTGCACACGTGTTTTTCTTTGATAGTTAAATCACAGACTATCAATGTTTTGACCATTTTAACGTTGTTAATATGGAGAGACCGGTTGGATTATTATCCAAAGGACCACTCTATATTGGCATAAGCGTTGCGAATCATATATGCCAAAGATAATTGAAGACGAAGTAAAGTGCAAGGGCTATTGTATAAGTCTTAGATAACAGTGCCTAAGATGGATGTACTGAATAGTGCCTTCGGTTTGTCCAGCCCCAGGACAACTTGTATGGACGAAGGTCTGACAAATTATATCTAATAAATAGCGTAAGTTGATCTCTTCAAACGTATTCACGTTTGATGGCGGAGGAATTCGTTTCTCTTAGCTGTATACCCGTGGCATGTTTGGATAAATTAATTTGTGATTTGGCGGGTATGATGATGTGACATTCAAAGTGAATGAAGATGTGGTATGTAAAAGATAAGCGTAGATTCTAGCCTCACATCCGGTAAATGACAGAAATCGGGCAGGCAGCATGGCTATGTAGGTCGCACCTATTAGGTTGTATAATCACCTGATCTAGAGTTTCATTTACTTCTAAAAATCTATGGTTGATGCTGTCCCATTCGGGAAACGGTTGCTGATCCCAACCGTTGGTGATATACATTCGATACACTCAAGCGAAATGAGTGGTCGGTCATGTGTGGCCGGGTTGCAATATATTCTTGTTGAACCTAGTGTATTCCTCTCTAGAGGTACACTAGCGAAAGGTGGTTCCATACCTTGTCATAGTTGGAAATCCATTACCCAATACGTGCTTGCGGTTTTGATTGTATACTATATATGTAGAATGTGAGATGAAGGCGTTTCTGCTAGATGATTATTATATTGTGGTTGATAGACATTATTATAATATCAAAAGGTTTTGATATAAAGATATTTTGGATTCTCATAAGGGAAAAACTCGTTCCGTTATACGGCGTGGTCTTATGAGATATCGTTTAATGATTCAATCTGCTTTAAACTGTTTTACTCATACCAGTCTCATGACTGACCCGGAGTTTATTTTGTTTTTGTTTCCCTAAACTCTTGGGTGCCCAATTTTGTACGGGCAGTCAAGTAGTCGGGATTTACAGATACTTGAAGAGCTGGAGAAGGAGGCTTCAAGATCATATAGCTATTGTTTATTTCAGCTGTGTTGTAAGTGTTATACCTTGAAATGATTTGTATATTCAAGAACAGATTTATATTTCAAAGTTATGTTATATATTATATGTTATTCGTTCCGTTGTGAGATTCGTGTTACTCTGATGTTGTATCTTCTTCTTCTTCTATTCTAAGTTTCTATCTTATCTATCCTCACCCTCTAATTTCTTTCATTAACTGTCTGGTATTTTCGGCTCTTGATGTTTGATATGTGTTGTATAGGATAATCAAGGTCCCAAATTTTCGGGTCATTACACCTTTACTATAAACAATTCAACCATTTATCCATGGAAAGTAGAACACCCATTCAATCATGGAAAACACTCATAACATCCAGATTATATAAGTCTCACATAGACAACCCTAATCGAGTTTAACATTCCCTAGTACTCTCCCAGAGGCCTAAACCAATATCAGTTAAGTACTCAAAGAACATATCCCTCGGCTTTGGATAATCTATGTGAGATAGTACAAACAGAACAACCAATCATGCATGACTGACTCCGGCTATCACCGCCAATCCTGCTTTGAAACCATCGTTAATCGTATGACGGCCAACCTTTCCATATATCAAGGGCTACTAGTAAACCCAGTTCTAGCATAAACTTCATATGTCCAACCTTGACAATGTACAACCTTGACAACTAGGCCTTTCCCCAAGACCCAGGGTACTCGACCTACAACCGGTCTTTTAGACATCTCTAGTGTACCCCTGCTTTGAGCCTACTAGAACTTACGACAACGATAATCTTTCGGCCTTCACATATCTAGTCACCCAACCTGATGACTTTTCATAGTTTAAGCAACCTTCTCGAGCAACCATTATCAACCAACTCACGACCTTTGAGTTGCCACCTCATTCGTTGTTCTACACCGAACAACGAGCACATTTCAACACTTCGAACCTTCCTACTTGAACCACTTCGAAGTTACACCACCACCGAGCCATATTGCACCTCTGCGCTACGGCACGGGTTCGGACATCGCTGTCCGATTTTTTTTAAAACACCTTTTATTAAAATCGAAACCGTACCCGAAAAATAAAATTTTCAGGAAATCAACACCGGTCGGTCAGTCCTTCCAAAACATCGTTGGTCGGTCCTCCCAAAACATACCGATCGGTCCTCCTAAACACACCCCCGGTCGGTCCTTCCAAACACTACCGGTCAGTCCTTCCAAACACCACCGGTCGGTCCTCCCCAGTCACCACCCGTCGGTCCTCCCTAGTCACCACCGATCGACCCTTCCAAGTCACCACCGGTCAGTTCTCCCTAGTCACCACCGGTCGATTTCGTAGTCCCTTCTGGAATCACCAAAACTTGTTACCTTGACCTGTTGGTCCTTCTTTGAACTCCACTGGTAAGTTATCCAGTCGCTACACCGATCGATCTGGAAAGCAACTGCGCCGATCGTTCAGCCCTCGGCTTCTGCCACTGGTCGGTCGGTCTTCCATCTAACTTGTTCTCCAAGCCATGAGTTTTCCGACCGATCGATCCCCTGTACAGCCCCAATCCAACTCCGATTGCGACCAAAACTTTGCCAAACGATGAATTCAACTAAACTAACTCAACCAAAATCATCAAACACAATCATAAACATATCACAACATTTCTAACAACATGAACATGTTGATTATCACAAAAATGATGTGAATCTCACCAAAAACCATTAAAATGAACATATGATCAAAATGAGGGATCTAACTTACATAAACATATGAAATGGCATGGATTTAACCGGTTGAACTTGCTAAATTAGATCATAGGGTGGTTCATATGAAAATGGACTTACCAATGCATAGAACTATGGAAAATAAACTTGCATATGATGAAAAACATGCACAAACACTCATATATTTCATTGGATCCATGTTAGAGATGCATATCACTCACCGATTCTCCAAAATAAGCAAAAATGGCAGAAATAAGAATCTGAAGAGCGAATACTTTGAACCAAACTCCTTGATCCGATGAATTTGCCCTTGAAATGATGTAGATCTAGCCTCGATTGGTGTAGATCTTCGATTTCCCGCCTTGGATTTGGATTTCTAATGGTGGAAATGTGTTTAGAGGAAGGAGATCAATGCCTCCAAATGAGAGAATGGGAAAGTAAACTTTTTCCCTCCACTCTTACCCCCTCTTAAAAGATCACACCAGCCCACTAATGGGCCTCTCCAACTCAGCTCATTAGCCTTCCAAAACCTGGACAGCCAATTGAAAAATCTTAAACAGCGATTTCTCCTAAACCGCTAAACCAAATCCTTAATGTAACCACTCTACGGAAAGACAATCATCAATTACTTTCCAATGGCACAGGTCTCAACCTCTGATTCGGCCTGAGTCAAAAGTTATGCCCTGTACAAGACTGACAGGAATAAAATGGTCACAAACAAAATCGGTAAAAATTATGGGTATGTCTCATATCCCCATAAGCAACATATTAAAAGATGAGACTGATTCAACCCTCAGAGAATAAAATAAAAATGTTTTACGATCTTCCGATACGTAAAATGTGGGCTGTTACATTCTCCCCCCTTAAGAATTTCACCCCTGAAATTCCAAACAAACACAAGCAACCATAACAATTCCGCATGCCTATCATCCATGAGAAGCCAATTCTATAATCCAAACTAGCAACCATCAAGCCATGCATCCATAGCCTTATCCTAGCACGTGGAACTCTACCACACAACAACAAGATACAACGATATAACGATGATATGATCAAAGGGTCCTACAGACAAAGAGTTCAGGATGAGTCGCCTTCATATTCTCTTCTGTCTCCCACGTACAATCATCGTCATCTTCACCCCATTGTACCTTAACTAGCTTAACCGTCTTCCTCCTAAGTTGTTTCATGTCATTCCCCACAACACGAAGTGGCTTACGAGGTCTCATAACTGCGGTCTCTACTTCTAGATCTTCGTACTGCTCGGGAGAAACCACCACATTCGAATCATGCACGAACTTCCATAGAAACGACACATAAAACACATTATGCACACTTGACATCTTCTCGGGTAACTCCAATCTATATGAGAGCTTTCCAATTTGCCCGACTATCGGAAATGGTCCAATGAACCTAAGAGCCAACTTTCCTTTACTTCCAAATCTCACCATATGCTTCAACGGTGAGACCTTCACAAAAACCATATCGCCTACGTCGAATTTTAAATCTTTCCGACATTTATCCGCATAACTCTTCTGACGATCTTTGGCTGCCTTCATTCGTTGCCGAACAATCTCGATACAATCCGAGGTTTCTCTAATCATCTCAGGCCCAAGTACCAACTTATCTCCAGTTTCGAACCAACATGCTGGAGAATTGCACGGCCTCCCATACAACGCCTCGTATGGTGCATCCCAATGCTAGGCTGGTAGCTATTATTATACGCAAACTCAACTAGATGTAAATGGTCTTCCCATGATCCTCCGGCTAACACACAAGCCCTCAGGAGATCTTCTAAAACTCGATTGACTCTCTCGGTTTGACCATCAGTTTGGGGATGATATGTCGTACTCAAGCACAGCTCAGTTCCCAAAGCTTCTTGCAAACTTTTCCAAAATCCACCCGTGAATAATGGATCTCGGTCACTCACTATACTCTTTGGGACACCATGCAATTGAACTATCCATTTCACATAAACTTCAGCCAATTTCGATGTCGTCCTAGTCGACTTGACAGGAATGAATCTCGCACTTTTGGTCAAACAATCCACAATGACCCAAATCCCCTCGTTTCCTGCCCTGGTTCTAGGTAGTCCATCGATAAAACCATCGATACTTCTCCCACTTCCACATAGGAACTTCCAATGGTTGAAGCAACCCACTCAGCTTCTTCTGTTCAGCTTTCACCAACTGATAGTTCATACACTTGGAAATCAGCTTTCCAATGCCTTGCTTCATCCCTTCCCAATAGCAGACTCTCTTCATGTCCCGATACATCTTATTTCCACTGGGATCAACCGTCAACTTCGAGTGATGACATTCTCTCAGAACCACATCCCTCAATCCGTCGATATCAGGAACAACTAATCGCCCTTTCTTTCGACGCCAACCTTCTCGATCGATCTCGAACTCTTTATCTTCTGGTTCCAGTTTCTGAATGAACTCGACAAGCTTCGCATCTTTCTTTTGGCTCTCGCCAATCCTTTCAATAAGAGTAGGTCTTATCGACAAATTTGCCAACGTTTCAGGTTCCAACCCTCACCTTGGCCTGAAATCAAAATTTTCTAAGTACTTGAGGCTCTTCCATTCCGAAAACATAGCCCCCAAACTTGCGTGTCTTCGACTCAATGCATCTGCAACTGTATTTCCTTTGCCAAGAGTGTAGGCTATACCAAAATCATATGACACCAGAAATTCTAACCATCTTTGCTGCCGAAAATTCAAATCCTTTTGGGAGAAAAGATAATTCAACGATTTGTGATCCGTAAACAACTCGAATTGAACTCCCAATAGATAATGTCTCCACATCTTCAGAGCAAATACAATCGCCGCCAACTCCAAATCATGAGTTGGGTAATTCTTCTCATGCGGCTTTAGCTATCGACTCGCGTAGGCCACAACCTTATCCTTCTGCATTCGTACTGCTCCAAGTCCAGTACCGAATGCATCGGTATACACCATCATCTGTTCATTCCCACTTGGAATGGTCAATACAGGAGCACTCGTCAATCTCTCCTCCAGGATTCCGAAAGCTTGTTCACACTTTGCATCCTATGTGAACACTTGGTTCTTCTTCATCAATCCTATCAACAGTACAGCTACCTTGGTGAAATCCTTGATAAACCGTCGGTAATATCCTGCCACCCCAAGGAAACTCTGAACATCCGTCACATTCTTAGGTCGATCCCAGTCCTGGATTGCTGTAACTTTAGCGGGGTCAATCGCTATCCCTTTTCTAGAAACTACATGGCCTAAGAATCTCACTTCACTCTTCCAGAAGTGACATTTGGAAAACTTAGCTCTCAGCTGATGCTTTCGCAAGATCTCTAACACAACTCTCAAGTGTGCCTTGTGCTCTTCCTCATTCCTGGAATAAAGCAGAATATCATCCACGAACACAAGCACGAACTTGTTCAACTGATCTCTAAACACCTTATTCATAAGAACCACAAAATATGCTGGTGCATTAGTCAATCCGAATAGCATCACCAACCACTCGAAGAAACCGAATGGTGTCCTAAATGCAGTCTTTAGCACACTATCCTTAGCCACGCTCAATTGGTGAAATCCCGTTGCCAAATCCATCTAAGAAAACACTTTGGCTTCGTGAAGCTGATCGAACAAGTCATCAATCCTTGGCAATGGATACTTGTTCTTCTTAGTCACCTTGTTCAGCTCACGATAGTCTACACACAATCTTAACGAACCATCTGCCTTGTTTGCCAATACGACTGGTGCACCCCACTCGGAAACACTCCTCTAAATGAATCCTTTTCCCAAAAGGTCATGAACTTGCATTTCTAACTCTCGTTGTTCCCTAGGCGCCATCCACCTAAGGGGCATAACGATCGGTCTAGCACCTTCGAACAAATCGATCCTAAACTCGATCTCACGATGCGGCGGCAACCCTTTGACCTCGTCAAACACATCTACATACTCATTAGCGATCAGCACTGATGGCAGGCCTTCTTGTGGAATCCCAAGCGAATATAGATAACTCACGAAGACCCCGTCTTCACGCTTACATCTAATCAACACATTTCGCCCTTCCACATCCTCGGCCCTCACCTATAGCTTCTCGCAATTCACCCTTGCCGCATATCTCTTGAGCTAATCCATGCCCAAGATGATCCCATACCCAGCGAAGTTAAGAACAAAGCAATCACACACAAAAGAGCGACCATGACTTGACAACACTAGACCACTGCAAATCATGCAAAAACTAGACGAACCCCCAATTGGATTAGTCACGATTAATGGTCTATCACAAATCTCGGGTTCCAAACCCAAACGACACACAAGCTCATTACATGAGATGCTCCAGTATCAAAAAGCACACGAACTGAAACACCATTAATGGAAAGATTACCTTGCACCACGACACCCTTCCCCTTTTCCTCAGCAGTAGGAGCCCTTGAAGAAGTTGGTACGGCATCCAAAGCATATGCCCTCACCACCTGCTTGCCCTTAGCTGATTCTGGACAATCTTTCTTCTCATGCCCAGGTTTCCCACATTTGAAGCACTTCTTCTCATCTTTGGGATTCTTGCATTCATTAGCAAAATGACCTTTCTGCTGACAGTTAAAGAAAACCACCTCACTCTTGGGTTTCTTTTGGCCATCCTTTCCTTTCTGTTGATGCTGCTTCCTCTTTTTATTATTACCACCCTGCTGTGGTTTCTGAGGTTCCTTGGTTGCAGCGACAACATTTGCTTCCTTGGGAAACAAGCTCTCGTGGCGAATATCTTTTTCCACAATCTTCTCAAATGAATCATCAAGATGGTCCACTAACATCTTTCCGATATAAGCATCCAAACCCAAGACAAACTTCTCGTTCTTCTGATAGGGTGTATCAATGTATGAACGAGCATATCTGACAAGGCTTCAAAGTCAGAGATGTAGTCAAGAACAAAACGACCATTCTGTTTCAGCTCCACCAACCTTTTGAAGAGAACGGACTTCTAAGTAGTGGAGATAAACTTTGCTTCAAACTAAGCCTGGAATTGCTCCCATGAAATCTCCTCTTCCGGAGTCTCAAGTATGATAGAATTCCACTATTCGATAGCCCTGCCCTGCAGCTGCCTTGGTGCAAGCTTTCTCTTTATTGCATCCTCAATACCCAAGTCTCCAAAGATTCGGACACATGAATCCATCCACCTCTGAACCTCTTCAGCTGGTTCGGTTCCCTTGAATGGTTTTAACCTAGAGATGTAAAGTCCTTGCACAGCTTTGCAAAATCTACTCCTTTAGGAACTCGCACACCTACATCTACTGTAGTTGCTAAAGGGATTCAACCGCTACTACTATATACGCTAATATATATAGTAAGCATCCAATTAAAATCTACAAGTACATCTCTCATACGTGATTACGTCTTTGAACATTGGTTAAAATCGTTAACCAGAGCTCTAATACCAAATGTGACGACTGCCCATAACCCCCGCACTATACAAGAGGAATAACGCGCTGAAAGGTGTGTCAGGCAGTCATGGACGATCATCAGAGTAGGTAAACACAAGCGGAGCCTATCATAAACTCATCGCGCAAGGATAAAATATAATAGAACATATACAACAAGTAGTAACGGTGGAGCAGAAACACAAGACTTTCATACAACCAGAAAGTAGTATCCACAACTTGGAAATAGTGTTTGTACAAAATTGCCTCACTACATCACTCAGAAAAGCAAGCAGCGGAAATCCAATTATTAGATAGTAATAAAACTGGTACGTGAGCCTCCTGCTCATCGTCGATCAGCATCATCGTCCTCACTAAAGCATCACCTGTCACCTGCTACTCAGTCTGCCCATCCACAACAGGCTGAACAACCCAAGGTAATAAGAGTAAACATAAAACCTTGAGCCAGACAACAGTCTTAGTGAGCAATAAAACAGCTAACAAACTTCAACAATAAAGTGTATGAGAAGGGATAGATAAACATACTAATCTACCCACGACACAAGAGAAGATCTCAACCCTGTCTTCCCCACGTAGGACAGTAATAGCCTTTACTATAAACAATTCAACCATTCATCCATGGAAACCAGAACACCCATTCAATCATGGAAAACACTCATAACATCCAGATTATATAAGTCTCACACAAACAACCCTAATCAAGTTTAACATTTCCAAGTACTCTCCCCAAAGGCCTAAACCAATATCATTTAAGTACTCAAAGAACATCTCCTTCAACTTTGGATAATCTATGTGAGATAGTACAAACAGAACAACCAATCATCCATGACTGACTCGGACTATCACCACCAATCCTGCTTTGAAACCATCGTTGATCGTGTAACGGCCAATCTTGTCATATATTAAGGGCTAATGGTAACCCCAGTTCTAGCATAAACTCCATATGTCCAACCTTGACAATGTTCAACCTTGACAACCAGGCATTTCCCCAAGACCCAGGGTACTCAACCTACAACCGGTCTTTTAGACATCTCTAGTGTACCCCTGCTTTGATCCAGCTAGAACTTATAACAACGATAATCTCTTGGCCTTCACATCTCTAGTCATCCAACCTGATGACTTTTCATAGCTCAAGCAACCTTCTCGAGCAACCATTATCCACCAACTCATGACCTTTGAGTTGCCACCTCATTCGTTGTTCTACACCAATCAACGAGCACCTTTCAACATGTCGAACCTTCCTACTTGAACCACTTCAAAGTCACATCATCACCGAGCTATATTGCACCTCTGCGCTGCGACACGGGTTAGGACACCGCTGTCCGATTTTTTTTTCAAAACACCTTTTATTAAAATCAGAACCGTACCCAAAAATAAAAATTTTAGGAAATCAACACCGGTCGGTCGGTCTTCCCAAAACATCCTTGGTCGATCCTCCCAAAATATACCGGTCGGTCCTCCTAAACACACCCCTGGTCGATCCTTCCAAACACCACCAGTCGGTCCTCCCCAGTCACCACCGGTCGGTCCTCCCTAGTCACCACTGATCGGCCCTTCCTAGTCACCACCGGTCGATTCTCCCTAGTCACCACCGGTCAGTTTCGTAGTCCCTTCTAGAATCACCAAAACCCGTGTTACCTTGACCGGTCGGTCCTTCTTTGAACTCCACTGGTAAGTTATTCAGTCATTACACCGATCAGTCTGGAAAGCAACTGCGTCGATCGGTCAGCCTTCTGCTTCTGCCACTGGTCGGTCGGTCTTCCATTTGACTTGTTCACCAAGCCATGAGTTTTCCGACCGATCGATCCCCTGTACGGCCCCAATCCAACTCTGATTGCAACCAAACTTTGCCAAACGATGAATTCAACTAAACCAACTCAACGAAAATAATTAAACATGTCACAACATTTCTAACAACATGAACATGACGATTATCACAAAAATGATGTGAATCTCACTAAAAACCATTAAAATGAACATATGATCAAAATTAGCGATCTAACTTACATAAACATATGAAATGGCATGAAATTAACCGGTTAAACTTGCTAAATTAGACCACAGGGTGGTTCATATGAAAATGGACTTACCAATGCATAAACTATGGAAAAACACTTGCATATGATGAAAAACAAGCACAAACACTCATATACTTTATTGGATCCATGTGAGAGATGCATATCACTCACCGATTCTCCAAAACAAGCTAAAATGGTAGAAATAAGACTCTGAATAGCGAATACTTCAAACCAAACTCCTTGATCCGATGAATTTGCCCTTGAAACGATGTAGATCTAGCCTCGATTGGTGTAGATCTTCAATTTCCCGCCTTGGATTTGGATCTCTAATGGTGGAAATGTGTTTAGAGGAAGAAGGAGATCAATGCCTCCAAATAAGAGAATGGGAAAGTAAACATTTTCCCTCCACTCTCACCCCCTATTTATAGGATTCCATCAGCCCACTAATGGGCCTCTCCAATTCAGCCCATTAGCCTTCCAAAACCTGGACAGCTAACTGAAAAACCTTAAAACAACGATTTCTCCCAAACATCTCAACCAAATCCTTAATGTAACGCTCTACGGAAAGGCAATCATCAATTCCTTTCCAATGGCAGAAGTCTCACCCTCTGATTCGACCTAAGTCAAAAGTTATGCCCTATACAAGACTGACAAGGTCAAATTGGTCACAAACAAAATCGGTAAAAATTATGAGCACGTCTCACATCCCCATAAGCAACATATTAAAAGATGAGAGTGATCCAACGCTCAGAGAATAAAATAAAAATATTTTACAATCTTCCAATACATAAAATGTGGGCTGTTACATTCATTCTATTTAAGAAGTTTGTTGAGCTTAAGCAGGATGGTCAACCAGTGCTGGAGTATATTTCTGATTTTGAAGCCTTGTCAAAGTATGCCCGCACAGATGTCGAGACTTGTAACGACCCGGATTTTTCAGTTATTTTAATTCGAATATTTAAATATGTTTTAAATATTATATTTGGAATATTTATGGATTTTAATATTGAATTCGTTTATCTAACAACAACTGAACGTTTAATTTTATATTTAGTTAAAACGAACTCGAAACGGCACGGTAGTTCGTAAATTGGAGTTTTGAACTTTAATTAAATATACATAATCTGTTTTAAGTTGGATTCTAAGAAACAAGAAACATTGAAATCTAGTTGTTTATAATTTTCTAATGGAAGAGAAAAAACGAGATTTGAACTTATATATTATAATTTATGTCCAATTCAAATTTTAAAATAGTCGCTATGGAATTCATTATTAAATTGTAATGTTTATTTAATTTATTTAAAAGGATTTTTCTATATATTTTGAATATCGTTTAACTCCAAAATATTAACGTTGATTTGTAATCTCATATTGGTTATATTTAAAGCTGTATATTATTTTATTTGGGTATATTCGCTGATAATAATTTATTATTTAATTTAATTGTTTTGGATTTAATTTATAATATTATATTAATATTACATAAGTGTTAAAAGTATTTGTTTCCCAAATGACCTCCTTTTCCGACAAAACGAATTTTATTAGAATATGTATGGCTAATTATTGCTAGATTTCTAGTATGGCTAATTAAATGTTTAGACATAGGGTCTAATAACACATTAACCGGAGGCGCTTGGACCAGTACATACGTCTGAAGGTGAATAACCCAACGGGGTAGATCATCGTGGTAGCATGATACACGAGGGGAGCACACGTCCATCTGATTATTCTACATGTTCTGCTGATATTCTGTTGGCTCCAAAGGACTGGAAGGGAAAGCACACGGCTTCCTGGGACGTGGAGGGTACTCCTGGTAGTCCTCTGTGCGGTGACAGCGTTTAGGCTGTGCTCGCTGAGATTAGGTTTGCGCGTTACTACCCAGTGAGTATACATTAACTACCACAATAGGGGGAGTCAAAAGACTGTATGATTGCATAGGTGATTTGACGACCTAGTTGCCTTGTGACTAGGCGGGTTACGACCATTTTATCTGCTTGTCTTTGGCGGGTCAAACCATCTGTTTGATAGCAGTCGTCGGGTACCAACCATCGACAGTCAGCGTGATGCATGATGCGGAAAGACGAAGAGCTAAACCTATAGATTATCGACCTTTCGCTATTAAGGCTTTGGTTGTGGGACAGACCAATTAGGATATTGTTTTTTTTTTTTTTTTTTTTTTTTTTTTTTTTTTTTGAGGCCATGTTCACTAGATCTCAATTTTGTTTGTCTTTCGCTGGTTGAGGGAGAGGTCGGGCGGGACCATAGCCACTGAAAATGCAGACCATAGCATCAGATATCTGAAAAAGCTCCTGATCGAGTTCCGTGTTTCTGATACAGCCCTGTTACGGAACTCGGTGCATAGTAGATAATGTGTACGGATACATGCATACTGTTTTCGGATGGTGTATCGTAAAGGATAAGGCATCGAGTACGACTAACAATACGTACATGAGAAAGTCTAGATACATGCATGTCTGCTTTGGATGGTGTATCGTAGACTCTGGGGCATTACTGTGATGGAATCTGATTCGATCAAAGGTGGCAGCATGTACGCTTACGTAACATGGCGTTGGTGGTTTCATGCGGAACGTAGCATTGTTGTAAACTGGAGATCCATACATCGTTCCAACGTAGGATGAGGGACTGCGTATATTTCTATGGCGTTACGGGGGAGACCATGCTAGTGGGGCACCATGGGGTGTACCTTAATGTTGAGGGTAGCTACATATATGTTGTATTAGATTAATCCACCAGAAGTATATGAGTACGACGTGTGTGTAAGCTTTGAATGTTGTCAATCCAAATAACCAAATGAATAAGAAAAGGTAATTGAATGGTATATGTAAGGTTTTCCAAAATGTATAGTCTAAATCCAGTCATCAGAACTTGTGTTTTAATCCTCTCCTCATAACATACTTGCAGGTTAGATTTGTGGCAGAGATATGATAGCTTTGGATACTGGGTAGACAGTATTATTATCTGGGTAAGGCTATATTTTGATTATATTTTATTTTATTTCATTCCGCTGTGAGATATTTTCTAAGCTTTGATATGTTTATTATCACTGTCTTTTCTGTAGGATACCAGACAAACCAACATAAGTTTCAATAGATTAGAATTTTGAAAAAAAAATCGATCTGTCGAAATTCGGATTGTTATACATAATTTGATGAATTTATACTAACAAGTATAATAAATAGACATTCCTTAAAGTGATGTGATTTTCATTCAACAGAACTTGTTGTTCTAACCTCCTTCCTCTTAACAAATAAACAAGTTAGTAAGTGTGAACGCTTAATTGATGAAGCCATGAAGACTGGAGCCTAGCAAAAGAGATTTTATAGCTTATTATTAATATAGTGTTTGGTAGTTTATTGTATTTGTATGATATCATTATTGATATACCTTGGTATAATAGTTGGAATTTGATGTAATCAACATTATTGTGGTTTTATTTAATGGTACATATTTATTTTAAACTATATATTTTATCTCATCCACTGGGAGATTCTGATTTCCTTTCAGTATGGCTTTATTTATGTACTCCTTATAGGAACCAACAATTTGTTTAAAATGACTCTATGTTTTGATGGCCTTTTCTGAATCGGGATTTAGGTCCATTCTAAGCCGGTTGTTACTAGCACAATCACTGAGATAGTGGTGTGTTGATCAAGTTAGCCAACATAGTGTGGTGCATTGAAAATGCATGTTCCTGCTTGCTAAGCGGTCAAAAGTTCGAGATCAACCAGGGTCATCATGTTGGCCTTAAGGACCAACTTTTTTAAAAAAATGTTGGTCATGTTATGTTGTTATTGTGTGTACACATGATACATTCAAAATTAAAATATCTTACTGAGTTAATTAATATGACTAATCAACAAATGCAATATAAAGTTAAATAATATATGATTTTATTTAATAACTAGATTAGATCTTGTGAATTCTGTTAGGCTTCGCAAGTGCACTATAATTCAAATATGGATTATTGTTATTAGTTTTTTTTTAAATATATTCATTTCAGTTGCTGAACCGGTTCCTGTCTATTGTATGTGTTTTATAACACAATAGATAGAGTTAGAACTATATCTTAAAGGCAATTATAATTACAAATACCTTACTTTGAGATCGATATTGTTCATGATAAAAGTATTTGACTTTTAGTATACGCTTCGATAAATAGTTATATAATTAATCAAATGTTTAATTTAATGCATGTATATAAGAAATTTCTTAAATGAAATGATATGATATGTAATTGCAGTGGTTAATAATTGCAATTGTGAGTACTCTATCACAGCATAAATAACACTATATTTTAATTATTTTTTGTTGATATGTATTGAGAAAGATATTGACACATCGATTGTTATTGAACAACACATCTAAGATGTTAATAAAAACTAAAGTTAAACATGAAATGTTAAAACATTGATGTTACATTATTTTCTCAATTTGAGAATACTATGAAACAACGACTTGTTTGAATTTCATATTAGTTAATAACAACTAAATCAAATACGAGATCTCATGGTTGTAGTGTTTCAAAATTAATTGTGTCGTTTAAGTTTAATATGCATACGCTACTTTATAATTTGGTTTGACATTGAATGTATGTTTCCACATATGCAATTTTAAAACTAAGATATTTTAGTGCAATTAAGTGTTGAATTTTTTTCCCATATTGATTTTGGATCTAATATTGATTAATGATTATAAAGGAAAAAATTCAAATAATACTAATTCAGCTGATTTGATGAGATCTTGATTTATGAGAATTTTAATTTCAACCTTTTGTTTTTGTTTATTTGTTTTTCTTTTCTAAATCAAGCATCCTTCTACCTTTGACAGTATCCAATTCTAGTGTATATACAAGCATACCTATAATCTGCGCTGCTGGGAATGTGATGGTGCAGCCATTATGCCCATCTGCTTTGCATTGTTGGGTTAATTATTTTTAATTAAGTGAGAATGGGTGCTACACGAAATTTAAGATTAAGAACCAGAATTTACCGGACCGATATACGCATTACCATTGGTTGAATAGCCAGTATTGTTCACCTTCAACGCCATAATGCCTTGGTTTCACTGTAAACCGACCAGGTTTGAACTGTTCAATTTGCATTGGTATCAAATGAATAGAAGCATGCACAAAGGTACATTCATGTGTGCACTGGGGCACCCAACACTTAGAAGCGACTAAAGGACAGCACAGCGCAGACGATAATAAAAAGAATGATAGTCAAACAAACATGAAATCTGGATTCGAATCCGGAAATAATTGACAAAATGTCAAAGCAGGTAACCAGAATTTTAGAAACAAACGAAATCCAAATAACTGGATCAGAATTAGATACCGTATCCATTTACACAAATATTATAGGCTACCATCCAAACAAATGCTCAATGGCAGCATGAGAGGGGGGACGGGGGACCTCTGCATACAACCCCGCTTTGATCTCAGACACCTTCACGTATACATATTTTTATGATTTATAAAATGGATGATAATGATGTAAAAGCGGATGATTTTGCACTATTGGACATACTTAGCAATTACACACTGATTCAGCGGGGCCAACAACTTGAGAATTGTGTCCAAATCTAGCAGTGCCCTCTAAACATTTCGTTATCAACTGAGCTAGATGATAGAATTAAACAGCTGACACTGTCTTCGTTTTTACTGGCCGAACTTT